>CM036771.1:5638675-6838675 GCA_020796225.1 Arion vulgaris | reverse complement strand
TGGTGTGCGTGCTCTGCCGTAGCGTAGAGATATTTTTCTTTGTTTATTTCTGAGCTTTGAGATGTATATTTATTGAGAAAACGCAGTCATCATTTTTCGGACATGTGATGAGAAAGGTAGGTTTAGTATATATTGTGACAACCAGTGAAATCGAAAGGGAGACAGAGCGAGAAATATTTAGACAGCCTGACTTCATGGCATGGAAGTGTGTCAATATCTGAGATGATAGCAAATACAAGGGACAGAGATTTGTGGAGATCCGTGATCGCCTACACCAGTCCGCACGACACCTGATGGTTATTATGAGATGTTAGTATTTGGTTCTTCGAGCTTGTATAAAGCTGGGGCAGTGTGAGCAATGTGTGTGAGTAATGTGTGTGTGAGGCAAGTGTGTGAGCAGTGTGTGTGAGCAATGTGTGTGAATAATGTGTGTGTGAGCAATGTGTGTGTGAGCAATGTGGTGTGTGTATGTGTGTGTGTGGAGCAGTGTGTATGTGAGCAATGTGTGTATGAGCAGTGTGTATGTGAGCAATGTGTGTGAGCAGTGTGTGTGTGTGAACAATGTGTATGTGAACAATGCGTGCAGTTTTCTAGCACTAAATGGGATAACAATGGTCTAAAGAGGAAGGGTTAAATTTATTGCACCGAGTTTTACAATATATCGCTCGGTCCCTCTCCGCAGAAATAACCCAGTACCTGCCGAGAGTTCCACACAAGCACGTTCTCCTTAGCTCCAACAACAATCCCTGTGAACTCTGGAAAAAAAGCACTGGTAAACAGAACTGTGCTGTCTGGGTTAACAGAACAACAAGGTTCGTATTCCAACCCACGATCTTACGACAGCAAGACAAAGTTCTGTTGTGCTAAAAGCTCGCCTCTAGTTACATGCAACTGCACCAGTTTCCTATAATTTCTAACTTTAACAAAATTCTGCAATAAAAATATGATATGCACACGACACTGAAAGAAAAAGCACAACATATTTAGCGTCATAGAGGATTTGTGGACTTAATAGCTGAGAGAAAAGCCGTCAAGATTGGAGATCAATTATTTTTGTCTCCAGATCTAGTGAAATGAAGAATTGTTTGCTGAAATGTGAGCTAGCTGATGTTAAGTAGCAAACGAACAGAAGACTTCTTAAGTGAGATGAAATGAAAAGTGCTTACATGACATAATTCTAGCATGTCGGTTTAGAAATAAAGACATCAGGAAATAAAGCGTGTACAACATCAGTTCTAGACTTCATCAAGAAACAACAAATTAAATAGTTCGGCAACATAAACAGATTACCAACAGACAGTGCACCACAAAAAGCAATGTTACTCCGATACAATGGATACAAAGCAAAATGTGGACCTTAGAGTCTATGAAAGACTGTTTATGAAGCGCACATAAAAGCCCGTTCTAGAAATCTCTTCTTATTCTGATTCTGTGAGATAACACTTCTTGACATTAATGCAATCGCAACATAATTACTGATTGCTGTGACTAAGTGACATGAATAATAACTGATTGCTGTCACTAAGTGACATGACACTGCGATAGTATGCCACTTCGTATATCGATCGACATGGCACGATGAATAGAGAAAGAGAGAAACATAGAGATAGACAGAGAAAGCGAACAAACAAAAAAAGAAAGAGAGAAAGAAACATAGAGACAGACAGACAGAAAAAATGAACAAAGAAAAATATGAAAATTCGATAGTCACAGTTTGGTAACACAAGTAAAAAGAACTAATGTGTTTCTTGTTTGTGACACTTGAGTACTTCTGGTGGAAACGTTGATGTGTATTATCATGAGCACACGGAGCCTCTTTCAAGAACCCCAGAGGAAGCAACGGAAGTAACGAATATGATCAACAAATAAAAAAGGAACATCTATTAAGAGCTTCCGAAAAACAAATAGACAAACACGGGACTCGAACCACTTACCCTAGTCCTTACGACACCAATCGCCTAGCCTAGCAATACGCTGTGTATTATCATTAGTTTTTATAGTTTGTAAAACTATAGTACTTTGTTTTTACGTGTTTCGCTTCTTGTTCTTGACAAGATTAGACGAGGCTTGAAATGATATGCACATTCCATGCCCAGAATACTTGCAGATTTCATAAAGAATGCACACAGCACGTGCAAACGCTTGTCTCTTATCGACATGCCATTACGATACAACATCATCACCGTCTCCTGGTTATTTGCACTCACCAGCCTTGACTGGTCGTCTAGCATGGAGCTCATCCTCAACATGTCTGTCATCAACTGGAAAACCGTGTTTGTTGTCTTTTCATCTCGACATGAATATTTCCAACAACATAAACAAACACATCACCAGACATATATGTTTATGTTATAAACAATGGACCCCAGGTAAAGATTTGTGTTTGTACAGGTGTGGTGTACAGGTAGTTAATCTTAGCATAATGAGGACTGCTCAGGTCGGAGGAGATGTTGTGAAGGAAGACAGTGGTGGTTTTGCCGTGACAACGAGCAGTCTCACTATGGAAATCATGGCGGTTACCAAAGCGATGATTTGGCTAGAATCACAGACTTTTATCCATGCATGTTTTCTCAGTGACTCAATGAGTATGCTCAGGAAGATTGAAACAGGATGGGCTAGGAGACATTGGATGGAGTCGCTGGAGAGGACTAAGCTGACAAAGATCACTTTTATTTTTGTGCCAGGGCATGCAGGTGTAAGGGGAATGAACGTGCGGATAGGCTTGCATGTATGGCTGCTGTACAAAGCGGACGAGCAATGGACAAGGTTGATATTATAAATTCCTTAAGGGAGACAGGGCGTGTACATGATTCACGTAATAGCGGTGAATCTACAACTCTAACCAGACTGCAAGAACTCAAAGTTAAGTGTGGTGTAGCTCGACAAGAACGCTATGCTGGCAGACAAAGAAGAATTGTAAACCAACAAAGAACCGGTGTCGTTAGTCGCCACACGCTGATGGACATACTGAGGGAGAGATCGGAGCACTTATGGACTAATTTGTTCGACGTGCAGTGATGGTGATCCGACGACTAAACTAAACTAAATAATGAGATAAAATGAAAATTGTGGCATATTCACATCGGAACACAAAGCAAAGTTCTGTTGTGCTAAAAGTTAATCATTAGTTGCATGCAACTGCTTCACTTTCCTTTCATTTCTAACTTTCAAAAAATGCTGCAAGAAAAATATTTTAAAACACCACATAGTTAGCCTCATAGGGGATTTCATAGTGGACGTTGGCTTAGACAAGATCCACCAAGATGGGAGAACGCGTATGCAACCATAGATAGCACTAAGCATAGCCAGCAACCATAGATAGCACTAAGTATAGCCAGCAACCATAGATAGTACTAAGCATAGCACTAAGCATAGCCAGCAACCAATGTCTTCTTCTTCATCGACTGTTCCATATCGACCACTTGTTAAACCACTCTTGTGATTTGTATGTGATCTGAGCCTAAGAGCGATTGTACATTGAGTTAGTTATGTATATACAAGTAGATCAGCACATCTGATTTCTGCACGCTTTTTATTTACTAGGGTAGCTTTCCTTATTCCTCCTCCTCTAGTCGCCTCTTACGACATGCCTTGTATGTCACAGTATTACTATTCTTTGCTCCCATTGCGAGTCCCTGCAACACACGGGCGATCAACCACTGTAAATGAATTCTGATTTTCTAGGCACCACTTATACGTTCAGTAGTTAGCCTCTGTTTTCTGAAAAGTGAGGTCTATTTTTATCGTTCATAAATCCGGGTGAGCAAACTTGTTTTAAAACTGTCAGCCACGAGGTTTGAAGCAGTTATTCTTGAGTTATGATTGAGTTCACTACCACTACGCCACGACCTTCATAGTAAGATATGTGTACTAATAGATTATTTGTGTGTACATTAAAAGATATTAACTGGAATATTGTGAAGAGAAACAAAAACAAGTGATCAGCATGCAACTGGATGTTGATGATTTAAAATTAAGAAGTGTTCATGGCAGGACTGATGACGCTTTCAAAGAAAGATGGGAGATTAAAGGGTTTTTAAGCCGAAGGATTGACTTCATTGCACCGGGTTTTATTCTATATGGTTCGGTCCCTGTCCGCAGAAATGGCACGCCATCTGCCGAGAGTAGTGCACAAAGCGCGAACTCCGTAGCTCCTGCAACAATCTTAGGGGTCTCTGGAAAAAACTGCAGTCGTAACCAGAATGACGCGGTCTGGATTCGAACCCACGACCTTCGACTCACAAGGCAAAGGGTTTAACCACTTAGCTACAGGGACCTCCGATGGAGTACGAGGTTTGACTATAGGAGACAATGATCGTTTACTTGGGGATACAAATTACATGTAATCCTGAAGTCGAAGTAAAGTTCGTCTCAATGACGATGGACACTTATGATAAGGAAAGAAAGTATTCTCGCAAATAAGTCAGTCAGATGTGCCAGACTATGTCTGAATTCACAGCGGCCGAACGAAAAGAAACTAATTTTCGATTCTATCAGCTGTTTTATTGCCAAACAAATAAAATAGTATGAAAACCATTGTATTACATCCTTTACTTAGGGATCTAAATTACAAGTACCTCTGGAGTCCGCGTCAGGCTCGCCTGGATAGCGAGAGACACTAGTAATAATGTAAGCTAACTCTCACACATAAATCAAATAGTACCGGCATATTAGTCGCAATGATTACGCCAGAATTGATATTAGTCGCAATGATTACGCCAGAATTGATATTAGTCGCAATGATTACGCCAGAATTGATATTAGTCGCAATGATTACGCCAGAATTGATATTAGTCGCAATGATTACGCCAGAATTGATAGTAGGCGAACACAAAATATTGTATCATAAAATATGTTACGGTTACAACTGACATTACCACGAAGATTTGACATTTGGCAGCTAGTTAACGATAGCTAGATATAAAAAACTATATATATACTGAATAGCTAGATATACCATTAACTATTAGTATACGCACACTAGAGCATCGATATCATAGTAATTAGTGCACTTGCTTTGTAGACTAGTGGTTTCAGATTCAATTCAACAATTTAACTAGGTTCCTCAGGTCAATCACGTCGAAATTAATACCATCGAGACACTAGGAAGTAATGTAGGCCAATATGTATCGTTTTTGTTCGTGTTGTGGTTTGTGTGAAAATTGGTGCTACCAGAAAGGTTTGTCATGCGGTATGTCGTATTTAAAGAGTTAAATTGTCATACAAAAGGAAAGGAAGGTAGTATTCATGTAGTTACCATCACTCAAGATTACCTTATTACCTTCTAGATCTTCTTGATATTTTCTTAACATTTTCTGTCGATGAAAGTTTGATTGACGTCTGTGATGTTATCAGGGTTTGTATCGTATGTAGGTTAATCTTAAGTGCATTGTGAGAACATATGTGTGAGTGTATGAGTGAGTGAGTGAGTGAGTGAAAGGATGCCTGAGTCAGGGAGTGAGTTTTTGAGTGCTAGAGTGAGTGTGTGTGAGAGTGAGTGTGTGAGGGTTTGAATGAATGCGTGAGTGTCTGAGTGTAAAAATGAGTGCGTGTGCGTATTTCAGTAAATACATGAGTGCGCGTGTGCGTGTGCGTAGGAACGACAGAGTCGGTGAGTTTATGAGGGTAAGAATGACCAAGTCGGTGAGTTTATGAGGGTAAGAATGACCAAGTCGGTGAGTTTATGAGGGTAAGAATGACCAAGTTGATGAATTTCTTCTTCTTCTTCTGCCTTCTCACTAGATTGGAATTTCGATTCTCTAATAAAGGCAGCCGTCTGCCTCAGATTATCAGCCACGCCATACAGTTTGTCTTGGACGCTGGTGTAAGTAGGCCACCTCTTCTCAAGTCTGCATACTTGGGGCAGTTCTGTAGGATATAATTCCTATGATTTCTGCTTCCCCGTTTGTGCCGACCCCTTCCAGCAGTAAGTTTTGGCCACCCTCGTGATGGTAGGTCTGACATTCTTACTGCGTGGCTAAATTCCGAGGCAGATTGGCGACCGTAGAATCCGTTATCCCATTCCTCATTGTGAGGGTCATTGCACCATGTTATGAGCCTTACCGGCCTGGTGCATCCGTTTTCTGCAAGCATTTGTTTCGGGTTAGCATTCCCTAGCGGAGACATGCATCCGATTTCAGCCTAACCTCCTTAGTCGTCTCCTACGACATGCATGGCAGGTAACAGTGGTTCTATTATTAACACCGTAAATTTAGGACCCGGTAGCCACTCGGGTGTGATGAATGTCTGAGTGTGCATGTAAGCGGTGGTATGACTTATTCAATGAGTGGTGAATGTCTGAGTGTGCATGTAAGCGGTGGTATGACTTATTCAATGGGTGGTGAATGAATAAGAGACTCAATGTTCACACAATTTTACATTACAATAGGCATTGATCATCCAAGCGGTACATATTATTTAAATGGGTTTAAATGGGGTACACAATTGGAGAAAGGTTTGGGAACCTCTGTATTAGAGTACGTCGCACGCTCAAAATCTGAAATTCCAGAATATAAGGATGATTATTTATAACAAGTCCATGCCAGGGAAAACAATAACAAGACATAATCTGTGTTATATTGAAGCAATCATAGTTTATGGAAACACATTATGGTAATATTTATAAATAAACAAGGTCACGTGAGATCATAAAGTTATCATGTGACAGATTATTATTTTTAGATGACAATATACAATTTAGAAGATTAATGAGGTTGCTCTGGGGGAATCCAAGATGAAGATAGTGTCAATGAGGTGGTCGTGTCAATGAGGTCAATGAGGAGATCGTGTCAATGAGGTGGTCGTGTCAATGAGGAGGCCGTATCAATGAGAATGTGGTGTGTGAAGCCAATACGGGGGTGTTATGTAAGTGCAATGAAGAGATGCTGAGTGAATGCAACGAAGAAAGGCTGAGTGAATGCAACGAAGAAAGGCTGAGTGAATGCAACGAAGAAGGCTGAGGAATGCAACGAGAAGGCTGAGTGAATGCAACTAAGAAGGTCTGAGTGAATGTAACGAAGAAAGGCTGAGTGTAACGAGGAAAGGCTGAGTGAATGCAACGAAGTGCTGTGGAAATTCCGTGTTTCGAGACCAGTTTCAGTCAAATGTTTTCGGTATGCACGCAGTACGCGATTGAACTACAGGATCCTTTACTTGCGGATCTAAAGTACAGGTATCTCTGAAGTCGGAGTAAAGTTTGCCTGAATGGCGAAAGATACTAATGATAAGAAAAGCAAGCTTTCATGCACAAATCAACCAGAAACGCCTTATTAGGCCTACAACTGACTACGCCTGAACACATAACAAACAAACAAATAAACAAACAAACAAACAAATTAAAAAAAAACCAAAAACAGATAATTCTGTAAAACATATGATTAAAGTATAGAAGAACTCTTCATTCCTTCACAGACTGTTCTAAATGAGACAAGAATTCATGCGATTATTCATCATAATTATTTAGAGATTAATAAACTACTCACGATTTACTCACAAATTTAGTCACATTAATACACAAATAATCACAGTTTTCAATCAATCAATGAATTGTATTGGTGATCAGATTACCTCAAATCTTGTTGATTATAAGATTAACATTCCTATGATCTAAGTTTCCTGCTTCAAAGCTTCCTGTCCGACAGCATGTTCCTGTATCCGATATCTTCTACCTTGTCCAATTAGCATGCATGTGTTTATTCAATTACTTGTTTTATCTTCATGAATGCACAACTAATCTAAATATCAAACATATGTTGAGTACATTTTCATGTATATCGTCTAGAGATTATATGTAATACAAGATGGATTACTTGTGTTCTTTCAAAAATATGGGTTTTTTTAATGCAGAATTGTTGTGAAATAATAACCAAAAAAAATTGTGGTTAGGAAATGTTTGAAGAGATTTCCATTTGGTAGGATTCGAGTAGTTGTGTGTGTGTGTGTGTTGTAGGGTAGTAGTTGTGTGTGTGTGGTAGTTTGGTAGGATTCAAGTTGTGTGTGTGGTAGGATTGGGGATTAGTATTGTGTGTGGTGTGTTGTAGAATTTGGTAGGATTAGTAGTTGTGTGTGTGTGTGTGTGTGTGTGTGGGATTGAAGGATTTAGTAGTCGTGTTCATGAGTTTACGCGCAAATGCGATATTTTCACTATTGATTGTTGTGCATCGTTGGAGGACTCTGGGTCTGGAAATTATTTCTTTGTTTTTATATTAATGTAGAATTTGTAGAATAATTTTGAGAGTATGTGACTTAGAAGAGTAGAAAAAGGTTAGTTTACAAAATATATCACAGCGTTGCCATGGAAACATTACAAAATGGCCGCCAAACTCAAAATTTAAAATTCTGAATCTAATGAATATAAATGAATTCTGTTTTCACTCAAAGGTGCGCAATTGGAAGATTTAAAAAAGGGGTTTAAAAGCCGAAGGATTGACTTCATTGCACCGGGTTTTACCCACATGGCTTTGTCCTCTCCGCAGAAATGGCACGCCACCTGCCGAGAGTTTTGCACAAAGCACGAACTCCGTAGCTCCGGCAACAATCCTAGGCGTCTCTGGGAAAAACTGCACTCTTGAACAGAATGTCGCGGTCCGGATTCGAACCCACGACCTTCGACTCGCAAGGCAAAGGGCTTAACCACTCAGCCATAGATACCCCCGAAGTAATATCTAAAATATTACACAAGCATTTTAGGATATATTAAATATTACATTTGAAATCAATTTTTGGGTAAACACACCCCCAAAATTAGGTCACAAAAAGCTTTTTGGGGTGTTGTTACCCATAAATATATCATTGATTGATTGTTTGTTAGGACCATCATTATATCACTTCAGTGAGTAACCATGTGTGCTCGTATCTCTTTCTCACACATGAAGATCGCATCAGTTGTGCAAGAACTAGAAGTATATAATCAATGATCGTCCTTGGCGCCATTTTTGAAAATTGTGAAACATTTCTAATATTATTGTTCTTAAAGTTTGATTAAATTTACGCAGACTGTAGTTTTGCAGCCTACTTTTATCTATGTTCTAAGCTGCTACAGTGTCTTTAGTGTGCTCAACTTGAACACATGATCTACGTTTTATAGTTATCTTATGAGGACTAGGAACTTGATCACACGTACATTGATATCTCTAGAGAAATATCCATATCGCTCCAAGCGGGGTACAAGTCTAGCACCTTTAGAGAGAGATGCTAGTATCTTACACCAACGCCATATCTTTCTCATTTAATATATACTTTTTGTAACAGTAAACAAATCAAAGAAGGCTTCAGTAAAACCCAAAACATAGATTGTATAGCGGAACAATATATATATATATATAATAAAATATAACTCGTTTACTGTCAACGTTAAACAATCGTGGTTTCAATTCACTGCACTAAAACATGGTAATCTTTCTTCTTCTTCTTGTCGTCACACTGCTACCGGGTTGTTGCCCAGTGTCGTCACACTGCTACCGGGTTGTTGTCCAGTGTCGTCACACTGCTA
This sequence comes from Arion vulgaris, assembly GCA_020796225.1. Lineage (NCBI taxonomy): Eukaryota > Metazoa > Mollusca > Gastropoda > Stylommatophora > Arionidae > Arion > Arion vulgaris. The sequence continues at coordinate 6,829,185 of CM036771.1, read as the reverse complement.
CCGGGTTGTTGCCCAGTGTCGTCACACTGCTACCGGTTGTTGCCCAGTGTCGTCACACTGCTACCGGGTTGTTGTTCAGTGTCGTGGTTTTCTGTTTTTGTCTTGCGCTGTTCTGGTGGCTTGTGTGATTGTTATCTTTGCTCTTTCACAGGATTCTGCTACGCCATCTAACCATCTTTTCGGTGGTCTTCCTCTTGCCTTCTTTCCCGATGTTCTGTTGTAGAAGACTCTGTATACTGTGGAGTTTGGATGCATTCGTATTAAGTGGACAAACCATTTCATTCTTTATTTCTCTATGTAATTCAAGCACGGTTTTGTGCCAACTTTCTTTCTTATGCTGATGTTAGTGATTCTGTCTTTTCTTGTGTTGTTGGTAACTTTTCGCAGGCAACGCATTTCACATGTAGTTATTTTTTGTGACTGCGCTTTGCTCAATGTCCATGTTTGGCTCTGGTAACACAAATTAGGTATAAAAATGCTGTTGATCATTTGTTTCTTAGCTGCCTGTGAAATTTTTGGGTGCCTTAACAATGGGGCTAGCTGGTATGTTACAGCATTTGCTTTTGCACTCTAGCCTCTATCTCTATCTGTCTTCTGTGATATATTACATGTAATATCTAGTCTTCTGTGACATATTACATGTAAATCTAGTCTTCCGTGATATTAAAGGGTTTTAAAACCGAAAGATTGACTTCATTGCACCGGGTGTTATCCCATATGGCTCGGTCCCTCTCCGCAGAAATGGCACGCCACCTGCCGAGAGTATTGCACAAAGCACGAACTCCGTAGCTCCGGCAACAATCCTAGGGTCTCTGGAAAAAATGCACTCGTGAACAGAAGGCCGTGGTCAGGATTCGAACCCACGACCTTCGACTCACAAGGCAAAGGGCTTAACCACTTAGCCACCGTGATATATTACATGTGTGCACTCTAGCCTCTATCTAGTCTTCAGTAATATATTTACATGTGTAATATCTAGTCTTCAGTGACATATATGACATGTGTAATATCTAGTCTTCTGTGACATATATGACATGTGTAATATCTAGTCTTCTGTGACATATATGACATGTGTAATATCTAGTCTTCAGTGACATATATGACATGTGTAATATCTAGTCTTCAGTGACATATATGACATGTGTAATATCTAGTCTTCAGTGACATATATGACATGTGTAATATCTAGTCTTCAGTGACATATATGACATTGTGTATACTAGTTCTCAGTGACACATATGACATTGTAATATCTGAGTCTTCAGTGACATATGTGACATGTGTAATATCTAGTCTTCAGTGACATATATGACATGTGTACTATCTAGTCTTCAGTGACATATGACATGTGTAATATCTAGTCTTCAGTGACATATATGACATGCGTAATATCTAGTCTTCAGTGACATATATGACATGTGTAATATCTAGTCTTCAGTGACATATAAGACATGTGTAATATCTAGTCTTCAGTGACATATATGACATGTGTAATATCTAGTCTTCAGTGACATATATAACATGGGTAATATCTAGTCTTCTGTGACATATATGACATGTGCAATATCTAGTCTTCAGTGACATATATGACATGTGTAATATCTAGTCTTCGGTGACATATATGACATGTGTAATATCTAGTCTTCAGTGACATATATGACATGTGTAATATCTAGTCTTCAGTGACATATATGACATGTGTAATAGAAAATGACAATCGTGACATATCCTTTACAGGCCCTCACCAACAGCCACATTAAACAAGTCGCTGAATTGTTAGGCACCACTTATACATTCAGTAGTTTGTCATTGCTTTCTGAGCGGTGATGTCTATTTTTACCGTTCGTAAAAATCCACGGAAACAAATTTTCTTCCAAACTGCCCTTCGCAGCGTTTGAACCAGATACTGATGGGTTGTGATCTAGCTCACTACCGCTTAAGCCACAGACGCCCACATGTGTACTTTAGTCAAAGAATCAATATTTTTCATTATAAAAATTATTCAGCAGTAATTTCTCAGAGAAATGGAGACAGATCACACTACAGACTTCTAGACAGACAAAGCTCATTGGGTATTACCTGCTAAGCTTAAGCTGAAGGGCGCCAACTCTATTACTAATGTTAATTATATAGTGAATCAATAAATGATACATTCGAATTTGATCACTCGACAAATTTAATCGATTGTGTCTTGAACATGTCAGAATGAATCAAGTGAAAAGAAGCTTAGTCTAGTAAAAAAAAATGAGCTTTCAAACACGATGTGAAGTCATTCTACAAACTCTAACAACTAACTTAACTGACGTTTCGACAAAAAGGTTTTCAACAAGTGAGCTTGAACAGCCGGGAGTTGTTAGCTTCTTGATGCAGTCTGTTTTCACGAAATCGTCGTTCGTGCTACTGCGCAAGTGTTTCTATTTATTTCTTATGTTGCTCTGCTAAATTCGTTTACGTTGAAAAGTTAATTGATTATAATGTTGTAATTTGGAAGAACAACATTAATTCATGTTTCATTTATCTTCTTCGATATGAAAAATCCTGGCATATCCTAAAGGACGTAGCCATCAACCACAGTAAACGAGTCGTTGATTTTCTAGGCACCACTTATACGTTCAGTAGTTTGCTATTTCTTTCAGAACGGTGAGGTCTATTTTCACCTTTGTAAAAAACCCAAGGAAACGAATTTGCTTCCAAATTTTCTCACCGTGGGGTTTGAACCTGGTACGCTTGGGTCTTCGATATACAATGTTATATTCGTCTACTTTATTGTCTACTTCATTTTATAGTTTTACATTCATCTACATCATTATCTACTTCGATGTGTAGTACAACAACTAGAATACACTACCATCTACTACAGTTTGAAACTAACATACACTATCATCTACTACAGTTTTACACTAGCATACACTACTATCTACTACAGTTTGACAATAGCATACACTACTATCTACTACAGTTTTACACTAGCATACACTACTATCTACTACAGTTTGACACTAGCATACACTACTATCTACTACAGTTTGACACTAGCATACACTACTATCTACTACAGTTTGACACTAGCATACACTACTATCTACTACAGTTTACATAGCATACACTACTATCTACTACAGTTTGACAATAGCATACACTACTATCTACTACAGTTTTATACTAGCATACACTACTATCTACTACAGTTTACAGTTTTACATCATAGTTTATTCTACAAGAACAGATATTTATTTAGACTAACGAGTCTTTTCTAGACGGACGTAAATGATTTTTGTCTATGATTATTTTTATTGCTAGCAAGCTTGATCTAAAGCTGTCACGTGTGAGATATTTGTTAACTGGACATTTGTTTCAATCAGGAAATTTGGGAACCAGATACATATTTCGTGTTAAGTAATCTAGAAACAGATTAGTAAACAGATAAATATTATGTGTTAATTAATAGAGAAACATTTAAAAAAACAGATAATATTACGTGTTAATTAATATAGAAACATTAAAAACAGATAAATATTTCGTGTTAAGTAATATAGAAACAGATTAGTAAATAGATAAATATTATGTGTTAAGTAATATAGAAACAGATTAGTAAATAGATAAATATTATGTGTTAATTAATAGAAAACATTAAAAACAGATACTTATTATGTAAAGAAAGCTTGAAAGACAACAGTAAACAGAGAACTGTTTACGCTTGTCATTTATGTACTGACAATGCTCACACAGTCGTCAGTTAGTTTCAACAAGCTCAAAGTGCTACCAGCAAACCAGTTAGACCCCTGTTTCCCAACGTGGGGCCCACGCCCCACAGGGGGCATTTTCATCGTTAAGGGTGGCAATGGACTCGTTCAGAGTTTAACTAATGTTCATGATGTTGCAAAACCGATATATAGGCTTTTGGATGTCTGTTGACAAAAATTAATGTTGCTTCACAATCCCGTTACTGAAGATTAAAAATTAATATAAAAAAAGGAGGGGGGATACGAGTTTTCGAAAAGCTTTGGTGGGATATGGCACAAACAAGGCTGGGTAACGCTGAGTTAGACGGTATCTCCGACCAGGATTAACAACTTCTCTAACTTGTAAAACAATGGTACACGTTTTCCGCTAGCATGAACTAAGAAATCATCAGCAACTTACATTGAACCCGATACACTGTTGATCGATACACTGTTGATCGATCACTGTGATCGATACACTGTTGATCGATACACTGTTGATCGAACTAGCAATTTCTTGAGGAGGCACGGATAAGAAACAAACAGATAAACAACATAACTAGTTATTGTAAAGGAAACAAATATATAGAAATAATATTGTTCTAGTTTGATGTTTATTCATTATGTTAGCATAAATTGATTGAATCGTTGCTGTATATTGTCGTTGTTTTTGTAATTTGGTAAAACTACAGTACTTTGTTTTTAAGTGTTCCGGCATAAGTTTACAACAAACATGGACAATGAAGAGTCAAATCATATTCAATAAATCTCATCGATACAGCAGCGTATAGTTGTTCTTTATTTCTTGTATATCTGCTATAGATACAAGTGGAGACTAATAGAGCGCATTGGACTAATTATTGAGAGAATGCTTGCTTTTTTTTTTACCTCCCATTGTCTCTCATCATTCTTTTAATTTATTTGGGATGTGCCATTTTTGCGGACAGGGACGGGGTCATATGGAAACCCAGGGCAAAGAAGTCGATCCTTCGAATGTATACTTTTTAAATTCAGGCGAGCCTTACTCCGAGTTCAGAGGTACTTGTAATTTAGATTCCCAAGTAAAGGATCAGAGTGTGTTGTAGTTAGGTAGCGTACGCCGTGTGTACACAGTTTTTTAATGGCGGAGGAGGAGGAGGGGGAGGGGTTGATAGTAATCGATACCAACGAAATCGTAACGAAAACCGCAGCTAATCAAGCAGCGAAAAATATCGACTCTCGACGTGAGCCATGGTCGTTTCAACCACACAAAACTTTTCAAAGTTGATAAAATGCGAGAAAAATAACAAGCAAGACATTCAGACAAATTGAAGGAGAAACGAATGGAAGGATAAATAACATGAAGTCAGAGAAACAAATAAAGTGTTAATATACAGAGAAACAAATAAAGTGTTAATATACAGAGAAACAAATAAAGTGTTAATATACAGAGAAACAAATAAAGTGTTAATATACAGAGAAACAAATAAAGTGTTAATATACAGAGAAACAAATATCATAAATAAACATGTGTTTCTTTGTTTGTGATTGTTTTTATCAACCAAGTTTAATCACTCTTTGTGATTAGCCCTGAGAACGTGAGTACGTTGTGTCATCGTTAGGTCCGTACAGCATGCAACACAGGCACACTCTAATTCCTATCAAAGTGTACGCATATTAAAACCAACAGGACACACATTTGTACAGGCGGGTAAACTTTAGGTTTTATAAAAAGGAAAACCACACTTGAAAGTACCACATCTGGAGTTATACTGCCTCATGGTGCCAGATCTGATAGGTCATAGGGACTTCCTCAGAGTTGATTTCCAAAAATATATTTATCAGACTCAGATAAATAGACAAACTCATAAACATGCGGAATAAATGGATTATACTGAGCAAATATATCGATTAGATACACAGGTGTAAGATACACAGGTGTAAGATACACAGGTGTAAGATACACAGGTGTAAGATACACAGGTGTAAGATACACTAGCAGACAGCAAACAAGATAGGTATACGGGTGTAAGATACACTAGCACACAGCAAACACGATACAGGTGTAAGATACACTAGCACGCAGCAAACAAGATAGATATACAGGTGTAAGATACACTAGCACACAGCAAACATGATAGATACACAGGTGTAAGATACACTAGAAGACAGCAAACAAGATAGGTATACGGGTGTAAGATACACTAGCACACAGCAAACACGATACAGGTGTAAGATACACTAGCACGCAGCAAACAAGATAGATATACAGGTGTAAGATACACTAGCACGCAGCAAACAAGATAGATATACAGGTGTAAGATACACTAGAAGACAGCAAACAAGATAGATACACAGGTGGAAGATACACTAGAAGACAGCAAACAAGATACAGGTGTAAGATACACTAGCACACAGCAAACATGATAGATATACAGGTGGAAGATACACTAGAACACAGCAAACATGATAGATACACAGGTGTAAGATACACTAGCATACAGCAAACAAGATAGGTATACGGGTGTAAGATACACTAGCACACAGCAAACACGATACAGGTGGAAGATACACTAGAACACAGCAAACGAGATATACATAAAGCTCTCTCACACACACACACACAAACGTACACTAATTATACAGACGGACATACAGACAAACGTGCATACACATGCACATAAATTCCGCATTGCACAAAGTTTGTTCCAGGTTCCAATTACAATCTAGCCAATCTAAGCCAGCGGCCAGCTCTAGCGTTATCTGACTGGATGTATACTTAATTAAGATATATATCATCCCTTGATATTTCTAAACCGAGATTGTGTCCGTTTGTTGTCGGGGATTGCAAGGGGAGCAAATAAATAGCAACACTGCGACCTACAAGGCATGTCGTAAGAGGCAACTAAGGTAGGGTTTAAGGAAGCTACCCTAGTAAATAAAAAGTGTTTCAGAAATCGAATGTGATAGTCTACTTGCAGACGCATACATGACACAACGTACAATCGCTCTTAAGCTCAGATCACGTACATATCATAATACTCCTCGTATGACATACTGTGTAGGTCACAGTGTCACAATTCTTTGCTCCCCCTGAGTCACGGCAACACACGAGCGTTAAAACAAAGCAAACTGTGCGTCTACAGGAGACCATCATTCAAAGACGAAGATGGAGGTGGCTTGTCGTATGTCAATATGGACATTTGCTTGTCGTATGTCAATATGGACATTTGCTTGTCGTATGTCAATATGGACATTTGCTTGTCGTATGTCAATATGGACATTTGCTTGTCGTATGTCAATATGGACATTTGCTTGTCGTATGTCAATATGGACATTTGCTTGTCGTATGTCAATATGGACATTTGCTTGTCGTATGTCAATATGGACATTTGCTTGTCGTATGTCAATATGGACATTTGCTTGTATGTCAATATGGACATTTGCTTGTCGTATGTCAATATGGACATTTGCTTGTCGTATGTCAATATGGACATTTGCTTGTCGTATGTCAATATGGACATTTGCTTGTATGTCAATATGGACATTTGCTTGTCGTATATCAATATGGACATTTCCTTGTCGTATGTCAATATGGACATTTGCTTGTCGTATGTCAATATGGACATTTGCTTGTCGTATGTCAATATGGACATTTGCTTGTCGTATGTCAATATGGACATTTGCTTGTAGTATGTCAATATGGACATTTGCTTGTCGTATGTCAATATGGACATTTGCTTGTCGTATGTCAATATGGACATTTGCTTGTCGTATGTCAATATGGACATTTGCTTGTCGCATGTCAATATGGACATTTGCTTGTCGTATGTCAATATGGACATTTATCTCTCTCTCTCTCTCTCTCTCTCTCTCTTGCGATCGTTCTTATGCCGCTTTTATCATTTTATTGTGATATATAAGCAGCCAAACATCAAGAATGGAATGTACGTGCACAGCTTTCTGTACCTATTGGAGTTCAAGTGCTTATCTTTCGGTGGTGTGATCGGTTTCAACTAGCGTTTACTGGGTTCGCTCTCCGTTAGACTTTTGCTGTCCACAGCCAAAACCTACAAGGAAGCTGGCTGCTATTTTCTTACATGGCAGCGACCTGTCCTCCCGGGCTGATGAGCGTCATCTGCGCAGCTATACCTGTCTTTTTATGGACTGCTTGGTTTGCCTACCGTCCAGTTTTGTGTACGGTTTGCTCCGCTAACCTTTGATTGTCTCAAATCAAACTACAAGGCAGCACTAGGACATTTATCTATAACAGCTCTTCGATGGTCAGTGGATGGGAAAAGAAAACACGGACGTCCAAAGGAAAGAGGGAAAAGAACTGTGGAGAGAGAGAGAGTTGAAAGACTGACGTGACGCGGGAGACAACTGATAAAAAGGTAGCAGAACGACAATAATGGATATCTCTTGTGAAATCCTTGTGTATCAAACAGAACACAAATAGAATTTAGATACAGATATTGTATATCAAAGAGAACACAAATAGAATCTAAGATATAGATATTGTGTGTCAAACAGAAAACAAATAGAATCTGCATTTGGAAATTACGTTGAAAATCAATTAATATTAATATTAGATATGACGATGCCGCTAAATCAGACCTGACTTTGACTAACATATTCATTGGTTAATTGTTCTTGTCTATCTGAGGACAACCTAGAGATTGCTTGAACACTGGGACCATCCGATTGGTCCAACATCGTCCCAAAGGATTTTTCCTAACCGCCGGAGTTAAAACAGAGTCATAAACAGCGCGTAATCAGAGCGTTTAATGCCCGCAGTCGATGCGTCATGAAATGAGAACTTCAACAGTGATATTATTGACTATTCACGACGCCATTTTGATTAACTTCGGTCGGCCTGCTAGGATCTGTTATGACTCATTGACACGTTACAACACCAGGGGATGGATGCTACAAGGATTCCATACTTCATTGACAATAAAATACGTGTGTTACTGAGGATGTTCAAGAAACGTTAAAGAAATATGAACAGACAACGTCAAACAAAACCGTTTTTGTAGAAATAAAACTGGTATCATTAAATGTAGGTCATTGTCAGGGGAGTTCTTCAAGAATAAAAGTAAATGGGGTTTTTTGGCGTAGAGTTAGGTACTCGTCTTCGTGCTAAATGTACCAGGTTCGCCCCCTCGTGGAGCAATCTGGATATTTTTCCAGAGATCCTGATCTCAGGTAAGATCGAGTTCCTAGTTCTATCGGAGACGGATGATACAACGTAAATCTTGTGTTTAAGTTGAGCAGGAAACGAAAGTTGAAAACCGATAAGTAGACTGTAGAGCTGCTGTTCAAATCAAATCTATTTTTGAAATTAAAATACACATTTTTCACATAACGTTTTATCATCTTTAACATTACAGAAGAGGACCTCGCCGGTGCTACGATTTCCCGTATGTCTGTGTTAAATTAACAAAACATAATAAACAAAACAAAACCTACAACAAAACTAAGCATATTTTATGTGTCCACTAGTTAACCAATTACAATGAGGAGGTTCTCTGGGGGTCTCTGGAGGTTCTCTGGGGGTCTCTGGAGGTTCTCTGGGGGTTAAGCCTTTGTCTTGAGTTCCACAGCTCGTGGGTTCCAATCCATGGCGCCGGTCTGTTCACGAGTGCAATATTTTCCGGATTCCTAGATTGTTGCAGGAGCTACAGAGCTTATGCTTTGTGCAATACTCCCGACATGTGCCCTGTCATTGCTGCGAGAGGACCCAGCGATATGGGTAAAACCGGCAATTAATTCAATTCTTCGCTTAGACCCTACCTTTAGTTAACCAATGATAATGAGTTAACAACTACAACAAAAGTACAACATAACCAAGAATATTATCTCCAGGTAGCAACTCTATCTTGATATTCAATAAAAACCTACTCATTTCTTCTGATATAACACTTGAATAAGATGACTTCTAAAACACTCACGAAGTATTTACCTCACAAATAATAATTACAAACTCCGTGTTAAGAACTCCATGTTACACTGTTTATTTTCTATTTTACACCCACAATATTTAACAACCGCTCTCGTTCTTGTAACTTAATTTTATCGACCAAAACCTTCACTGTGTTAGTTGAGAACTAAGCTTAAAGTACATGTTTGTACTTGCATGAGGATGCATCAAGTGCGCCCATCAGGTATTGAGTTAGACACCTGTCTAGGTTGCGTTTAAGATGGGCTGAAGCACCACCCTCACACGATACTTTTTGACCGCACTTCAACTTCCCAACCTGACACATTATGTTCATTTGTTTCGGCTCATTACCTGGACAAATTCACGAGAAGATAATGAGTGCGAGGGTATCTATGTCATTATTATGAAGGTAATCGGGCAACTTCCGCCAACTTTGTCTTTGAGCCCCCAGGAATTATGAGCTTTCACTTTTTTTCCATAAGTTTAAGTTGGGGAAAGTACCTGGCTTTCTTGCAGATCCAGAAACTTCCAACAACTCTAGGCGCGCAGTACTATGCTTAGTACGGCGGAGACAACAACTCTAGGCGCGTAGTACTATGCTTAGTACGGCAGAGACTCCTAACCAGGTAGGGACTAACTTCCGTCAATAAGATGAAGTAAGGATTGAAGTAATTGATGAAGATGAGAGGCAACCAGGTTGTTGGGAAGTTGATTATGGAAAGTTGATTATGGAAGACAGGTAGTTTCTTATCATCATCTTCTTCTTCTTCAAATTGACTTCATTGCACTGGGATTTACTATATATGGATCGGTCTCTCTCCGTAGAAATGACACGCCATCTGCCGACAGTATTGCACAAAGTACGAGATCCGTAGCTTCAGCGACCATCCTAGGGTCTCTGGGAAAAGTGAACTCGTGAACAGAATGTTCTGTTCCCGGGTTCGAAACCACGACATTCACAACGCAAGGCACTCAACCTCAGAGATGACATACCATCAGTAACAACAGAGATGACATACCATCAGTAACAACAGAGATGACATACCATCAGTAACAACAGAGATGACATACCATCAGTAACAACAGAGATGACATACCATCAGTAACAACAAAGATGACATACCATCAGTAACAACAGAGATGACATACCATCAGTAACAACAGAGATGACATACCATCAGTAACAACAGAGATGACATACCATCAGTAACAACAGAGATGACATACCATCAGTAACAACAGAGATGACATACCATAAGTAACAACAGAGATGACATACCATCAGTAACAACAGAGATGACATACCATCAGTAACAACAGAGATGACATACCATCAGTAACAACAGAGATGACATACCATCAGTAACAACAGAGATGACATACCATCAGTAACAACAGAGATGACATACCATCAGTAACAACAGAGATGACATACCATCAGTAACAACAGAGATGACATACCATCAGTAACAACAGAGATGACATACCATCAGTAACAACAGAGATGACATACCATCAGTAACAACAGAGATGACATACCATCAGTAACAACAGAGATGACATACCATCAGTAACAACAGAGATGACATACCATCAGTAACAACATAGATGACATACCATCAGTAACAACAGAGATGACATACCATCAGTAACAACAGAGATGACATACCATCAGTAACAACAGAGATGACATACCATCAGTAACAACAGAGATGACATACCATCAGTAACAAAAGAGATGACATACCATCAGTAACAACAGAGATGACATACCATCAGTAACAACAGAGATGACATACCATCAGTAACAACAGAGATGACATACCATCAGTAACAACATAGATGACATACCATCAGTAACAACAGAGATGACATACCATCAGTAACAACAGAGATGACATACCATCAGTAACAACAGAGATGACATACCATCAGTAACAACAGAGATGACATACCATCAGTAACAACAGAGATGACATACCATCAGTAACAACAGAGATGACATACCGTCAGTAACGACAACACGTATTGGTCATTACCGACAGTAGAGTGCTCCCTCTTGTTCATGCTGATGTTGGTGACTCTTACATTCTTTATATTCAAGTCTTTCTTACATTCATCAAATTGTAATCTTATATCTGGCACACTTTAGCCATTATTGTAACGTAGGCATATGTACAGTTGCCATATTGGTTCTATTTAAGCCAAATTCCCGAAACCTGGCTTTTTTCAAACTTAGTTGGCTACAGAGAAATGATTTGGCTTTCTTTATTGACTTTTTTGCCGTTTTCTTTTTTTTTCACATTAATTAAAAACAATACATGCCACACTTCCTGTCAAATAATTTCTCTTTGAAAGTAGTCATACAAATATCGATGTTTGCTTTGAGAAATATATTCATAGTTTCTATATAGGGAAAAGGAAGACGGGAAACAGACACATAAATGTTCAGAATGATAAACATTTCTACCAAATTGAATAAAAAAACTGTTCTGATATTTTAAAAAAATTTACAACAGACTGAATGATGTGTTGGGATCGGAGAGAGAGAGAGAGAGAATGATGTGTGTGGATCTCAGAGAATGATGTGTGGGATCAGCAGAGAGAGAATGATGTGTGTGGGATTGCAGAGAGAGAATGATGTGTGGGATTGCGAGAGAGAGAATGATGTGTGGGATTGGAGAGAGAGAGAGAGAGAATGATGTGTGGGATCTCAGACAATGATGTGTGGGATCATGAGAGAGATAATGATGTGTTGGGATCGAGAGAGAGAGAGAATGATGTGTGTGGGATCTCAGACAATGATGTGTGTGGGATTGCGAGAGAGAGAATGATGTGTGTGGGATTGCGAGAGAGAGAATGATGTGTGTGGGATTGCGAGAGAGAGAATGATGTGTGTGGGATCGCGAGAGAGAGAATGATGTGTGGGATCGAGAGAGAATGATGTGGGTGGGATTCGAGAGAAGAATGATGTGTGGGATTGCGAGAGAGAGAATGATGTGTGTGGGATTGCGAGAGAGAGAATGATGTGTGTGGGATTGCGAGAGAGAGAATGATTGTGTGGATTTGAGAGAGAGAATGATGTGTGTGGGATCAGAGAGAGAAGAATGATGTGTGTGGATCATGAGAGAGAGAATGATTGTGTGGGATCACGAGAGAGAGATAATGATGTGTGGGATCAGAGAGAAGAATGTGTGGGATCATGAGAGAGATAATGATGTGTGTGGATTGCAGAGAGAGAATGATGTGTGTGGGATCACGAGAGAGACAATGATGTGTGTGGGATTGCGAGAGAGAGAATGATGTGTCTCAACAGAAAAAGTAATATTAATCTAGTCCTTTTAGTACCAGGTTCTGCTCCTCCTGGAGCCATCTGCATATTTTCCAGAGATCCCTGATCTCAGTGTAGGTGAGATCAAGTTCTAGTCCTATCGGAGACGGACGATAAAACGTAGGTTCCTTGTTAAATTTGAGCACGTAAAAGAAACATTAGCAGTTCCAAATCGAGAAAAGTAGGCTGGTAAACCGCTGCCCTGACAAAATTCATTGGAAAAGATTAAAAATTAGATTCCTACGAAATATCTTAATATCTTTAAAATTATATCAGGAATCCTCGCCGGTGCTACGGAGTTCGTGCACTGCAGCTGAGATCTTTCTTTGTAGAAATAAGATCGGAGCACACATGGTTACACACCGAAATGCAATGATTATGGTAAAGGTATGTAGCACCGGCGAGGGGCCCGCTGTTATTTTGAAGATGGTGAGGATACTTTGTAGGAATTTTATTTGTAATTTTCTCTAATGAATTTTGCCCGGGCTGCGGTTTTCAGCCTGCTTTCTCGATTTTGAACTGCTAGGTTCGCTTACGTGCACAAATTGAACACGGGCCTACGTTTTATCCCGTCTCCGATAGAACTAGAACCTGCTTTCACCTACACTAAGATCAGGATCTTGAAAAATTACTGAAAACTCTGTAGCAGGGAATATGACGCCAGGTTTGAACTTATGCCCTGCCTTTATTTTCTCCTGCAGTCAACGCGAGGTTAATTGTATTCTTGGTTTCTAGAAATTCCAGAGGTCACAATATCAATTAGTGGATTTTCCAACCAGCTTTGACCGCGAGAATTATATTCTAGGACAATGACTGATTTGGATACAAAGAAAATTGCCAGTGGTTAAATAGAAGGCTTTTTGTAGATTAGAACATCTTCGCACAGACTTGGTAGAGGGACAGTTGGTCAAGGACTTCCACACACTTCACAGAGACGGAGGGACAGAGAGGTACCCAGGAACAGGCAGTGTAGGTAGTCCCGAGACAGTAACAGACAGTTAATTGATAGGAGGAAAGATTAACCAGTGCTTTGTAGTCTACAGATAGTGACATCATGCAAGCTAACCAGTGCTTGATAGTCTACAGTTGGTGACAGCATTCAAGCTAACCAGTGCTTGGTAGTCTACAGTTGGTGGTATCATTCAAGCTAACCAGTGCTTGGTAGTCTACAGTTGGTGACCACACCAGAACTTAGTATTATCAACAAGACAGCCCTGACGGTGTTGACTTTGACCTAAATAGAGAGACAGTTGCAACTAAAATAGAAAAAAAGACATAAACAAGAAATATTCAAGGCGGTTCGAACGAAAAGGAGACATTTCAAATAAAAGTGACATATTCAAGGACTTCTGAACAGAAACATTCATGTTCATATTTTTTGGCAGAAGAGATAAGTAGACCATAATATTTAATACGATTATATTTAGGTTGTATTTTTTGGACATAGAGGTGTCTTAATATGATGAGGTAATATACTTTATATATTTTTTTCAGGAAGATTGGTTGTTTTAAATTTAGATATGGAGAAATTGACAAAATGCTAAACAAAACCCATAAATAATCAACTGATTTGCATGTTTATATATATGAATGTATATTTTGGTATTGAAATAAGCAAATGAATAAATAAAAGTTGAGAATCAGATTGATTCTCACATAGAGGTATAATATCTTTGACGGTCGTTTTAAATTGGATTATATTCTATGTTAGAGTGTGATAGTTGTCGAGTTAGTAGCGTTTATGTTGCAGTGACGAAAGATAAAAGATAATAGGTCAGACCAGAAGCAGTAACTCAAGCATTTACGATTACATTAAATGTTGCCGTTGACCCAAGGATAGAACACAGGATTACAGTAGGCAGCCTTGACGGCTACATTAATGGGCCGTGACCAGGATAGAACACCCTGGATTGAATAAAAAAAAAAGCCACTATACGATTAGACAGTGAGAATTAGGATAGAGAGAAAGAAAACAGAAAATAAATTCCGGAATATTAAAAGTGAGAGGTGTATTGTTTACCTAAGTCAAGACAGGGTCAGTCACGGCCGAACGAAAGTACAGAAATAAGGGCGTTGTTGTACTTGACCTGGAGGTCACTTTAGTAATAAATCTTGTTGATAGGATAGGCCACAGAGAAGTCTTGTTTTGGTTTTACATTGACTAAATTTAGTTGGGTTAATCTTGACATTGTTTTATGTGTTTACCACAAATTTTAATTACATGAAACTTTCTCCACAGATTAAGTTGAGTGAGAGATTGAAACTAATAAATTTCTTTTTTTTTTTGAGTTATATAGATTTGTTTGAGGTGTGAGATAGAATTATACAAGATGGCACAAATTGAGTCCCCTGACATCTCAGAGCTAGCTAAAACGGTGGGTGTGTTGGTAAACAAGCTGGAAGCTATGGCAAGCATCCCTGGCATCTCATCAAAGACAACAGGTGAGTTGAACAAATGTAGATTAGAAATAGAAGAAGCGTTAGGGCAGAAACAGAAAGAAGAAATATATGAGAATAACTTAGATCAGATAAGAGGAAGAGTAGTGTACTTCAATGATAAGAAGGGTTACGGATTCATCTTTAGCAAGGAAATAGATAGAGATATCTTTGTACATTTCACGGATATAGCTACAGAAGATACCAGACAATGGCGAAGTTTAGAAAGGGGAGATGAGGTGAAATTTGATATGATGGAAGTTATAAAAGGAAAACGAGCAATCAACGTGACGGGACCAGATGGTACCTTTATTAGAAGTAGGAAGTATACAGCAGACAAATTCAATTACGACAGAAGAAACAATAAGAAGTACATGATAGATATATGTTCTGCTTATCAGAACCATTTAAATTGGAGACATAGGAACTGCCAAAGCAGGGAAAGAAGGTTTAATCAACCAAGAAGACAATCTAAGTTGATAGAGGAGCGGAACTATGCTCGAAAGATATTCGCTCAAATAAGAAATGAGAATCATCGAAGGTTTATGGAAGACAAGATGGAACAATACGAACAAGAAATAGATGATCTGACTGACAGACTTCATACACAGGAAAGGGTGAACAAGGACTTATTAGAAAGCCGGATTCGTGCAGATGAAGCAGATACTAATAAGGAATTTAGAAGAGACAAGAATGAGAAACTTTTAGAAGGTAGAGTTGAACATCTTCAACGAGAACTGGACAAACGTAATAATCAATACTTGACATTAGAACTTGAAAACATGGGACTGAAGAAGCAGGAAGAAGACAAAGAAGAAAAATCAGATCTAGAAAGAAAAGGAAGAAAGCTGAAGTATAGGGATGTCGCTGTCGGAGAAGATAAGAGTAGGAAGAAATATAGTTAGAGATGGCAAGAAAGAAAGAAATAACTGAACGGGAGAAGACAATAACAAATTTACAGAAAGAAACAACGAAACAACGAAGAGAAATAGTAGACTATGAAACAGAGAATGACAAGCTACATGACGTAATAGATAGGTTTCAGAAAGACGGGGGAAAACAGTGGGAACGTATGCAGGTGTTGAGAGCAGAGAGAGATGAACAAGAACAGGAAATAGAGAGGTTAAAAGATGACAGAGAACAAATGAGTAACATGATTGAACAACTAAATGATGAGCTAGACGAAACAATAAATAGGAAAAATGAATTTCGTCTAGAAGAAAAAGGTGGAGTTAAAATTACAGAAAAAGAAAAGCTGAAACGGAAGAATCCAGTTAGTGGGAAGGTGATTCAGAATAAAGAAGAAACAGCCGTGGTCCAAGGAGTGAAGGAAACCAACAGAGTAAAGAAAACAGAAACGGCTGTCCTTACCAAGGCTGAATGGGATGATCTCGTGGCCGCCAAGAAAAGAGAAATGGCAGTAATTAGAGAAAAGGAGAGAGAAATGAGAGGAAGGAAAACAGAAGGTAGTATATTATGTAGGTGAGAAAAGATATGAGAAATGGGCGAAGCCGTATTTTGCTAGGGGTGGAAAGTAAGTGAGTAACTATGAATTATATTTTTTGAGAGGAGCAAACTGGGCAGATTATATTTCTTTTGTAGACGGTCGTCTATTTCACAGGAGGTGTGAAACGTAATAAATCCTTGTGACAGAGAGGCGATTTCACAGGTAAGGGACGGTGGAAGCTATGCACCAGTTGTTATTTTTATCCGATCACAATGAACGGGTTTGTGACTATTTTTTTTGCTGTGTTAAGTTTGGAATTTTGAAGTAAAGCGTTTTAAAGAAATACTGGACTCTGAGTATACACAAATAACTAAACTATGGAACGAAGTCGATTGTCCCATGATTCGGACACTAGAATGTAAGTGAGGATGCACTTACGGAGGGAGGATGGACACCTGTCTATAGGCGTCGATCCATGAATCGAGGACGTGGACAAGGAAGGAAAAGGAATCCTTAGGATCTAAGAAGGAAGTCTTAGGGAGGATTTATGCTGATGAAAGCAAATGATGGACTTTGCATTTTTATAGAATTCATGTTGATGACTGCAACTGGAGAGATTTGCAGATCATTTATGTTGGAGTATGAAGAGGAATTTGCAGAAAATTCTGTAATGTCTTTGAACGGTCTGCAGTACTGTTAGAAGATAGATTCATATAATGTTACCTAGTACAGAGTTAATGTATCGACAGTAACCATAAGGTAACTTATTCTAGACGAGGTTGCAAGAGAAAACCAGGTAAGTTAGACGAGGCTCAAAGTGAAGAATATTTACTCTGACCAGGTGAGTAATGAGAGACAGAGAGAAATTTATAGAGTGTGAGAAACTATTAAGAGTGAGAGAGACTGAAAGACACCACAAAACGAGTGGGCAGTGTCAAGGAGAGGACACTGGTCTAGAAAATAGAATATCACATTTTTTTTGTGTGTGGATGAAATGGAGAAACTAGTTAATCAGAAAGTAACAAGTTGTTACTGTTAAAATATGCTACTATGCAGACAGAGAGAGAGTGAGCGAGAGGTCCGTGTTTTGGTTTGACTATCGAAACACATTTTTTGGTGTGAAGAATGAAGCACACAGTTAATTAGAATGTAACTGTTGTTTTGGTTTAATATTGTGATTTCAATTTGGTTTTGATGGTGTTTTTTTTGTTAGAAATGAAACATGTTCATTTTGGTTTGTAAATGATAAGTTATGTGGAATAATTTTAATGTTGACAAATTTGTATTATGATATGATGATGTTAGTTTAATTTTTCGTTTTATGTGAAACAGAGAAAAAAAAAATGTTAATGTGTCATTTTTTGAGACAGAATAGCTTTTCAGGTTTTTTCAGATGGACAAATCTGAGGGTAAAGAATTTAGTCTGGTGGGAAACCCAGACTAATCTATGAAGTTGATTTAACTTTAGGGGAAAAGTTATCTCCCATGAAGAAATGATTGTCATGGTGAAAATCAGGACTGACCTGTCGAAAAGGTTATCCAGTTACTATGGCCGGGTTCAACCTTTTACCTGTGCTGAGGGAGATTGAATTTCACATTTTCCTTAACAGATGGCAGTCCCGTTATAACTGTTTGGTTTTTTTTCTTGGTTAATTGAACAAGTGGTTTTCACGCCAAGGTGTATCATATGTTTTTGTGCAAATTCCATGTATTGTTGTATTTCAGGAACATAGCATTTTTTTCCTCCAGATGAATTGAATGAAGCATGACCTGGCCAATACCAAAGGGGTCATGACAGAAGGTGAACCATTGGGGATGAGGCTTGGGGGCAGCCTGTTTGTTTTGGGGTAAGAACAGGTTTTCCAAAATAAATCCTGACCCACTAGAAGAAAAGGTGTTGATTGGGAAAGGAGGTCAAGGAAGAGTTTAATTTTTGGGAGAGGATGACACTTGATGTTAAGTGTTGTGATTTTTGATTATTTCTTTGTGGTGATGGGATTGAGTTTAACTTGAGTTTGTATTTTGCTTGATGTCAACACATTGTTTACCATTAATGTTAATGAGTTACAATGACTTAGTTTGGATGTTATGTGGTTTTGGATATTTTGTTTCATGAATCGCATACAGGGATTCTAAAACTATTTAGAACTATGAATTGTTTTGATGGTTATTTGGGTTACCAGTTGTTTTTTTTTTGTATTTTGATTTTTCTTTTATTGTATTTTGTATGCTGAACTTTATACTGATATTGCTTGAGTTTTAAGATGTATGTTGAACTTTGAAAAAATTTACAGGGATGACTTCATTTCTCCAAAGATTGAGTAAGGAAGATACAGCAAGGCTCCTGTTTATAACATGGTCGGTGGCAGTAAGCATGGTTTAGATGAAGCTAGAGCAACATAAATTTGGGTACAGTAAGGCAAGACTGTGGAAGAACACTTTGTTACATTTTTGTGTGTAGACCTAGTACACACTGCCAAGATGTTTCGGGCAAGCGAAGTAATACGACAGCCTTCATAAATCATGTTTTATATGATAGTTACTTGCTTATTTAGTCTTTTGATTACTGAATGTTGTATCATGCTGAACTATGTACATGTTCATTGATGAGTTTTGTTGAAATAATGGTAGTTGATTGTGTTGAAATTTTGAAACATGAATATTTAATTTTGTAGAGATTTGTTAGAAGTCGGGGTTTGAATAGGACTTACCCAGGCGACATCTGAAGAGAAGATGTTTAGTTCACAGAAGATGAGATGCGAATTCCATTAGGGGAGCATTGAAAAAATTTACCAATATATGATTAATTGCTAAATGTTTTTTTTGGGTAATGTAGGTATGTAGCAGGGAATATGACGCCAGGTTTGAACTTATGCCCTGCCTTTATTTTCTCCTGCAGTCAACGCGAG
Source organism: Arion vulgaris (assembly GCA_020796225.1). Taxonomy (NCBI): domain Eukaryota; kingdom Metazoa; phylum Mollusca; class Gastropoda; order Stylommatophora; family Arionidae; genus Arion; species Arion vulgaris. Next base: position 6,809,417 of record CM036771.1, on the reverse strand, counting down.
GTTAATTGTATTCTTGGTTTCTAGAAATTCCAGAGGTCACAAATATCAAATTAGCTGGGATTTTCCCAACCAGCTTTGACCGCGAGAATTATATTCTAGGACAATGACTGATTTGGATACAAAGAAAATTGCCAGTGGTTAAATAGAAGGCTTTTTGTAGATTAGAACATCTTCGCACAGACTTGGTAGAGGGACAGTTGGTCAAGGGACTTCGCACACACACTTCACAGAGACGGAGGGACAGAGAGGTACCCAGGAACAGGCAGTGTAGGTAGTCCCGAGACAGTAACAGACAGTTAATTGATAGGAGGAAAGATTAACCAGTGCTTTGTAGTCTACAGATAGTGACATCATGCAAGCTAACCAGTGCTTGGTAGTCTACAGTTGGTGACAGCATTCAAGCTAACCAGTGCTTGGTAGTCTACAGTTGGTGGTATCATTCAAGCTAACCAGTGCTTGGTAGTCTACAGTTGGTGACCACACCAGAACTTAGTATTATCAACAAGACAGCCCTGACGGTGTTGACTTTGACCTAAATAGAGAGACAGTTGCAACTAAAATAGAAAAAAAAACATAAACAAGAAATATTCAAGGGTTCGAACGAAAAGGAGACATTTCAAATAAAAGTGACATATTCAAGGACTTCTGAACAGAAACATTCATGTTCATATTTTTTGGCAGAAGAGATAAGTAGACCATAATATTTAAAACGATTATATTTACGGTTGTATTTTTTGGATATAGAGGTGTCTTAATATGATGAGGTAATATACTTTATATATTTTTTTTTTCAGGAAGATTGGTTGTTTTAAATTTAGATATGGAGAAATTGACAAAATGCTAAACAGAACCATAAATAATCAACTGATTTGCATGTTTATATATATGAATGTATATTTTGGTATTGAAATAAGCAAATGAATAAATAAAAGTTGAGAATCAGATTGATTCTCACAGAGTATAATATCTTTGACGGTCGTTTTAAATTGGATTATATTCTATGTTAGAGTGTGATAGTTGTCGAGTTAGTAGCGTTTATGTTGCAGTGACGAAAGATAAAAGATAATAGGTCAGACCAGAAGCAGTAACTCAAGCATTTACGATTACATTAAATGTTGCCGTTGACCCAAGGATAGAACACAGGATTACAGTAGCAAGCCTTGACGGCTACAGGCTCCACGAGAGAGCGAACCGAGTACCTTTGACACAAGAGGCGATCACCTAATCTCAACATCACAGAGAACCCATGTATCTCCTAGATATCACCTGAATATTCTAGAAGAAAATATCAAGTCAAATTACAGGTAGACATTCTACAGCCTTCTTCTTCTTCTTTGCGTTCGTTCTTTACGACCAATTTTAATCACTCTTTGTGATATGTTTGATCTTGCCAAGAACGTGTATACGTTGCACATTGGTTTGGTAGACCCCTAAACGCATAGACTTCTACACGTTTAGGGCACATGCATCCGATTTCAGCCAAACCTCCTTAGTCGCCTCTTACGACATGCGTGGCAGGTAACAGTGGTTCTATTCTTTACGCCCCAAATTTGGGCCTCGGTAACCACTCGGGCGATTCTACAGCCTGATATATATATATTTCAAAATTTGTCTAATTGTATCTTTGCGGCAATTGTCAATAAAGTTTTACCAACCATGTTTACAGAGTTACCCATTATATACGAGAACATTGCAGTAAATAATATTAACATTTTAGACGAGAAATACAACACGCAAATTATTATTCTTTTTCTTCCAACTTTCCATATCGACCACTTGTTAACCAATCTTTGTGATTTGTATGTGATCTGAGCCCAAGTGCAATTGTACGTTGTGCTAGTTATGCGCCTACAAGTAGGCCAGCACATCCGATATCTGCGATGTTTTTTATTTACTAGGGTAGGGTAGCTTCTCTAGGTCCTACATCAGTCGCCTCTTACGACATGCCTTGTAGGTCGCAGTGGTACTATTCTTTGCTTCCTTGCGTACCCCAGAACCACACACGCAAACCTTATGATTAAAGTATAGAAGGAGTCTAATTCTTTCACAGACTAGTATAGAAGGAGTCTAATTCTTTCACAGACTAGTATAGAAGTAGTCTAATTCTTTCACAGACTAGTATAGAAGAAGTCTAATTCTTTCACAGACTAGTATAGAAGTAGTCTAATTCTTTCACAGACTAGTATAGAAGTAGTCTAATTCTTTCACAGACTAGTATAGAAGAAGTCTAATTCTTTCACAGACTAGTATAGAAGTAGTCTAATTCTTTCACAGACTAGTATAGAAGGAGTCTAATTCTTTCACAGACTAGTATAGAAGTAGTCTAATTCTTTCACAGACTAGTATAGAAGAAGTCTAATTCTTTCACAGACTAGTATAGAAGAAGTCTAATTCTTTCACAGACTAGTATAGAAGGAGTCTAATTCTTTCACAGACTAGTATAGAAGGAGTCTAATTCTTTCACAGACTAGTATAGAAGAGTCTAATTCTTTCACAGACTAGTATAGAAGAGTCTAATTCTTTCACAGACTAGTATAGAAGTAGTCTAATTCTTTCACAGACTAGTATAGAAGGAGTCTAATTCTTTCACAGACTGGTATAGAAGAAGTCTAATTCTTTCACAGACTAGTATAGAAGAGTCTAATTCTTTCACAGACTAGTATAGAAGTAGTCTAATTCTTTCACAGACTAGTATAGAAGTAGTCTAATTCTTTCACAGACTAGTATAGAAGAGTCTAATTCTTTCACAGACTAGTATAGAAGAGTCTAATTCTTTCACAGACTAGTATAGAAGTAGTCTAATTCTTTCACAGACTAGTATAGAAGTAGTCTAATTCTTTCACAGACTAGTATAGAAGAGTCTAATTCTTTCACAGACTAGTATAGAAGTAGTCTAATTCTGTCACAGACTAGTATAGAAGGAGTCTAATTCTTTCACAGACTAGTATAGAAGGAGTCTAATTCTTTCACAGACTAGTATAGAAGGAGTCTAATTCTTTCACAGACTAGTATAAAAGGAGTCTAATTCTTTCACAGACTAGTATAGAAGGAGTCTAATTCTTTCACAGACTAGTATAGAAGAGTCTAATTCTTTCACAGACTAGTATAGAAGTAGTCTAATTCTTTCACAGACTGGTATAGAAGGAGTCTAATTCTTTCACAGACTAGTATAGAAGAAGTCTAATTCTTTCACAGACTAGTATAGAAGTAGTCTAATTCTTTCACAGACTAGTATAGAAGTAGTCTAATTCTTTCACAGACTAGTATAGAAGGAGTCTAATTCTTTCACAGACTGGTATAGAAGGAGTCTAATTCTTTCACAGACTGGTATAGAAGGAGTCTAATTCTTTCACAGACTAGTATAGAAGGAGTCTAATTCTTTCACAGACTAGTATAGAAGGAGTCTAATTCTTTCACAGACTGGTATAGAAGGAGTCTAATTCTTTCACAGACTAGTATAGAAGTAGTCTAATTCTTTCACAGACTGGTATAGAAGTAGTCTAATTCTTTCACAGACTAGTATAGAAGGAGTCTAATTCTTTTACAGACTAGTATAGAAGTAGTCTAATTCTTTCACAGACTAGTATAGAAGAGTCTAATTCTTTCACAGACTAGTATAAATGAACACAAGAACTAAAGGGAGTATTCATCACAATTTATTCAGGATTCATAAATTACTCTGAATTATAAATACAAATTCCCGTATCGTTTTCAGACCTTAGGGTATGAATTCCATTCCCATAACACTTTTAGAACCTAGTGTGCAAGAGGTAGGAGTGCCAATTCCTTGTCTGGAGTGTGGAGCGTTGAGTGTGATATTGAACTCATAATCCCCCTGTCTCCGAGTGGATAGACGAGCGCTTATGTATGACGCTATTCAGTTCCACTTAGACCAACAATACAAAACAACGTATTTTTGTAAGTGTCGATTGTAAAATAGAAATTGGAAGATGGATTTAAGATTGTACAGTTTTTAACTGGTGTACTTCAATCAAGCAATCAATCAAGCACCTTCTCCGCATCGTTGGCTGACTAATGGTTCTGTCCTTTGTCTTGCAAATACATCTTATCATATCTCCAACCGAGGTCGGAAAGAGGAGGACAGAAAAGTAACACCTACAAGGCATGTCATAAGAGGCGACTGAGGTAGGACATAGGGAAGCTACTCTAGTAAATAAAAAGAGTCGCAGACATAGGATGTGCTGACCTACTTGTAGGCACCTAACTGGCACAACGTACAATCGCTCTTAAACTCAGATCACATACAAATCACAAAGAATGGTTTAACAAGTGGTCGATACGGAGCGCTCGATGAAGAAGAAGAAGAATATCTCTTGCAAGTACCTTGGCATAGCACTTAGTCAGACCACTAGGTTGCCGTTACTCATGCTAAAAGCAGCGAAACTGTCTGACATCTCAAATTCACTTCTTCCCTGGAGGGCACAAGGCCTTATCGATTGTTCTCCTTGATTAGCACGCTCTTGTACGATTTAATATCATCCGGTGCCACACAGACAAGCACGTGTATGATCATGAGTGCGGGTACAGGCACATCTTACGCACTTAACATCAGTCAAGTTAGGCTTAGTCAACTAGTGTAGTAGACGGTGCCATTAACTTTCAACATCATCATGTGACTTACCGATACGCGTATAAGGTCATTGCTCGTAATGTCATTCGATCACGAAAGTTCCTGATCAATGTTTGTGTTCTAGTCTCGACCAGGCTATGCGGAGAGGTCATCCAGGTATTAATCTCTGATTTTTTTCTCGATCTAGAGGCCAAGGATTGGCTTCATTGCACCAGTTTCACAATATTACTCCGTCAATGTCGGCAGAAATAATACACTATCTACCGAGATTGTTGCATAGAGCACGAACTTCGTAGCCTCAGCAATGTAGATGACGATAGTTGCTAAAGTTGTAAATATGCTGAGAATGGGGATGATGATAATGATTAGGTAATGTAAATATGATGAGAATGGGGATGTTGATAATGATGATGAACATTGTGTTGATGTCACTGATATCAAAATGATGATAATGATGATGTAATAATGATGGTAATGTATGATGTTAATGATGATGGTAATGATGATGATAATGATGATGATGGTAATGATGATGATAATGATGATGATAATGATGATGGTAATAATGATGTTAACGATGATGATAATGATGATGGTAATGATGATGATAATGATGATGATAATGATGATGGTAATGATGATGATAATGATGATGGTAATGATGATGATAATGATGATGGTAATGATGATGGTAATGATAATGGTAATGGCGTAATTGTGAGCGTATGTAGCTGAAGCAGAGTGAGCTCAATCACAACCCAATCGTACCTGGTTCAAACTCCGCGGCAGGCAGTTTGGAAGCAAATTAGTTTCCGTGGATTTTACGAAAGTAAAATAGACATAACCGTTCAGAAAGCAATGGCAAACTTCTGAACGTATAAGTGGTGTCTAGAAAAGCAATGACAGGTTTACTGTGTTGATGACTACGTCCTGTAAAGGATATGCCACGATTCTCATGTTTAATGGCGGTAATTAGGGAAACAATCATGATTGCTGGTAACAGATTACATCAAGATAATACATGTTTCAGATCAATTCTATGCTCACTTTCTAATTCCGGATCTCATTTCTCTGTAATCTGCAGATCAAACATCAAACGGCTTACCTGAAATGGCCTCATATTGAACACAGGTAAATTAAAAAAAAACATGATCTCAACAGCTTACCTGGCGGGTCCTTATCCCTTACCCGGAACTTATCACTAAAGATCAAAGAGTTCCTTGATCTGACAAAGTTACAGAATAGCGAGAAATGAGGTAAAGATGATGTGGAGGTGTAACAGAGGGAAGACAGAGAGAGAGAGAGTAAGAGAGAGAGGGGGGAGGGAGAGAGAGTGGCAGTGTGTTTAACGCAAGTGCATTGCGGGGAGGAGGGTGGATGTTTAACTTGTTCAAATTGAAGAATTCAGAATCGGAGATAGGGCAGGGAAGAAGATAGGCTAGAGTGAGAGGCAGGAGAATGAAGTGGTATGGAGAAATAAATAGGGAGTAGCATGGTGGATAGGAAAATAGAATTACAATGCGGGTTATTTATATTAGGGCACAAGAATTACAATGTTAAGTAGTAGCTGGCTGTGAGGGAGACTGAGGAGGGATAGGGGGCATGACGTTGTGAGGGAGACTGGACCGGGACTGCCATTGCGATAGAGACTTTTGGAAGTGAGGGGAGCTGATATTTTGAGGGAGACTAGGGTACTGACATTGTAAGGGAGACTGGAGAACAGACATTGTGAGGGAGACTAGGGTACTGACAATGTAAGGAGAACTGGAGAACAGACATTGTGACGAGAGACTAGGTACTGACAACTGTCTGAGAGAGTGTGTAACTGCTAGTGGAAGTGAAAATGGGTGAGTGGCAGTGTGAGAGCACGAGTAACTGACCGTGTGGGAGAGAGAATGTGCTACAATGTGGGTGGAGTCAAGGGGCTTTGTTTGTTTGTTATGTCAGAGATTAAAGCCTCTTGAAGCCGAAGCAAGCCCTTTCAACCGTGACGCCGCTGAAGAAATTCAGACTTCTAGGCACTTAAAGTCGCGCCACTAAGGATAACCCTTGTTGTAGTGATATCAGATCGTGTAAGGAAACACACATGAACAATAAGAATGTAATCATTCAGACAAATCCAATAGTTAATATATATCGGTACAAGTGGCTCTATGAGATACGCTGGCGCTGGATAGGACACACTTTGCGAAAACATGAGGGAATATAGCAAGATGGGTCCTTTCCTGGAACCGCAGGACAGCGGATGAAGGGAGGCCGAGAAATACATGGAGATGGGATTTGGAGGCAGAAATCAACAATATAAAGAAGAGCTGGGGGGAGCTGCAGGAGATAGCTAGAGATAAGAAGACTTGGCATTAGTTGGTTGGGGGCCTATGCCCAAATCCAGGTTAAAAGTAAGAGAGAGAGTGGGGAGATGATATGTAATTGTGAAACGATTTGTCTGATTGTGTAAGCGATGGTGTATGATTGTAGGAGACATTAGATGGTAGAGTAGTAGATACTTGTAGGAGATAGTGGGGAAGTAACGATACTATTATGAGGGAACGATTTAGAAATGAAAAACAAAGAGAATTTTGACTAAAAAAATAAATTCTCATGACGTTACATGAAGTGTTGGATGTTCGTTGTAGTCATTTTCTATCTGAAAATGTTACGTAATCAATAAATAAATCAATCAATCAATCAATCTCTTTCAACAAAGACACACAAAAGCCGGTTGCAAGTAAATCATGACAAATGTAGAAAGAAACAAATGAGATAAAGTATGACACATTTTTAAATAAAAGCAAGGAAATAATTTATGATAAGTGATAGAAATACCAGAAATAAATCATGACAAATGAAGACAAAATGGCAGAAATAAATCATGACAAATGAAGACAAAATGGCAGAAATAAATCATGACAAATGAAGACAAAATGGCAGAAATAAATCATGACAATGAGACAAATGGAGAAATAATATACTAGAGAAAATGGAGAAATAACGATGACTATATGAGACAACGAAATTAGAAATGAAACAAATGAAAATTCTGACTAGAAAAATAAATTCTGCAATGAAGACAAAGCGTAATATGTCTGAAGAATCATTAAATCATGAAAATGAACAAATCAATAAATCAGACAATGCAATGCAAATAATCATGACAAATGAAGACAAAACGGGAAGTAAATCATGACAAATGAGAAATGGAGAAATAAATAGAAAAGTAAGACATCAATAAACATAAAAAGCAAAGCGAAATAAATCATGACAAATGAAGAAAATCAAGAAATAAATCATGACAAATGAAGACAAATGGCAGAAATAAATCATGACAAATGAAGACAAATGGCAGAAATAAATCATGACAAATGAAGACAAAATGGCAGAAATAAATCATGACAAATTAAAAACATGATATAAAATAAATAAATGATGATAATTAACAACAAAACGGTGAAAAATAAATCATGATAAATGAAGTAAACCTGGAACAATTAAAAGTGAGAGAAAATAATAAAAGACAGAGCTGATAAAAGACAGTGAGAAATGAAGAATAAAGAAACGGACAGGAAATGGATGAAAAGAAAGAAATGAGATGCATAATTAAAATAAACAAGCAATCACGAGAAAATAAACAAGCAATCACGAGAAAATAAACAAGCAATCACGAGAAAATAAACAAGCAATCACGAGAAAATAAACAAGCAATCACGAGAAAATAAACAAGTAATCACCAGAAAATAAACAAGCAATCACGAGAAAATAAACAAGCAATCACGAGAAAATAAACAAGCAATCACGAGAAAATAAACAAAAGGTTTTTAAAACACCCAAAAAGAAAACATGTATAAAATATGAGTAATATCTTCAAGATGAAAATTGGAGTATAAGCCAGAGAAAAATAAAAATAAATTAGAACATCATTTTCTGAATCTCAATTTGTGCCATATTGTTGTTGTTATTTGAGTTGTGTGTGTGTGTTTTATTTAGGTAAACATAAACAAAATACATATATATTTATTTTGTCTCAATTTGATTGATTCATAGGATTATCATCATTTCACTTTGGTGAGTAACCATGTGTGATCTGATCTCTTTCTTACACAGTAAGATCTCAGCTGCAGTACACGAACTCCGTAGCATCGGCGAGGGTGCCCGATGTAATTTTGAAGATTATAAAGATATTTTGTAGGAATTTTATTTTAAAATGTGTCTAATGAATTTTTCCCGGGCAGCGGCTTTCCCGCCTGCTCTTCTCGATTTTTAATGCCAAGGTTTCGGTTACGTGATCAAATTTAATACGGTATCTACGTTTTATCGTCCGTCTCCGATAGGACTAGGAACTCGATCTCACCTACACTGAGATCAAGGATCTCTGGTAAAGAAGCTCGATGGCTCCACCAAGGATTGAACCGGTTACTTTGACACGAGAGACAAGCATCTAGTCTCTATGCTACAGAGATCTAGAGCTCAACCTACAACTCAACAACACATGCGATATAAACATTAGAAATTACACACAACAAGCATACAATATACAAGAGCAGACAGACAGACACAACAAGCATACAATATACAAGAGCAGACAGACAGACACAACAAGCATACAATATACAAGAGCAGACAGACAGACAGCACACAATCATACAATATACAAGACCAGACAGACACAACAAGCATACAATATACAAGAGCAGACAGACAGACACAACAAGCATACAATATACAAGAGCAGACAGACAGACACAACAAGCATACAATATACAAGAGCAGACAGACAGACACAACAAGCATACAATATACAAGAGCAGACAGACAGACACAACAAGCATACAATATACAAGAGCAGACAGACAGACAGACACAACAAGCATTCAATATACAAGAGCAGACAGACAGACAGACACAACAAGCATTCAATATACAAGAGCAGACAGACAGACAGACACAACAAGCATACAATATACAAGAGCAGACAGACAGACAGACACAACAAGCATACAATATACAAGAGCAGACAGACAGACACAACAAGCATACAATATACCAGAGCAGACAGACAGACAGACACAACAAGCATACAATATACAAGAGCAGACAGACACACACAACAATCATCTAGAGCAGACAGATCACACTAAGCTCATAACAACAGACAAGACAGACACATGCAGCTTTAAGTATAGAAGAGAGACAGATAGACAGACAAACAAGCATACAATATACAAGAGCAGACAGACAGACAGACACAACAAGCATACAATATACAAGAGCAGACAGACAGACAGACACAACAAGCATACAATATACAAGAGCAGACAGACAGACAGACACAACAAGCATACAATATACACGAGCAGACAGACAGACAGACACAACAAGCACACAATATACACGAGCAGACAGACAGACACAACAAACATACAATATACAAGAGCAGACAGACAGACACAACAAGCATACAATATACAAGACAAGACAGACAAACAGACACAACAAGCATACAATATACCACAGCAGCCAGACAGACACACCAAACAGACATCTGAAATTGTGAAAGTCTTTACAGCTAGGCTTAACACATCGAGGAAATGAAACACATGGCAGTTTGGGAGTGGGGTGTGGGGAGAAAGAGAGAGAGAGAGAGAAAGAGAGAGAGAGAGATTAACATGATGCTAAACGATGCATGATTTCAAGACCAGGTATGTACAGTTGGCACCTGAAGAAATTCACTAGTTAAGTTTATATAGGAAACATTAATATTAGGAAACACGAGATAACATGAGAGTCAACTGTATCTTGAATATAGTTGTAAGAAAACACATAGCAACTAAGTTAGATAACATGAGAGTAAACTGTATCTTGAATATAGTTGTAAGGAAACACATAGCAACTAAGTGAGCTAACATGAGAGTCAACTGTATCTTGAATATAGTTGTAAGGAAACACATAGCAACTAAGTTAGATAACATGAGAGTCAACTGTATCTTGAATATAGTTGTAAGAAAACACATAGCAACTAAGTGAGCTAACATGAGAGTCAACTGTATCTTGAATATAGTTGTAAGGAAACACATAGCAACTAAGTTAGTAACATGAGAAAGTCAGACTGTATCTTGAATATAGTTGTATAGGAAACAATTAGCAACTAAGTAGATAACATGAGAGTCAACTGTATCTTGAATATAGTTGTAAGGAAACACATAGCAACTAAGTGAGCTAACATGAGAGTCAACTGTATCTTGAATATAGTTGTAAGGAAACACATAGCAACTAAGTTAGATAACATGAGAGTCAACTGTATCTTGAATATAGTTGTAAGAAAACACATAGCAACTAAGTAGTAACATGAGAGTCAACTGTATCTTGAATATAGTTGTAAGAAAACACATAGCAACTAAGTGAGCTAACATGAGAGTCAACTGTATCTGAATAAGTTGTAAGAAAAACATAGCAACTAAGTTAGATAACATGAGAGTCAACTGTATCTTGAATATAGTTGTAAGAAAACACATAGCAACTAAGTGAGCTAACATGAGAGTCAACTGTATCGTGGATAAAGTTGTGAAAATGTGCAACACTTTCCTCCTTATCATTGGCTATATAAATGTTATGGGGTGTCCGTAGCGTAGAGGTTAAGGACTCGTCTCTCCTGCCAAAGGTACTCGGTTCGCTCCCTCGTAGAGCCATCTGGATATTTTCCAGAGATCCCTGATCTCAGTGTAGGTGACATCGAGTTCCTAGTCCTATCGGAGATGGACGATAAAACTTAGGTCCCGTGTTAAATTTGAGCACTTCAAACATAAAAGATTGCTAACAAACAAATTATTATACTGAATATTAAAAGTCACTTACGACATACATTAAAACCATACAAGATCTCCAACTGCTAGCAAAGAACCGTATCACATAGAGATCTAAAACCTCTGCCCTATGTGCCGCCTTTGGCACGAAAGGAACAAACACAACTAACTAACTAACGACATACATTTGTTCTCCTTATACTGGTGAGTCCCTATGCTCCACAAGACGCAGATAGGAATACTAATAAGAAGAAGGAGATATAATGTGTTGTTTAAATTTTCTCTCTCTCTCCATTGTTCTGCCTTGTCCTCCATTGAGTTTATCAGCTGCCAGTATATGTTTTAAACTTATTTTCTCTCTCTCTCCATCGTTCTGTCTTGTCCTCCATTGAGTTTGTCAGCTGCCAGTATATATTTTAATCTTATTTTCTCACGGCACGCACATATAGATATAGAATAAAAGGAAGGAAGGAAAAAACCAGATTTGAAGCGACAAAAGATTAGATACTTAGATCACGTCAAATGCTTTCTACAAATGGAAGATTGGCTACAATAAATTGACACATCCGTCTGTCCCCCTGTCATGATGAAACGTCCCGATACACAAATTGTCCACTTGTGAACGATTCCTGTAACTTCTTCTATCGATAATGAAGACGAATGCTCTAACCTGCTTTTTACAAACGGGAAAAACATATAAATTAGAAACAGTTTTATATTTATAGAGTTATCTACGTCTTGTCAGCTTGTTCAAAACCTTTCATTGTAGGGTAACTTTCAACAGAATGTCTTACAAGTGTTTATACTGCCTTGAAATCGCTTGTTTATGACGGTGTAAGACAAGGGTACATGAGTCTGACGTATTTAACTATAGTAGCATCATCATCATCAAGTAGCGTGTTCCTTCTGGAACCTGGCTTCCATGACAGCAGTCATAAAAACTCTCTGTTCTGTGCAAGTTGACCAGCGTCAGCAGCAGTCATTCTCAGATCGTCAATAACATCTTGCACCGATCGTCTTCTAGTTCTTCATCTCATTCTTCTTCCAGGCACCATTCCCTTCAAAATTATTTTCTCTAGGCATTCATATCGTTTGATGTGTTCGAAGTATTGAATTTTCTAATATTTTATAATAATTTCTACGTATACGCATAGTATGACATGTTGGATTTCAGAGTAGAATTTGTCATGAAACATAAGAGATTTATATCAGAACGTAGACAACTATGATACAAATATAGCTGTTCCATTCTACAAAGAATTATTAACATATAACATCAAATGAATTGTACATTTTTCTTTAAAAAAACAATTTTGGTTCTTGAGAGCTTGTCGGTAAATAGGTACTGCCCGAACGGTTTGTGAGATGGCTTATCGTATTATGCGAGTTAATAACAACATGGCTAGTGCAGTCGTCACGAAACTATTCAGGTTATCATTTTTCTTCCCCCAATTTTTCGCTTTTAGACCTCGTTTAAAAAAATCAAAAAAAAAATGATAAGATTAGGATTTATAAGCACACATTTATTGCTACTATTTATATCAAGTTGGGCACGCGCTAATACTTCACCAGCACGCGCTCAAACTGTAAAGTTGTATTGTCATGTTTAACATATCAACGTAATAAACATGATATCGATACTTCAGCATGGATTCGATTACTGTTATTTGCATGTTCCGATGTTTGAGAATCAATAATTTTTGAGTATTCTTGTATCGATTTGATTTGTTGTATCCTTCTGCGGCAAGATAAGACGGTTTAAAGTCATGGTCTTGATAACCGTGACCGTGCATAAATAAGATCAACCTTGTCAAATGTGACCGTACATTAACAAGGTCTGATCTTAACTTTTACAGGAACAGCACCTCTCCAACCGTAGAATACAAGAAGAATGTTATGAGACCACTGCAACTATGTTGACCTTACAGGAACAACCTCCTAACCGTATGAATACAAGAAGAAGTTATGAGACCTCAACTTATATATTTGCCCTTTCAACCTCTCTTGAGACCATGATACATTTAGAATGTTTAGTGATCTAACACTGACGATTCAGGAACATGTACCAGTTATGAAAAAGAAGACATTTATAGCTCGCGACACTTTGACTTAGGAAACTCTCAACCTATACATCAAGCTAAGAATGTTATGGACCTCAGAGCTGCAGTGTATACCTTCGAACAACTGTACGAGAATACAGAAGAATGTTATAACCTCAACAGACACGATCCTTCTAGCGATACCTCTCAACGGATCAAGAAATGTTCAAACCTTCATTGCATAACAATGTCATGACCCATACAGGGAAAAAGTCACCTCTGTAACAGAATTTAAAGAAGATTATGATACTCAACAACACTGGTTACGAAAGGACGGCTGTGGTGTGGTGGTACAGTGGAATGGTATGGGCCTAAGGAAAATATTGACATGTTTGTCACAACTTCTAAACTATTAAAGAAGAAAGCTTATGAGTCTCACTTTCCCTAAACGGTACATTCTTACATTTACATACCTTTGTAGGGTATATGAAGATGTTATAGTAACTCACAATACTTGTACCTTAAGGAAAACCATATAAAGTGAATCAAGAAGAATGTTATGAGACCTCAACTGTAACTATGTATGACCTTACAGGAACAACCTCTTAACATATGAATACAAGAAGAATGTTTATGAGACCTCAACTGTAACACTGTGACCTTACAGGAACAACCTCTCTAACCGTATGAATACAAGAAGAATGTTATGAGACCTCAACTGTAACACTGTGACCTTACAGGAACAACCTCTCTAACCGTATGAATACAAGAAGAATGTTACAGAGACCTCAACGTAACACTATGACCTTACAGGAACAACTCTCTAACCGTATGAATACAAGAAGAATGTTATGAGACCTCAACTGTAACACTGTGACCTTACAGGAACAACCTCTCTAACCGTATGAATACAAGAAGAATGTTATGAGACCTCAACTGTAACACTATGACCTTACAGAAACAACCTCTCTAGCCGTATGAATACAAGAAGAATGTTATGAGACCTCAACTGTAACACTATGACCTTACAGAAACAACCTCTCTAACCGTATGAATACAAGAAGAATGTTATGAGACCTCAACTGTAACACTGTGACCTTACAGGAACAACCTCTCTAACCGTATGAATACAAGAAGAATGTTACGAGACCTCAACTGTAACACTATGACCTTACAGGAACAACCTCTCTAACCGTATGAATACAAGAAGAATGTTACGAGACCTCAACTTTAACACTTTGACCTTACAGGAACAACCTCTCTAACCGTATGAATACAAGAAGAATGTTACGAGACCTCAACTGTAACACTTTGACCTTACAGAAACAACCTCTCTAACCGTATGAATACAAGAAGAATGTTATGAGACCTCAACTGTAACACTATGACCTTACAGAAACAACCTCTCTAACCGTATGAATACAAGAAGAATGTTATGAGACCTCAACTGTAACACTATGACCTTACAGAAACAACCTCTCTAACCGTATGAATACAAGAAGAATGTTACGAGACCTCAACTGTAACACTATGACCTTACAGGAACAACCTCTCTAACCGTATGAATACAAGAAGAATGTTATGAGACCTCAACTGTAACTATATATTCTTCTTCTTCAAACGCTCCATATGGACCACGTGTTAGCCACTCTTTGTGACTTGTATGTGATCTGAGCCTAGAAGCGATTGTGCGATGTACCAGTTATGCGCCTACAAGTAGGCCAGCACATCCTATTTCTGCGACGCTTTTTATTGATTATGGTAGCTTCCATAACCCCCTACCTCAGTGGCCTCCTACGACATGCCTTGCAGGTCGCAGTGTTACTATTCCTTGCTCCCCGTGTGAGCACAGGCAACACACGGGCGGTAACTGTATAATAACATGATCACGATCGTTCTAGCTCGTGTTACTGTACAGGATCAAGACAATGACCTCTCAAACCTTAACATTGCAAGAACAATGTCATGACCCCATAACCGTGAATGAACAAGGTCATGACCTCTGTAACAGTAATTTAACATCCAAAATATTATTTTTATTAAACAGGTGGCTACGTAAGAAGATGGTGGGGGAGGGAGGGAGGGGAGGAGAGAGATATTCACATGTTTGTCACACTCTTATGAATATCTCTTTAAGTATGATGAGCTCTGTGTTCTCACTTCCATATAGCTGGTCTACATGTCTTATCAGTTTCATTAACTTTGTCAGCGGGGGTCATATGATCATGACAGGTTCACCTTATCTCACACAATCGTTGTAGGGGGAATAACCAATAATAAAGAAGTGCAACTTTATATTTATTACAAGGGCAAGCTAAATTCAATCACGATAAACGAAAACATCAATGTATTTTAAGGTTATTGTAACAAATAGGGTCCATGTCTGGAATACGCAGAGAAAACGAACAAGATGAGTGTTAAATATACATGTAGTAGAGATTGAGAGATAGAGATAAATATACATGTAGTAGATATTGAGAGATAGAGATAAATATACATGTAGGAGATATTGAGAGATAGAGATAAATATACATGTAGTAGATATTGGGAGATAAATATACATGTAGTAGATATTGGGAGATAAATATACATGTAGTAGATATTGAGAGATAGAGATAAATATACATGTAGTATATATTGAGAGATAGAGATAAATATACATGTAGTAGATATTGGGAGATAGAGATAAATATACATGTAGTAGATATTGAGAGATAGAGATAAATATACATGTAGTAGATATTGAGAGATAGAGATAAATATACATGTAGTAGATATTGGGAGATAGAGATAAATATACATGTAGTAGATATTGAGAGATAGAGATAAATATACATGTAGTAGATATTGAGAGATAGAGATAAATATACATGTAGGAGATATTGGGAGATAGAGATAAATATACATGTAGGAGATATTGAGAGATAGAGATAAATATACATGTAGGAGATATTGAGAGATAAATATACATGTAGGAGATATTGAGAGATAAATATACATGTAGGAGATATTGAGAGATAAATATACATGTAGGAGATATTGAGAGATAAATATACATGTAGTAGATATTGAGAGATAGAGATAAATATACATGTAGTAGATATTGAGAGATAGAGATAAATATACATGTAGGAGATATTGGGAGATAGAGATAAATATACATGTAGGAGATATTGAGAGATATAGATAAATATACATGTAGGAGATATTGAGAGATAAATATACATGTAGGAGATATTGAGAGATAAATATACATGTAGGAGATATTGAGAGATAAATATACATGTAGGAGATATTGAGAGATAAATATACATGTAGGAGATATTGAGAGATAAATATACATGTAGGAGATATTGAGAGATAAATATACATGTAGGAGATATTGAGAGATAAATATACATGTAGGAGATATTGAGAGATAAATATACATGTAGGAGATATTGAGAGATAAATATACATGTAGTAGATATTGAGAGATAGAGATAAAGACTATAAGAAAATCGTGTACGCAGCTGTAATAGATAGTTAGTGATTAGAAAACTTGGTATGAGTTAGTTAAGGGCTTATGCCGTCACTAGGGTTATAATGGTGTGCAAGAAAGATTGAGTGAGAGTTTCTTCTTTAGATCTTTGGTCACGCATTTGACCTAAAATTTGACAGTCCACTTCAGGTCTGTCAGGTTTCTCAAAAGCTAAGTTTTCAGGAGGATTGGGTGTGACCACATGTTGCTTCTCAACTCACGCAAGAGAGGATAGTCTTGCAGGACATTATTCGGTGGCTGGTACGCCTGCTGACACCGGCAGAAATTTAACTTATTCCTAGTATATGTGAGTGTATGTTGAGTCTGCAGTGTCCGGTACGTAGACAAAATATAATGATCTGGTCTGTTGAGGTCGCCTTTTCCATAATTATATCAACTGTTTGTCTTCCAGTCTACTGCAGATTTTCTCTGTACGCGGGTCTTCAGAATTCAGTGGTTGGTAGATTTGTTCATTTTTACTGTCTTCTAGCCAAGACATTGACACCCTTATTATTATCAATGTCGCATTGAGATAGAACTCACAGCCAGTGAACATCGAGATAGTTTGAAAACAATGTCTGGAAACAAATAGTAAATAACAGATAACACAGATAAATAACAATGTTTCAGCTTTTAAAATTCTCAATAAAATATGGAACTGCAAGTTATATAGTATTAAAACTAAATTAAGAATTTAATTTTAAATTCAAATGTTTTATCAATCCTAATATGAGACAGCGAGAGTTGGAAAACGACTAAAGGTATAGAAAGCAAGTTGAATGCATTTGAAAATAGATGTCTGCGAAAAACAATAATAATAATAATAATTCCTCTCGTACCGTTATACGTTACATAGGGCCTACAAGTAATTGCTCCATACCGCTCTATCCTGGGCAACTCGCTCAATCTCCTCCATGGAACTGAGACCGATATATCCTGCCTCTCTCAGCAAAGTTCGTTTCAGGGTCTCCTTGGGTCGACATCTCGTTCTTGAACCCTTTGCTCCCACTTCAATGCCTGCTTTGATATTCGTTGATCATTTCTCCTCAAGGTGTGCCCAACATATCTCCATCTTCTCTTTCTTATAACAGTTGTCACTAGTGGTTGACCAAACATTTCTCTGATTTCATCACTTCTCCTGAATTCGTTCCATTTTATATTCATTATTTTTCGCAGACATCTATTTTCAAATACATTCAACTTGCTTTCTATATCTTTAGTCATTTTCCAACTCTCGCTGGCATATGTTAGGATTGATACATTTGAATTGAACATTCGTGATTTAGTTCTGCGAAAAATAATGAATATAAAATGGAACGGAATTCAGTAGAGGTGATGAAATCAGAGAAATGCCTGGTCAATCACTAGTGACAATTGTTATAAGAAGGAGAAGATGGAGACATGTTGCGCATACTCTGAGAAGAAATGATCAAAGAATACCAAAGCAGGCATTGAAGTGGGAGGCAAAGGGTTCAAGAAAGAGAGGTCGCAATAGGGGAACCCTGAAACGAGCTTTGCTGAAAGAGGCAAACAATATTGGTTGCAATTCCATGGAAGAGATTGAGCGATCTGCCCAGGGCAGAGCAGTATAGAGTAATTACTTGCATGCCCTATGTAACATGTAACGGTAAGAGAGGAATATATAGAAAACTAAGAGATAAATGTCTGCAGTTACTTCCCATTATCTCCTACAAACGAGTTTATCATTAAATGTTGAAGTTTATATTGAGGTTACAAAAATCAATGCATTATACATGAGATTAGTACCCCCATTAACACTTCATATATTCATCTCAATAGCTTATTTACTGTAAACCATGTCAGAGGAGTATCACAAATCATTGAAGCAGGTATCGCTAACAGCCCTGTATAGCAAACTCGTTTCGATAAATTTCCTTCAAATGTTATTTTCTCAATCATCAGAAAACTAAATAGCTATCATAACAATTTCTCTTACTGGTGTTAGCATTTCAAAACTTACCTTTAAAAAGTTATATTTTACGACTTTCTATGTCGTAAACAATGGCGTTTCTTTCATACGGGTTAGGGAAAATGTAAGTTACCTGACGCGAGTTTAACGACTCGCCCACGTCTCATTGTTCTTTTCTCTTTTGTTTTTCTCGTTTCAAAATTGCAAATTTCAAACAGATATTGCACATCACTATCTGTCTGTGTCTTGCCGGGCCCACAGGGGAGCAAAGAATTAGTAACACTGTGACCTACAAAGCATGTCGTAAGAGGCGACTGAGGTAGTGGCATAGGAAGCTACCTAGTAAACAAAAAGCATCACAGAAATCGGATGTAATGGCCTGCTTGTAGGTGCATAACTGGCACAACGTATAATCGCTCTTATGCTCAAATCACATACAAATAACAAAGAGTGGCTTAACAAGTGGTCGATATGGAGCGCTGGAAGAAGAAGAAGAAGAAGAAGCACATCACTATCAAGTGTTTCCTTGGTGTAACTCTGAGTATGAAAACACAAATCGTGGCATAACCTTTCCACGACGTCGCCATCATTCACAACAAACGGTTTGTTGATTTTCTAGGCGCCACATATACGTTCAGTAGTTTATCATTGCTTTCTAAATGGCGAGGCCTATTTTACCGTTCGTAAAAATCCACGAAAACCAACTTGCTTCCAAACTGCCCGACGCAGGATTTGTACCAGATACTCTTGAGTTCTGATCGAGCTGACTACCGCTTAGCCCCAGATGCATTAAGCAATCAAATTTAATTTGATACCCTGACAAAACCTATTATAATATTCTTATGGCAAACAGCAGAACAATGTTTCATATTTCATAATGTACAAAATGGAAAACTGTTATTTCATATTTCATAATCTGCCCAATTCTTCTTCTTCTTCTTCTGCGTTCTCACTAGATTGGGATTTCGGATTCTCTAATAAAGACAGCCGTCTACCTCAGATTATCAGCCACGCCATACAGTTTATCTTCGATGCTAGTGTAAGTGTGCCACCTCTTTCTTCTTAAGTCTGCATACTGGGGGCAGTTCTGTAGGATATCATTCCTACGATTTCTGCGTCCCCGTTTGTGCCGACCTCTTCCCGTAGTAAGTTTTAGCTACACTCGCGATGGTAGGTCTGATATTCTTACTGCGGGGCTAAATCTCCGAGGCAGATTGGCGACCGTAGAATCCGTTATCCAATTCCTCACTGCGAGGGGTCGTGGCACCATGTTGTGCGCCTTACGGACTAGTGCATCCGTTTTCTGCAAGCATTTGTTTCGGGTTAGCATTCCCTAGCGGACACATGCATCCGATTTCAGCCAAACCTCCTAAGTCGCCTCTTACGACATGTGTGGCAGGTAACAGTGGTTCTATTCTTTACACCCCAAATTTGGGCCCCGGTAACCACTCGGGCGATCTGCCCAATTGAAAGCTGTATTTCATATTTCATATTGTACACAATTGAAAGCTGTATTTTATAATGTGCCCGGTTGAAAGCTCTACTTTATACATTTATATGCTATATTGAACTTACGACAGAGATTTGTGGAGATCCATGATCGCCTACGTCAGCCGGCACGGCACCTGATGATGATTTAACTTACAAACACATGCAAATACCACTTACATCGCAGTGTGCCGAAGGGCAAGAGTTCAAGTACCGCTGGATCAATAAAGAAGAAGAAGAAGAAGAAGCCATGTTTAAAAAAGCATTGTAAACAACTAGCCTCCATTAAAAACGTAAATAATTTTTATTAAAAAAAATTATTTTTGGCATGTGAAGTGATTGGTGAATTTGTACTTAAAGGAATGGTTTGTGTGAAGTGATTGGTGAATTTGTACTTAAAGGAATGGTTTGTGTGAAGATTTATCAAAGTTCCCAAGTTAAACTGGTACCGTTAATTTTGGGAGTTGTAAATGTTAATGAGTACTTTGTTGGTTGAGTGCATATCTGATTAATGTCGAGTCTATTTGCATAATTACACGAGCTTACGTGTCAGTACTGTTCAACGCGACGCCTGTGGTGACAAGGCACAATCGCCATACATTCCTGATGCGCTATTTTGTCCCAGTCGGCAACAACGTTAATCAGAATTTAAAAAAAACAACAAAAAGTATTTCTGAATAACACAAGTATGTTTAATATTTTTTTCCTTGCATTTCATTGAAAGAGATTTTCCCACTTTTTCAATCATGTTTTTTTCTTACAATCAATATTTCTATGGAAGACATTATACAAATGACTCAATAATTTCAAACTATCAATATTTATTGTCGGTAGATTTCTGTGTAATCTGTGAATTGTTGACAATATCGATCTAGGGCTGCTTTCAGTGCAAGAGCTTCGGAGCTGATCTCCTCGAAATTAGTAAAGTGGGCGCCTGAGTGGTTACCGAGGCCCAAATTTGGGGTGGAAATAATAGAACCACTGTAACCTGCCACGCATGTCGTAAGAGACGACTAAGGAGGTTTGGTTGAAATCGGATGCATGTGTCCTAAACGTGTAGAAGTCTATGCGTTTAGGGCCTACCAAACCAATGTGCAACGTATACAAGCTCTTGGCAAAGATCAAACATATCACAAAGAGTGATTAAAATTGGTCGTAAAGAACGAACGCAAAGAAGAAGAAGAATAGCAGTGGGAAGTAGATATGAGATATATATACCTCAGTCACCTCTTACGACATGCTTTGTAGGAGGCAGTGTTACTATCCACTCAGTCATCTCTTACGACATGCCTTGTAGGTTGCAGTGTTACTATCCACTCAGTCACCTCTTACGACATGCCTTGTAGGTGGCAGTGTTACTATCCACTTAGTCACCTCTTACGATATGCCTTGTAGGTGGCAGTGTTACTATCTACTCAGTCACCTCTTACGACATGCCTTGTAGGTCGCAGTGTTACTATCATAGTCACCTCTTACGATATGCCTTGTAGGTGGCAGTGTTACTATCACTCAGTACCTCTTACGACATGCCTTGTAGGTGGCAGTGTTACTATCCACTCAGTCACCTCTTACAACATGCTTGTAGGTGGCAGTGTTACTATCTACTCAGTCACCTCTTACGACATGCCTTGTAGGTGGCAGTGTTACTATTGTTTGTTCAACTTGTGAACCCTGACATCATACAAGGCAATAAATAAAACAAGAAATAATGTATTAATTAGATCTAACAATTTCGCCACTTCGTTTTCCAACAATTTTGATAATGTCATTGTTTGATTCGTTATTTGCTAAAAGTGTGTGCAATTTGTAATACTTGCTTCTAGCTTTTCATATGACCTATGTTTGGCCTTCTCAGGGAGCGAAACAATATTAGTCATAGCTAATTTAGAAAAGTACAACATAAGAAATCATTAAATGTCATGGAGACTGAAAAGTAACAGCAAAGGAAATGTCAAAATCATCATGGTTTGATGTAGCTAATTATAGAAATATTTCTCTGAAACATTTCCCAGAACATTTCACCAACTAACAACTGCTTTTTAAACGAAGCAGGAATATATATATCTACATAAAATAATAACTTTACAAAAAAAACATGATTAACCCTTTCCAAACTTCTGTTCCGATATACTGGGTAGTTGTAATGTTTGAAGAAGACCAAGGGCTAGTACACTGGCTAATGCAATATACATTTCAAAATAAATGCGTCAGTAACTAACATCACAAGTTTCGAAGAGAAATGGTTGAACGGTTGAACGGTTGAACGGTTGAACGGGTAAATTGTGGGAGTCTGTAACTTAAGAGGTAGTGAGCTCGATCACAACCCAATCGTCCCAAGTTCAAACACCGCGGCAGGCAGTTTGGAAGAAAATTCGTTTCCATGGGATCTCACCGTTCAGAAAGCAATAGCAAACACTTGAACGTATAAGTGGTTCCTAGAAAATCAACGACTCGTGTACTGTTGTTGATGGTTACGTCCTGTCCTGAAGTATATCCACACTTTTCGATGGATGTCTGAGCTAACATTAATAGTAGATTCTGATCTATTCTCTGTGTGCAATTAAACATTGTAGACATCGGTAAAATCGAAGGTAGGCAATAATAAATAATAATAATTCCTCTCGTACCGTTATACGTTACATAGGGCCTGCAAGTGATTTCTCCATACCGCTCTATCCTGGGCAACTCGCTCAATCTCCTCCATGGAACTGAGACCGATATTTCCTGCCTCTCTCAGCAAAGTTCGTTTCAGGGTAGGCAAGACAGAGGAAATTAATTGATACTGACATGGCACAGTAAAGCCAAATTAATTGATACAACCAACGACATATATTTGTGGAGATCCATGGTCGCCTACGCCAGCCGGCACGGCACCTGATGATGATGAGACATTGTTATTAGTTAATGAATCGAGGTTAATAGCACTCTGGACGTTTTATAGGTGCTCAGTCTTCCCCAACAGATGTCGAAGGGTATGCACACTGATAGTTCCTGTGTCTCGCTGGTTAAACACACTCCTCACTCTGCCCCTCAGGCATCCAGTTCTACTTGTACAACGGGTTACTTCCAAATACATGTCAACAGCAAACACACAACACAGATAATATTGTCATTGACTTCATCTGAACTTACGCTATTCAAAGAAAATAATTAAACAGATTGATTTATTGATAGGATCATATCAATGCACTTTAGTGAGTAATCATGTGTGCTCCAATCTCTTTCTTACACAAGAAGATCTCAGCGACAGTGCATGAACCCCGTAGCACCGGCGAATGTCCCGATGCACTTTTAAAGATAGTGAAAACTTTGTAGAAATTCAAATGTTGTAATCTTTCTAATGAATTATGCAGCGACTTTCCATCCTTATCTTCACGATTTTGAACCGCCAAGGGTTCATTTACGATCTCAACTAAACGGGAAACTTACGTTTTATTACCCGTCTCCACAAGGACTAGGAACTCGATCTCACCTACACAGAGATCAGGGATCTATATGAAAATATCCCGATGGCTCTACGAGGGAGTGAACCGGGTATCTTTGACACGAGAGAGAGTGAACTGTGTATCTTTGACACGAGAGAGAGAGTGAACCGGGTATCTTTGACACGAGAGAGAGTGAACTGTGTATCTTTGACACGAGAGAGAGTGAACTGTGTATCTTTGACACGAGAGAGAGTGAACTGTGTATCTTTGACACGAGAGAGAGTGAACCGGTATCTTTGACACGAGAGAAGTGAACTGTGTATCTTTGACACGAGAGAGAGTGAACCGGTATCTTTGACACGAGAGAGAGTGAACTGTTATCTTTGACACGAGAGAGTGAACTTTATCGTCTCGACAAGAGACAGGAACTGATCTGACTACAAGAGATCAGGGATCTTGACACGTGAGAAAGTGAACCGGGTATCTTTGACACGAGGGAGGAACCGGGTATCTTTGACACAGAGAGAGTGAATCGAGTATCTTTGAAGAATAAGTTACACTGAAATCATCATGTATCTTTTTGATTCATCTTGTAGTGCATCAGTTGGATCTGTATCCTTTTACATAACATCAGTTGGTACTCCATGTATCAACTATTCTGCTTACACGTTGGTATATGTATCAACTATTCTGTTATCATAGTTGGACTCATGTATCAACTATTCACTTATAAACATCATTGGTACTCAGTTAAATTCTGCATTAACCGTTTCTCCATTATCAACTATTCTAGCTTATAACACAGTTGGGTACTCCATGTATCAACTATTCTAGCTTATATAACATCAGTTGGGTACTCCATGTATCAACTATTCTAGCTTATATAACATCAGTTGGGTACTCCATGTATCAACTATTCTAGCTTATATAACAGCAGTTGGGTACTCCATGTATCAACTATTCTAGCTTATATAACATCAGTTGGGTACTCCATGTATCAACTATTCTAGCTTATATAACATCAGTTGGGTACTCCATGTATCAACTATTCTAGCTTATATAACATCAGTTGGGTACTCCATGTATCAACTATTCTAGCTTATATAACAGCAGTTGGGTACTCCATGTATCAACTATTCTAGCTTATATAACAGCAGTTGGGTACTCCATGTATCAACTATTCTAGCTTATATAACGTGACTTTCCCACGATTTCTAGAATGGTTGAGCTAATTATATAGAGCAATTTTCCCATGTAGAGAGGCGTAAATTAACCTTACCCATGCCTGTAGTGAAATGTCATTGAGAAATATCTAGTCTTGTGACGTGGTTACTGACACGTCATGGTGTTGTATATGTCAATATTATATGTCATAAATGAACAAGCTGTTGATAGATTAGGTGTCAGTGACAAGCTGTTGACAGAGTAAATTATAGCTTGGTTATGATGCATAGACATGTTGTTGACAGATTAGATGTCATAGTAATGTGACAATTAGATGTCATAGACAAGTTGTTGAAATTATGTCATAAACAAGTTGTTGAAGATAGATGTCATAGACAAGTTGTTGACAGATTAGATGTCATAGACAAGTTGTTGACAGATTAGATGTTATAGACAAGTTGTTGACAGATTAGATGTTATAGACAAGTTGTTGACAGATTAGATGTTATAGACAAGTTGTTGACAGATTAGATGTTATAGACAAGTTGTTGACAGATTAGATGTTATAGACAAGTTGACAGATTTTATGACAAGTTGTTGAAGATTAAATGTTATAGACAAGTTGTTGACAGATTAGATGTTATAGACAAGTTGTTGACAGATTAGATGTTATAGACAAGTTGTTGACAGATTAGATGTTATAGCAATTGTTGACAGATTAGATGTCATAGACAAGTTGTTGACAGATTATTTGTCATAGACAAGTTGTTGACAGATTATTTGTCATAGACAAGTTGTTGACAGATTATTTGTCATAGACAAGTTGTTGACAGATTATTTGTCATAGACAAGTTGTTGACAGATTAGATCTTCTTCTTCTTCTTCGAACGCACAATATCGATCACTTGTTAACTTGATTTGTATGTGATCTGATCCTAAGAGCGATTGTATGTTGTGCCAGTTATGCGCCTGGAAGTACGCCAGCACATCCTACTTCTGCGACGCTTTTTTACTAACTAGGGTAGCTTTCCTAGGACTACATAAGTCGCCTCTTACGACATGTCTTGTAGGCCTCAGTGGTACTATTCTGTGCTTCCCTTGCGGGCCTCGGCAGCACACGAGCGCCAGATTAGATGACATATACTAACTCTAAAACACTTAATTGTCAGAAATTGTGTGCGGACTGTGTTGGGGAGGGAGTGGTGCTCTGGAAGTTGACAGAGTGAAGTGGCTCTCCCAAGGATCCTCTTTCTTCGGCATGACGCTGAAAGGCAAAACAGAGATAGAGAATAGATAGACATATAGATTGAATTCTCAGCACTTCGTACTGACTAACCCTGTTGACAAAAAGAAACAGCAAGAAAAATGTTGTTACTAACCAGGGGCGGCTAGTGGTCATTTTTGTTGGTGGGGCCAGACATTTGTTTCCAGATAAATCATGGTTTTTGGTTGCTATATTTTAATTTATAAAATAACAAATACACGTTATACATTATTTTTGGTGCGGCCCGGCCCCACTGACCCTTAATGACGAGCCGCCACTGTTACTAACAATGATGAAATTGAGAAACATAATAAGAAACGCTGAGAGTAGTCTTTAAACTGACTAAACCTGAAGAAATTCTAACAGCAATAGTTTATAAATATACAGTGTTGCCACTAATCATAGTTCTCACATCACGTGAGATTTGAGGAAACATTATCATGTCAACAACATACTGATTGTAACGATTAGTGCTGCTAGTTTGTCTGTGGATATCGATTACTTTCTTGATATATGTGGTCTGTGGATATCGATTACTTTCTTGATATATGTGGTCTGTGGATATCGATTACTTTCTTGATATAAGGTGGTCTGTGAATATCGATTACTTTCTTGATATAAGGTGGTCTGTGAATATCGATTACTTTCTTGATATATGTGGTCTGTGGATATCGATTACTTTCTTGATATATGTGGTCTGTGGATATCGATTACTTTCTTGATATAAGGTGGTCTGTGAATATCGATTACTTTCTTGATATAAGGTGGTCTGTGAATATCGATTACTTTCTTGATATAAGGTGGTTTGTGGATATCGATTACTTTCTTGATATAAGGTGGTTTGTGGATATCGATTACTTTCTTGATATAAGGTGGTCTGGGGATATCGATTACTTTCTTGATATAAGGTGGTCTGTTAATATTGATTACTTTCTTGATATATGTGGTCTGGGAATATCGATTATTTTCTTGATATAAGGTGGTCTGGGAATAGTATAGCAATCAGTGAATGGTGAAGGTATACTTGAGGAGGACTTGGGGGGGGGATGCTAATAATGAAGATGAGAAGAATGATGATGATGAAGAGGAAATCCGCAGTGATGAAAAAAAGATGGTGATATGAGACATGATGAAAACGATTGTAATGAGAATAATAATGATGATGATGATAAGGATGACACGACGCTTATAATGACGACATCTTTGAAATGATGAAGATACTTATGATGAGGACGAGGATGATGACAAAAGCAATGATGTTCATGACGGGAGGATGATGACAAAAGCAATGATGTTCATGACGGGAGGATAATAAAAAGCAATGATGTTCATGACGGAGGATGATGACAAAAGCAATATGTTCAGACTGGAGGATGATGACAAAAGCAATGATGTTCATGACGGAGGATGATGACAAAAGCAATGATGTTCATGACGGGAGGATGATGGTTATGATTCTGGAGATGGTGATTAGTATGACAACTGTGATTAGGATGACAACTGTGATTAGTATGACAACTGTGATTAGGATGACAACGGTGATTAGGATGACAACGGTGATTAGGATGACAACGGTGGTTAGGATGACAACGGTGGTTAGGATGACAACGGTGATTAGGATGACAACGGTGATTAGGATGACAACGGTGATTAGATGAACGGTGATTAGATGACAACGGTGATTAGGATGACAACGGTGATTAGGATGACAATGGTGGTTAGGATGACGGCGATGATGCTGCAGTTAATGTGGTATGCTCTCAATTGTGAGATATGGGCAAGTCTCAGACACAGGAACGAGTGCGAGAATTGG
Source organism: Arion vulgaris (assembly GCA_020796225.1). Classification (NCBI taxonomy): domain Eukaryota; kingdom Metazoa; phylum Mollusca; class Gastropoda; order Stylommatophora; family Arionidae; genus Arion; species Arion vulgaris. Next base: position 6,781,389 of record CM036771.1, on the reverse strand, counting down.
GAGTTAAGTTTGGACATGCCAGACAGTGTCGTCTTCATGGTAGGGAGAGAAGATATAGTAATCAACTTCTATCTATTGTCTATTCCCAGGTGGAAGATGTAGTTGGTTGTCCACTCTTGCCGTTAAGCGTAGGGATGGGAGCTTGAATTTGCGTTCTAGGGTTAGATGAGTCGCCCTTGTTGTGTTGTATCCGTGTTTGTGTAGTGTGGTTTTGATATTGTCTATCCATCTTTTCTTGGTCTTCCCTTAGCTCTAGTACCCGATCTCTTTTTATTGTATGCTGTTATTGGTGTTTGGTTGTATTTCATTCTCACTAAATGTCCAAACCACTGCATTTGTTGTCTGTCGAAGTATTCGGTGCATGATCAATTTCTCATAGCTCTAAAAGAGTTAAAAAAAACACGAAGGATTGACTTCCTTACACTGGGTTTTGCCTCATTATGAAGTGGACTTTGGGATGGACTTTGGATTGGAAGAACAGGTATATGTCCGTCTTGACTAAAGCAAGAAAAAATTACAAATAAAAAATATCATTATTTTATCTATTTTATTATTCATTTGTCCCTGTCAATATTTCCTGGGGCATGGCGGTTAAAGTGTTTGCCCTTCGTTTCAAAAGCACTCAGTTTGCTACTCATGTGGAACAATCTAGATATTTTCCTAATGATTTTATTTTAGTTTGTAAACGTTTGTGGAATAATGAAATTGTGTTCGGTGTCTGTATACTTGTTTTTTCTTACGTTTTGATATCGAGAGCCTTGGTAGGTGTAGTTGTTACAGGGCCTTGCTATGATACATAGAGCATCGGTAGGTGTAGTTGTTACAGGGCCATGCTATGATACATAGAGCATCGGTAGGTGTAGTTGTTATAGGGCCTTGCTATGATACATAGAGCCTCGGTAGGTGTAGTTGTTACAGGGCCTTGCTATGATACATAGAGCCTCGGTAGTGTAGTTGTTACAGGGCCTTGCTATGATACATAGAGCCTTGGTAGGTGTAGTTGTTACAGGGCCTTGCTATGATACATAGAGCATCGGTAGGTGTAGTTGTTACAGGGCCTTGCTATGATACATAGAGCCTTGGTAGATGTAGTTGTTACAGTGCCATGCTATGATACATAGAGCATCGGTAGGTGTAGTTGTTATAGGGCCATGCTATGATACATAGAGCATCGGTAGGTGTAGTTGTTATAGGGCCATGCTATGATACAGAGAGCCTCGGTAGATGTAGTTGTTATAGGGCCATGCTATGATACATAGAGCATCGGTAGGTGTAGTTGTTACAGTGCCATGCTATGATACATAGAGCATCGGTAGGTGTAGTTGTTACAGGGCCTTGCTATGATACATAGAGCATCGGTAGGTGTAGTTGTTACAGGGCCTTGCTATGATACATAGAGCCTTGGTAGATGTAGTTGTTACAGTGCCATGCTATGATACATAGAGCATCGGTAGATGTAGTTGTTATAGGGCCATGCTATGATACATAGAGCCTCGGTAGATGTAGTTGTTAAGGCCATGCTATGATACAGAGAGCCTCGGTAGATGTAGTTGTTATAGGGCCATGCTATGATACATAGAGCATCGGTAGGTGTAGTTGTTACAGTGCCATGCTATGATACATAGAGCATCGGTAGGTGTAGTTGTTACAGGGCCTTGCTATGATACATAGAGCATCGGTAGGTGTAGTTGTTATAGGGCCATGCTATGATACATAGAGCCTCGGTAGATGTAGTTATTACAGTGCCGTGCCATGCTATGATAGACTCGGTAGATGTAGGAATCCTCAGTACAGAGCCTGTAGATGTAGTTGTATAGGCCGTACCGTGCTATGATAAAGAGAGCATCCATCAGGCGTACCGAAGAGGCATAAGCAGAAACTCAATTAAAATTTGAGGGTTATTTTAAGAAAAACATTTAGGCGCATTTAGATTGCATCATAGAGAAACTATCGCAGGTCTGACTACATTTCAAGATTTGCATCATATGAGAAACATACCGACCCCTGACTACATTCTAAGACTTGCATAATTGAGAAACTATACCCACCCACTACATTTCTAAGATTTGCATCATATTGAAACTACCACGGTCTGACTACATTTCAAGATTGCATCATATTGAGAAACTACCCCGCCTACTAATTTCTAAGATTTGTACATATTGAGCTACCCAGGCTGACTACATTTTAAGATTTGCATCATTTGAGAAACATTACACGGCCCGACTACATTTCTAAGATTTTCATCATATTGAGAAACTATACCAACGGTCCTGACTACATTTCTAAGATTTGCATCATATTGAGAAACTATACCGCAAGGCCCTGACTACATTTCTAAGATTTTCATCATATTGAGAAACTATACCGCACGTCTGACTACATTTCTAAGATTGCATCATATTGAAACACGCACTTCCTACACATTCAAGATTTGCATCATATTGAGAAACTATACCGCAACACGGTCCTGACTACATTCTAGTTTGCATCATATTGAAACTATACCACCTATCATTTCTAAGATTTGTATCATATTGAGAAACTATACCGCACGGCCCTGACTACATTTCTAAGATTTGCATCATATTGAGAAACTATACCCAACGGCCCTGACTACATTTCTAAGATTTGCATCATATTGAGAAACTATACCGCAAGGCCCTGAGTTGTTAGTAAACTCGTTTCTTAGTTTAGAGGCCCGGGGTCAATACCACAGTGGGCGTGGCATTTTTCCCAACTGTGACGGCTCTCATGTCGACTTAGCTTTCCCAACTGTGACGGCTCTCATGTCGACTTAGCTTTCCCAACTGTGACGGCTCTCATGTCGACTTAGCTTTACCAACTGTGACGGCTCTCATGTCGACTTAGCTTTCCCAACTGTGACGGCTCTCATGTCGACTTAGCTTCAATTGGGTACCAGGGAAAAAATTACTGGGACGTAAAGGCAACCACGTGATGTTGACCACATCACTCATCGTGTGCCGACTGTCAATGAAAAATATAAGCCTAACACTGTATTACCCTAAATACCTCGAGGTATAAAAAGGGTCCCTTTGTCTTACTTTTTGATATGTAAGAGTGGATGTCTATTCAAGTTTCTAACCTCCAGATATTTACGCGGATCTACTGTCCTTGGCATGCGGGTGTGTGTGCGGCAATGAGAGAATGGACAGACTTGAATCAACAGCATTGATTGTCGTGGAGAGGAAGATGTGAAAAGGGATATGTTCTTTGTCTCTTCACGACTTCATGTTGGATGAAGACACTCAAATAAATTATGAATCGATTCAGCGACTTAATGAGTCAATATACATAGTTCGCAGGAGTGAGGGAGTCTCTGTGGCTAAGTGGTTAAGCGTTCGCCTTGCGTTCCAAATGTCGTAGGCTCGAATCCGGATAGCGCCATTCTGTTCACGAATGCATGTTTTCCCAGAGACCCATAGGATTGTTGACGGAACAACGGAGTTAGTGTTTTGTGCAATACTCTTGACAGATTGTGCGCGTTTTCTGCGAAGAAGGGCCGAGCCATGTGAGATAAATCCTGGCGTAGTGAGGTAAATCCTGGCGCAGTGAGGTAAATCCTGGCGTAGTGAGGTAAATCCTGGCGCAGTGAGGTAAATCCTGGCGTAGTGAGGTAAATCCTGGCGTAGGTAAACCGGCGCAGTGAGGTAAATCCTGGCGTAGTAAGGAATCCGGCGCAGTGATAATCCTGGCGTAGTGAGGTAAATCCTTCGACCTTGGAACTAGCTAGCAGAGATATGAAAAGGGGTTCCGTGACTTTTTAGTTTATAGCCAAAACAAGGTATCACAAAAAACTAACACAATGTGCGCCTATGGCTACTCATTCTTATTCCCTGTATTCAACGTCCTCCGTCATGACGTTTGTCTTCATTGACTAACATTGACAAGGAACAGAGTCTGTCAATACGAAATATGTCGGCAAATAGAAACCGGAAGTTAAACCAAGAAAACATTTGAATGAGAAGATTCCCTGGAGTATTTAATCACGTGCTCTCGAACCAGGAATTTGTACTAGCACTGCTTCCCCCACCCGCCCCCACCCCACATCTCCGTTCTCTTCCATCTCGTTCTCTCTATTTCTCTCGTAAACTATCTTTCTCTCTCTCTCTCTCTCTGTCTGTCTGTTTGTCTGTCCGTCCGTCCGCCTGCCTGTCTGTAGATCATCTAGCTGTCCTTCTGAAACAATAGTTAACAGTACACATCTGTTTATTTCTTCTTTTTTCTGTTGTCGTCACACTGTTAACGGGTTGTTGCCCAGTGTCGTCACACTGCTACCGGGTTGTTGGCCAGTGTCGTCACACTGCTACCGGGTTGTTGCCCAGTGTCGTCACACTGCTACCAGGTTGTTGCCCAGTGTCGTCACACTGCTACCGGGTTGTTGCCCAGTGTCGTCACACTGCTACCGGGTTGTTGCCCAGTGTCGTCACACTGCTACCGGGTTGTTGCCCAGTGTCGGCACACTGCTACCGGGTTGTTGCCCAGTGTTGTCACACTGTTACCGGGTTGTTGCCCAGTGTCATCACACTGCTACCGGGTTGTTGACCAGTGTCGTCACACTGCTACCGGGTTGTTGCCCAGTGTCGGCACACTGCTACCGGGTTGTTGCCCAGTGTCGTCACACTGCTACCGGGTTGTTGCCCAGTGTCGGCACACTGCTACCGGGTTGTTGCCCAGTGTCGTCACACTGCTACCGGGTTGTTGCCCAGTGTCGTGGTTTTCTGTTTTTGTCCTGCGCTTTCTGGTGCTTGTGTGATTGTTATCTTTGCTCTTTCACAGGATTCTGCTACGCCATCTAACCATCTTTTCCGTGGTCTTCCTCTTGCCTTCTTTCCCGATGTTCTGCTGTAGAAGACTCTGTATACTGTGGGGTTTGGATGCATTCTTATTAAGTGACCAAACCACTTCATTCTTTGTTTCTCTATGTAATTCAAGCACGGTTTTGTGCCAACTTTCTTTCTTATGCTGATGTTGGTGATTCTGTCTTTTCTTGTGTTGTTGGTAACTTTTCGCAGGCAACGCATTTCACATGTAGTTATTTACGTTTTCACATAGTATTACTTTGAAAATTGCGACGTAAGTGTGGATGTTAAGATTACGTAGCTTTGTTGCGCTTACACTCGTGTCTTACCTGGGCTCGTAAGCTGAGCAAAGAATAGTAACACTGCGACCTACAAGGCATGTCGTAAGAGGCAACTAAGGTAGGGGCTTAGGGAAGCTACACTAGTAAATAAATAACGTCGCAGAAATTTGATGTGCTGGCTTACTTGTAGGCGCATAACTGGCGCATCGTAAATCTCTCTTAGGCTCAGATCACATACATTACAAAGAGTGGTTTAACAAGTGGTCGATATATAGCGTTTGATGAAGAAGAAGAAAGACTATATGGATGAATATATTATAGTGATGGATAGATGGATGCGTGAGTGGATGGAGGGGTGGGTGGATGAATGGACGGATGGACGAATGAATGGATGGATGGATGAATGGATGGATGAATAGATAGATGAATGGATGGATAGATACAAAGAAAGATTGATGTATTGATAGATTTAGATCGACAGATATACAGACAGACATACAGACAAACAGAAGGCCTGGTAGACACAGACACACAAACGTAGAGACACACAAAGATTCATACAGACACACACATAGATAAACACACACACACAGATGTATATACCAACAGTCATACATACACATATAGATAATCAGACAGATAGAAAGTATAGTGTATAGAAAGATGTAGAAAGTATAGTGTATAGAAAGATATAGAAAGTATAGTGTATAGAAAGATATAGAAAGTGGTATAGAAAGATGTAGAAAGTATAGTGTATAGAAAGATATAAAAAAGATATAGTGTATAAAAGATATAAAAGTATAGTGATAGAAAGTATAGAAAGTATAGTGTATAGAAAGATATGAACATATTTGTTATTCAAGAAATCAATGTGCGTAGAAAATGAAAATTGCCAACCACATCAAACACCTGTCAAATACCTTCACACACCTGTAAACCACCTGCAGACACCTGTAAACCACCTGTCCACACCTATACCTATGATTATCATATTATGTGTTACCACTGAAAGGTTTTAGCAAAGTAGATAACATCAAACAATAATACACATTTATATCTATATATTTATCTATATGTCAAATTATGTTGTGTGTGTTTCAATATTGTATATCAAACACATTCTATAAATAAGTTTCACTCTACCATTTATTAATTAATATTTTACAAATTTATTAAATATCTAAAGATCAAAGAATACCAAATGGGAGGCATTAAAATGGGAGGGTAATGGTTGAAAACAGAGAGGTTGCCCTAGTGAAACCCTGACATTGACTTTGCTGAGAGAGGCAAGAAAGAGAGGAGGCCCTTGTGAAACCCTGACATTGACTTTGCTGAGAGAGGCAAGAAAGAGAGGTTGCCCTAGTGAAACCCTGACATTGACTTTGCTGAGAGAGGCAAGAAAGAGAGGAGGCCCTTGTGAAACCCTGACATTGACTTTGCTGAGAGAGGCAAGAAAGAGAGGATGCCCTAGTGAAACCCTGACATTGACTTTGCTGAGAGAGGCAAGAAAGAGAGGATGCCCTAGTGAAACCCTGACATTGACTTTGCTGAGAGAGGCAAGAAAGAGAGGTTGCCCTAGTGAAACCCTGGCATTGACTTTGCTGAGAGAGGCAAGAAAGAAAGGAGGCCCTTGTGAAACCCTGACATTGACTTTGCTGAGAGAGGCAAGAAAGAGAGGATGCCCTAGTGAAACCCTGACATTGACTTTGCTGAGAGAGGCAAGAAAGAGAGGATGCCCTAGTGAAACCCTGACATTGACTTTGCTGAGAGAGGCAAGAAAGAGAGGATGCCCTAGTGAAACCCTGACATTGACTTTGCTGAGAGAGGCAAGAAAGAGAGGATGCCCTAGTGAAACCCTGACATTGACTTTGCTGAGAGAGGCAAGAAAGAGAGGATGCCCTAGTGAAACCCTGACATTGACGTTGCTGAGAGAGGCAAGAAAGAGAGGATGCCCTAGTGAAACCCTGACATTGAATTTGCTGAGAGGCAAGAAGAGAGGATGCCCTAGTGAAACCCTGACATTGACTTTGCTGAGAGAGGCAAGAAAGAGAGGATGCCCTAGTGAAACCCTGACATTGACTTTGCTGAGAGAGGCAAGAAAGAGAGGATGCCCTAGTGAAACCCTGACATTGACTTTGCTGAGAGAGGCAAGAAAGAGAGGATGCCCTAGTGAAACCCTGACATTGACTTTGCTGAGAGAGGCAAGAAAGAGAGGATGCCCTAGTGAAACCCTGACATTGACTTTGCTGAGAGAGGCAAGAAAGAGAGGATGCCCTAGTGAAACCCTGACATTGACTTTGCTGAGAGAGGCAAGAAAGAGAGGATGCCCTAGTGAAACCCTGACATTGACTTTGCTGAGAGAGGCAAGAAAGAGAGGATGCCCTAGTGAAACCCTGACATTGACTTTGCTGAGAGAGGCAAGAAAGAGAGGATGCCCTAGTGAAACCCTGACATTGACTTTGCTGAGAGAGGCAAGAAAGAGAGGATGCCCTAGTGAAACCCTGACATTGACTTTGCTGAGAGAGGCAAGAAAGAGAGGATGCCCTAGTGAAACCCTGACATTGACTTTGCTGAGAGAGGCAAGAAAGAGAGGATGCCCTAGTGAAACCCTGACATTGACTTTTGCTGAGAGAGGCAAGAAAGAGAGGTTGCCCTAGTGAAACCCTGACATTGACTTTGCTGAGAGAGGCAAGAAAGAGAGGATGCCCTAGTGAAACCCTGACATTGACTTTGCTGAGAGAGGCAAGAAAGAGAGGATGCCCTAGTGAAACCCTGACATTGACTTTGCTGAGAGAGGCAAGAAAGAGAGGTTGCCCTAGTGAAACCCTGACATTGACTTTGCTGAGAGAGGCAAGAAAGAGAGGATGCCCTAGTGAAACCCTGACATTGACTTTGCTGAGAGAGGCAAGAAAGAGAGGTTGCCCTAGTGAAACCCTGACATTGACTTTGCTGAGAGAGGCAAGAAAGAGAGGATGCCCTAGTGAAACCCTGACATTAACTTTGCTGAGAGAGGCAAGAAAGAGAGGATGCCCTAGTGAAACCCTGACATTGACTTTGCTGAGAGAGGCAAGAAGAAGAGGTTGCCCTAGTGAAACCCTGACATTGACTTTGCTGAGAGAGGCAAGAAAGAGAGGATGCCCTAGTGAAACCCTGACATTGACTTTGCTGAGAGAGGCAAGAAAGAGAGGTTGCCCTAGTGAAACCCTGACATTGACTTTGCTGAGAGAGGCAAGAAAGAGAGGATGCCCTAGTGAAACCCTGACATTAACTTTGCTGAGAGAGGCAAGAAAGAGAGGATGCCCTAGTGAAACCCTGACATTGACTTTGCTGAGAGAGGCAAGAAAGAGAGGATGCCCTAGTGAAACCCTGACATTGACTTTGCTGAGAGAGGCAAAGAAAGAGGATGCCCTAGTGAAACCCTGACATTGACTTTGCTGAGAGAGGCAAGAAAGAGAGGTTGCCCTAGTGAAACCCTGACATTGACTTTGCTGAGAGAGGCAAGAAAGAGAGGATGCCCTAGTGAAACCCTGACATTGACTTTGCTGAGAGAGGCAAGAAAGAGAGGTTGCCCTAGTGAAACCCTGACATTGACTTTGCTGAGAGAGGCAAGAAAGAGAGGATGCCCTAGTGAAACCCTGACATTGACTTTGCTGAGAGAGGAAAGAAGAGAGATGCCCTAGTGAAACCCTGACATTGACTTTGCTGAGAGAGGCAAGAAAGAGAGGATGCCCTAGTGAAACCCTGACATTGACTTTGCTGAGAGAGGCAAGAAAGAGAGGATGCCCTAGTGAAACCCTGACATTGACTTTGCTGAGAGAGGCAAGAAAGAGAGGTTGCCCTAGTGAAACCCTGACATTGACTTTGCTGAGAGAGGCAAGAAAGAGAGGATGCCCTAGTGAAACCCTGACATTGACTTTGCTGAGAGAGGCAAGAAAGAGAGGATGCCCTAGTGAAACCCTGACATGGACTTTGCTGAGAGAGGCAAGAAAGAGAGGATGCCCATGTGAAACCCTGACATTGACTTTGCTGAGAGAGGCAAGAAAGAGAGGATGCCCTAGTGAAACCCTGACATTGACTTTGCTGAGAGAGGCAAGAAAGAGAGGATGCCCTAGTGAAACCCTGACATTGACTTTGCTGGAGAGAGGCAAGAAGAGAGGATGCCCTAGTGAAACCCTGACATTGACTTTGCTGAGAGAGGCAAGAAGAGAGGATGCCTAGTGAAACCCTGACATTGACTTTGCTGAGAGAGGCAAGAAAGAGAGGATGCCCTAGTGAAACCCTGACATTGACTTTGCTGAGAGAGGCAAGAAAGAGAGGATGCCCTAGTGAAACCCTGACATTGACTTTGCTGAGAGAGGCAAGAAAGAGAGGATGCCCTAGTGAAACCCTGACATTGACTTTGCTGAGAGAGGCAAGAAAGAGAGGATGCCCTAGTGAAACCCTGACATTGACTTTGCTGAGAGAGGCAAGAAAGAGAGGATGCCCTAGTGAAACCCTGACATTGACTTTGCTGAGAGAGGCAAGAAATATCGAACTCAATTCCATTGAAGAGATTGAGCGAGTTGTCCCTCCAGGATAGAGTGATATGTAGAAATTACTGGCAGGCTCTATGTAATGTATATATATATATTGTCTATAACCAGGTGGATGATGGAATTGGTTGTCCACTCTTGCCGTTAAGCGTAGGGTGGGAGCTTTAATTTGCATTCCAGAGCCAGATGAGTCACCCTTGTTGTGTTATATCAGAGTTTATGTAGTCTGGTCTTGAGTGTGGGATGGAACTCACAACCTTCACGTGCCCGAGTCGGTGGGTGAACGTCTTCTTGAGGAACTGAACAATGCTCGACTATCCTGGGAGATCATAAAGAAAACAGCCAGAGACCGAGAAAAGTGGCGAACAACTGTTGAGGCCTTATGCTCCACGAGGATCGGAGAGGATAAGTAAGTAAAGAAAGACAAACGCAAAGAAGTAGAACACACGTTCAGAGAGAGAGAACAACAAATAACAACAAATGTATACACGAGAAACAAAGACAAGTTGGAAAGAAAGACAATATAGAAAAGTAATGGAATAAAAAAAAGTAATGGCGAAACTACAGTACTTTGTTTTACGTGTTTACAAAGTTTTACTGCAGTCTTCCTTATAGTTTACTGCAGTCTTCCCTTATAGTTTTACTGTAGTCTTCCCTTATAGTTTTACTGCAGTCTTCCCTTATAGTTTTACTGTAGTCTTCCCTTATAGTTTTACTGTAGTCTTCCCTTATAGTTTTACTGTAGTCTTCCCTTATAGTTTTACTGTAGTCTTCTCTTATAGTTTTACTGTAGTCTTCCTATAGGTTTTACTGTAGTCTTCCCTATAGTTTTACTGTAGTCTTCCCTTATAGTTTTACTGTAGTCTTCCCTTATAGTTTTACTGTAGTCTTCCCTTATAGTTTTACTGTAGTCTTCCCTTAAAGTTTTACTGTAGTCTTCCCTTATAGTTTTACTGTAGTCTTCCCTTATAGTTTTACTGCAGTCTTCCCTTATAGTTTTACTGTAGTCTTCCCTTATAGTTTTACTGTAGTCTTCCCTTATAGTTTTACTGCAGTCTTCCCTTATAGTTTTACTGTAGTCTTCCCTTATAGTTTTACTGCAGTCTTCCCTTATAGTTTTATTGTAGTCTTCCCTTATAGTTTTACTGCAGTCTTCCCGTATAGTTTTACTGTAGTCTTCCCTTATAGTTTTACTGCAGTCTTCCCTTATAGTTTTACTGCAGTCTTCCCTTATAGTTTTACTGTAGTCTTCCCTTATAGTTTTACTGTAGTCTTCCCTTATAGTTTTACTGTAGTCTTCCCTTATAGTTTTACTGTAGTCTTCCCTTATAGTTTTACTGTAGTCTTCCCTTATAGTTTTACTGTAGTCTTCCCTTATAGTTTTACTGTAGTCTTCCCTTATAGTTTTACTGTAGTCTTCCCTTATAGTTTTACTGTAGTCTTCCCTTAAAGTTTTACTGTAGTCTTCCCTTATAGTTTTACTGTAGTCTTCCCTTATAGTTTTACTGCAGTCTTCCCTTATAGTTTTACTGTAGTCTTCCCTTATAGTTTTACTGTAGTCTTCCCTTATAGTTTTACTGCAGTCTTCCCTTATAGTTTTACTGTAGTCTTCCCTTATAGTTTTACTGCAGTCTTCCCTTATAGTTTTATTGTAGTCTTCCCTTATAGTTTTACTGCAGTCTTCCCGTATAGTTTTACTGTAGTCTTCCCTTATAGTTTTACTGCAGTCTTCCCTTATAGTTTTACTGTAGTCTTCCCTTATAGTTTTACTGCAGTCTTCCCTTATAGTTTTACTGTAGTCTTCCCTTATAGTTTTACTGCAGTATTCCCTTATAGTTTTACTGTAGTCTTCCCTTATATCGAGGTGTTTCAATAGTTTTACTGTAGTCTTCCCTTATATCGAGTGTTTCACATAGTTTTACTGCAGTCTTCCTTTATATCGAGTGTTTCTCATAGGTTTTACTGTAGTCTTCCCTTATAGTTTTACTGTAGTCTTCCCTTATAGTTTTACTGCAGTATTCCCTTATAGTTTTACTGTAGTCTTCCCTTATATCGAGTGTTTCACATAGTTTTACTGTAGTCTTCCCTTATATCGAGTTTTTCACAAAGTTTTACTGCAGTCTTCCCTCATAGTTTTACTGCAGTCTTCCCTTATAGTTTTACTGTAGTCTTCCCTTATAGTTTTACTGTAGTCTTCCCTTATAGTTTTACTGCAGTATTCCCTTATAGTTTTACTGCAGTCTTCCTTTATATCGAGTGTTTCACATAGTTTTACTGTAGTCGTCCCTTATATCGAGTTTTTCACAAAGTTTTACTGCAGTCTTCCCTCATAGTTTTACTGCAGTCTTCCCTCATAGTTTTACCGCAGTCTTCCCTTATAGTTTTACTGCAGTCTTCCCTTATATCGAGTGTTTCACCATTGTTACATAGTTTTACTGCAGTCTTCTTTATATTGAGTGTTTCACATAGTTTTACTGCAGTCTTCTCTTATATTGGTGTTTCAATAGTTTTACTGCAGTCTTCTCTTATATTGAGTGTTTCACATAGTTTTACTGCAGTTTTCTCTTATATCGAGTGTTTCACATAGTTTTACTGCAGTCTTCTCTTATAGTTTTACTGCAGTCTTCCCTTATAGTTTTACTGCAGTCTTCCCTTATATTGAGTGTTTCACCATTGCTACATAGTTTTACTGCAGTCTTCCTTATATTGAGTGTTTCACCATTGCTACATAGTTTTACTGCAGTCTTCCCTTATATTGAGTGTTTCACCATTGCTACATAGTTTTACTGCAGTCTTCTCTTATATTGAGTGTTTCCCCATTGCTACATAGTTTTACTGCAGTCTTCCCTTATATTGAGTGTTTCACCATTGCTACATAGTTTTACTGCAGTCTTCCCTTATATTGAGTGTTTCACCATTGCTACATAGTTTTACTGCAGTCTTCCCTTATATCGAGTGTTTCACCATTGCTACATAGTTTTACTGCAGTTTTCTCTTATATCGAGTGTTTCACATGTTTACTGCAGTCTTCCTTATATTGAGTGTTTCACCATTGCTACATAGTTTTACTGCAGTCTTCCCTTTTATTGAGTGTTTCACCATTGCTACATAGTTTTACTGCAGTCTTCCCTTATATCGAGTGTTTCACCATTGCTACATAGTTTTACTGCAGTTTTCTCTTATATCGAGTGTTTCACATAGTTTTACTGCAGTCTTCCCTTATAGTTTTACTGCAGCCTTGCCTTATATTGAGTGTTTCACCATTGCTACATAGTTTTACTGCAGTCTTCCTTATATTGAGTGTTTCACCATTGCTACATAGTTTTACTGCAGTCTTCCCTTATATTGAGTGTTTCACCATTGCTACATAGTTTTACTGCAGTCTTCCCTTATATCGAGTGTTTCACCATTGCTACATAGTTTTACTGCAGTTTTCTCTTATATCGAGTGTTTCACATAGTTTTACTGCAGTCTTCCCTTATATTGAGTGTTTCACCATTGCTACATAGTTTTACTGCAGTCTTCCCTTTTATTGAGTGTTTCACCATTGCTACATAGTTTTACTGCAGTCTTCCTTATATCGAGTGTTTCACCATTGCTACATAGTTTTACTGCAGTTTTCTCTTATATCGAGTGTTTCACATAGTTTTACTGCAGTCTTCCTTATAGTTTTACTGCAGCCTTGCCTTATATTGAGTGTTTCACCATTGCTACATAGTTTTACTGCAGTCTTCCTTATATTGAGTGTTTCACCATTGCTACATAGTTTTACTGCAGTCTTCCTTATATTGAGTGTTTCACCATTGCTACATAGTTTTACTGCAGTCTTCCCTTATATCGAGTGTTTCACCATTGTTACATAGTTTTACTGCAGTCTTCCCTTATATTGAGTGTTTCACCATTGTTACATAGTTTTACTACAGTCTTCCCTTATATTGAGTGTTTCACCATTGTTACATAGTTTTACTACAGTCTTCCTTATATTGAGTGTTTCACCATTGCTACATAGTTTTACTGCAGTCTTCTCTTATATCGAGTGTTTCACCATTGCTACATAGTTTTACTGTAGTCTTCCCTTATATAGGAATCAAAAAGGAAACAAAGAGAAACACAGAATAAATACATGTTAGCAAACTTGAATTGTTTATCTGCAGAAATGATGGATTTCTGTCTGCCAGAAACAATTGTGAAAGTTGTACTTGATAAAATATTCATAAAAACATCACATGGTCATCATTACCGTCATCTATTTCAAGATGTCACATTTATTATACTCGTTGTTATCATTATATGATGACCTATGTCGGGAGTCATGGAGGGATTATTAGTGAGATTGAGAGATTAGAGGGATATGGAGTCTGTTTGTTAGATGGAGAATGGAGGGGGAGAGAGATTGAGAGAATTGGGATTGTGCTTCTTAGATGGAGAGAGGAGATAAAAAGAGGAGAGGAAAAGAGAATGTGTTTGTCAGATGGAGAAAGAAGAAATAGAGAGAGAGAGAGAGATTGAAAGAGTAGAGGAATAGAGATTATGTGTGTGACTGGAAGCCAAAGAATACATTACAACTCTTGTAGCAGCAAAAAGAAAAGTAGGAAAATAGTTAATAAAAATACTAATTTGAACATAAATAAAAGCACACACACAAACGATAAAAATAGACCACACGGAAACGTCACAAAACATGAATAAACAGTCACACGAACATGCAACCAAATACACACAGAAAGTAAAGAAAACAACAGACAAATAAACCAGAAACAAACATACAAATCCTGATCTGGAATCAAGGGGGCAGTCTGACATGACAGGTCAAAATGTCATAGTTGAGTGTGTCATTTTGATTGTGCGACTCAGGGACAGACTAGTAAATGTCAGAACACGGATGTACACACACAGATACACACACATACACATATATGAGAAAGCTGCATCCTACCAGCTAGCCCCATTGTTAAGGTATCCAAACATCTCACTGACAGCTAAACAACAGCATTTTCATACATACTCCAAACATGTTACCATTGCCAAACATGGACAATGAGCCAAGCACAGTCACACAAAAACAACAATATAAAATGCGATGACTACGAAAAGTTACCAACAACAACAGAAAAAGATACAGTCACCAACATCAGCATAAGACAGAAAGTTGGGACAGAACCTTGCTTGAGTTACATTGAGAAACAAAGTCACCAACATCAGCATAAGACAGAAAGTTGGCACAGAATCTTGCTTGAATTACATTGAGAAATAAAGAATGAAGTGGTTTGGCCACTTAATAAGAATGCAACCAAACTCCACTGTATACAGAATATTCTACAACAGAACATCAGGAAAGAAGGCGAGAGGAAGATCACGAAAAGACGGTTAGAAGATGAACACAAATTTGTTTTCGTGGATTTTTACCAGCGGTAAAAATATACCTCATCGTTCAAAAAGCAAGGACAAACTACTGAAAGTATAAGGGATGCCTAGAAAATCAACGACTCGTTTATTGTGATCAATGGTGACGTCCTATCAAGGATATGCCACGATTCTCATTCAGTTCAGTAAATTAACTGACACTAAAGTCTTTATACAAGACATCAAAATGAGACTGTCCATGGCTACATAGTATGGAGAGTCTATGGTATAACCGTGGTCCCCGGTAACAAAAGACCGAATAGCTCAGACGGGAAATTGAAAATTCATTGGGGAGAGGAGAGGGCTGGTTTAATGGGGGAGGGGCTGATTATTGTAAATATTTGATAGAACACTGTACGTTGTTGTGCAATTGTACTCAATTCTATGCGCTGATGGTTATGTATGGATGAAAATATTAATAATACTGATATTGGTTAACTTTTAACATAATTTGTAACATAATATAACCTTGTTGTGTTGTTTTTAACATTAATTTGTTTATATACAACAACACTCGAATGCGAGGAACACGAGACAGTTGTGGTCTTATTACCTAGAATTGTTACCTCAACCCGCCGGCTGCATAGGGGCCATCCATAAATTATGTCAACAAAATAGGGGAGGGTCTGGAAAAGTTTGACAATTGTTGACATGGGGAGGGGAGGAAGATAAATTGACGTCAACAATGTCATTTTTATTTTAACCGGATTGAGCTCTTTCCAAGGAAGTTATAGTCTTTTGGCATCAATGCATCATATTATTATGTGTTTTATCTTCAATGTAGACTGCTGACAGATTAACCACATATGGTATTAATCTGAATATGTTTAACTATGGATGACTGCATGGTCTTCTATTATTAATAATGCTATTATATATTTAATAGAAGTCCATGGAATGCTGACACTATAAATTCACAGACTGCTCTAAGTCACAGACAGATTACTGAGTCTATGAAACTTGAGAGCTCTTTAATATAAGACATGTGTAAGATTTTACTATGTATGATACTAAGAGTATGTATGCTATGCCTTAAAGACGCATGCCTATATAAATGATGCACACTCAAAGCACATTGATGGAAGATTTTGTACGGCTACTCTGAATCACCTTGAAGAAGTTGCCTCTATGTTGGGACTGGGAGAAGTATGCTTCATCAGCCAAGATGACAAAGCCAGAGTCCCTATTGGATTGACAGCAGCTAACAAGCAGGCTCCACTTTTAATGCATGTCGAATACCGCGTAACCTTGCCAGACCATGACTGGGTTGTAGCAGCCAAACACAAACTCATCCCATCTGTTTATGCTGGCATTGAAATCCAAAAAGATGGTTTGGGCAAACCTGAAGCTGTAACTTATTCAGGCCCTACATACATAGCCATTAGGTCAGGCAAGCATTGCTCATCGTCAGCCTATGCTCATGGGCTGGACTATGAAAGGCTGCTCGAATTGAAAGAGTTTGACATTATAACTAAAGATCAAAGCAACAAGTTGGTCAAACCTGTTCTCATGTTGTCTGTTGATGGTGGACCGGATGAAAATCCAAGGTATCAAAAAGTCATCGATGTGGCAATTCATCATTTTCTGAAGCAGAACCTTGATGCATTGTTCGTTGCAACCAATGCACCTGGCAGAAGTGCATTTAATCGAGTAGAAAGGCGGATGGCTCCTTTGAGCCGAGAACTGTCAGGCCTAATTCTGCCACATGAGCATTTTGGAAGCCACCTTGACTCACAAGGTAGAACAATTGATGAGGAATTGGAAAATCAAATTTCAAATATGCTGGTGAAACATTGTCAGAAGTGTGGACACAAGTCACTCTGGACAATTTTACAACAGTCGCAGAGTATATTGTGCCTGAAGTGTCTGAACTTGAGACAGAAAGTTTGCTAACTAAAGATCAAGATTGGTACAAAAACCATGTAAGAACAAGTTAATACTTTTTGCAAATTGTGAAATGCCATAATGAAAATTGTTGCCAGCCAATTCGAAGCTCATACTTTGATATTGTTGCCGATAGATTCCTTCCACCACCAATTCCAGTCTGCCAGACTACTGGAGGCCTTAAAGCACCTGATGCATCTGAGAGCGACTTGCACAGATTTCCTTCTCTTTTCTTCAACCAGTCTTTGAAACTTGATAACATGTTACCTCGATCTGCAAAGGCATTCAAAATTCTTCCATATGATGTATATTGTCCTTCCATTCAGTCGTCGTTGGTTGAACGATTTTGCAAAATCTGTCACCTCTATGTTGCTTCACAAGTCATGTTGAAGAAGCATGTTCAACTGCACCGACAACGTGATCTTGGACCTGGGCAATTAGCACATGCACCTCCTCAACCACAACGTATTCGGCCAGTGCTTGTGGCTGCAAAAAGGCACATAGAACTGATGGCATTTTTTGCTCATAGAGAGATGTTAAGCGCAGAATGGTTAGACGAAGATGATGTAGACTTGTCTGATATGTTGGTTCCAGAAGTGACATCAATGATAAATCAGCGACAATGCCCATTGTAACAATAGAGGAACATTTGGCTTCTCCGTGGGAAGATGATAGAAGATAGAAAAATTTGAAAAACTAACGGCAAAATAGGCCTATAAAGTAGTCTGTTTATAAATTCAAAGTTTAGTCAATTTGAAATATGTTAAACAATGTAAAAAGTGTAATATAATTAATTAATAATTTGTAGACCTTTATTTGATTTCTGCATTAATATTTAAGTACTAAGCGAGTCGTATCAAATACTGTTCGTTTGTTGGGGGTAAATATTTGTTGACATAATTTTATTAGGGGGTCGCTGGAAGTTTGACAGTTGTTGACAAGGGAGGGTCAAATATTGCCTAAAAGTTGTTGACATAATTTATGGATGGCCCCATAGCTGTGATGACTGCCTCACAATAGAGAGAGGATTTCTATCAAGTTTACTCTTCTATCATTTAGCTTCCCCACCTGCTCCAACCCGCACAAGGCAGTTGCAGTAGGATTAACAATTGCAAACGGTACCGTCTACTGGTCATACGGTAGCAGATGAAACACTTGATCTGACTATGGCCTGACCTGATATCTATATATATAATAGCCGTCTATCGCTAGCGATGACGACAACAGCTTTAGACGTGTGCTGATGCACCTCTCTGGTGTGTGCGGAGGTGAATGTAGAGTCCAAGCTTCGAACACTGGGTTGTAAAGGCACACGAGAGAGAGAGAGAGAGAGAGAGAGAGAGAGAAGAGAGAGAAAGAGAGAGAGAAGAAGAGAGAGAGACGAAAGAGAGAGAGAAAGGAGAGACGAAATACAATGAAAGACATACCCAATAAAAGAATTGACACTAGAGTAGGCGTGGGAACTGTCTGCATATCTGAACGGATACGAGTTTAGCCAACTTCCTTTATGTTAGAAGGAACTGTTGTTCCGCCCCATGGAAGTCACTCTACACTGGTCATGTTGTGCTGACAAGGAAAGTAAGCCAAACACAGCATCACATAATGCAAGACTTGAGTAAACAATGTCTGTTTGAAAGAAGAATCGCAGACACGGAAACTCTGGTATTAGCAGGGTACTAGACACCGGAAATATGTCTGCAACTTATAACAACACATTCATCAAAGCTGTTAATTTCTTTAACAAGGTCACGGCAACCGTTGCAATTTTAATTGTAAAATGTTTACCTAAATGTTCAGGGTGTCCCAAAAGAAGAAAATAATTAAATTCACTAATATTGTTAAAATTTATCATCAATTGTTATTATATTTATTATCATTTTGTTATTTCGTTATATCATCAATTATTATTTCGTTATATCATCAATTGTTATTTCGTTATATCATCAATTGTTATATCATCAATGTTTAGTGTCGTTATTGCCGCTAAGAAAAGGGACCATGATACGCTATTAAAACATATTCTTTATCGAGTCAACAGTTGGGAACTCGTAGAAGGCGACTGATTTAAGATCTAGGGTAGCTACCCTAGTAAATAAAAAGCATCGCAGAAATCGGATGTGCTAGCCTACTTGTAGGTGCATAACTAGAACAACGTATAATCGCTCTTAGGCTCAGATCACATACAAATCACACAGAGTGGTTAACAGTTGGTCGTTGTAGAGCGTTGGAAGAAGAAGAAGAAGAAGAAATAGAAGAAGAAGAAGAAGTAGAAGAAGAAGAAGAAGAAGAAGTAGAAGAAGAAGAAGAAGAAAAGAAGAAGAAGAAGAAGAAGAAGAAGAAATAGAAGAAGAAGAAGAAGAAGAAGAAGAAGAAGAAGAAGAAGAAGTAGAAGTAGAAGAAGAAGAAGAAGTAGAAGAAGAAGAAGTAGAAGAGAAGAAGAAGTAGAAGAAGAAGAAGAAGAAGAAGTAGAAGAAATAGAAGAAGAAGAAGAAGATAATGCAATCTTCAAGCATGTCTTTGATTATGTCAAGATACAGAATAATAGGCCAGATTTCACGCAATGAAAAACAGATAAAATATTGGAAGTTTTGATAGGGAAAAAAAACAACTAGAAATGAAGAGAGAATTAATATTAAAAATAATACAAAAATACTTCGGGCATAAAAAGGCATGGTACAATGATTAAAACATTATTGAAAGACATGGTACAGTGATTAAAACATTATTGAAAGACATGGTACAATGATTAAAACATTATTGAAAGACATGGTACAATGATTAAAACATTATTGAAAGACATGGTACAGTGATTAAAGCATTATTGAAAAGAAGACTGAATAGTGGTGAGGAAGAGATAGAAAGACAGGTAGTGGCAGTGGTGGCTTGTCATTAAAGGCCAGTGAGGCCGGGTCCCAGCAAAAATAATGTGTAACGTGTATTTATTATTTTATAAATTGAAATATAACCTAACCCAAAACCATGATTTTTCCGAAAATTTGTGTCTGGCCCCACCAAGACAAATGAGCACGAGCCGCCACTAGATAGTGGAGAGCCATCAGGAGATGAAATAATTACAACCTGGTAGAGTGTAACATCAAGGTAAGAGGCAGGGAATGTTGGATGTCCATTGCAGCCAACAGTCCATACACAGAAGTCACCTGATAACGATATTTCAGACTTCTGGTAAACACTCCTTCCAATGGGAATCATGGCAGTAACTAAATCGATGGTCTGGCTGGAATCACAGACTTTCATCCATGCAACAGACTTTAATCCATGCAACAGACTTTCATCCATGCACGTTTTCTCAGTGATTCAATGAGTAAGTATGGCGACAGTATCCAATCCAATCCAATCCAATCCAATCCAATCCAATCCAATCCAATCCAATCCAATCCAATCCAATCCAATCCAATCCAATCCAATCCAATCCAATCCAATCAAATCCAATCCAATCCAATCCAATCCAATCCAATCCAATCCAATCCAATCCTATCCTATCCTATCCTATCCTATCCTATCCTATCCTATCTATCTATCTATCTATCTATCTATCTATCTATCTATCTATCTATCTATCTATCTCTATCTTTCTCTGTTATTTCTCCTCTCTATTACACAAACGATCAAATTTGTTTACTCAGTAAATTGCAATGGCACGGAATCCATTGCGTCAACATTTAAAAGAAAGAAACTATAACCAATAATTGCCTTGATGTCCTGTTTCAAATGAGATCACTAGGTAGTCATTCTATCTGCCCTTGATGTCCTGTTTCAAATGAGATCACTAGGTAGTCATTCTATCTGCCCTTGATGTCCAGTTTCAAATGAGATCACTAAGTAGTCATTCTATCTACCTTGATGTCCAGTTTCAAATGAGATTACTAAGTAGTCATTCTATCTGCCCTTGATGTCCAGTTTCAAATGAGATTACTAAGTAGTTATTCTACCTGCCCTTGATGTCCTGTTTCAAATGAGATCACTAAGTAGTCATTCTATCTGCCCTTGATGTCTTGTTTCAAATGAGATCACTAGCAGTCATTCTATCTGCCCTGATGTCTTGTTTCAAATGAGATCACTAGGTAGTCATTCTACCTGCCCTTGATGTCTTGTTTCAAATGAGATCACTAAGTAGTCATTCTACCTGCCCTTGATGTCCAGTTTCAAATGAGATCACTAAGTAGTCATTCTATCTGCCCTTGATGTCTTGTATCCAATCGTTACCTCAAAATCACCCAGCAGACATCGCGGCTCACAACTAAGACAATTAAAAAGCTCACGGAGGCAGCACGCACAGACTAGTTGATCGCAATTCGTGTCAGGATCGAAGATAATCAATTTTGGATTGAATTACAGGATACAAAAACAAAAATGGTTAAATTGTTTAACGTGCTGTTTTGCATTTTTCATCTCTCTAACGTCAAGATCCAATATTGAAAAAGGCTCTGAGGGGAATATATGGGAGTGCCGATCTTTCACTAACTTTTCTCTCCATCTGAGCCCAGTTTTCTTCAATTGTTACCTTATTTTAAATTTCTTCATTGCTCTCCTCGATAATTCTCCCAATTTCTCTCTAATATTTCTTCTTCTACGTTAACATAATTGTTGTTTTATTTCGGCTTGTATTATTTTCTTCAGGTCGTTGCAACAAACTTTGACAAAAATTATAATCTCTAATTTCATTTTCGTATTTTTAAATAAAATAATTATTTCATTTTTTTGGGGGTAAGTTTTTAACCGAATCATTTAGTTTTATTAGTCAAATTAATTGTATCAGAAAACCGCAGAAACGTAGTTGTTAGTGAACTTGTTTCTTAGGGACGTTGTTTGGGTTCAATTCCACGTTGGGCGTGGTATATGTTCCAGATGGTAACGACTCTCAGATCAACACAGCTTCATTTGCGTATCCAGAAATGTATTGGGAAGTAAAAGATGGCCGGCGTGATGTTGACCACGTAGCTCAAAGATGGCCGACGTGATGTTGACCACGTAGCTCAAAGATGGCCGGCGTGATGTTGACCACGTAGCTCAAAGATGGCCGGCGTGATGTTGACCACGTAGCTCACCGTGTGTCAATGAAACATACGGGTCCAACAACGTATTACCCAATATACCTCATGGTATGAACAAATGGTTCCTTGATTCTACTTGCCTGATTGTATCAGGAGAAGGTAGTCCATACATGATAAGCTCTTTCAAACAAATGTACACCTATGAAGTCAGAGAAGGAGCACTGATGACAGGAAAAAGCAAGACTTCACGCAAAAATCATCCAGAAGCACCATAATGGACACCAAATGACTACGTCTGAATTCATAGCTGGCAAACGAGAAGAAGAAGAAACAAATATCGAAGAGTATGCTTGCTGATCGCCAACGCTTGTAATTTACCCTCCTATAGCTACTGGTATATAAGTATTCTCATCTGCCCTTCCTTACAACTTGGTAAGACTAAACAGAGTCTAAACTCAAAACTTTGGATTGACATCATTGCCCCCGGGGTTTTGCCCCATATGGTTGAACCCCCACCTGCCGAAAGTAGTGCATGGTTGAACCCCCACCTGCCGAAAGTAGTGTATGGTTCAACCCCACCTGCGAAAGTAGTGCACAAAGCACGAACGTCCTAGCTCCGGCAACAAACCTAGTGCTTTTTGTAACAAAATCTCTAGTCAACAGTACAAAGCGGTCGGGATTCGAACCTCCAGAACGCAAGACAATGGTTTTCCAGAATATAGATATTCCAAACAGAAGGATATACAAACAGAAGGATAGACAAACAGAAGGATATACAAACAGAAGGATATACAAACAGAAGGATATACAAACAGAAGGATATACAAACAGAAGGATATACAAACAGAAGAATATACAAACAGAAGGATATACAAACAGAAGGAGATATAAACAGAAGGATATACAAACAGAAGGATATACAAACAGAAGAATATACAAACAGAAGGATATACAAACAGAAGGATATACAAACAGAAGAATATACAAACAGAAGGATATACAAACAGAAGGACTTATAAACAGAAGGATATACAAACAGAAGGATATACAAACAGAAGGATATACAAACAGAAGGATATACAAACAGAAGGATATACAAACAGAAGGATATACAAACAGAAGAATATACAAACAGAAGGATATACAAACAGAAGGAGATATAAACAGAAGGATATACAAACAGAAGGATATACAAACAGAAGGATATATAAACAGAAGGATATACAAACAGAAGGATATACAAACAGAAGGATATACAAACAGAAGGATATACAAACAGAAGGACATACAAACAGAAGGATATACAAACAGAAGGATATACAAACAGAAGGATATACAAACAGAAGGCCATACAAACAGAAGAACATACAAACAGAAGGACATACAAACAGAAGGATATACAAACAGAAGAATATACAAACAGAAGGATATACAAACAGAAGGATATATAAACAGAAGGATATATAAACAGAAGGATATACAAACAGAAGGATATACAAACAGAAGAATATACAAACAGAAGGATATATAAACAGAAGGATATATAAACAGAAGGATATACAAACAGAAGGATATACAAACAGAAGGATATACAAACAGAAGGATATACAAACAGAAGGATATACAAACAGAAGGATATACAAACGGAGATACAAACAGAAGGATATACAAACAGAAGGATATACAAACAGAAGGATATACAAACAGAAGGATATATAAACAGAAGGATATACAGACACCATAAAGGAACTATAGAACACTACATCGCCAGGTCATGACACTTTGAATGCAGTCCTTCTTAAAGCAGATCATGTACTGGCAGTTGTGAAAATCTTGGAAATATTCCTCTCATAAATATGGAATATAGAGATCAAATAAACAACACTGGAATCCAGCAGAGAAAATAATTCTAAAGTTTGTATTTAAAAAAGAGACCTCACAGATTGCATTAACTGAAAAGGAATTGCTCTTAGTGCCCAATAAAGGTATTTGAAACAAATTCACGCAAAGAACACACAAAAACATACCTGCTTCTAAGAAAGAAAGAAAGAAAGAAAGAAAGAATGCTTCAGAATGAACAGATGTTGAACAGATCATATTTTTACCATCAGCAACAAATGAGAAAAATGTTCTGAAAGTACACAAAAAAATGTACATAAGTATTGCCGATTTTGAAAATATTGTGCCGTTTTTTTGTAGCATCCTTAAAAACAACATGTGGCAACTATTGAAGTTCTGACGAATAACTTCTTAAACGTTTCATACTTTGGTAAAAACACAGAGAATGATGAGATTGTAGAAGAAAATATATTCATAAACGTGTGTGTGTAGCAACATCTGATGGAAAACCAAGGAGGATATCAACCAATGGATGACAAAAAGGTTTTCCCTGCCAACACCATTCACTAACTTGTACTTCTTCTTCTTCTTTGCGTTCGTTCTTACGACCAATTTTAATCACTCTTTGTGATATGTTTGATCTTTACCAAGAACGTGTATACGTTGCACATTGGTTTGGTAGGTCCTAAACGCATAGATTTACACGTTTAGACACGTGCATCCGATTTCAGCCAAACTAACTTCTTCTGAGCAGAACGTTGCCACCCTAACAGTCCTTTGAGATTTCTCTCAAGATATGACCCCTGCAGAGGTCATAATCCTGAATACATCTTCTGTGTGGCCATCCTCTTCTCATCTGTGTCAGAATTCCTTCTGTGATAATGATCTTCTCCAACTCCTGTTTTTTTATATATTCAAAGTCCTTCAATTTTCTCATTCTTATTGCCCTCATTGGTCAGTTTTCTTTCATTGTGAGTTCATTCTGGATAAATTCAGTTGTTCAGTTCTCTGTCTATGATATACGGAGAATTATTCTGTAGCCTATGTTCTCTGTCTATGATATACGGAGAATTCTTCTGTAGCCTATGTTCTCTGTCTATGATATACGGAGAATTCTTCTGTAGCCTATGTTCTCTGTCTATGATATACGGAGAATTCTTCTGTAGCCTATGTTCTCTGTCTATGATATACTGAGAATTCTTCTGTAGCCTATGTTCTCTGTCTATGATATACTGATAATTCTTCTGTAGCTTATGTTCTCTGTCTATGATATACTGATAATTCTTCTGTAGCTTATGTTCTCTGTCTATGATATACTGATAATTCTTCTGTAGCTTATGTTCTCTGTCTATGATATACTGATAATTCTTCTGTAGCCTATGTTCTCTGTCTATGATATACGGAGAATTCTTCTGTAGCTTATGTTCTCTGTCTATGATATACTGATAATTCTTCTGTAGCTTATGTTCTCTGTCTATGATATACGGAGAATTCTTCTGTAGCTTATGTTCTCTGTCTATGATATACGGAGAATTCTTCTGTAGCCTATGTTCTCTGTCTATGATATACACGAATTTTTCTGTAGCTTATGTTCTCTGTCTATGATATACTGAGAATTCTTCTGTAGCCTATGTTCTCTGTCTATGATATACTGATAATTCTTCTGTAGCTTATGTTCTCTGTCTATGATATACGGAGAATTCTTCTGTAGCCTATGTTCTCTGTCTATGATATACTGAGAATTCTTCTGTAGCTTATGTTCTCTGTCTATGATATACTGAGAATTCTTCTGTAGCCTATGTTCTCTGTCTATGATATACGGAGAATTCTTCTGTAGCTTATGTTCTCTGTCTATGATATACTGAGAATTCTTCTGTAGCCTATGTTCTCTGTCTATGATATACGGAGAATCTTCTGTAGCTATGTTCTCTGTCTATGATATACTGAGAATTCTTCTGTAGCTTATGTTCTCTGTCTATGATATACTGATAATTCTTCTGTAGCTTATGGTCTCTGTCTATGATATACGGAGAATTCTTCTGTAGCTTACGTTCTCTGTCTATGATATACTGAGAATTCTTCTGTAGCTTATGTTCTATGTCTATGATATACTGAGAATTCTTCTGTAGCTTATGTTTCTACAACACCAAACCCATACAAAGAGTAGACGAGAGTTGGGGAGGTGTTTATTGTTTCAGTATGGAACCGGGTTACATTGGGGAAACCAAGAATGAAGTTGTTCGGCCATTTAATCATTTAACTGCTAAGGACATATATATACGTTTATCCCATTCATAAAGACGCATTAACACGTCTGTTATTATCTCTCCTCTGTGGGCTAAAGACGTGTTTAACACGTTATACATTGCTACTGTCTCTGCTATAGGCGTACATTCACGTTTGTCACCTAGAAACAAAGAGTAGCTATTTTTAGCTCAGCCTTCGGAAAGTATGTAGCAGCGTAAGGGTTTTAATAAGAATTAACCCAGACTCCACTGTACACCGAGTCTTCTACAACAGAACACCAGGAAAGAAAGCGAGAGGAAGACCATGAAAAAGATGGATAGATAGCATAACATAATTCGGTCAAAATGCAAATAAAACTATCGCCCACGCCACTAGAGCAGCGCTAGACAAATACAGAAAACCACGACACTGGGCAACAACCCAGTAACAGTGTGACGACACTGGGCAACAACCCAGCAACAGTGTGACGACACTGGGCAACAACCCAGTAACAGTGTGACGACACTGGGCAACAACCCAGTAACAGTGTGACGACACTGGGCAACAACCCAGTAACAGTGTGACGACACTGGGCAACAACCCAGTAACAGTGTGACGGCACTGGGCAACAACCCAGTAACAGTGTGACGACACTGGGCAACAACCCAGTAACAGTGTGACGACACTGGGCAACAACCCAGTAACAGTGTCGAACCCACAACCTTTAGTACGACAGGCTAACAACTTAACCACTTCGCCATTGAGAATTCCACTAAATTACAAGTACCTCAGAAATCGAAGTACTGCTCTCCTGTATGGCGAGGGTCACTAAAGATAAATAAAGCTAGTCTTCATGCAAAAATCTCAGTAAGATGTGCCATAATTAGGTGCCCTGGCTACGTCGGAATACATACCAGACTAACGACAAAACATGTATTAACTCTTTCACGTCCTAATTTTATTTTGTTTTTACATCTGTACGCATTTATATTGTATTGCATACTGAAGAGCCACAGAGATGTGGTTTTACAGAAGAAAGAGCAGAATCCCATGGACTTCTAAAATGACTAATGTTGAGGTGTTGAATGAGATCAAGATACAGAGAAAGCTTATCATCAATATAAGAATGAGGCAGTCGTCAATTTAAGGGCATGTGATAAGAAAGGAAGGTTTAGAACACATTGTGACAGCCGGTAAAATTGAGGGGAGACGAGACAGCGGAAGACAGAGAGAGAAAATGTTGGATAGCCTAACTTCATGGCACGGAAGAGCGTCAACATCTGAGATGATAGCAAACATCAAAGACAGAGCTTTGTGGAGATCCATGATCGCATACGCCAGCCGACATGGCACCTGATGATGATAATGAATTAGCTAGTATATTGGCTATGCGTAATGTATTGGTTATTAGTCAGAGACCATTCCAATATGGGCAGACTCATAGGTAATCAGTCTTGATCAACTGATATTGAAGAGTATGCATACTGATGGTTCCCGTGGCTCGCTGGTTAAACACAATCCTCCCCCTGCCTCCCTCAGACATCCAGTTCTACTTGTACGCCAAACTGCTTAAATAGCTGGATCGATTCAACGTCTATTTTAGTGTCTTCATCCAGACAAGACAGCAGTGAAGAGACCCAGCAGACAGTCGCAGAACGAGACGTCCAAAGGCAGACAGTCGAGAAGAGACCGAAGAACATTCCCCTTTATCCATCTTCAACTCCCAACAATCAATGCAACTGATGCAAGCCTGTCCCTATCTCATTGTCGCAACTTACCAATAATCTTAAAAATAGCTTAGACAGTATACTGGCTCGATAGAGTGAATGAGATTAAGTTATACAAGTATAATAATGTCAGCAATACACGATTACAAAATAAAACATATTTATGAAACTTAACGAGGAGAACAAAAAGAAACTTTTCAGTCTCCATTTTATGTTAACAAAATTCGAATCACTTCATAACATCATCAAAGAACAACTGCCTTAAGTGTCAATCCGACCAGACCATATTCTGGGTAAGAGCTACCTACACTATCTCAAATTAAAATCAACAAACAGAACTCGGGACATTCTGTGTGTGAGCATGTATGCTTGGGCGAACATTTAGTCGGCACGTAAAGTCTGGAGAAAACAAAGGAAAGATAACTCGACCAAGGCCGGTAATAAAAGATCTACAAGAGGGGAAATTAAAAACGTGACGTGAACAGCGACGGAACAATACACAGAGTTAGCGAAACAAAATAACTCAATAATAGGGGAATAACAGGAAAGTAGAAACAGAGTCAAGAGTAACAGGTTAAATGTGGGCAGTTCATATGGATTTGAAGCAAAGGAAACCACAGTTTATTGCTTTTATATTATATAAAATTACAGTACTTTGTCATATTACGAGTACTACCATGATAAGTTTTATGATTTCATATCACTTTCTTGTTGAGCATTTTTTAGAAATGAAGAATATTTAATGATAATTCTAATCACACATGCAACAAAGCATCTTCTCTATATCAGTGTCAAATTGCTACAATTTTAAGATCCATAACAGTATTTTACCATGACACAAATGAGCAGTCTTTCTTAATCATCTTTGCTACATTTGTTTGACTCAGTCTCACCTGACATGACAATAACACGATTTGAAGAATAATAAGACAAGTTTGGACTGAAGTCGAAATAAGAATTATGAGTAATAATGAGACAGGTTAGAAATTTATATGCATCTATGGAAAATGGGTGCAAGATTCATGAACTGAGCTTCATTCAGAAAGAAATAGATATGAAATTTGGTTTCACTGAAGTCAATGATAATGGTGGTATCATTCAGACATGAATTTACAAGGAATGCTCCGACAACAAGGATATGCTATAGCAAAAGGGATATGTAGTATAAGAAAGGTTTCAGAATACATATGTGCGAAAGGACTATCTCCCTCTTGCCCTTTTTCTCCATACCTGAGTCTGTAAGGATTTCTCACACTCTTTAAAAAAAAGCTAATGAAAGGAGGGTCTTTGTTGTAGGTTTCTACCATTGCTGTGTTTTAAGACCGCCATCTTCTTATATACAAGCAATTCCCATTGTCTACATACTTTACTGGATCTTCCATCAGTCCATTATACTAGGTTTTACTGCAGTCTCCATACTATCATGTTTCACATGTCAACATATAGTTATGCAGCTTTCCCAACTATACTAGGTCACCATGCTCACATAGTCTAGATACAGCTTTCCAGCATATATCAGGGTTCATCATCGCTACATATTACGGGATCTTCATCAGGCACTGTATAGTTTACCTAGTCTCCCACTATATAGTTTCAGCTCCCGCAATAGTTTTACCAGCTTCCCTTATAGGTTCTGCAGTCCTCCTTATATCAGGGTTTCACAGCTAGCAACTTACTGTAGTCACCTTATATGAGTTTTCACATCTTACTAGTTTGACTGCAGTCTCCCTTATACAGGTGATCACCATTGCTACACTATAGTTATCCATTCTTCCCTTATATCGAGTGTTTCACCATTGTTACATAGTTTTATTGTAGTCTTCTCTTATATCGAGTGTTTCACCATTGCTACATAGTTTTACTACAGTCTTTCCTTATATCGAGTGTTTCACCATTGCTACATAGTTTTACTGCAGTCTTCCCCTTATATCGAGTGTTTCACCATTGTTACATAGTTTTATTGTAGTCTTCTCTTATATCAAGTGTTTCACCATTGTTACATAGTTTTACTGCAGTCTTCCCCTTTTATCGAGTGTTTCATCATCGCTACATAGTTTTACTGCAGTCTTCTCTTATATCGAGTGTTTCATCATCGCTACATAGTTTTACTGCAGTCTTCCCTTATATCGAGTGTTTCACCATTGTTACATAGTTTTACTGCAGTCTTCTCTTATATCGAGTGTTTCACCATTGCTACATAGTTTTACTGTAGTCTTCTCTTATATCGAGTGTTTCTCCATTGTTACATAGTTTTACTGTAGTCTTCTCTTATATCGAGTGTTTCTCCATTGTTACATAGTTTTACTGTAGTCTTCTCTTATATCGAGTGTTTCTCCATTGTTACATAGTTTTACTGTAGTCTTCTCTTATATCGAGTGTTTCTCCATTGTTACATAGTTTTACTACAGTCTTCCCTTATATCGATAATAGCATGTATTTGAATGAAATAATAAGACGGTTTGGACTGAAGTCGGAAATAAGAAATTATATGAAGTAATAATGAGACAGGTACCATAAACATTGATATTTGATCAAATATCGGAAACTATCGCCGGTGCAAGGAGTTCGTGCACTGCAGCTGAAATCTTCCTGTATAAGAAATAGATATGAGCACATGTGGTTACTCACTGAAGTGCAATGATGATGGTGGTATCATTCAATGATATTTACTAATGGATATCAACACAGACAATGAAGGATATGCTGATACAAGTATAGGGATATGTATGTATATATGTATTTATGGTTTCAGACATACATATGTGGGGTTATTATCTCCCTCTTGTACCCTTTTCTCCATCACATAGAGTCTGTAAGCGATTTCTCCACTCCACTCTTTAATAAATAAAGGCCTACAGGTGATGGAGTGGTTTTGTTGTAGAAGGTTCTATTCCATATGGCTGTGTTCCTGTGGGCAGAAATGACACGCCATCTGTTTTGAGTGATACACACAACTCCGTCAACATTACTAGGATCACAGCTCAGCATATACTAGGGATCCAGCTCAACAACTATACTGTTTCAGCTCCAACAACTATACTAGTTATCAGCTCAACAACTATAAGATCACAGCTCCAGCAACTCTGGATCACAGCTCAGCAACTATACTGGGATCACAGCTCCAGCACATCTAGGGATCACAGCTCAGCAACTATACTGTTATCACAGCTCCAGCAACTATACTAGTTATCACAGCTCCAGCAACTATACTAGTTATCACAGCCCGACTTACGGATCACAGCTCAGCAACTATACTAGTTATACAGCTCAGCAACTATACGGATCACAGCTCCAGCAACTATACTAGTTATCACAGCTCCAGCAACTATACTAGGGATCACAGCTCCAGCAACTATACTAGGGATCAAGCTCACATATACTAGGATCAATAAATAATTGCATATGAAGACTGGGTCTGGATTCGAACTCACAATTTGCAGGCCGACAGGCATACGTCTTAACCACATCGCCATAGACAATATGTGCAACAATAGTAGATACATGAATTATTGTGTTGTATTGGGCATTAGATATTTCTTTTGTCAAGTACTAAAACATGTTGAACTCTTTAACGTTTGATATGAGGTCAGATAGACATTTTATTCACGACACAACATGTCTAATTAACTGACCATACTGTTTTATTATTTAACGCATTTAATGGGAGGGGCGTCAGGATTAGATCACAGTCTCATGTGGGAGACCCGTGCTGAATTCACGGTACGGTCAATGATTTTTTTATGTTGTAGGCATAAATGAAAAATCATAACCTGAACAGCTTCGCGGCGATTGCACACGCCATGCAATAATTACATTCCTCAAGCTCTCGTCATAACTGTCCTACGATGTTCTAAAAGGCGGTACCACGGGTAGTAACGACATGTTTTTTAACTTTGTTTTTTACGCAATCAAATACATAGAATATATATTAACAAATCTCAAACATATGATATGGAAGCAATCTGTGGCGGCTCGTCATTAAGTGCCAGTGGGGCCGGGTCCCCACCAAAAATAATGTATAACGTGTATGTATTATTTTATAAATTAAAATATAGCAACCCAAAACCATGATTTATCTGGAAAAATGTCTGGCCCACCAACAAAAATTATCACGAGCCGCCACTGGAAGCAATGATAGGTAATCTGAGACAGCAAGGAATACTTAACCTTTTGAACCCGCCCTCCCGATATTACGGTATTATCATTAGTACACGTATACCCGGGTGCCTACATATCGGGATGAGAACCCCTACTCGTTATTTGTCGGTGTTCAGCGATAACTTGTGTACTAGTGTGACGTCAAACACAGGAAATGCTTCCCTTAAAGGTTTATCTAAATGGCGGCTTGCATCGTGTTTTGAAACATAGTGATTTGATAATTGTTTATTAATTTTAAAAAGATGAAACGACGTGCTGAAAATTTCGGAAATGGTCACTCGAAAAGGATGACAACAGAGCAAGCTGTTGAACTTCTTTTAAATGATTCTGAAGATGAATTAGACTTAGAATATGATTATTCTGATAACGAAATCGAAAGTGAGTCGGATGATCATTTAGAAGAATTATTTGAACCGACTGATGTTCAAACATGTCAGTAACTTTCCAAACATGGATTACAAAGACAGACCAGTCAAAAAAGTAAAGACACAATTTTGGTGCACATTTTGTCAAAATTTCCTGTGTCTAAAGGAAGGATCTACATGTTGGGAAGACTGGCATAGTAAGCAGGAATACTGTAGATGATGGGGTAAGTCAATAAAAAATTAGAGGACACTTAATTCTGAAAATCTATCTTGTTTTTCAAACAATTCTGATATGTGCTGTTTTTGCTCAGGAGCCCAGGGGCGAGGGTTTTTAAGGTATAGTTGGCCAGGGTTCAAAGGGTTAAGTGGTTATACATGTTGTTGTCTAACACAATAGCACATGAAGAAATTGTAAAGCGAACATAATGTGCATCATTCCACAATAATCAAAAATAAAGGTGGATGGGACATGTATGTTGAATGACAGTAAGAGCATTGGATAAGACAGATCTTCTATGAACAACAGATGGTCAAAGAAAGCCTGGACGTTGAAAGGAAATGTGGAGATGAACGTTGGAGAGTTGACAGATGGTGGCCAGACCTGTGAAGAAACAATTAGCAGAAAGCTGGTAGAACGGAAACGATGGAAATATCTTTGTGAAGGCTGATGGTACATGTAGAGGTAATAGAGAGTAGAGAGATTGATGATGTAATATATGGTAAATAAGGTCCCGAGCAGAGGCGGCTCGTCATTAAGTGCCAGTGGGGCCGGGCCCTAGCAAAAATAATGTGTAGTGTGTATTTATTATTTTATAAATTAACAAATAACCAACCAAATCCATGATTTTTCCAAAAATATTTGTCTGGCCCCACCAGCAAAAATGGTCATGAGCCGCCACTGGTCACGAGTAATATATCATGTAAGCACTGATAGAAGATGTAAGCAATGATAGAAGATGTAAGCAATGATAGAAGATGTAAGCAATGATAGAAGATGTAAGCAATGATAGAAGATGTAAGCAATGATAGAAGATGTAAGCAATGATAGAAGATGTAAGCAATGATAGAAGATGTAAGCAATGATAGAAGATGTAAGCAATGATAGAAGATGTAAGCAATGATAGAAGATGTAAGCAATGATAGAAGATGTAAGCAATGATAGAAGATGTAAGCAATGATAGAAGATGTAAGCAATGATAGAAGATGGCAATGAAGAAGATGTAGCAAGATAGAAGATGTAGCAATGATAGAAGATGTAGCAATGATAGAAGATGTAAGCAATGATAGAAGATGTAAGCAATGATAGAAGATGTAAGCAATGATAGAAGATGTAAGCAATGATAGAAGATGTAAGCAATGATAAGAAAGCAATGATAGAAGATGTAAGCAATGATGAAGATGTAAGCAATGATAGAAGATGTAAGCAATGATAGAAGATGTAAGCAATGATAGAAGATGTAAGCAATGATAGAAGATGTAAGCAATGATAGAAGATGTAAGCAATGATAGAAGATGTAAGCAATGATAGATAATACTCTTCATCTTCTTCTTCGAACGCTCCATATCGACCACTTGTTAAACCATTCTGTGTGATTTGTATGTGATCTGAGCCTAAGAGCGATTACAAGTAGAGCAGCACATCCTATTTCTGCAACGCTTTTTATTTACTAAGGTGGCTTCCCTAGACCCCTACCTCAGTAACCTCTTACGACACACATTGTAGTTCGAAGTGTTACTATTCTTTGTCCCTTGCGAGCCTCGACAAACACACGAGCGAGCCTCGACAAACACACGAGCGAGCCTCGACAAACACACGAGCGAACCTCGACAAACACACGAGCGAGCCTCGACAAACACACGAGCGAGCCTCGACAAACACACGAGCGAGCCTCGACAAACACACGAGCGAGCCTCGACAAACACACGAGCGAGCCTCGACAAACACACGAGCGAGCCTCGACAAACACACGAGCGATGTAACGAATGACATATTCGATAAAACAAAATAGATATAAAATAGTATGATAGATGAGGCAATGATATTGCTGTCTAATCCTGTCTGACAGAACACTCCCAATAAATAAGGGACCAAGGACACTGGGAGGATAGCCACAAAAAGGATATCTTAAAAAATCAATCCTTGAGATATATCCGGAGGTAATAAAGAACGGAACGAAATGAGAGAATTAAAATGTCAACGTTCAAGTTCAGATCTGTTGAAGTGGATTTTTTTTTTTTAATTGGACAGTTTTGTTGATGTGTCTTCTAGAACGATGTAACATGCGGTACTTTAGGAGAGATAGACAGTTTTGATGACGTGTCTTCTAGAACGATGTAACATGCAACACTTTAGGAGAGATGGTCAGTTAAGAAGAGATACAAATTATTGATTAAGATAGAACAGGACAGTAGAGAAACTAAAACTATGCATTAAGAACAAAGTCATGAAATTATAAAAATAGCAATTATATATATATATATATGAAATATAGCGTTACATTGGGAAAAGAAATGTCTTTTATGTTGGATGCATGAAACATTGGCAGAGCGGCAGAGAAGATCATTAATGTCTTTGAATGCAAGTGCTACAGAATAGTACTTAGAATACCATGGACAGAGAAAAGAATAAATGCTTCTGTTCTGCAACAGCTTGATATTAAGGAGAGATTGGTTATTAAAGAGCATAAAAACAAGGAAAATTAAATATTTCGGACATATTAAAAGACACGAGTGCCTAGACAAGATAATTTTAGAGGGAATGGTGCCTGGAAGAAGAATGAGATGAAGACCTAGAAGACGATGGGTGCAAGATGTCATTGACGATCTGAGAATGACTGCTGCTGACGCCGGCCAACTTGCACAGAACAGAGTGTGTTTTAAGACTGCTGTCATGGAGCCAAAGTTCATTTACATGCTCAATTGAAGACGGAACTATGTTTATCATCCGTCTCCGATAAGACTAGGGACTTGACCTCACCGTGTGGGTAATATCGAGTTCCACATGTTATCGGAGACGTACGATAAAAATAGGTCCGTGTTCAGTTTGAGAATGTAAAAGAAAATGGCAGTTCAAAATCGAGAAGATCAAGCTGGAAAACCGTTTCCCTGGAAAATTCATTCAATAGATGTTGTTTTTTCTTCAAATTCCTGCAAAATATTTGTACCATCTTCCAAATTACATAGGGAACTTTCGCCGGTACTACGGAGTTCGTGCATTGCAGATGAGATTTCGCTATGTAAGAAGGAGATTGGAGCACACATGGTTACTCCCCGAAGTGCAATGATGATAATCATATCAATGAATCTATCTATCTGTTTATTCTTATCTCAGTTGATTTCTGTGCAGAAATTCTCTTGTTCTCAGTGA
Organism: Arion vulgaris; assembly: GCA_020796225.1. NCBI lineage: Eukaryota > Metazoa > Mollusca > Gastropoda > Stylommatophora > Arionidae > Arion > Arion vulgaris. The sequence goes on along the minus strand of CM036771.1, from coordinate 6,745,772 downwards.
CCTCTCTAACGAGGTTAACAATCTGTCTTGTGTCTCTTGACGTGTCAACAGATATTTGATTTCATCAATATTTAATCAATAACATCAGCTTTTAAACATCTAAATAAAATATGCAACTCTAAGTTATGTAATTTCAAAACTAAATTAGAATTTTCAAATCTAAACATATGCCATCGAGAGTTCGAAAATGACTAGTAATATAGAAAGTTACCTCTGAAGTAGAAGAAGGCATGTCTATATGGCGGAAGAGAATACTAATAAAGAAAGCAGGCGTTCACGCAAACTTCAGAGACGCAATACCAGGCGCCATGCCGAATGATGAATTTATAGCTGACGAGTACAGAAGAAGAAGAAAGTAAGTTGAATAAGTAAGTTGAATAAGTAAGTTGAATAAGAAAGTAAGACTCCTTCTATGATGGTCTTCTCCAACCTTCGTGTCTTTTTAAATGTCTAAAATATTTAAATTTTCACATTCTTATTTGTAGCATCAGTCAGTTTTCTTTGATTATAAATTCCTTCTGGAGATATCTATTTGTTCTCTTCTCTGTCCATGGTTTAAGTAGGACTCTTCTGTAACAATTATATTCAAAAGCACAAATGTGTTTTCTACTGCTTTATTAAATGTCCATGCTTCACACCCATATGTTGTCACTGGGAATATGCATGCTCTTAGTATTAAATGTCCATGCTTCACACCCATATGTTGTCACTGGGAATATGAATGCTCTTAGTATTAAATGTCCATGCTTCACATCCATATGTTTTCACTGGGAATATGCATGCTCTTAGTATTAAATGTCCATGCTTCACACCCATATGTTGTCACTGGGAATATGCATGCTCTTAGTATTAAATGTCCATGCTTCACACCTATATGTTGTCACTGGGAATATGCATGCTCTTAGTATTAAATGTCCATGCTTCACACCTATATGTTGTCACTGGGAATATGCATGCTCTTAGTATTAAATGTCCATGCTTCACACCCATATGTTGTCACTGGGAATATGCATGCTTATTAGTATAATGATCTTGTTAACCTTTTAGTCACGAAATGTACGTGCATTGTAGTAATTAATTAGTAATGATAAGTGAATATGTAGTCATGGAATAATGTAAGTATTGACAGTTGTTAATGATCAATTCAATGTTATTGAGTATTTTAATGTATAATGAAGTAATAGTAAAGAATGAAGTAATGTGAGTAATGTGAAGTAATGTAAAGTAATGTAAAGTAATGTAAAGTAATGTGAAGTAATGTAGTAAAGTAATGAAAGTAATGTAAGTAATGTAGTAAAGTGAAGTAATGTAAAGTAATGTAAGTAATGTAAAGTAATGTGAGTAATGTAAAGTAATGTGTAATGTAAAGTAATGTAAGTAATGTAAAGTAATAGGAAGTAATGTACAGTAAGTAAGTGACGTAATGTAAAGTAATATGAAGTAATGTAAAGTATGAAGTAAAGTGAAGTAATGTAAGGTAATGTGAAGTAATGTAGTAGTAATGTAGAGTGAAGTAATGTGAATTAATGATAAGTAATATGAAGAAAACAAAATCGCTACTGCATGTACTAACTCTGCTTAGGGCGGTGTAGGAAGAGATGGTGGGAGGCGCATATGCCTGTAGAATGGGCGCATGTCTAGTACAGTTGCCACGAAAGTGTTCAGGCTAGCAGTGTTTTATGCCCCCTCCCCACACACTGATAAAACGTGTTGGCATTACGGTGGATTGAACCTGGGTCTCCCGCATGGGCGTGGCGATCTAATCCTTTCGGTCAGACGCTCCACGGAAGTAGGGTGACCGTTAACATGCGGTCGGCGAGCTTGGGAACAAAATTCTAGGACATCAGACCCACAACTGTTGAGTGATCCTCACATTCCAGTGTCGTCGTATATAGCTAGATTAATTTATGTTCAAACAACACAACATACTCAGTCAAAGTTATATTATTTTACAAGATTAAGGAATATCAGTATTATGAATATTTTTCATCAACAGATAACCATTAACGCATAGAAGTGAGTCAAATTGCAACAACAAAATAAAATCGTACAGTGTTATATCGAACATATACACAAATTGGCACCCATAAACACACGAGTTTTCGATCTCTGTCTGAGTTAGTCGGGTCTCTGTTGCCGTGGGCTACAGGTGATCACATCCAATTATTAATGTATAATTTTCTCATAAATTACCCAACAAGGCAAAAGTTAGAACAAGCTGAACATCGACGAGAAAACAGATGCACCAAATAAAGATCACAAGAACAGAAGAAACAACAATGCAAGAAAGCTTCTTTGTAAGAATAAGAAGGAGGTGGTGGTGGGGTGGGGGATGCCGACATCAAAACTGAGAAATTTGATCTAGATTTAGCAAGGTTGCCAAGGGAATATGAACACTGATATCGCTTCATTGTTATCTGTTGTCAGTTTCAAGGAATCCTCTTTCATTTTATTGCTCATAAAATCTGGGAGAGATTGTGGTATTCAGCGGATGTGAAACTATGAAGAGGATGTGCTCCCGATAATAAATGACGTCATTGAAGACAATAAAAACAGAAAATAAATTATATGAATTATTAACTTCTGCACGGAAATATTGTTGCGGGGTTAAACTAAACATTTGGTCAGGATGTTAATGTTAAACTAAACATTTGGTCGAGTTGTTAATGTTAAACTAAACATTTGGTCGAGTTGTTAATGTTAAACTAAACATTTGGCCCAGATGTTAATGTTAAACGAAACATTTGGTCGAGATGTTAATGATAAACTAAACATTTGGTCGAGATGTTAATGTTAAACTAAACATTTGGTCGAGATGTTAATGTTAACCTAAACATTTGGTAGAGATGTTAATGATAAACTAAACATTTGGTCGAGATGTTAATGTTGAACTAAACATTTGGTCGAGATGTTAATGTTAAACTAAGCATTTGGTCCATATGTTAATATTAAACTAAACATTTGGTCGAGATGTTAATGTTTAGGAGGAGCGTCTGGTCGAATGGATTAGAGCGCAGCTTCCATGCGGTAGACCCGTGTTTAATGCACGGTGCGGCCAAGGATTTGTTGATGTTGTGGGCATAAAATTAAAATCCTAACCTGTACATCTTCGTGACGACTGCACTAGCCATGCGTCCATTAAATTCTTAAGCTCACGTCCCACCTGTTCTACACCGCCCTAAAAAGTGGTACTACAGTCAGTAACGATAGTTAATGTTTAACTAGACATTTGGTCGAGATGTTAAACTAGACATTTGGTAGAGATGTTAAACTAAACAATTGGTAGAGATGTTAAACTAAACATTTGGTCGAGATATTAAACTAAACATTTGGTCGAGATGTTAAACTAAACAATTGGTGGAGATATTAAACTAAACAATTGGTCGAGATGTTAAACTAAACAATTGGTCGAGATATTAAACTAAACATTTGGTGGAGATATTAAACTAAACAATTGGTCGAGATGTTAAACTAAACAATTGGTCGAGATGTTAAACTAAACAATTGGTCGAGATGTTAAACTAAACAATTGGTCGAGATGTTAAACTAAACATTTGGTCTAGATATTAAACTAAACATTTGGTCGAGATGTTAAACTAAACAATTGGTGGAGATATTAAACTAAACAATTAGTCGAGATGTTAAACTAAACAATTGGTCGAGATATTAAACTAAACATTTGGTCGAGATGTTAAACTAAACATTTGGTCGAGATATTAAACTAAACATTTGGTCGAGATATTAAACTAAACATTTGGTCGAGATGTTAAACTAAACAATTGGTCGAGATATTAAACTAAACATTTGGTAGAGATATTAAACTAAACATTTGGTCGAGATATTAAACTAAACATTTGGTCGAGATGTTAAACTAAACAATTGGTCGAGATATTAAACTAAACAATTGGTCTAGATGTTAATCTAAACAATTGGTCGAGATGTTAAACTAAACAATTGGTCGAGATATTAAACTAAACAATTGGTCGAGATGTTAAACTAAACAATTGGTCGAGATATTAAACTAAACATTTGGTCGAGATGTTAAACTAAACATTTGGTCGATATATTAAACTAAACATTTGGTCGAGATATTAAACTAAACATTTGGTCGAGATGTTAAACTAAATAATTGGTCGAGATATTAAACTAAACAATTGGTCGAGATGTTAAACTAAACAACTGGTCGAGATGTTAAACTAAACAATTGGTCGAGATGTTAAACTAAACAATTGGTCGAGATATTAAACTAAACAATTGGTCGAGATGTTAAACTAAACAATTGGTCGAGATGTTAAACTAAACAATTGGTCGAGATATTAAACTAAACAATTGGTCGAGATGTTAAACTAAACAATTGGTCGAGATATTAAACTAAACAATTGGTCGAGATGTTAAACTAAACAATTGGTCGAGATGTTAAACTAAACAACTGGTCGAGATGTTAAACTAAACAATTGGTCGAGATGTTAAACTAAACATTTGGTCGAGATATTAAACTAAACATTTGGTCGAGATGTTAAACTAAATAATTGGTCGAGATATTAAACTAAACAATTGGTCGAGATGTTAAACTAAACAACTGGTCGAGATGTTAAACTAAACAATTGGTCGAGATATTAAACTAAACAATTGGTCGAGATGTTAATGTACAACTTAGCATTTAGCCGAGAAGTCAAGGATTAAGTTGTTGCTGTTTTTAGTGATTAGTAAAGATAATCATTATTATTGTAATCCGGACAGGTCCCTATAGTTGCTCAGATCTACACCTCAACAATTTCATCAGCTCGCTAACTGACCACTCCAGTTATTTGTTGATTAATCAAAACTCTGGCACCACTAGCAAAGTTTTCATGTCTGGCATTTCAAAGTTCCCAGACTCATCTCCTTCACTCTGAGTAAGGGTGCAGATTCATACGTGTCTGTCAAACACAAAAATTAATCGATTATGTCTGCTTCTCTCATGACATTGATGGCGTCTGATCTGTCTATTTTTCCTTCTTCATCGATCACTGCTGTGTCAGCCAGTCGATTTGCTCACTCATTACCATTTGCGACTGCATGACCCGGCACAAAAAGTAAATGTATTTTAAGAAAGACCACAACATAGATGCAGTGATCTGCTGCACCTGAGGGCTGTTGTTTGTATTCATTCTACATCCATCACCCACTTGTTTACAAGATCAATGTGACATGTTTGTGATTTGTCACTTAAAACAAAGTCATATAGTTGTTGCTGCCACCATTGCAAAAAGAGATTGGGAAATTAATAATGGATGTAAAGAAAAAGAAAAACAAAATCTATATCTCAATGTCGAAAAAAGTAAAATAATAATAACAGATAAAACAAACATGACAAATGATATTTTAGAAAATAGAAAATTGAACAGTTTGAATTTCTTGGTTCACAGCTAACAGATGAAAATTGAACAGTTTTGAATACCTCGGTTCACTGCTAACAACAGATGAAAATATGAACAGTTTTTAATATCTTGGTTCACTGCTAACAACAGATGGAAATGTGAAGTTGTGAATATCTTGGTTCACTGCTAACAACAGATGGAAATGTGAACAGTTTTGAATATCTTAGTTCACTGCTAACAACAGATGGAAATGTGAACAGTTTTGAATATCTTAGTTCACTGCTAACAACAGATGGAAATGTGAAGTTTTGAATATCTTGGTTCACTGCTAACAACAGATGGAAATGTGAACAGTTTTGAATACTCTGGTTCACAGCTAACAACAGATGAAAATGTGAACAGTTTTGAATATCTCAGTTCACTGCTAACAACAGATGAAAATATGAACAGTTTTGAATATCTCAGTTCACTGCTAACAACAGATGGAAATGTGAATAGTTTTGAATATCTCAGTTCACAGCTAACAACAGATGGAAATGTGAACAGTTTTGAATATCTTGGTTCACTGCTAACAACAGATGGAAATGTGAACAGTTTTGAATATCTTGTTCACTGCTAACAACAGATGGAAATGGGAACAGTTTTGAATATCTTGGTTCACTGCTAACAACAGATGGAAATGTGAACAGTTTTGAATATCTCAATTCACAGCTAACAACAGATGAAAATGTGAAAAGTTTTAATATCTCAGTTCAATGCTAACAACAGATGGAAATGTGAACAGTTTTGAATATCTTGGTTACAGCTAACAACAGATGGAAATGTGAACAGTTTTGAATATCTCAATTCACAGCTAACAACAGATGAAAATGTGAAAAGTTTTAATATCTCAGTTCAATGCTAACAACAGATGGAAATGTGAACAGTTTTGAATATCTTGGTTCACAGCTAACAACAGATGGAAATGTGAACAGTTTTGAATATCTCAGTTCACAGCTAACAACAGATGAAAATGGGAAAAGTTTTAATATCTCAGTTCAATGCTAACAACAGATGGAAATGTGAACAGTTTTGAATATCTTAGTTCACTGCTAACAACAGATGGAAATGTGATAAAGGAGTTTAAAAGAACAAACATGGCTTTCCAAAATTAAACACATAAAAACAGGATGGAATGGAACTGATAGCAAAACAAAGATAAGAATACTTGGAACATGCATATTCCTAGTGGTAACGTATGGGTTGGAGCATGAATATTTAATAAAGCAGTGGAAAACATAAATGTGCTTTGAAATATAAGTGTTACAGAAGAGTCATTTGCAGTGGCGGCTCGTGATTATTTTTGTTGGTGGGGCCAGACAGAAATTTTCGTGAAAATCATGGTTTCGGTTAGGATATATTTTAATGTATAAAATAATAAATACACGTTAAACTTTATTTTTGGTGGGGCCCGACCCCACTGGCCCTTAATGACGAGCCGTCACTGGCCCTTTGTATATCATAGACAGAGAACAAATAGATCTATGCAGAAAGAACTCAAAATCAAAGAAAATTGGCTGATGTTATAAATAAAAAAATAGAAAATTGAGATATTTTAGACATATAAAAAGACATGAAGGGCTGGAGAAGACCATCATGGAAGGAGGCATACCGGCAAAGAGAAGAAGAGGAACACCACGTAGAAGATGGATTCGGGATGTAACTGATGAGTTGAACATGATATCTGCAGAGGCACGACATTTGGCCTATGAGAGAGAGAGAAATTCCGAAAACTGTTAAGATGGCAAATTTCTGCTCAGAACAAGCTAGTTGATGATGATGATGAATATAATTTTACACAGAACAAAAACAACATGCAACAACGTTTCGACCAAAAGAAATTACAAGCAAAGGATACATAAGAAGCAAAGAAATTCAGACTTTATACACACCAGACATAACATATACAGTCAGACAATATATCTCTAACGGCACTAAAATCTCATTCGAGATTGATTGTCTCACCACATATGTCTGTAGTATAGGGTGTCCGAATTTCATCACTTCGTTTCTACCATTTGCTTGATGAAGACATTTTGGTCGAAACGTCGTTGTATATTGTTTTTATGTTACTTTCTTTATTTTTATGTGTTTCGTCTTTGCTACATAGTTTTACTGCAATCTTCCTTCTCATAGTTTTACCCGATCTTCGCTTGCTACATAGTTTTACTGCAATCTTTCCTGATATTGACTACTGTTGGCTATTGCTACATAGTTTTACTGCAATCTTCTGCTCGCTACTGTAGGTGCTACACCTCACAGATTGTACACTCACAGATTGTACACTCACAGATTGTACACTCACAGATTGTACACTCACAGATTGTACACTCACAGATTGTACACTCACAGATTGTACACTCACAGATTGTACACTCACATACAAATCACAAAGAGTGGTTGATATTGAACGTTCGAAGAAGAAGAAAAGAAGAAGAAAGATATATATATATTAATCAATGTGTCTGTCTATCCGTCTGCGTAAACATGCGTGTCTTAATGTTGATCGGCACATGTTTATCTGTCCATCTACTGGCGTATGTGTCTGCGTGTTTGTCTGTCGGCGTGTATGCAGTCTGTCTATGCTTTCCCCGACTGTATATCTCTACCTACCTGGTTCCGTTGATCCCATCAAGAACAATCATCCTACAAACACATGTTTACCATTGTTCGCTGCGTGAGATTTTCGCACGCTTAAAGAGATGCAGTAGATGTTCTTGTAGATGTCAGCATGGCAGTGTCAGCATGGCAGTGGTAGTGATTTGATGCCGGTATTGTGGCTCTCTGTGATACTCACGATGATGTACACATGGTGGTTGTTGTTGCAATACTGATGGTGTAGTGGTTGCTGTCATTGCGATGACTGTTACATTTTGAAAGTATAGTTTTCAAAATGGTTGTGGAGTAAATTTGTAATGTTATGTTCTACGATCGACGTCATGGCATATTGGACATTCTCTTCAGCACCCTCCATTCTTTGCTTTAGAACATAGATTCCCAAACTTTTTCTACCCACCGCCCACTTTGCACAACATAAACTTTGTAACGCCACCCTCCACATTATAACAGTTTGCCAACGTCCCCCAGATATACATGCTCTATTTTCTCTTTGACGTAGAAAATTGATATATATTTCTGTAATACATGGTCAATTATAAAATGATTATATGCATGAAATAGAAAATTGATGAAAAAATGGAGCATGTAAGACGGGCATAAGATGAGTTAAAATGCAGAATTCAAATTTTAAATGATTATTCAATCGCAAAATCACGAAACCAATTTATTTTTCAATATTTATTATTAATTTCTTCTTTAAGGAGCCACCGACCCTAATCGCCTGAACACCCGCAAATTCTTCTGAATCCACCACCGCCCCCTAGAACGATTCAACGTCCACTGGGGAGGGGCGATAGCACCCACTTTGGGAACCGCTGCTTTAAAAGCAATGCCACTATTAACTCTTAACCCGCCTGTGACTTGCCTGGGGAGCAATGAATAGTAACACTGCAACTTACAAGGCATGTCGTAAGAGGCAACTAATGTAGGCACATAGAGAAGCTACCTTAGTAAATATAAATCCGATGTGCTGGTCTACTTGTAGGCGCATAAACGGCACAACGTACACTCGCTCTTAGGCTCAGATCAGATACAAATCATAAAGAGTGGTTAACAAGTGTCCGATATGGAGCGTTCAAACAAGAAGTAGAAGAAGATGAAGAAGAAGTAGAAGAAGAAGACGAAGAAGAAGAAGAAGATGAAGAAGAAGAAGAAGAAGAAGAACAACAACAACAAGAAGAAGAAGAAGAAGAAGAGAAAAACTCTTAACCAAGTACCGGATATCCAAAAATATAAAAAAAACATGTTAAACTGAAGATCGGATAAATAAAACTGAATGGCACCATTCGTTAAAACAAAAACATCAACAATAATAAAATGATGTACTCACCTGTTTGTACTTAAGTCGTAGATGTTGTATACATTCCTGGCACTGATGTAATGTTTGCTGATGGCATCCACAGGCTCCTTCCGTTTCTATTACAGAGAATAAAAGTCAATATGAATTATGTCAGCATGTCGGTAAATAAATAAACATTTTTTTGTCTATTAAGTGTTGAATTATTTAGTAAGTAAACTTTAATGTTTGTTCGTTTGTTTGTTTGTTTGTTCTTCACCGAATACCACCATCTTCTTCTTCTTCGAACATTCCATATCGGCAACTTGTTAAACCACTCTTTGTGATTTGTATATGTGATCTGAGCCTAATAGCGATTGTACGTTGTGCTAGTTATGCACCTATAAGTAGGCCAGCACATCCGATTTCTGCAACGCTTTTTGTTTTTAATTTACTGGGTTTTTAAATTGTTAGATATCTGGTATGAGGTTAATTCTTTCATCTTCTTCTTCATCTTCTTTTTCATCTTCTTCTTCTTCTTCTTCTTCATCTTCTTCTTCTTCATCTTCTTCTTCTTCATCTTCTTCTTCTTCATCTTCTTCTTCTTCTTCTTCATCTTCTTCTTCTTCTTCTTCATCTACTTCTTCTTCTTCATCTTCTTCTTCTTCTTCTTCTTCATCATCTTCTTCTTCATCTTCTTCTTCTTCTTCTTCTTCTTCTTCTTTCTTCTTCTTCTTCTTCTTCTTCTTCTTCTTCATCTTATTCTTCTTCATCTTATTCTTCTTCTTCTTCTTCTTCATCATCTTCTTCTTCTTCATCTTCTTCATCTTATTCTTCTTCTTCTTCTTCTTCTTCATCTTATTCTTCTTCTTCTTCTTCTTCTTCTTCTTCTTCATCTTCTTCTTCTTCTTCTTCATCATCTTCTTCTTCATCATCTTCTTCTTCATCATATTCTTCTTCATCTTCTTCATCATCTTCTTCTTCATCTTCTTCATCATCTTCATCTTCTTCATCTTCTTCATCTTCTTCATCATCTTCTTCTTCATCTTCTTCATCATCTTCTTCTTCATCATCTTCTTCTTCATCTTCTTCATCATCTTCTTCTTCATCTTCTTCTTCTTCATCTTCTTCATCATCTTCTTCTTCATCTTCTTCTTCTTCATCTTCTTCATCTTCTTCTTCTTCATCTTATTCTTCTTCTTCTTCTTCTTCTTCTTCTTCTTCATCATATTCTTCTTCATCTTCTTCATCTTCTTCTTCTTCTTCTTCATCATCTTCTTCTTCATCATATTCTTCTTCATCTTCTTCATCTTCTTCTTCTTCTTCTTCTTCTTCTTCATCTTATTCTTCTTCTTCTTCTTCATCATCTTCTTCTTCATCATCTTCTTCTTCATCATCTTCTTCATCTTCTTCATCTTCTTCTTCTTCTTCTTCTTCTTCTTCATCTTATTCATCTTCTTCTTCTTCATCATCTTCTTCTTCATCATCTTCTTCATCTTCTTCATCTTCTTCTTCTTCTTCTTCTTCTTCATCTTATTCATCTTCTTCTTCTTCATCATCTTCTTCTTCATCATCTTCTTCTTCTTCTTCTTCTTCATCATCTTCTTCTTCTCTTCTTCTTCATCTTCTTCATCATCTTCTTCTTCATCATCTTCTTCTTCATCATCTTCTTCTTCTTCTTCATCATCTTCTTCTTCTTCATCATGTAGAGGATAGCTACGATAGCAGTCCCCCAGGTGGCAGCCGAGGGACAGACAATTAGCCAGATAGTTAGTGTAGTATTAAATATTATATAGTTTAGACTATGTGTTGTACTCTCTAAGTAGAAGTGCAACACATAACTACGAGACATGACGCTTTTGTGTAGTGAGTGACGATTGAGTAACTGTTGCCAGAGAAAACAAACAGACTAGGAGATGACATAAACTTTGGACACGATCAGACGTATTTTCGGTTTGTCCATGATTATACATCAGAATCAGAAATAAATGAAGATGAAACTATAACTGTTCGTACTTTATATCATTGTTCGAGTTACCATGAATTATCACATAACTACTATAGAGCTACCATCATAACTCAACGATTCATCAAAGAGTAGTCTGATATAGCCATGAAGTAAAGGTCCACCCAATCAATATCAGCCACAGCAAATTAAGGGGGGACCTACAACAATCATCTTCTTCTTCATCATCTTCTTCATCATCTTCTTCTTCATCATCTTCTTCATCATCTTCTTCTTCATCATCTTCTTCTTCTTCTTCATCATCTTCATCTTCATCTTCATCTTCTTCATCTTCTTCTTATTCATCATCTTCTTCTTCTTCTTCATCTTCTTCATCTTCTTCATCATCTTCATCTTCATCTTCTTCATCTTCTTCTTCATCATCTTCTTCTTCATCGAACGCTATATATCAACCACGTGTTAACAATTTTCTATCTGATTTGTATGTGTGATCTGAGCCTAAGAGCGATTATACGTTGTGAGAGTTATGCGCCTATAAGTAAGCCAGCACATTCGATTTCTGCGACGCTTTTTATTTACTAGGTAGCTTCCTAGGCTCCTACCTCAATCGCCTCTTACAACATGCCTTGTAGTTTGTAGTGTATTCTAGCACACCACCATGTTTATGACACATACCAGAGTAGTCGCATCGCAGTAGTTGCTCACAGAAGAAGAAGAAGAAGAAACCCATTTACTTTTATTAATTCTGTTTAGATTTTAATTTATTTTTCAGAATTTCAAAGTTGATATTTTGTTTTCTAACATATTTGTAAACATTACGAATTTTTTTTTAAATTTCCCAATCCATTTGTCTGTAACCACATTTCGTCTGTCCCATCTTATTCACTCCCTAACACTCACATCCTAGGATACTTAGCTCTCAATCACATATCGCAGAATCCATTAGATACAAATAACAAGGTATGAAAAGATATAACATGTAGTTTTGGAGTAGCATACACGACGATGGTTTTTGGAGCACCGTACACGAGGATAATATCACGCCTCATAACTGTCTCTCTGAAGTACATATAAGGAGGGAGGGGAAGACAGGGAGCAGGGGAATCTATTTCTTCATTGAAATAAAACAGATGGGACTTAGCTACAGGCCTGCGCTGGATGTAAGTTGATTTTTCTTCCTTGCATCTAGTTTAATTTTATTTCTTCTTGTAGATCCTTGCCATGCTTTCTATGACGCCCATCAAGATCTTGGCAAATATTTGATCTGGACGATTTAGAGAGACATACAGCTCTTCCCTAGTTTCTGAGTGCCTCCAGGAAATATCTTTTGAGCCGCAGTGTAGATTTGTGTGATGAAGTTAGCAATCCTCTCCCGTCTGAACACATCTGTTTATCTGTCTGTCTGTCAGTCTACCTAACCATGTATCTATCTATCTATCTTCTCTCTGTCCTCTGATATATTTTTTCTTCTTCCCCTCTCAACTCCCAACGGAGCACATGTCTTCAACAAACTTATTCCAGCTCTTCCTCTCTCTTGCCATCTCTTCCAATTCTTTCCATGTTTTACTTATCCTTTTAATATTAGTCTCCAGCTCTCTTCTCCAGGTTTGTCTAGGTCTTTCCTATTCCTCTTTCATTCCCTGTTCCAAAACAGTACATCTTTATCTACGTGTCCTTATATCTAACTACCAAATCTCACTACACATACATTCTTACACACACACACACATACACATATGTACATATACATACTGAAAAAGCAACGAAAGTGGACGAATGTGGCGTACACACCAATAAAAACGGGAGTTATATGTCGTGAATTTTCTTTCATATATTTTTTTTTTAAATTAAGAAATGGACATGAAATACCAAATATGTATTTAAAAATAATGGAAATCTGATTTACAATTAAAATACTGCACGGAATACCATAATACGCACGGATACATAATACAACTTTGTAACGTGATATGCACAGACGTTGTAGCAATATAATATAACATACAAAGTAATGAGAGGAATAGTATGAATTATACAAAATAAATCATGAACAGAGAAGAGAACAAATAGATATATCCAGAAAGAACTCAAAATCAAAGAAAACTGGCTGATCTTACAAAAAAAAGAATGCAAAAATTGAGATATTTTAGAGATAAAAAGAGACACAAAGTGCTAAAGAAGACCGCCATGGCGGAGGCTTCCGGTAAAGAGGAAAACCACGGAGAAGATGGATTCAGGATGTAACTGATGGTCTGATCATGACCGCTGCAGATAGAAATAAATTCCGAAGGACTGTTGGGGTGGCAAAGTTCTGCTCAGGACAAGCAACTTGATGATGGTGATGATACAAAGTAGTGAGAGGAATACTGTGTCTTATACAAAGTAGTTGCCCGCCCGCCTGCCCAGCGTGTTCGTAGCTCGTTGGACGACGGGTGATAAGTCCTCTGTGAGTACGGGTTCAATTCCGCGGGCTGGCAGAAAAGCCACAGGTTCTACAGATTTACGGTGTTCGTGGCACCGAACCGAAAGGTTACGATGTCCATGGCACAGAGCCGAAGGGTTACGATGTCCATGGCACCGAGCCGAACAGCTACGATGTCCGTGGCACCGAGCCGAAGAGTTACGATGTCCATGGCACCGAGCCGAACAGCTACGATGTCGTCCGCGGTCGGCAGCACGAGCCGAACAGTTACGATGTCCGTCACGAGCCAGTTACGATGTCCATGGCACCGAGCCGAAGAGCTCAAGTGCTTCTGGGTCGGAAAAAAATACAAATTAGTCGCCCGTGTGGTTCCCGGGATCCACAGGGGGCGCAACGAATAGTAACGCTGCAACCTACAAGGCATGTCATAAGAGGCGGCTGAGGTAAGAGCCTAGCAAAGCTACCCTAGTAAATAAAAACGTCACAGAATCATCGGATGTGTGGCCTAGCTTACCCGCAGGTACTATCTACAACATTTCGTGAGAAATCTCTTACACAAAGTCGTCAGAAATCTCTTACACAAAGTCGTGAGAAATCTCTTACACAAAGTCGTCAGAAATCTCTTACACAAAGTCGTCAGAAATCTCTTACACAAAGTCGTGAGAAATCTCTTACACAAAGTCGTCAGAAATCTCTTACACAAAGTCGTCAGAAATCTCTTACACAAAGTCGTCAGAACAAAGTGAACAGAAACACATAAATGAGCGAGAGAAAAAAAACAACACAAAGAGATGCGCATAGCAATCGTCAATTATTCAGTAACAAAGAAATGCACATAGCAATCGTCAATTATTCAGTGACAAAGAGATGCACATAGCAATCGTCAATTATTCAGTGACAAAGAGACTAGAACAGTTGACACCAAACTAGGTGCAAATAATTCATTGACAGACACAGAAATCGAACTAAGTACACGACGAATACAAACATGATGGTGATTTAATTGTCATGATGTTCACAATTCACACCTAGGATGTGTTTTTGTGTGTTTGACAGGTGTCTATTTCCGTTTTCTTGGGTCATTCTCTTTGAAGTGTGCTACCAAATGTTGAATGTGTGTGGGGAATCAATATGTCGATGTTTGCGCAAACCAAGAGTAATTTATGTTGAGATGTCGATATCATGGCTGATTTCTATAGGCCACACTACGGCAGGCTATCTACTAGTTGTAGAGGTATTAGCAGTAGTAAGTTAAGTAGCAGTAGTACTATTAGCAGTAACTAAAGTATAAGCTATGAAAATAACAAATATAATGAAGACACCTATGGCCAGTAATGCAGATATCACACTGGAATCTAAAATGATAAAAATAACAGAGCAGTTCACCTATTTAGGTAGCAATTTTGATTGCACAGGAAATGTTAAAAAGAAATTATGATGCGAATTGACAAAGCAACTTCAGCTTTTAAAAGTCTAAATAAAATATGGAACTGCAAGTTATAATAGTATTAAAACTAAATTACGAATTTTCAATTCAAATGTTGTATCAATCCTAACATATGCTAGCGAGAGTTGGAAAATGACTAAAGATATAGAAAGCAAGTTGAATGCATTTGAAAATAGATGTCTGCAAAAAATAATGAATATAAAATTTAATGAATTCTGGAGAAGTGATGAAATCAGAGAAATGTCTTGTCAACCACTAGTGACAACTATTATAAGAAAGAGAAGATGGAGATACGTTGGACACATCTTGAGAAGAAATGATCAACGAATATCAAAGCAGGCATTGAAGTGGGATGCAAAGGGTTCAAGAAAGAGAGGACGAACCAAGGAGACCCTGAAACAAACTTTGCTGACAGAGGCAAGAAATATCGGTCTTTTTTCCATGGAGGAAATTGAGCGAGTTGCCCAGGATAGAGCGGTGTGGAGAAATTACTTGCAGGCACTATGTAACGTATAACGGTACAAGAGAAATTATTATTATTATTTTTATTTTTAAATAGCAGTAGCAGTAGTAGTAGCATCAGTACTGAGTAGACAAAAGAGAAAGCCAGTGCACACGAGTCCCAGACTGTAGCAACAATCTCATGCCCACACTGTCCACGACTCTTCAAGGCACGCATCGGACTGACAAGTCACCTACGTGTCCATTGACTGATACTACATTTTGTTTGTTGGATGAAGTAACTATGTGGTTATAATCATATTTGATTGACGAACATTATTATTATTATTGTTATTATTATTATTAGTAGTATTAGTATTAGTAGTAGTATTAGCAGAGGTAGTAGTAGTATTGACAAATAAAAATCCTGGCATATCCTTTTTACAGAACGTAGCCATCAACAACAGTAAACGAGTCGTCGATTTTCTAAGCACTACTTATACGTTCAGTAATTTGTTATTGCTTTCTATACAGTGAGGTCTATTTTTATATTTCGTAAAAATCTAATGGAACTAATGTACTTCCAAACTTGCCCGCCGTAGAGTTTGA
Organism: Arion vulgaris; assembly: GCA_020796225.1. NCBI lineage: Eukaryota > Metazoa > Mollusca > Gastropoda > Stylommatophora > Arionidae > Arion > Arion vulgaris. The sequence continues at coordinate 6,729,593 of CM036771.1, read as the reverse complement.
ACCAGGTACACTTAAGTTGTTATCGAGCTTACTACCGCTTAAGCTACAGACGCCCACTTGTAGAATTAGTAGAAGTATTTAAAGTAGCAGTAGTAGTAGTGGTTATTGACTTAGAAGAACGGGGGTTAAAGAAGTTTTAATTCTCTGCATAACAAAGAAATAAACAAATGTAACTATTCGTAACAAATGTAACTATTCGTAACAAATGTAACTATTCGTAACAAATGTAACTATTAGTAACAAATGTAACTATTCGTAACAAATGTAACTATTCGTAACAAATGTAACTATTCGTAACAAATGTAACTGTTCGTAACAAATGTAACTATTCGTAACAAACAGATGAATAACTTTAAGTAATAGAAATCTATATCAACAGAAAACAAACGTTAATAATACACACGAGAGAGCTATGAGAAACTTGTGGTGGTATCGTGGCAGAGAGCTATGATCACGTTGTGATGGTATCGTGGCAGAGAATTATGAGAAAGGTGTGATGGTATCGTGGCAGAGAGCTATGACCACGTTGTGGTGATATCGTGGCAGAGAGCTATGATCACGTTGTGGTGGTATCGTGGCAGAGAGCTATGATCACGTTGTGATGGTATCGTGGCAGAGAATTATGAGAAAGGTGTGATGGTATCGTGGCAAGGCTATGACCACGTTGTGGTGATATCGTGGCAGAGAGCTATGATCACGTTGTGGTGGTATCGTGGCAGAGAGCTATGATCACGTTGTGGTGGTATCGTGACAGAGGCATGAGGTACTTGTGGTGGTATCGTGGCAGAGAACTATAAGAAAGTTGTGGTGGTATCGTGGCAGAGAGCTATGATCACGTTGTGATGGTATCGTGGCAGAGAGCTATGAGAAAGTTGTGGTGGTATCGTGGCAGAGATCTATTCATCACTTTAAATCGAATCTAAGGACATATATAAACTAGATCAACGTTTTCAAAACTGGGGTCAGCGAGGTACTCACAGTGACTCCTCACGCGCTTGAACAAATATTATGATCTGTGACATTTCAAACAGAAAAATAAATACTAAAAACATGTATAAAACAGCGGCAAACTAGCTCCACTGAGAATCAAAAGAACGGGACCAGACCGGAGTCTAAATGTCTGACAGGACAAAATGAAAGATCATTTGAAGTTTCACGCAGTCTGAGAACATTCTTTACTATTGTAACACACCAGATAATTTATAGAAACTTTTGGAGATCCGCTCAAGCACAATGTATTTAAAAGAGGGGTTTGTGGTAATGCAAAGTTTGGGAACCGCTGCAGTAGATGATAACTCTGCACTTGCGGTATCGATTCTGTATAGAAAGTAATTACAACTTTGGGAATCGGATAAATGTATTCACTCCAGTTTATTTCTAAATGATAAATGTGTATGAAAAATATAAATATTTATTGTGCGTGCCTCATCTATTTCTAATCTCCAATCCTGTTTTGTCTCACAGAGTCAGGATGAGAAGAGATTTCTAGAACGAGCTTTTGTGTGAGCTTCATAAATAGTGTTTTTCGCCCTCTCTGTTATCTCTGAGGTCCACATTTTGCGTGGACGGCCTTTTGCTTTGTATCCACTGTATCTGAGTGACATTGCTCTTAGTGGCTCACTGTCTGATGGTAATCTGCTTATGTGCACTGTCTGTTGGTAATCTGCTTATGTGCACTGTCTGTTGGTAATCTGCTTATGTGCACTGTCTGTTGGTAATCTGCTTATGTGCACTGTCTGTTGGTAATCTGCTTATGTGCACTGTCTGTTGGTAATCTGCTTATGTGCACTGTCTGTTGGTAATCTGCTTATGTGCACTGTCTGTTGGTAATCTGCTTATGTGCACTGTCTGTTGGTAATCTGCTTATGTGCACTGTCTGTTGGTAATCTGCTTATGTGTAGAACCATTAAATTTGTTGTTTCTTGATGAAGTTCAGTACTGATGTTGTTCCCACTGTTTTTCCTGTGTTCATTTCTAAACCGGTCTCTTCTTGATACTCCCAGCATTCTGTGTAAACACTTTATCTCTGTCGCGACTAAAAAGTTAATCAATTGATTTGTTGATTGATTGATAGGACTATCGTCATTGCACTTAGGCGAGTAACCATGATCTCTTTCTTACACATTAAGATCTCAAATGCAGTGCACGAACTCCGTAGCATCGGCGACGGTCTTTGATGTAATTTAGAAGATGAAGAATATATTTTGTAGGAATTTTTTTCTGTAAATCTTTTTAATTAATTTTGCACGGGCAGGAGTTTTCCAGTCTGTTCTTCTCGATTTTGAATTGCCAAGTGTTCTTTTACGTGCTCTACTTAAACACAGGGCCTATGTTTTATCGTCCTCCTCCAATAGGACTAGGAACTTGATTTCAACTACACTGAAATCAGGGATCTCTGGAGAAATATCTCAATGGCTCCACGAGGGAGCGAACCTGGTACCTTTGGCACGAGAGATGAACACTTTACTTCTACGCCACACAGAGATCCCTCTGGGTGGTACAACTCAATGCAAGAAATGAAGGTGTATGCAATGATAGAGTACCACTCAATGCAAGAAATGAAGGTCTATGCAATGATAGAGTACCACTCAATGCAAGAAATGAAGGTGTATGCAATGATAGAGTACCACTCAATGCAAGAAATGAAGGTGTATGCAATGATAGAGTACAACTCAATGCAAGAAATGAAGGTGTATGCAATGATAGAGTACAACTCAATGCAAGAAATGAAGGTGTATGCAATGATAGAGTACAACTCAATGCAAGAAATGAAGGTCTATGCAATGATAGAGTACCACTCAATGCAAGAAATGAAGGTCTATGCAATGATAGAGTACAACTCAATACAAGAAATGAAGGTGTATGCAATGATAGAGTACCACTCAATGCAAGAAATGAAGGTGTATGCAATGATAGAGTACAACTCAATGCAAGAAATGAAGGTCTATGCAATGATAGAGTAATCTCAATGCAAGAAATGAAGGTCTATGCAATGATAGATACCACTCAATGCAAGAAATGAAGTGTATGCAATGATAGAGTACAACTCAATGCAAGAAATTAAGGTGCATGCAATGATAGAGTACAACTCAATGCAAGAAATGAAGGTGTATGCAATGATAGAGTACCACTCAATGCAAGAAATGAAGGTGTATGCCTTACGCTACTCCGTCCCCTTGAGACTTCAACTAAAACTAAATGAAAATGAAAATCCTGTCATATCCGTAACAGGAAGTCACCATCAACCACAGCAAACGAGTTGTTGATTTTCTAGGCACCATTTATAGGTTCAGTAGTTTGCTCATGTTTTCTTAAATGCGATGTCTATTTTTACAGTTCGTAAAAATCCACCGGGACAAATTTGCTTCCAAACTGCATACCGCGGGGTTTGAACCATGTACTATTAGGTTGTGATAGAGCTCACTACCGCTATGCTACATACACCCACTGATTGCATACTTGATTTAGTTACTTCACTACAACATTCATAATTGACATGATGGTAACAATGTGGAACATGATCAACAAGCGAGCCACCATTGCGTCTCTTCCACATCTACAATTGTAAACTGAGCACTTTTCGATCTTCTTCAAATGCTGTGAGGTCGGTTGAATAATCAATAACCAATCCACTGTAAAGTTATATCCCCGTGACCTACGACTTCCGTGACCTCTGACGATCTCCATGCTCTCATGGGATCTTCTTGGTGGTCTGTTTAATGTTCAAGATATATTCTACAATCTTCTACTAGTAATGTAACAATATATATTCTACAATCTTCTACTAGTAATGTAACAAGTTATATTCTACAATCTTCTACTAGTAATGTAACAAGTTATATTCTACAATCTTCTACTAGTAATGTACAAGTTATATTCTACAATCTTCTACTAGTAATATAACAAGTTATATTCTACAATCTTCTACTAGTAATGTACAAGTTATATTCTACAATCTTCTACTAGTAATGTAACAAGTTATATTCTACAATCTTCTACTAGTAATGTACAAGTTATATTCTACAATCTTCTACTAGTAATGTAACAAGTTATATTCTACAATCTTCTACTAGTAATGTAACAAGTTATATTCTACAATCTTCTACTAGTAATGTACAAGTTATATTCTACAATCTTCTACTAGTAATGTACAAGTTATATTCTACAATCTTCTATTAGTAATGTACAAGTTATATTCTACAATCTTCTACTAGTAATGTACACGTTATATTCTACAATCTTCTACTAGTAATGTAACAATATATATTCTACAATCTTCTACTAGTAATGTAACAAGTTATATTCTACAATCTTCTACTAGTAACGTAACAAGTTATATTCTACAATCTTCTACTAGTAATGTACAAGTTATATTCTACAATCTTCTACTAGTAATGTACAAGTTATATTCTACAATCTTCTATTAGTAATGTACACGTTATATTCTACAATCTTCTATTAGTAATGTACAAGTTATATTCTACAATCTTCTACTAGTAATGTAACAAGTTATATTCTACAATCTTCTACTAGTAATGTAACAAGTTATATTCTACAATCTTCTACTAGTAATGTACAAGTTATATTCTACAATCTTCTACTAGTAATATAACAAGTTATATTCTACAATCTTCTACTAGTAATGTAACAAGTTATATTCTACAATCTTCTACTAGTAATGTACAAGTTATATTCTACAATCTTCTACTAGTAATGTACAAGTTATATTCTACAATCTTCTACTAGTAATGTACGAGATATCTTCTACAATCTTCTACTAATAATGTAACAATATATATTCTACAATCTTCTACTAGTAATGTAACAAGTTATATTCTACAATCTTCTACTAGTAATGTACAGATATCTTCTACAATCTTCTACTAGTAATGTAACAATATATATTCTACAATCTTCTACTAGTAATGTACAAGTTATATTCTACAATCTTCTACTAGTAATGTAACAAGTTATATTCTACAATCTTCTACTAGTAATATAACAAGTTATATTCTACAATCTTCTACTAGTAATGTAACAAGATATATTCTACAATCTTCTATTAGTAATGTACAAGTTATATTCTACAATCTTCTACTAGTAATGTAACAAGTTATATTCTACAATCTTCTACTAGTAATGTACAAGTTATATTCTACAATATTCTACTAGTAATGTACAAGTTATATTCTACAATCTTCTATTAGTAATGTACAAGTTATATTCTACAATCTTCTACTAGTAATGTACACGTTATATTCTACAATCTTCTATTAGTAATGTACAAGTTATATTCTACAATCTTCTACTAGTAATGTAACAAGTTATATTCTACAATCTTCTACTAGTAATGTAACAAGTTATATTCTACAATCTTCTACTAGTAATGTACAAGTTATATTCTACAATCTTCTACTAGTAATGTACAGATATCTTCTACAATCTTCTACTAATAATGTAACAATATATATTCTACAATCTTCTACTAGTAATTTACAAGATATATTCTACAATCTTCTACTAGTAATGTAACAATATATATTCTACAATCTTCTACTAGTAATGTAACAAGTTATATTCTACAATATTCTACTAGTAATGTAACAAGTTATATTCTACAATCTTCTACTAGTAATGTACGAGATATCTTCTACAATCTTCTACTAGTAATGTAACAAGTTATATTCTACAATCTTCTACTAGTAATGTACAAGATATATTCTACAATCTTCTACTAGTAATATAACAAGTTATATTCTACAATCTTCTACTAGTAATGTAACAAGTTATATTCTACAATCTTCTACTAGTAATGTAACAAGTTATATTCTACAATCTTCTACTAGTAATGTACAAGTTATATTCTACAATCTTCTACTAGTAATGTAACAAGTTATATTCTACAATCTTCTACTAGTAATGTAACAAGTTATATTCTACAATCTTCTACTAGTAATGTAACAAGTTATATTCTACAATCTTCTACTAGTAATGTATATTATGTAGCTGTCATTTCTTCAATATTCATTTATGACTCTATTCTGTTATTTGCATTGTTTCTGTACTTTGTAAACCTACAATACTTTGTTCGTTTTTTAAGTATTTATTTAGATCAATCACAGCAATAAAATACGGATAGGCCTCAGGATTAGACAATCTAACATTAGTTATTGGTTACTGAACACGTCCCAACACTCAGTTCAAACACATAGGTGCTCAGTCTGCCCGACAGATGCCAAGTGTGTGCATACTGACAGTTTCTGCTGCTTGCGGTTGAACAAACGCCTCTGTGCTCCTAAACCATCCAGTTCTACTTGTACAACGTGTTAACTTCAAACTCCTTCAATCGCTGGATCGATTCAACATCAATTTTAGTGTTCTTGTCAAACAGTAAGTTGTCACAAGACCAAAGAACATCTACATGTATCCATTCTAAGTCTCCGCCAATCGATGCTGTCGATGTAAGCATGTTGGCTCTTTCACTGCCGCATGCCCATGACAGTAGATCCACGTGAATCTCTATAAGTTGGAAACTCTCTATATACGACATCCACTCATACCACAACCTGTCATTCTAGATACTCCGAAGTATCTACTGTGAGTCAGAAACAAAGAGACTGAAGTAAGCAAAGTCCCAGAGAGCAACTGGAGGACAGCAGTAACTGCCTCAACCTCCATCCTCATATTGGAAGTAGTTGTCCTGTATGCTGATCTTTGCAGGACATATTTAGCAGTGACATATTTAGCAGTGACATATTTGCAGTGAACATATTTACAGTGAACATATTTAAGCTTTAGCTGAATAAGACATATTTAGCAGTGGACATAATATTAGCATGGACATATTAGCAGTGACATATCTATAGCATGGACATATTATACAGTGGACATATTAGCAGTGAATATTTAGCAATGACATTTTAATGCAGTGTAACATGAGTCTGTTTAATAGTCAGTCTGATAAGACAATACAGTCTGTTTATAGTCAGTCTGATAAGGCATGGACAGTCTGTTTAATAGTCAGTCTGATAAATTACGTCTGTTAAATATTTAAGACAGTGACAGTATGTTATGTCAGTTGATCATATTTACAGTGGAATTTATCTGTAAAATTGTTTAATAGTCAGTCTGATGAGCTACATTACTCTGATATATTTAAACAAAGGTCAAAGGTGAAGTGTTGATTCCATTGCCCGGGTTTCTCCATATGGCTCCGTCCCTGTCGGCGGAGATGACATGCCATCTGCCTAAAGCATTGCACAAAGCACTAACTCCGTAGTTCCAGCATAAATCATAGGATCTCATGAAAAAATTGCATTTGTGTCTCGGTTTGGATTCGAACTTACAACCGTCAGTACGATAGTCAAACTACTGAACCACTTTACCATTGAGACCTCCACTTGATGAACTTACAACCGTCAGTACGATAGTCAAACTACTGAACCACTTTACCATTGAGACCTCCACTTGATGAACTTACAACCGTCAGTACGATAGTCAAACTACTGAACCACTTTACCATTGAGACCTCCACTTGATGAACTTACAACCGTCAGTACGATAGTCAAACTACTGAACCACTTTACCATTGAGACCTCCACTTGATGAACTTACAACCGTCAGTACGATAGTCAAACTACTGAACCACTTTACCATTGAGACCTCCACTTGATGAACTTACAACCGTCAGTACGATAGTCAAACTACTGAACCACTTTACCATTGAGACCTCCACTTGATGAACTTACAACCGTCAGTACGATAGTCAAACTACTGAACCACTTTACCATTGAGACCTCCACTTGATGAACTTACAACCGTCAGTACGATAGTCAAACTACTGAACCACTTTACCATTGAGACCTCCACTTGATGAACTTACAACCGTCAGTACGATAGTCAAACTACTGAACCACTTTACCATTGAGACCTCCACTTGATGAACTTACAACCGTCAGTACGATAGTCAAACTACTGAACCACTTTACCATTGAGACCTCCACTTGATGAACTTACAACCGTCAGTACGATAGTCAAACTACTGAACCACTTTACCATTGAGACCTCCACTTGATGAACTTACAACCGTCAGTACGATAGTCAAACTACTGAACCACTTTACCATTGAGACCTCCACTTGATGAACTTACAACCGTCAGTACGATAGTCAAACTACTGAACCACTTTACCATTGAGGCCTCCACTTGACGAAAGAACGCAAGTTACATCTAAACAGATAATATCATAAAGATGAAGATTATCAAGTAATACATTTACTGTGTGTTTTTGTATGATTCACAGAATCATGGACAATGAACAAGCAGTTGGAAGAGAGAATTAATACTATTGAGATGTGGATATACAAAAGAACAGGATGTATTTCATGAAAAGAAAAATAGACAAATAAAGAAGTTCTTTAAAAAAAACTAGTCAACATCAAGAAAACATCAAGAGTTTGGTAAATTACATCATCTCAGAGTACAAACATCAAAGCAAGAAACAGATGATCTTGGAGGTATACTGTAAACAGTCTTCTATTAGAGACGGCACCTGATGATGATGATGATGATGATGATGCAGACTATTTTAAGAGATATTGATGAGAGAGTTGTACTATATGATATGAAATGAGTTGGAGTGTATTCTGTTACCTGGATTATCTGATGCAAACAAGAATCAATATGTGTATATTTGTTCTGCCATTATGTTCGTCTTGTACGTTATTGTAAATATTATCATCATGAGCCGTGATATGAAATACTGTGAGTTTTAACACTATCTTATATGGCACAGGTAGCTTATCAAAGTGAGCAAAGTGGTCAATGGCAAAGTGGTTAATGGCAAGTGTTAAAGTGGTTAAGTCGTTTGCCTGTCGTACTGAAGATTGTGGGTACGAATCCGGCTCGAGACTCATGTGCATGATTTTGTTATGAGCTCCCTAGAATTGTTCCTGGAGCTACAGAGTTCGTACTTTGCTCGATGCTCTCAGCAGATGGCATGCCATCTCTACCGACAGGGACGGAAAGATATGGAGAAACTCGGTGAAATGAAGTCCTTCCTTCGCCCTTGGGCACTTTGGACTTGTAGCGACTTGTAGAGATTGTACGTTGTGCCAGTTATGTGCCTAGGCCAGCACATCCGATTTCTGCGACGTTATTTATTTACTAGGGTAGCTTCTCTAGGCTCCTAGCTCAGTCGCCTCTTACGACATGCCGTGTAGGTTGCATTGTTACTATTCTTTCCTCCACTTGTGAGTCCATGGCTTGATGTGTGTGTGTATATGTAAATAACAGACATAGTTATGGAGTTAAAATGGTGAAGTGTTACATGTGTAACTTGATGTGTGAAATCATTGCTATGTTAAAAGGCTAGATAGCTGATAATGTTACAAATGATCTCACATGCATGTTATTATTGTAATACTGCTGAAGTCACTGTGCCTGGTCTGGGTCTCTCTCCATCATTATTCCATCTCTCTCTCTCTCTCTCTCTCATATCTGTGTGTGATTGTGTTTATGGGTGTCTTGTTATTCGTTTCAAAAACAATGTCTCTGTTTATGTAAGCAATTGTCTAAACATGTCCGCCCGCGAACCTCAAACGACCCTTTAAGAATTATACTGCGGCCCACGAACCTTCAACATTCTAAGTGGCAATATTTGTCGAAAACGATGCCATTATGAAAAGTTATACAGTATCGGTTCACTCCAGGAATGCAATCTGAACGAGGATAGAATGTTATTAAAATAAAGACAATTTATCAGCTTAACAACTATCAATGTAACAACTATTGTATTTTATTGTATTTTAGAACGCATCCCCAAACAGTTGATGTATGGTGAACTCAGGGGGGCAGACGTTCAGCTGGTGGACAGAAAAACTTTTAAAAGGGGTCTCTGAAATGCTTCGATAAAGACACCTAGTGCTGGAATCCCTTTCGCAAGATCGTCAAATGTGGCGCTGTAACAACAAAAGAGGAACCCGCATAGCTGAGAATCATCGTGTTGTTGAGGCACAGAGAAAACGAAAAGACACAACACCACATGTCTAACCTTGATCATGTATGCCCCACCTGTGGTAGGGATTATGTTCTAGGACTGGACTCTACAGCCACCTCCGCACACACCAGAGAGGTGCAGCAGCACACGTCTGCGATTGTTGTCATCATTATTTGCGATGGACGGCTATTATATTGTACGGTAGTGTTAGTAGAGTAATGTTAATGGAATCATCAAGAGGAAAGGGCAGACCAAGAAAAGATGGGTTGATGGAGTTACAGACATCTTAAAACTCCACAATACCACCCCATATCAAGCGACCGAGCATGCATTATCTCGGAAACCGATCATCAGTTAAACCTGCTACGCCTAGCGGTAAAAAAGCAGAGAAGGACAAAAGAAGAAAAGAGTGTTAATAAAATATGACAGAACATTCCGTTAACGTTTTATCTGTAAAAGATTAACAAGACACGAGCTAGAAATACATTATCTTCATGCAGGTTTCACGTATATCAGAGACATCATCATTATTATCTTCATGCAGGTTTCACGTATATCAGAGACATCATCATATATCTTCATGCAGGTTTCATTATATCAGAACATCATCATTATTATCTTCATGCAGGTTTCACGTATATCAGAGACATCATCATCATTATTATCTTCATGCAGGTTTCACGTATATCAGAGACATCATCATCATTATTATCTTCATGCAGGTTTCACGTATATCAGAGACATCATCATCATTATTATCTTCATGCAGGTTTCACGTATATCAGAGACATCATCATTATTATCTTCATGCAGGTTTCATGTATATCAGAGACATCATCATTATTATCTTCATGCAGGTTTCACGTATATCAGAGACATCATCATCATCATTATCTTCATGCAGGTTTCATGTATATCAGAGATATCATCATTATTATCCAGTAGCGTGTTCTGGGAAGAACAGGTGACCGTTTAGTTAAATACTGTGGGTTCCTGACGGAAACATTCTCTGTTGACTCTCGACAATGTACAAAAAAATTATGTTAAAGAAGAAAATAAAACCGATTACTACACATGCGTGGGGATAGCTTCGGGCAAACCGTATAAATACCTCTGCCCTCTACTCTCAGAAAAACGAGAACAAAGCACTGCAAGAAAATGTTTGGGCCCTATGCAGAACTTTACCATCATAACAGTTCTTCGGAATTTCTCTATCATAGACCAGATTGTCCTGTTCTGCTGTTTCCATGCTCAAATCTTCTTCTTCTTCTGTTAAGTGACGACTCTGGTATGTGTCATAAACAGGGTGGTGTGCTTGAGGTTTTCACCGGTCCCTCATATTTTATTCTGAAGGGCTATCCCTGTTGGTCACATGTTTATTCTCACACTGCTCATACTGGACTTTAGTCTTGCAAGATATGCTTTGATGCGTCAGAGGTGTATACAGCCGGTAAAACATCAAAGGTGTATACAGCAGGTAAATCATCAAAGGTGTATACAGCCGGTAAAACATCAAAGGTGTATACAGCCGGTAAAACATCAAAGGTGTATACAGCCGGTAAAACATCAAAGGTGTATACAGCCGGTAAAACATCAAATGTGTATACAGCAGGTAAATCATCAAAGGTGTATACATCCGGTAAATCATCAAAGGTGTATACAGCCGGTTAAACATCAAAGGTGTATACAGCCGGTAAATCATCAAAGGTGTATACATCCGGTAAATCATCAAAGGTGTATACAGCCGGTAAATCATCAAAGGTGTATACAGCCGGTAAAACATCAAAGGTGTATACAGCCGGTAAATCATCAAAGGTGTATACAGCGGTAAATCATCAAAGTGTATTTCACCTGGTAAACTATCAAAGGTGTATAACAGGTGAATTCCCTCAAATGTCGTATCACGCAGGTAAATATCAAAGTGTGATACAGCATAAACATCAAAGTGTAGCATCAGCAGTCTATGAATCATCAACAGGTGTGTATACAGCCGGTAAATCATCAAAGGTGTATACAGCCGGTAAATCATCAAAGGTGTATACAGCCGGTAAAACATCAAAGGTGTATACAGCCGGTAAATCATCAAAGGTGTATACAGCCGGTAAAACATCAAAGGTGTATACAGCCGGTAAAACATCAAAGGTGTATGCAGCCGGTAAATCATCAAAGGTGTATACAGCAGGTAAATCATCAAAAGAATATTGAATCCATCTTCATCGTGGTCTTTCATTTATTTTATTTTCTTGGAATCTTTCCTTCAAAATGATCTTCTCACACCAGTCATATCTTTGTACTTTGATGTCCAAAATACATCAACTGTTTCATTTCTTATTTGTAGCATCAGACAGTTTTCTTTCATTGTACATTTCTTCTATCTATATCCAGTTGTTCTCTTCTTTGTTCGTGTTATTTTTTTCTGTAACTTATATTTCGAAACATATATACGTTTCCACTGTCTTATTAAATGTCAGTGTTTCACTTTCAGACGTTGCCAACTGTCTTATTAAATATCAGTGTTTCACTTTCAGACTTTGCCAACTGTCTTATTAAATGTCAGTGTTTCACTTTCAGACATTGCCAACTGTCTTATTAAATGTCAGTATTTCACTTTCAGACTTTGCCAACTGGTAGGGAATATGCATGATCTTAGAATTCTAATCTTTGGTTTTTTTTTATCTGTTCTATTCCATACTGTTTTCTAGTTCAGTTGTTATTTACAGCTAGTCTCTTTCTGAGAAAGTGTAAGAAAGGAAGAACTAGAGGCACTGAGAGGAAAACTTTAGTTGCAGAGCTCAAAGACATGTACAGAACTAGAGGCACTGAGAGGAAAACTTTAGTTGCAGAGCTCAAAGACATGTACAGAACTAGAGGCACTGAGAGGAAAACTTTAGTTGCAGAGCTCAAAGACATGTACAGAACTAGAGGCACTGAGAGGAAAACTTTAGTTGCAGGGCTCAAAGACATGTACAGAACTAGAGGCACTGAGAGGAAAACTTTGTTCAGAGCTCAAAGACATGTACATAACTAGAGGCACTGAGAGAAACTTTGTTGCAGGCTCAAAGACATGTACAGAACTAGAGGCACTGAGAGGAAAACTTTAGTTGCAGGGCTCAAAGACATGTACAGAACTAGAGGCACTGAGAGGAAAACTTTAGTTGCAGAGCTCAAAGACATGTACAGAACTAGAGGCACTGAGAGGAAAACGTTAGTTGCAGATCTCAAAGACATGTACATGACTAGGTTTGAGGTGGAAACAAAAGGCACAAGATTGAATTGAGTGGACTTCTTTGTCTCTGCTTTCTGTGCCCTTGGGCTCGACGATGATGACTGATGATGATGATAGTTCTCGTTTTTTATGTCCTTCAACCATTTCCATCTTCTTTCATCTTTTCTTAACATTTCCATCTTTTCTTAACATTTCCATCTTTTTCTTAACATTTCCCTCTTTTCTTAACATTTCCATCTTTATCTTAACATTTCCATCTTTTTCTTAACATTTCCATCTTTTTCTTAACATTTCCATCTTTATCTTAACATTTCCATCTTTTCTTAACAATTTCCATCTTTCTTAACATTTCCATTTTTTTAACATTTCATCTTATTACTTTATCTTAACATTTTCCATTTTTTCTAACATTGAGCTGAGATATTCAAAATGTTTGTTTTTTCTATTTTGTCTTCCTTGATAAAAAAAAAATTAAAATAAAGTCGCAAAAAAACAAGTACATGTGAAATACGATTCCCACCGGTGTGATGCCGAGGCCCGCTAGGGAAGCAAAGAATAGTACCACTGCGATCTACGAGGCATGTCGTCAGAGGCGACTAATGTAGGACCTAGGGAAGCTATCCTAGTAAATAAAAAGCATCTCAGAAATCGGATTTGCTGGCCTACTTGTAGGCGCATAACTGGCACAACATACAATCGATCTTAAGCTCAGATCACATACAAATCACACAGGGTGTTAAACAAGAGGTCTTCTTCTTCGTCTTTGCGTTCGTTCTTACGACCAATTTTAATCACTCTTTGTGATATGTTTGATCTTTGCCAAGAACGTGTATACGTTGCACATTGTTTGGTAGGCCCCTAAACGCATAGACCTCTACACGTTTAGGACATGTGCATCCGATTTCAACTAAACCTCCTTAGTCGCCTCCTACGACATGATGGCAGGTAACAGTGGTTCTATTGTTTACACCCCAAATTTGGGCCCAGGTAACCACTCGGACGAAACAAGAGGTCGATATGGAGCAGAAGAAGAAGAATTTAGAAGTATGAAGAGGATAATATGAGGAAGAGGATAATATGAGGAAGAGGATAATATGATGAAGAAGATAATATGAGGAAGAGGATAATATGAGAAGAGATAATATGAGGAAGAAGATAATAGAGGAAGAGGATAATATGAGGAAGAGGATAATAGGGAAGAGGATAATATGAGGAAGAGGATAATATGAGGAAGAAGATAATATGAGAAGAGATAATATGAGGAAGAGGATAATATGTGAGAGGAAATATGGGAAGAGATAATATGAGGAAGAGGATAATATGAGGAAGAGATAATATGAGGAAGAGGATAATATGTGAAGAGGGATAATATGAGGAAGAGGATATATGAGGAAGAGGATAATATGAGGAAGAGGATAATATGATGAAGAGGATAATATGAGGAAGAGTTGATGTTGTTTGTTAATTAGACAAACATTAGTCGTTATCTTTCATCTAGTTGTAAATATATGTCCTCTGTTCTAATGCCTTTAGTCCAACAGAAACAACCCTTCAAAGCAAACTATGGGGGAGGGGGAGACCTCAAGCGCAAACGCATTATTTATGATACATATCGAAGTAGTTGAATAGCAGAAGTTGGTTGCAGAAGAAGAAGAATGTTTTTAGTCTGGCTTTCTTGTTGTCTCTATGCTCATATAAAACTAAACAGAAGAATAGGGTAGCTAAAAGCGAAGTCAGTAACATTTTGCTCTAGTGATCCCGTGCCATGAAAATTCCGAGGCAATATGGCAGCTTGAGGGTCAAACATTATCGGTGTCAACACGGTACTTGGTAGGACTCAAGAAACCTTGAACTTTACTTGAAGATCTACATTGCAACTACTTCTGAAATTAGAATAAAGCTTGTCTAAATGGCGAGACACTGGTAATAAGGAAAGCAAACTTTCTTGCAAAAATGTCAGAGGCGCCATATTAGTTAGTTAGTTAGTCTTTCCTCTTGGGCCTGTGGGCGGCGCATAGGGCAGAGGTCATAGCTCTCCATGTCTCGCGGTTCGTTGCTATCTGTTTTAGGTCTTTAATGTTTACTAGGCCCATCCCGGTTGAGCCTTTTTTCTGATGATGGTCATATTAAGCGCCATGAATATTCCAGAATTAATAACGGACGAACGATGAAAACAACAACAAACAGAAATAAGAATAAATATTGACTTCAGAGAAAAATGTTGAGTAAATTGAGAAAGTCAATTCAAATATTGTATCAATCTTAACACATGCCAGCGAGAGTTGTATCAATTTTAACACATACCAGCGAGAGTTGTTGTATCACTCTTAACATATGCCAGCGAGAGTTGTTGTATCACTCTTAACATATACCAGCGAGAATTGTTGTATCAATCCTAACATATACCAGCGATATTTTCTTAATAACATTGTCAATCCTAACATATGACAGCGAGAGTTGATCAATCCTAACATATGACAGCGAGAGTTGGATCAATCCTAACATATGACAGCGAGAGTTGTATCAATCTTAACATATGCCAGCGAGAGTTGTTGTATCAATACCTACATATGCCAGCAATGGTTGGAAAATGACTAAAGATATAGAAAACAAGTTGAATGCAAGTGAAAATAGATGTCTGTGAAAAATAATGAATATAAAATGTAACAAATTCAGGAGAAGTGATGAAATCAGAGACATGTCTGGTCAACCACTAGTGACAACTGTTATAAGAAAGAGATGGAGATATGTTGGGCACACCTTGAGAAGAAATGTCTGGCCAACCACTAGTGACAACTATTATAAGAAGGAGAAGATGGAGACATGTTGGACACACCTTGAGAAGACATAATCAAAGAATTTCAAAGCAGGCATTGAAGTGGGATGCCAAGGGTTCAAGAAAGAGAGGATGACCTAGGGAGACCCTGAAACGAACTTTGCTGAGCGAGGCAAGAAATATCGGTCTCAACTCCACGGAGGAGATTGAGCGAGTTGCCCAGGATACAGCGGTATAAAGAAATTGCTTGCAGGCTCTATGTAACGTTATTCGGTAGGAGAGAAATTATTATTATTTTTATTATTATTATTTTAAATGTTGAATATTAAAAAATGAGATGGTTAAAGATGACTATTTATTTCAAATAAAATTTGTAAAAATATGAATAAATAGCAAATGATCTAAATCTAGAAATATGCTAAAAGAATCAGGAATGTGTAGATCAATTTTAAGATCTGATTCGATGCGGAGATGACCTTTGATCTCATCTAATACATTTGCATAAAGTTTTATAAAATCATATCTCGTCTAGTTTTTGTGTTTTAAAAGCTGGTATTTGATAAGCATTTTAAGATGTTATCATGTCGCTAGATGAAAGAAAAAAATAGCATTAAGATATAAATTATGCACAGAATGACAGCTCTTACAACGTAAACCGATACCAGATCTCAAGTTTAGAATAATTATCATCATGTGCGACCACGGTTAATGGGGTTGCCGATCAATTCTCATGACTAAATATCATCCATGCCAATACTTTATCACGGCATTTATTTGTTGTTTTGTTTCTATGTTTGTCATATATTCTTCCAGACGTTTCCATTGTCCCCGTCATCTGCTGTTTGTATAATCAATCTTTCCTACTCTAACTATAGTATTATATAATCAGTTATCAGTTATATCACTACTATCATTATAACACTCGGAACGTGTTCATAGATGCTCCAGTCCCTGCCTCAACCAGTTCAGCAGCGTCCAGAGGTCTATCACGATTTCTTTACTAACAGTCAAGACTAAATTAGTTATATATAATGATTTAGTTTTTCGTGATGTTGAGTAAATGTAGATTTAGTTTTCCATGATGTTGAGTAAATGTAGATTAAGGTCTCCGTGATGTTGAGTAAATGTAGATTAAAGGTATTTTTCCCTGAAAAGTTGAGTTAAATGTAATTAAAAATTGTTGTCAGTTCACAACTTTCAATATCACAACAAGAACTATTGTCTGTCAGTTCACAACTTTCAATATCACAACAAGAACTATTGTCTGTCAGTTCACAACTTTCAATATCACAACAAGAACTATTGTCTGTCAGTTCACAACTTTCAATATCACAACAAGAACTATTGTCTGTCAGTTCACACTTTCAAATCCACAGAACTATTGTCTGTCAGTTCACAACTTTCAATACATTGATCACAAACATGATCTATTGTCTGTTAGTTCACACAACGTTCAATACATTTATCACAAACATGGAGATTCGAGTACAGATGGAGATTCGAGTACAGCATAAATGTTCGACTATCAACTCGAACACAAGGTAGTTGTTGGTACAATCCACACTGACGTTCCACACGTGAGAAAAGAAATTGGCCTTCCTACCTCCCGCACACTAGTCTAAAAAAGGGTTGTTTAAAAGCCGAAAGATTGACTTCATTGCACCGGGTTTACCCCATATGGCTCGGTCTCTCTCCACAGAAGTGGCACGCCACCTGCCGAGAGTATTGCACAAAGCACGAACTCCGTAGCTTCAGCAACAATACTAGGGGTCGCTGGAAAAAACTGCACTCGTGAACAGAATGGCGCGGTCCGGACTTGAAACCACGACCTTCGACTCGCAAGGCAAGGAGGTTAACCACTTAGACACAGAGACACTAAGTCTTAAAATATGAAGTGACAAGCACTAAGGTCTGTAGAGGCTAGGCAAGAAATTATTGTATCACCAAAAACAACTGTTACCTTTGAGCTATACAACTTTGTTAATCATACTGAAGATATCACAGGAGAAATTATTGTATCACCAAAAACAACTATTACCTTTGAGTTGTACAACTTTGTTAATCATAACTTTGTAGAATGATATCACAATGAGAAATTATTGTATCACCAAAAACAACTATTACCTTTGAGTTGTACAACTTTGTTAATCATAACTTGTAAGAATGATATCACAATGAGAAATTATTGTATCACCAAAAACAACTATTACCTTTGAGTTGTACAACTTTGTTAATCATAACTTGTAAGAATGATATCACAATGAGAAATTATTGTATCACCAAAAACAACTATTACCTTTGAGTTGTACAACTTTGTTAATCATAACTTGTAAGAATGATATCACAATGAGAAATTATTGTATCACCAAAAACAACTATTACCTTTGAGTTGTACAACTTTGTTAATCATAACTTGTAAGAATGATATCACAATGAGAAATTATTGTATCACCAAAAACAACTATTACCTTTGAGTTGTACAACTTTGTTAATCATAACTTGTAAGAATGATATCACAATGAGAAATTATTGTATCACCAAAAACAACTATTACCTTTGAGTTGTACAACTTTGTTAATCATAACTTGTAAGAAAGATATCACAACCACAGCAACAAAACCATCACAACAACTGGTAAAATAAGTTGCATATAAGTTGAAGACAACTTTAACATCGCATGCTCCATCAGCAGTTATGCAAACTTGATACGCACTCGAAAGAACGTCATGTTTGGCTTAATTATACAGTTGATCCTTGTTGCCATACGTAACATCTTTCGTTTTAAATATTGGATCAAATATAACAGCACATTTAGATACAGCTGACAGCCTCGCAATAGATGACATAATTAATTGCAAATATTATTTCAGTAGATTCTGAAGTACTAATGTGATATATGATCTTGCAGATATCTACTGCAAAGGGACTCGCTGACACGTATCATATATTCGCTACATAGTTTATTATAGCTCTTGTGATTACATTAGCATATTCTAGTAATCTCATACTACGCATGATTCATCATCATCATCATCGTCGGCTTCTTTATCTCATGAGACAATAGGTAGTTTGTTCTGTGCTGAATCATAACGTCTCTTGTGGATGTAATTGTCTATTCTGGAGTGGCAATCCTTGCTACAGTTGCTACAGGTGAAACTGGAGACTGCAGCTGATACATAAGATGGTATCTCTGTCCTCTCTGCTCTCTTTTGTCTCCATAACTGATGGTGTTTTTCTCCTTTTCTTTTTCAGCCACCCCTCATTGCTGCTCGCCATGTTTGCTTGTCTTTGGTCAACCGATCCCAATTTTCTTCGTCTATCCTGCATGAAGATAGATCACACTTTCGTGGGTCAATAGAGCGTAGTAATAGAAGGAAGACAGAGCTAGAGAGAGAACAATTTTGGATCGTCAATATTTGAGATGATAACCACCAGAGACAGAGATTTGTGGAGATCCATGATCCTACGCCAGCTGGTACAGCACTTGATAATGATGATGATGATGTTAAAGTGCATGTGTTTGAAGTTGTTCTGTGTGACTTAAGAGTTCGATTATTTATCTCTGTTTATTGTTAGTTTTGTAAGCGATGACTCATTGACGCCGCATGCAGAATAATGTGTGTTTTTTTTCTGTGTGATTCAAAATGTGTGGTTTGTCATGTTCTTCTCCTTGTTTTGTTTCTTCTGTTAATCTCCCTCCTTTATTCACCCCATCTTTTTCCCTCGTTTACTCTTTTCTTTTAATCCCGATTCTGTTTCATTCGTTTTCTGCAGTTCTTTCTTAATATGATTCTGTTTCACTTTCTGCAGTTCTTCTTTTAATCTGATTCTGTTTCCACGTTTTCTCTGCAGTTCTTTCTTTTAATAGATTGTTCACTTTTCCTCAGTTCTTCTTTATCATTCTAATTTTCCTCATTCTTCATCATCTTTCATTCTGCATCTTTCAATCTATCGTATAATCTGCATTATCAAACATATCATCATCATCATCTTATCATCAATTTCCACATTCATCATCATCATCATCATCAAGTAGCTTGTCCTGAGCAGAACTTTGCCACCTCAACCTCCAATCTACTATGGAACAAATCATTATTTTCTCTTCCTCGTGATGTCTTCTCCCCCTCATACTCTTCCTCGTGATGTCTTCTCCCTCTCATACTCTTCCTCGTGATGTCTTCTCCCTCTCATACTCTTCCTCGTGATGTCTTCTCCCTCTCATACTCTTCCTCGTGATGTCTTTCTCTCTCTCCTCGTATTCTTCTCTATCTTCTCGTGATGTCTTCTCCCTCTCATACTCTTCCTCGTGATGTCTTCTCCCTCTCATACTCTTCTTCGTGATGTCTTCTCCCTCTCATACTCTTCCTCGTGATGTTTTCTCCCTCTCATACTCTTCCTCGTGATGTCTTCTCCCTCTCATACTCTTCCTCGTGATGTTTTCTCCCTCTCATACTCTTCCTCGTGATGTTTTCTCCCTCTCATACTCTTCCTCGTGATGTTTTCTCCCTCTCATACTATTCCTCGTGATGTCTTCTCCCTCTCATACTCTTCCTCGTGATGTCTTCTCCCTCTCATCCATATTTTGTATCTGTATTATTCTTCTTACTATTATCATCCGCTTGCAATTTTTGTTTCTAGAACTTCTTTTCTAACAGCAGCCACCGCCGCCTTCTAGTTAGTTTCACCATTTATTTGTCTATTTCTCTTGTCTGTACTCTTACTTATGTCTTTTGTATAGATAGATATATTGTATGTTTGTGTCTATGTTTGCTTGTTTGTCAGGAGATTATTATATCTCTATCTAGCCTCTGTGTCCCCTCCCTCACCCCTTCTTCAGCAACAAATGCTCGCCACTTCTTCTCACTTCTTGACCACTCACTTGTAACTTCTTGACCACTCACTTCTCACTTCTTGACCACTCACTTCTCACTTCTTGACCACTCACTTCTCACTTCTTGACCACTCACTTGTATTGTGTTCCAGATATGATACATTTCTTTTAGTTCCTGTTCTACTGTTCTCCCCCAGGTCGGTTTTAGGTGTTCCACATTTTCGTTCCCCGTCTGGTGTCCATCTCAGTGAAGTTTTCGTGATCAAGTTAGTCTCCATGCGTATCGCACGTCCGATCCATCTCCAACATCTTTCGTGATCAAGTTAGTCTCCATGCGTATCGCATGTCCGCTCCATCTCCAGCGTCTTTCTTGTATGATAATGCTCATATTCTCTTGTTGATATTGTGACAGTATTTGTTAGTAATAACTTTGGCTAGAACATTCTACGATCTTTCTATAACAAGTTGCATGGAAGGTGGAGATTTTGAACATATCTTCTTTCTGGCATTCTCCAGCATTCTCAACCGTAAAGTTGATAGCACACAGCTGCGGTGTATACATTAATTTTGGTTCTGATGCTGTATTGGGCTAGATTCCAGACCGTCTGAAAGGTCATGAACGCACTTCGTGCCCTGCTCAGCCTGAATATATTATCATAGGCGAGTTTTATATTATTTGAGTATAAAGAACAAACTATATTTTCACAATCATATCATATTATTTTCTTCACTTCACTAATGTTTTTTTATTAACTATTTTGTCAATTCCTTACATTAAGTCATACACATTGTTCAAAGATAAATTATTAACTTCAATGCAACGGAGTTCACTATGATGGTATCAATGTGACTGGTATCAATGTGGCTGGTATCAATGACTGGTACAATGTGACTGGTATCAATGTGACTGGTATCAGACAGTGACTGTATCAATGTGGCTGGTATCAATGTGGCTGGTATCAATGTGACTGGTATCAATGGCTGTATCAATGTGCAGTATCAATGTGACTGGTATCAATGTGGCTGGTATCAATGTGACTGGTATCAATGTGGCTGGTATCAATGTGGCTGGTATCAATGTGGCTGGTATCAATGTGACTGGTATCAATGTGGCTGGTATCAATGTGACTGGTATCAATGTGACTGGTATCAATGTTGCTGGTATCAATGTGACTGGTATCAATGTGACTGGTATCAATGTGACTGGTATCAATGTGACTGGTATCAATGTGCTGGTATCAATGTACTGGTATCAATGTGCTGGTATCAATGTGACTGGTATCAATGTGCTGGTATCAATGTAAATTATAATTCAATGGACTGAGTATCAATGATGACTGAGTATCAATGTGGCTGGTATCAATGTGACTGGTATCAATGTGACTGGTATCAATGTGACTGGTATCAATGTGACTGGTATCAATGTGGCTGGTATCAATGTGACTGGTATCAATGTGCCTGGTATCAATGTGGCTGGTATCAATGTGACTGGTATCAATGTGCCTGGTATCAATGTGACTGGTATCAATGTGACTGGTATCAATGTGCTGGTATCAATGTGCTGGTATCAATGTGGACTGGTATCAATCGTGACTGGTATCAATGTGGCTGGTATCAATGTGACAGGTATCAATGTGGCTGGTATCAATGTGACTGGTATCAATGTGACTGGTATCAATGTGACTGGTATCAATGTGACTGGTATCAATGTGACTGGTATCAATGTGACTGGTATCAATGTGACTGGTATCAATGTTACTGGTATCAATGTGGCTGGTATCAATGTGACTGGTATCAATGTGCCTGGTATCAATGTGACTGGTATCAATGTGGCTGGTATCAATGTGACTGGTATCAATGTGGCTGGTATCAATGTGACTGGTATCAATGTGACTGGTATCAATGTGGCTGGTATCAATGTTGCTGGTATCAATGTGGCTGGTATCAATGTGACTGGTATCAATGTGCCTGGTATCAATGTGACTGGTATCAATGTGGCATGTGGTTAAATCGTTTGTCTGTTCTGAATGTTGTGGGTTTGAATCTGGACAGAGACACGTGTGCAATGTTTGTGCAAGAGATCCATAGGATTAAAGGGTTTTAAAGCCGAAGGAATGACTTCATTGCACCGGGTTTTACCCATATGGATCGGTCCCTCTCCGCGGAAATGGCACACCGCCTACCGAGAGTATTGCACAAAGCACAAAATCCGTATCTCCGGTAACAATCCTAGGGTCTCTGGAAAAAACTGCACTCGTGAACAGAAGGCCGCAAGTCCGGATTCGAACCAACGACCTTAGACTCGCAAGGCAAAGGGCTTAACCACTCAGCCACAGAGACCCCGTTGTTGCCGGAGCTACAAAATTCGTGCTTTGTGCAAAGCTTTAGGAAGATGTCATGTCGTTACTGCCAATAGGGACGGAGGTATGTGGGGAAACCCAGTGCAATAAAGTCAATACCTAGACTTTTTAGTTCCTATACGACTCGGCCCTTCTCCACAGAAATGACACGAAACATGCTACCAATGTTACACGAAGCACGATCTTCGTAGTCTCGGCAACAATTCTAAAGACCGCCGTGAAAAATTCACTTGCGAGTAGAACGAACAGTCTGGATTCGAACCTTCGCCCTACAGAAGGCAAAAAACTCTTGCAGACTATCAAATCTATAAAGCCATTAAGAAATTTGAAAACAAAAAAGCCAAGGACAGCAGTAATAAATCTGAAGACTATCAAACCTCCAAAGCCAGAAAGAAATGTGAAGGAATGGAAAAAGGGGGACAAATAGAGTGTAGAAGAAAGTATGGCAACGAGTTGAATCTCCCCACCACGTCCTACAACTTGCCATAATGATGCGTTCTGTCAAAATGTCTGTGTTTATCTCTTAATCTTTCCCATCCAATTATATCGATGTCTTCTGCCTGACCGTAATCTCTTCATGAGAATACCAAAACGTGTTGTTATTAAAGTACAATATAATAATAATAATAATAACAATAGCAACAACAACAAAATATATTCTTACTCTTGTTCATTATCATTAACGCCAGGTTATACATTCTTCTTCTTCTTCTTCCTACGATCGCTATTTTGATGATTATACTGTTAGACATGTTCTTATGATGAAGTCGACTGTTGTCTGGAGCTCATCTCTGGTGCCATGTAGTTTTGATGATTATACCGTCAGACGCGTTCTTATGATGAAGCCGACTGTTGTCTGGAGCTCATCTCTGGTGCCATGTAGTTTTGATGATTATACAGTCAGACGCGTTCTTATGATGAAGTTAACTGTTGTCTGGAACTCATCTCTGGTGCCATATCGTTTTGAATGTAGTGCTGTGGGGCCAAGCATCACTTTCTAAGCAGGACACACATGGAACAGTTCTCCAGGACATGTTCTATGATTTAATCAGAGATCCAACAAGGACACAGAGAAGAAGAAGACAATCGTAGCCTGTGCAAATGTTTCTTCAGTTTATTGTTCCCTGTCCTGAGACATTATGGTCTGCCCTTGTCTGTCGAGGGTGTGTGAGTCGCCGTTAGATATTTCTACATTATTAAAAACGATGTTCAATTGTCTGAATCTCCACTTGCAACTGCCATCAAAAGATATATGTAGGTCACAATATGTATAGTTTGTTTATAAAGAATGATATGTGCTTATGGTATCCATGTTATCATAATATGGATTTTATTATCCTGATGGTTTGAAAGTGGAGAATCATTTAAGTGTGCCATTTAGATCTGGAAATTAGTCCAAGACAACATCAAAATCAAGATTAATATGTACCGGAAGTTGTGAGATATACAGGTTACAATACGAATGAGAATGCTTCAAAATGATGGGAACAAACATTTTCAAACTTGCCATCTTCGATACAACTTGTCTGTGAAAATTCCACTCATATTCTGGCAATTAACTATCTCTAGCCAAGAACTGCTTACACAGTGCCAGTAAGAGATTACGTTTAGGCAAAGAACTATTACTCAAGAACTGCTTAAAATGCCAGTGAGATTACGTTACAAAACAAGAACTATCTCTAACCAAGACACTTGCACATTGTCGTAAGAATTACTTCAGACAAAGAACTATCTCTAACCAAGAACTGCTTACACAGTGCCAGTAAGAGATTACGTTCAGGCAAAGAACTATCTCTAGCCAAGAACTGCTTACACAGTGCCAGTAAGAGATTACGTTCAGGCAAAGAACTATCTCTAACTAAGAACTGCTTACACAGTGCCAGTAAGAGAATATGAACATCACCATGTAAACGAGATGCTGGAGATGTATGGAACATGTTTACTGAATGGAGACTAGATATGTCACGAAATCTACACTGAGGTGGACACCAAAAGATAAGTAAAAAAAAGTGTAGACCAAAAACCGCGTGTACAAAAATAGAAGAATAGGAAATAAAAGAAATTAATAACAACTAAAACACAATACACAGGACGGTCAAGAACAGAACAAATATCATGTTCATTTGTTGTTACCATGTTGCTTTAAGCACCAAGGCCGTCACAGGCTAGAGAGAGAGAGAGAGAGAGAGAGAGAGAGAGAGAGAGAGGAATACCATCACTGCGACACAATAATATGAACAGCTTAGAGGACTTGACTTGTAATACTTTATATAACATCATCGGTATGCATCCCATTGGACATCTGCTAGGTGTGACTACGCACCTATAAGATTTGCAAGGAATATAGTTCCGTCAGCTCAGCAACCAACAACTTGATATCACCATCGCTTTCTTCGTTTTCATAACTCTTTCTATTCTAGAAGATTATCACATGATGAATCAACTGAGGAAAGAACACTAGCCAACAGAGACAGACATCCACAACACAACTGTTTAGAAGATTAGATGAACTAACAAACACAACAAGATACATCTAGAGAACCTGACTCAGTGTGTAGACATTGAATATCAGAGACAGACATCCACACACACAAAACTGTTTAGAAGCTTAGATGAACTAACAAACAAAAGAATACATCCAGAGAACCTGACTCAGTGTGTAGACATTGAATATCAGAGACAGACATCAACACACACAAAATTGTTCAGAAGCTTAGATGAACTAACAAACACAACAAGATACATCTAGAGAACCTGACTCAGTGTGTAGACATTGAATATCAGAGACAGACATCAACACAAAACTGTTTAGAAGCCTTGATGAACTAACAAACACAACAAGATACATCTAGAGAACCTGACTCAGTGTGTAGACATTGAATATCAGAGACAGACATCAACACAAAACTGTTTAGAAGCCTTGATGAACTAACAAACACAACAAGATACATCTAGAGAATCGGACTCAGTGTGTAGACATTGAATATCAGAGACAGACATCCACACACAAAATTGTTTAGAAGCTTAGATGAACTAACAAACACAATAAGATACATCCAGAGAATCGGACTCAGTGTGTAGACATTGAATATCAGAGACAGACATCAACACACACAAAATTGTTCAGAAGCTTAGATGAACTAACAAACACAACAAGATACATCTAGAGAACCTGACTCAGTGTGTAGACATTGAATATCAGAGACAGACATCAACACAAAACTGTTTAGAAGCCTTGATGAACTAACAAACACAACAAGATACATCTAGAGAATCGGACTCAGTGTGTAGACATTGAATATCAGAGACAGACATCCACACACAAAATTGTTTAGAAGCTTAGATGAACTAACAAACACAACAAGATACATCCAGAGAATCGGACTCAGTGTGTAGACATTGAATATCAGAGACAGACATCAACACACACAAAATTGTTTAGAAGCCTTGATGAACTAACAAACACATCAAGATACATCTAGAGAATCGGACTCAGTGTGTAGACATTGAATATCAGAGACAGACATCCACACAAAACTGTTTAGAAGCCTTGATGAACTAACAAACACAACAAGATACATCTAGAGAACCTGACTCAGTGTGTAGACATTGAATATCAGAGACAGACATCCACACAAAACTGTTTAGAAGCCTTGATGAACTAACAAACACAACAAGATACATCTAGAGAATCGGACTCAGTGTGTAGACATTGAATATCAGAGACAGACATCAACACAAAACTGTTTAGAAAGCTAGATGAACTAACAAACACAACAGATACATCTAGAGAATCGGACTCAGTGTGTAGACATTGAATATCAGAGACAGACATCCACACACACAAAACTGTTTAGAAGCTTAGATGAACTAACAAACACAACAAGATACATCTAGAGAATCGGACTCAGTGTGTAGACATTGAATATCAGAGACAGACATCCACACACAAAATTGTTTAGAAGCCTTGATGAACTAACAAATACAACAAGATACATCTAGGAATCTGGACTCAGTGTGTAGACATTGAATATCAGAGACAGACATCCACACACACAAAACTGTTTAGAAGCTTAGATGAACTAACAAACAAACAAGATACATCAGAGAACCTGACTCAGTGTGAGACATTGAATATCAGAGACAGACATCAACACAAAACTGTTTAGAAGCCTTGATGAACTAACAAATACAACAAGATACATCTAGAGAATCGGACTCAGTGTGTAGACATTGAATATCAGAGACAGACATCAACACAAAACTGTTTAGAAGCCTTGATGAACTAACAAATACAACAAGATACATCCAGAGAATCGACTCAGTGTGTAGACATTGAATATCAGAGACAGACATCCACACAAAACTGTTTAGAAGCCTGGATGAACTAACAAACAAAACAAGATACATCTAGAGAATCGGACTCAGTGTGTAGACATTGTCTTTTTCTTCTTCTTCAAACGCTGCATATCTATCACTTGTTAACCACTCTTTGTGATTTGTATGTGATCTGAGCCTAACAGCGATTGTATGTTGCGTCAGTTATGCGCCTACACGTAGGCCAGCACCTACGATTTATGCAACACTTTTTATTTACTAGAGTAGCTTCCCTAGACCCCTACCTCAATCGCCTCTTACGACATGCTTTGTAGATCGCAGTATTACTATTCTTTGCTCCCATTGAAAGTCTCGGCAACACACGAGCGATATAGATATTGAACAACAGAGAACGAGATGTCGAAAACAATATCTCACTCTCTCTTTTTTTTCTTTCTTTCTTTCACCCAAGCACCCTTCTAATATCTTCCCTAATTGACCCATTTAATTTGGTATGTTATGTTTTGTTTCTTGTACCAGTCTATAATCATGGACACGAAATGACTGTTTGCACATATCTGGTGTCAAATTACGGTGTTTCTAGTCGTAATGTCAATTCTGTCAGTTTCAGTCAATTTAAATCAATGTCACGCTATTTGTATTCTAGTTGTATGAACACGGTCGTCAGCAAGATATTTGAAGCTACATATGACTAATGTATGCATGTATGTTATATGTGTATACTTGTGTGTGTGTGGGGTGTTGTTCCATCGTATGTATGCGACAAGCACAAAAAGCTCATCGCATGTGCAAACACTGCTCGATCGAATCTGACCTGATTATTCTGTGTTACATATGCGATGTTCAGAAAATCAAATTTTACTTCTCTTTACACATCAAATTTTACTTCTCTTTACACATCAAATTTTACTTCTCTTTACACATCAAATTATCCAGATTAACCCTTTCATTCCGTACTTTTGTTTATACTTCCGGACACATTTATATTGAAGTACATCGTATACTAGTTTTCCGTCACCTTAAAGAAGATCGTGAGACAGTGTATCGGATAAGAAGGTTAAAGTTACAATATTGTCTTTTCCTCAACGTTCATAATTCTGGCTGGATCCTAAATACAGGGTGTTCAACTTAAAAGCAGCCCATGAATGGAGCTAATCTGGCATATATGTATGGAAATGAGAAGGTTCAGTTATGACGTAGTATAGGTCACGGTTGTGTGATGGTGCGTAATTGTAGTGCGGGAAGGGGCGATGAACAAATGTGACGTAGGACGTGCTAGTCAGAACCGGTTTAAATAGTAAATAAACAAAACGCGATAGGTTATCTGGCAACTTTCGATTTGTCAATGGGGCTGCAATTATCTTGAACACCCTGTAGATTTAGGGGAGAAGAGGAAAAGGGGTTTTAATGACCCATGGGGAAGCACCAGAGCCAATAAATACTTTAAAATAAACTATCGTTACTGTTTCTAGTACCGTTTTTACTGCGGTGTAGGACGGATAGGACGTGAGTCTGATGGATTTAATGGATGCATGGCTAGTGCAGTCGCCACGAAGTTGTTCAGGTAAGAATTTTTCATTTATGCCCAGACAAAACAATTCTTGACGTTACCGGGAATTGAACATGGGTCTCCCGCATGATAGCCACGCTCTAACCATTCGGCCACACGCTGCCATCAATGACAATGAATATGATCAATACAGAGATACAGAACAAGTATTAGAGGTTTTCAGTCAAATCAAATTTACCAAACACAGAATTCAAACCTTACACCATTCATTTCTGACGGCACAGATTGCCTAACAAGAACGAAGATTGTGTTGTTAGCACACAAAACAACGAAGTGAGGTAAATCTGTAGCTAAATGGTTACGCCTTTGCCTTGCGTTTCGAAGACCATTGGTTCGAATTCGGACTGCGCAGTTCTATTAACGAGTACATTTTTTTCCAGATACCCTAGAATTGTTGTAGAAGCTACTGAGTTCGTGCTTTGTGTAATACTCTCAGCAGGTGGCTTGTCATTTCTGTGGAGAGGGACTGAGTCATATTTGTTAAAACCCGATGCAATGGAATCAATCCTTCGACGTTAGACCACTGTCTTAGAAAAGAAATAAAGTTGTGTTTATAGCACTTAGAAAAGAATGAAAACGGTTTATATCTCTTGCAAATGAACAAAAATCGTGTTTATAGCAAAGAAAATAGCTAAAATTGTATTTATAGCACAAAAGAGTTCGAAAATTGTGTTTATAGCATACAGAAGACGGAAAATTGTGTATATAACACACAACAGAACTAAAATTGTATTTATAGCACACACAAGTATGAAAATTGTATTTATAACACACACAAGTATGGAAATTGTATTTATAACACACACAAGTATGGAAATTGTATTTATAACACACACAAGTATGGAAATTGTATTTATAACACACACAAGTATGGAAATTGTATTTATAACACACACAAGTATGGAAATTGTATTTATAACACACACAAGTATGGAAATTGGTTAAGGTATGAAACAAAATATGTACTCCGCAAAGGAAGGAAAATAATGTAAACATGAAAGTAATGCAAACTGTGCCTACATCTGTGCCTACATCTCCCTACATATACGCCTACATCTCCCTACATATGTGCCTACATCTCCCTACATCTGTGTCTACATCTTCCTATATCTGTGTCTACATCTCCCTACATATGTGCCTACATCTCCCTACATCTGTGTCTACATCTTCCTATATCTGTGTCTACATCTCTCTACATCTGTGTCTACATCTTTCTACACCTGTGCCTACATCTCCCTACATCTGTGTCTACATCTCCCTACATATGTGCATACATCTCCCTACAGCTGTGCCTACATCTCCCTATATATGTGTCTACATCTCCCTACATATGTGTCTACATCTCCCTACATATGTGTCTACATCTCCCTACATATGTGCCTACATCTCCCTACATATGTGCCTACATCTCCCTACATGTGTGCCTACATCTCCCTACATATGTGCCTACATCTTCCTACATCTGTGCCTACATCTCCCTACATATGTGCCTACATCTCCCTACATCTGTGTCTACATCTCCCTACATATGTGTCTACATCTCCCTACATCTGTGTCTACATCTCCCTACATCTGTGTCTACATCTCTCTACATCTGTGTCTACATCTCTCTACATCTGTGTCTACATCTCCCTACATATGTGCCTACATCTACATCTGACAGTTCTACAATGTCGCAACACTGACATGAGTTCCAAGTGCAGGTTCATGTAATGTAATTGACAGAATAATTATGTAAACACACAAACGAAGACATGCAGGCAGGAAAGTAAACAAGCGAGCATAGAAATTATCACAGAAAGAAGTACATAATTTTTCCCTGTCTTTCGTTTTTTTCAACATCATTATGGGCACAGTTTTATTACTGCTGTATGCCACCCTACAGGAAGGCTGCACCAAAGCATTAATTTACTCTTCAATGGTGTTTTTTAAAGCAGTTTGTATTACGTTGGAATCTATATTTATGTATAATAAAGTTGAAAGTATCATGTTTCTGTGTCTGTCTCAATTGTTCTAAGATATATGAACATCCTACGGACTTGAAAATTGGCAAAAGGGTAACTTTCATTTATGGGAAGATGTAAAAATTATAGAACTGAGCAATGTGCACGTTTTTACATCTTAAATACTAACTTTTTTTTTCTTCTGATCCAGAAGCACTTGAGCTTTCAGCTCTTCGGCTCGGTGCCATGGACATCGTAACCCTTCGGTTCGGTGCCACGAACACCGTGATCTGGGGAACCTGTGACTTTTCTGCCAGCCCGCGGAATTGAACCCGCACACACTGAGGGTTAGTCACCCACAGTCCAACGCGCTACGAACACGCTGGGCAGGCAGGCTAAAATCTAACTTAAAGAAATTGTCATGAACAGTAAAACACCGAAAATGAGTATCCGTGTTATTTAGCCTCTCTGAATTTTTCACCTGGAAGCTTTGACATAGTTAATGTTACGGAATATTTGACCTATTCAATTTCCCCGAACGCGTTCTTTCTTTCTTAATGTGACTGCTTTACCGCTATTCAATACTTTCCTCGCTTTCATCAAGATGTTATTTTTGTTTAATCGGCGTAGCTTGGAGAGAATACATTTTGTTATTATTGGGAAAGTAGCCGATTTTGAGGTTATGCTTTGTGATAAGGGACCTGACATGTGTCTTTAATATGCTCAGTCTCGCACTGTTTGGTTGAGGTTATGTGTGTGACAAGGGACCTGACATGTCTCTTTAATATGCTCAGTCTCGCACTGTTTGGTTGAGGTTATGTGTGTGACAAGGGACCTGACATGTGTCTTTAATATGCTTTGTGATAAGGGACCTGACATGTGTCTTTAATATGCTCAGTCTCGCACTGTTTGGTTGAGGTTATGTGTGTGACAAGGGACCTGACATGTCTCTTTAATATGCTCAGTCTCGCACTGTTTGGTTGAGGTTATGTGTGTGACAAGGGACCTGACATGTGTCTTTAATATGCTCAGTCTCGCACTGTTTGGTTGAGGTTATGTGTGTGACAAGGGACCGGACATGTCTCTTTAATATGCTCAGTCTCGCACTGTTTGGTTGAGGTTATGTGTGTGACAAGGGACCTAACATTTCTCTTTAATATGCTCAATCTCGCACTGTTTGGTTGAGGTTATGTGTGTGACAAGGGACCTGACATGTCTCTTTAATATGCTCAGTCTCGCACTGTTTGGTTGAGGTTATGTGTGTGACAAGGGACCTGACATGTGTCTTTAATATGCTCAGTCTCGCACTGTTTGGTTGAGGTTATGGGGTGTTTACAAGGGACCGGACATGTCTCTTAATATGCTCAGTCTGCACTGTTTGGTTGAGGTTAGTGTGTGACAAGAGGACCTAACATTTCTCTTTAATATGCTCAATCCCACTGTTTGGTTGAGGTTATGTGTTGACAAGGGACCTGACATGTCTCTTTAATATGCTCAGTCTCGCACTGTTTGGTTGAGGTTATGTGTGTGACATGGGACCTAACATTTCTCTTTAATATGCTCAGTCTCGCACTGTTTGGTTGAGAGTTATTGTGTGACAAGGACCTGACATTTCTCTTTAATATGCTCAGTCTCGCGCTGTTTGGTTGAGGTTATGTGTGTGACAAGGGACCTGACATATCTCTTTAATATGCTCAGTCTCGCACTGTTTGGGACCTATAAATTCCCATGCGAAGAACGGGATCACCTGCTAGTATTCTATATACAAATAAAATTAGATGGGTTAGTTA
Organism: Arion vulgaris; assembly: GCA_020796225.1. Taxonomy (NCBI): domain Eukaryota; kingdom Metazoa; phylum Mollusca; class Gastropoda; order Stylommatophora; family Arionidae; genus Arion; species Arion vulgaris. Next base: position 6,696,763 of record CM036771.1, on the reverse strand, counting down.
GTTGCCTTGAACGACACCGCTAATACGATGGTAGTAGTATTAACACAAGAGGAACTCACATAGCTGGAAATCGTCGTGCCGTTGAGGCACAGAGAAAACGAGCTGCGCGAAAAGATAAAACACACAACATCTACATATCTAACCTTGATCATGTATGCCCCACCTGTGCTGGGGAATTGTGTTCTAGGATTGGACTCTACAGCCTCCTCCGCCCACACCAGAAAGAAGTACAGCAGCACAAGTTTGAGGTTGTTGTCATCATCGCTTGCAATTGACGGCTATTATTAATATTATGTCGTTTATACTTCTTCTTCTTCTTCTTCTCCACCCTCCACCCTCCACCCTCCACCCATAAGGAGGAATACGACCGCTTCACCCTCCACCTCCACCCATAAGGAGGAATACGACCGCTTCACCCTCCACCCATAAGGAGGAATACGACCGCTTCACCCTCCACCCATAAGGAGGAATACGACCGCTTCACCCTCCACCCATAAGGAGGAATACGACCGCTTCACCCTCCACCCATAAGGAGGAATACGACCGCTTCACCCTCCACCCATAAGGAGGAATACGACCGCAACCAACGCATTCCACGTCCTCCTGTAACCACTTGGTAGTGGAGAAGGGACTTGGTCAGCTGTGGTTGACTGACTTTACCTCTTGTCGCTGACCGTGCTAATAATTTTCAACTTAATATGACAGCTACATTTCATCACAACATATGATTGTGTGTGATCTCTTGCTCTTTGTCGCTGACCGTGCTAATAATCTTCAACTAATATAATATGACAGCTACATTTCATCACAACATATGATTGTGTGTGGATCTGAAAGTTTTGTTCTTCTTCCCCTTTTATCCCTAGGCAGATATAGGTCCGCAACCAAGGCCGTCCAATCCCTCCTACTCAAGGCCGTCCAATCCCTCCTACTCAATGCCATCTTTTCCACATCTCTGCACTCGCTTCCCATTTTATTACATTCCGTCTCCAACTCCCACCTCCAGGTGTTCCTTGGTCTTCCTCTATTACCCTGGGATTCCATCAGAGGGTCTGTGTCGTAATGCTGTCAGTGGGTCGCCTTAGTGTGTGAGTGCCGTTTATTCTCAGGTACGATACAATTATACACATAGGTATGACTACAGCCAACTCGAAACTCATAGTTGGCTATGGTATGACAAACAATCTCGTATTTGTTAAGTTATGCATACATTCCAGGTTTGTGAAATGCAAAACACAGTTTCGCCTACACTAAGGTGAGCTAAAGTTTCACGATGTGCATTAAGGGCACATGCTTGTCTATACTAATATGTATTCCAACGTTTGATGTAGAGTTATGAACTACACAGACTCGTCTATAATAATATATGCCAACGTAAAAGAGCTCATGACAATCAAAAATAGATAAGAGCAGGGACGGTTCGTCATTAAGGGCCAGTGGGGCCCGGTCCCACCAAAACCGAAAGGGGGAATAACTTCCCGGAATAGACAAATAATAGTAAATACTCCAAAAACCATGATTTTTCCGAAAATTTTTGTCTGGGCACACCAAGAAAAATAACCACGAGTCGCCACTGGATAAGAGTATGCTACAAATCCTCTGCCCTGAAAAATTCATTAAAATATTAAAATAAAATTCCTACAAAAATGATAACTATCTTCAAAATTGCATTGAGAACCATCGTCGGTGCTACAGTGCTCGTGCACTGCAGCTGAGATATTTCTGTGTAAGAAAGAGAATTTCGGAACAGAAATGGTTATTCACAAAGTCCAATAACGATGATTATATCAATCAAGCAATTCATTTATTGTCCATGATTGACATCTATACATCCTGTAAGTTCGACATAATCAAGATGTTTTCTTCTATTTCGTTATCAGAGAATTGTCTAACAAAATATTACGAGAAAAAAAATTCGTGGAAGAATGAAATGAGGTCTTCGAGAGGTTAAGAATTGTAAGTGTAAAAGTACATAGAAGGATGTAAGAATTATAAGTGTAAAAGTACTTTCATAGATATTTGATTCTACCAGTCCTGCATAAATATTTGATTCAACCATCCATGTATAGATCTTTGATTCTACAATTCCTACATAGATCTTTGATTCATGTAAACAAACCAAACATACACCTCAACAACAAAAATGGCAAATAGACAAAATTCAACAAACGTCTCCAGGAATACGGATTCTTATGTGGATGTTATTTCATTCACTCGACAGTTCCCCCTCGGCAGAGGGACAATATTGACTCACGCGCACTGCACGCACAATTAGAACGTTTTGTCAAGCTGAATGCATGTTCATCTCGCGGGATGATTAGCTGAGGAGTTTCCTGATGTGGATAGTTCCTTGTCAACCTTCTTTGAAAAAATAACTCAACAGAAAAAGGTGTTAGAATAAGAATGCAAAAACTGAGAAAAATCGAACGAACGGTTTAATGGACCCCTGCTATCGAAAAATTGAATCGACTCATCTTTGTTCTGGTCAATACGAAGAGAATTTAGATCTAAAATAAGCTTCTATTTGTCCAAGAGGAAGTTAAGGGAGGGGGGGTGGAATAGTTCCAGTTTTCTATTCATAAGAGATGAGTTTAGAGTTGAAACAAATTGTATGCATAAATGTGGACATTGAATGAGAAAATACAACTTATCTAAGCAAGATCTCTCTCTCTCAGTTCAATATCTTGCTTTCATGAAATAGGTAAACATACATTCTCTATGGCAACTGCTCAGACATCGTTAACAATCTGCTCATTTTCTTACACAGACATATCTCCTCCATTCAATGTTTGTTCGCATCCGTAAAGAATTAATTTGGATCGTTCGTTTCCTTTTTTTCTCATTTTTCTTTACTTATTCTACTTGTATTTTTGTATCCGTTATTTCTTTGTATCCTCATACACTTAATTTTCTATTAGTTTTCTATTTGATTTTTTCTCAAGGGTTTCAATGGCGGAATGGTTAAGACGTTTGGCTGATGTGCTGAAGGCTGTAGGTTTGAATCCGGAGGAGTCACATGTGTAATTTTGTCGATGTGGACAAATTATAGTCTTCACGACATAACACCGGAAGACATTGGGAGATTTCTTGCCAGTAGTCACATACATGGACAACGTTATCAAGAACAAAAGGACAACATACAAACACATGCAGATACCACTACGTCGCATTGGGTCGAAGAACAAAAACCCAAGTGTCGCTGGATCATTGAAGAAGGGTATACAAGCTGGCTGGCACTGCCACCAAATCAGGGGCGTCAGTTAACGTATAGAGTTGATATTCTGAACGCTCTCATAGAATGTGGTCGCAATTGTACCATCGGAAATGCTGGTGTAATAAAAGTTTGCTCTTAACTATGAAGTCGGGGAAGATTCGCCTGAATGGCTAGGGACGCCGTAGAAACGGTAAGTATGCTTTCACGGAAAAATCAGTCAGATGCGCCATACCAGGCTCCCTGACTATGCATGAATTTATAGCAGGCAAACACAGAAGAAGAAGAAGAAGAAGAAGAAGAAAGTATGCTTTAACCAACAATATTAGATACCTTAAACATATATCATTTTTTTTATTTTTTAATTATGAAATTATCATATAACTAATACACACAGACATAGTGTATATAGTGTTCATAGTCATATAATTTTCTATTTATACATGAGAAATACTTAATAGTTGAACGTTTAAGGGTTAAAAGAATATACATCAACTGTAAGATTGACTGTAAGATTGATTGTAAGATTACAAGAGCTTGGATTGAAGATTGAAGAGGTTAGAAAAGAACACAGGTTTATGAGTAGGTTCATCAATCGACATTGAGACCGGTGAGAGGTTAGTCGCTGGACGCTGTTGGAGATATTGAAAATGAGATCGGAGCATCTACAGATATGTCTGGAGTGCAATGAAAATATTTCACACTGAAACAGACGAAGAAGATCACTAGGATTGCTGTTACGGAGCACGATTTCTACCAGGAGATACGGAGCTCTATGGGGAAACCCGGTGCAATAAAGCTAACTCTTCGGCATAAGACAATTTTTTGTTCGGATGCGAATGTGTACCGAATTAATCAATCTAGTTAACTTTCTTTGTAAGTATTTCTTAATTCCGCACTGATTTGAAAATGTTTACAGTAATTAAACAACACAATTTCATATTTGTCTACAAGCAAAAAGGGGTCTACGGGCGAAGGATAGACCATGGCCGTCAGTAACAGAAGGCCGACTAGATCAGACGGAAAAATAAAAATTCATGTTTAATGTTGGCTGGTTTTTATAAGTGTTTGATAGAACACTGTCAGGTTTTCTGCAATTGTACACAATTCTACGAGTCTATGGTTATTTATAGATGCAAAATATTAATAATACTGATATTCCTTATTGTTAAACTTAATTTGTAACATAATATAACCTGGCATTAGCATGTTGTGGGGTGGCGTCTGTGGCCTAGCGGTTAGTGACTCGGTCTATTAACCTCGACGTGAGTTTGAATCACGCTGCGGACGATTTTGTTGCAAATTGTTTCGCGTGGATTTTAACAAAGGACGATGGCACCACCCGTTCAGAAAGCAATGGCAAACTACTGAACGTAATAATGCCTAGAAAATCACAAACAGCGTTACAAAGCTGGGGTTGATTCGCAAAGTCCTGTAAAGGATATGCAATTAACTTAACTTAAGCAAGTAGTGCTGTTTTTTAAAACGAATTCGTCTATATCTAGCAAATACTGGATTGCTAGGACACGCAAAGATTGTGGTCTGATTTCCGTGAATTTTTACCTGAGCCCGCTGGCTATTTGTTATCGGTGGCTACAGATAGACGTTACTGCACCGGGTTTCCTTATATGGCTTCATTATTTGGACAGAAATGGCAATCCACTTGTCAAGATTGTTACACATAGCATGATCATCTCTAGCAACTGCTACCCTAGGAATTTCTGGAAGAAATCGGGAGAAATATTGTGTTGTACATTATTCTGTTAGCTATCACGGTGACATGTTTATACTTTCAAATTTGTGCTACTTGTTCTATGATTTGATTTTCTTGATTCCCTTTATGTTGGATTCTGTAAGTTATTTTTCCTTTTAGTGAAAACATGTTCGTTATGTATGTAAAGAAATTACGGAGTGCAAATGTTGCGAATGGCGTCACAGAAGCTAAACTGATTACTATTATTATAAATATTTGATCTAAAGATGTGTGTACTGGCAATTTTCGGTTTATTGTGTACGGTGAAGTGATTTGATTAATTGATTGATTGATTGATTGATAGCATCATCATCATTGCACTTTGGTGATTTAAACATGTGTGCTCCGATCACTTTCTTACATATGAAGATCTCAGCGGCAGCGCACGAGCTCTATAGCACCGGCGAGGGCACCCGACGTAATTTAGAAGATGATGAAAATATTGAGTACGAATTTTATTTTTTTAACTTTTCTAATGAACTTTGCCCGGACAGAGGCTTTCCAGCCTACTCTTCTCAATTTTAAACTGCCATTATTCTTGTATGTGCTCAACATGAAAATGTGATCTAAGTTTTATCGTTCGTCTCCGATAAGACTAGGAACTCGATCTCACCTTCACTGAGACCAGCGATCTCTGGGACAATATATTGATTGTTCCACGAATGGAGTGTACCGAGTACCTTTGGAACTAAAGGCGAGCACGTAACCTCTACTGAAAGTGAAACAAGTACATATATTTTCGATAGAAAGTTAACCAACCATGTGTTTCATGTTAACAATATGCCAGATAGGATAACTGTGAAAAGCGACACGTTCATTAGGACTTTTAGTACAAATACGAAATTGTGAACTTAATGGCAGTTTAGCTTTTCACAGTTACTTTACCAACCAGAAATTGTTCGTTTCTAAACATTTCTTAATGAAAGCAGGAAACTGCGTTTCAGTGCAGGCGTGACACATATACAAGAGGAAAGTACAGGCGTGAGACATATAAAAGATGAAAATGAAACTCCAGACATATGAATTTGTCAGTGATACGTTTTAAAATAGCATATTTGCTTGCTTGACTATCTATTATATTACAGTTGACTATGTAGTCTGTAGCGTGTGCACATTCTTAAAGGCAACATATGGACGAGAAACATGGACATTTAACAGGACTGGAAAAACAACATGTCCTGCAAGACTGGCCCCTGTATATCCTCCCTACAACACAATCCTACATTCCAAACTACATTGCATTAGAGATGAGTTTAAAAAAAAGGGTTTTAAAGCAGAAGGATTGACTTCATTGCACCGGGTTTTACCCCATATGGTCGGTCCTCTCCGCAGAAATGGCACGCCACCTGCAGAGAGTATTGCACAAAGCACGAACTCCGTAGCTCCGGCAACAATCTAGGGTCTCTGGAAAAACTGCACTCGTGAACAGAAGGCCGCGGTCCGGATTCGAACCTACGACCTTCGACTCGCAAGGCAAAGGGCTTAACCACTCAGCCTTGACTTTATCATTAAAGCATGTGTGGCAGCATAATCATTACAATAGTGATGGCATATTAGTGTTACAGAAGAATCACCCGTGTATCATGGATAGAGAAGAGAACAAATAGATCTATACAGGAAGTACTGACAATCAAAGAAAATTGGCTGACGATACAAATAAGAAAGAGAAAATTGAGGTATTTTGAAAGTACAATGGGACACGAAGGATTGTCCCATGACCAGCATAAGAAGAGAAGAAGATTGTCCCATGACCAGCATGAAGAAGATGCTTCCCTGCAGTGTGGAGAAAAAGAATAAGACAGAGAAGATGGATTCCGGATGAAACTGGTGATTTGAGGGTGACGGTTGCAGAGGTGAGATATCTGGTATATGAAGGATAGAGATAGATAGATAGCTAGATAGAGAGAGAGAGAGAGAGAGAGAGAGAGCGCAATTCTGAAGGACTGTTAGGGTGGAAAAGTTCTGTTCAGAACATGATATTTGATGATTATATAGTCTGTTGATTGATTGATATGACTATTATCATTACACTTCGTTGAGTAACCATGTGTGCTCCGATCTCTTTCTTACACAGAACTATCTCAGGTGCGGTGGACGAACTCCGTAGTACCGGCGAGGTTCCCCGATGTAATTTAGAAGATGGAGAAGACATTTTTGTAGGAATTTAATTTTAATTTTTTTTCTATTGAATTTTGCCCGGGCTGCTGCTTCCCAGCCTGCTCTTCTCGATTTTGAACTGCAAGTTATTTACATGCTCAAATTTAACACGTTACCTACGATTCATCATCCGTCTCCGATAGAACTAGATCTCGATTCATACACTGAGATCAGGATCTCTGGAAATATCCATTTTGACTCACGAGATCGAACCTGAACTTGGCACAGAGACAGTACCTAACCTCTACACCACAGAGACCCTTCCCCTCCTTCCCCCACTTTATAGTCTGCAAACATATGAACTCATTATTTCTCTGGATATAACAAACCAAAACCTGAACATTACACAATTCAACTGTCACTAAATCTACTACTGTATACATTACACAACTGTCACTAAATCTACTACTGTATACATTACACAATTTAATAGTAACATTCTGAAAACATTTTATGATAATAAGACTTATATAAGATTAGAATTAATGAGAAATTATTGAACAAATAGATACAAGCAAATAAACAATTTCTATTGCACTTGAGTAATATGGATTGACGGGAAATATATTCAACACGGGGCGTATAACATGATAATATAAAAACGGTAATAAGTGGATGCCATTTATCGTTATATTTAGTCGTTAGTTTTATATTTAATGATATTGTTGTTTACTTATTTGATACACGTGTCTTTGTCCTTAAATGCCAATTTACTTAGTATCACTCACAGCCTACCCACTCGCAGCCTACCCACCGCAGCCCATCCAACGCAGCCTACTCACAGCAGCCTACTCACCGCAGTTTACCCACGGTTATCTCAAGATTTCGTCTAGTCTGAACACCTCAGATTTGTCGATGTCCGTACATCGTCTAATAGATAGTACCAATCAGTGGCGGCTCGTGATCATTTTTGTTGGTGGGGCCAGACACAAATTTGCGGAAATAATCATGGTTTTGGATTAGGGTATATTTTAATTCATAAAACAAATACACGTTGCATATTATTTTTGGAAGGGCCCGGCCCCACTTGCCCCTAATGACGAGCCGCCACTGGTACAAATCTTAGAATATCATTTACGTGTGGTATTATTTCCGACAGTGACGGCTCTCATGTCGACTTAGTTTGAATTTGGTACCAGAAAAACACTGGAAAGTAAAATTGGCTGGAGTGATACTGACCACATTACCCACCGTGTGACATAGGTTAAAGAAAAGTAGGAGTCAATACCCCATGGTATGAAAACCGTTTTCTTTAATTGAGAAACTATATGTTCAATTATATTTTACAGAACTAAAATCTACAAGTAATGGATATTTGCATGATAAGTACAATTATTTCTTAATTTGATCGTGTGTTGATAAGCTAATAGATTTTGATCCGATTTTTAAAATTCATATTACCCGTTCAGAAGTGGTGCAACTATGTATTTTTTTCCTGTTTACCGTTGCGCATACTCAATTACCTAGTTTAATGGCTGATTGAACACGCTAATTAGAGTACACTATTTTTAAAACACTAATTCAACTGAACTCAGTAAAGAAAGCAAATAAAGAATTGCAAATGATCGTATTGACCATCCACATTTCTACGAGAATAAGCTGTTCATGATACCCAAGTTTCATACCATCAAGTTTTAGATCTAACACATAAACAGACAATGAGCTTTATGATTAAGATACATATATAGTCCAGATCTTTTTTCTGTTGCAGAAATTACCAAAATAAAGAGAGTAGGTTGGACTTGTTTATTTAACATATTGTTCATCAAGACCCTTCGTAACTTGCCCCCTTTCCCACTAACAAAAATATTTAAATTCAATTTTTGATGAATGTTAAAATGTTTCCTGCATAGTTATCATTGTATGATATTTCTTCTTCTTCTTCTTCTTCTTTCTTCAACGCTTCATATCGTCCACTTGTTAACCACTCTCTGTGTGATTTGTATGTGATCCAAGCCTAAGAGCGATGGTACGTTGTGTCTGTTATGCGCCTACAAGTAAGTCAGCACATTCGATTTCTGCGCTGCTTTTTATTTACTAGGGTAGCACCCCTACATCAGTCGCCTCTTACGACATGCATTGTAGGTTGCAGTGGTACTATTCTTTGCTTCCTTGCGGGCTCAGGTACCACATGTGTTGTATTATATTTGCTAATACAGTAATTATTTTGTGAAACTACATCTGTTTGTCTGCAGTGATCCAGATGATCGAAACACTTGTAGAACAACAAAATAACGAAACAAAATATCCGCCTATGGTATGTAGATTTACGACCAAATATCCGCCTATGGTATGTAGCTTTACTAAAAGAATTTGACGTATTTTATGCAAACAGAAAAAAAAAGAGAACGAACGTCTAGAAAAAAAAAGTTCCGAAAACATTCGAACTGCGTAAATCCCCAATTAGGGAGAGGGAGGGTGGGGAAAGATTTAAAGGTTTTTTTTATTAGCTACAGATTTTTTCAAGCCATATTTTCATCGCAGTTTAGCAAAAATGTCAATTTGCACTCTTGTCCGAAAAAAAAACTTTCATGTTTTAGGTAGTCAAGCCGGTGTTTCTCATAGCTAAGAGGTCGGTGATCTTATTACTAAAAATATGTTTAAAATGAAGAGGAAATAGTTGAAGGAAATTAAGCAGAAACACATCAATTAAGTTTTACACAAAAAATGAGAAGTGTGTACACCATAAAGTAGTGAAAAGTTGCTGGCGAGAGGCCAAAGAGCAAGACAACAGAGTAATTTGGAAAGAAACATGAAGAGATCAGCACAAAAAATAGGTTTGGCAGAAAGCGCCACCATCTTGAGAGAACATGTATAGTTGTGAATTGACGATCCATTGTTGCTAAACTTCAAACTAATATTTTATCTATTATCTTTTCCTCAGGTGTATGATGGAGTTGGCTGTCCACTCTTGCTGTTAAACGTAGGGGTGGGAGCTTTAATTTACTTTTCGTAGACAGATAAATGGTGGCGTCTGTGGCTTAGGGGTTAGTGACTCAGCCTATTAACCCCGACGTTCTGAGTTCGAATCCGCTGTGGACAGTCTGGTAGCAATTGTTTCGCGTAGATTTTTACAAAAGAACGATGGCACCACCCGTTCAGAAAGCAATGACAAACTACTGAACGTAATAATGTCTAGAAAAATCGCAACAGCGTTTAAAAGCTGGGGTTGATTCGCAAAGTCCTGTAAAGGATATGCAATTAACTAACCAGACAGATAAGTCACTCTAGGTGTGTTATATCTGTCTTTATTTAATGTAGTCTTGGTGTTGTCTATCCATCTTTTTCTTGGTCTTCCCTGATTCTATTACATAATCTCGTGTTATCGTATGCTGTTATTGGTGGTTGGTAGTATTCAACGTAAACAATGTGGGGCAACACCCTGTAGACCTCAAAACTAAATTTTGGTGAAACTTGACAGATCCGAAGTGGAGTCCCAAATTTGTTGTCCACAGTAGATTGTTGTCCCAAGCGTACGACCAGAGATCGCCGAGGAAGAAGAAGAAGAAACAACACAAAGAAAGCACTTAAATTACCTTAGTTGTATTTTGTTCTTGTCCTAATCATACATTTATGTTTTAAAACTTGAATATCTTCACAATACAGTAGAACCCGGTTATGTCGCCGGCCTAGGGGTTTGCCAAAAGCGTCGGGATAACCGATGATCGAGATAAACGAAAACCAATATGGCGACAAAATATTAACATGTGCTTGAAATTTCTTTATGTACATGATGTGCGTTAATAAATGAGAATGTACATGCACGTGTTATTTGTTTGATGAAGCTATCGGCATGCTATAAAAATGTACATACATGTTTGCTAACAACAAAAGGCATATGTGCACCAACTAACAGCAGAAATTTACCAATATAAAATAAAAACCACCGTCGATTCTCGATACAAACCTTTATTTATACAAACTGACACAGCTCTGAAAAGTATCGTACACGCGGTTACTATGGTTTCTTTGCAAAGTCTAAAATGCTTTGTTGCTTTTTGCCTTTAACAGTCTGCTTGAAAACAAATGCTTCAATATTATTTATGCTGTCTAAAACAGTTTCATCTCCTACAAAAGAACCATACCGTCGAATTTTCTGTAGCATTTCTACCACCTCACCAGCTGAGGGAATTGGTTCCAAATCTTCGTCCGCATCTTTTTCATCTTCTTTGTCATTGCCGCATGCAGATGTGCTTGCCAGTGCTGACTAATTAAAGTGGTAAATTAAAAAATCAAAATACCGTGTTCTTGCAAAATGGGATCTCCATTCCCACGAAAGAAACTTACATGAGTCAACACCTGCCAATATTGGACTGTATATATTACTGTAGCATAGTTAACACCCATGGTCATGGGGATCGAGATAACCAACGTTAAGTGGCAAATTTGGCCCTCTTTTGTGCTCGAGATATTAGGATTCGGCGACATAAAAGAATCGAGATATCCGATGAGAAAATGCTAAGACAAAGAGAGAATTTGGCGGTTCCACTTCAAAAGCGTCGACTTAATAGGGTTGGCGAGTTAACCGAGGTCGAGATAAGTGGGTTCTACTGTATTTACACCTCCACTTTGTCCAAATGAACTCCACCTTGTCAAAACATCATACATCCTGTGAAAGCAACCTCCACCTTGTCCAAACAACCTCCATTCTGTCCAAACAACCTCCACTCTGTCCAAAAAACTTCCACCTTGTCCAAACAACCTCCACCTTTTGCAAACAATCACCACTGTCCAAACAACCTTCACTCTGTCCAAACAACCTCCACCTTGTCCAAATAACCTCCACCTTGTCCAAATAATCTCCACTCTGTCCAAACAACCTCCACTCTGTCCAAATAACCTCCACCTTGCCCAAACAACATCCACTCTGTCCAAACAACCTCCACCTTGCCCAAAGAATATCCACTCTGTCCAAACAACCTCCACCTTGCCCAAACAACATCCACTCTGTCCAAACAACCTCCACCTTGCCCAAACAACATCCACTCTGTCCAAACAACCTCCCCCTACTCAAACATACTCTACCCTGCCCAATCTACTTTCATCTCTCCCCCTTTCATTCCCCACCCTCCACAAAAACGTTCCAGTTTTTCTTAGAGATCTTTGTTAGTTTGCACCATTTTGAATTGCAAATATCGATGCACTTTGACCCAGATAACATGTTGTTATAGCAACCAAGTGTAAACAAAGGATTCATTTTTATTAATATCTGCCACCATGGTGAATTATCTGAATATCTAAACATAGTTTTATTAATATTATTAAATATTGACGATCTGTTACACCCACTGCACATTTCTGATCTCAGCTTGAACTTGATGTCTCTGTAGAGATCTCTGTGGCGTGAAGGTATGTGCTTGCCTCTAGCTTCAAGGATACTCTGATCGTTTCCTGACTGGAGCGATCATTGTATTTCTCTGAGATCACTAATCTAGGTGTAGGTGAAATCAAATTCGTAGTCCTATCGGCTACTACGATAAAACGTATGCCCCGTATACAAATTGAGCACATAAAAAAAACCACTAACAGTTGAAAGTCGTTAAAAATAGGCTGTAAAACCGCTGCCCAGTATAAATTTATTCAAATAATTACAATAACTCCTTCACACAACTTTTTACCATACTCAAAATTACATCGGAATCCCTCTCGTCGGTACTACAGAGCTCGTACACTGTCGCTGAGGTCTTCTTGTGTTAACAAAAATGGATCGGAGTACACATAGTTATTCACCGGTGTGCATTGATGATGTTCATATCAATCAATCAATCAATCAATCAATCGTTGAACTATAGACATACAGTGTAATTCACAGCACAATTTAAATAGATTTATGTTAGTATGCTGACGAGATAGATAGAAACCCTTATTCTAAAGTCTATGATGCTATACCTTACAGTTTAGTTTAGTCGTCGGATCATCATCACTGCACATCGAATCAATTAATCCATAAGTACTCTGATCTCCTTCTCAATATGTCTCTCAGCATGAGGCGACTAACGACACCGGTTCTAGTTTAGTTTAGTCGTCGGATCATCGTCACTGCACATCGAACCAATTAGTCCATACCTACTTCGATCTTCTCCTCAATATATCTCTCAGCGTGTGGTGACTATCGACACCGGTTCTATGTTGGTTTACTATTCTTCTTGAACTACTAGCATTAGTGTTCTTGTCTAGCTACACCACATTTGACTTGGTACAAAACTACACTCATGCCTGCATTCTCAGTGACTCATTGAGTATGATCCGAAAGGTGGAGGCCGGTTCGGTGCGCAGGCAATGGACTGAATCACTGCAGGCGTTAATAATTTGCAGAATTACATTTGTCTTCGATCCGGGGCACATGGGTGTCGTTGGAAATGAGAAAGTAGACAGTCTGGCTGGCTCTGCCGTTATATCAGGGGGTCAGCCCACGGGCGTCACTAGGGTGCGGGGGTGCGGGCGCACCAGGTGACACCGTCAAGGGGTGACACCAAAATAAAAATTGCAAATTTGATAAAGCAGACATAGCTCTGTCTAGTCGGGTTTCATAACCGTTCATTGTTAAATACATGCAGGCACGGGGTGCCACCATGCAGAGCAGGCACTTTTAAAAGCAGACCAATATGGAATAACAGTAGAGATAAGATTAAGGTTCAAGAAGAGAATGGTAGAGGAACAACTCAGAGAGGCTGGACTCACTATGCAAGAAGAAAACAATAGGGCGATGCTGGAGTGTATTGATCGTTTTCATTCTGAACTCCAGACCAGATCAACATCGATCAAGGAAGTAGCAAATATGTTTGAGGCTGTTCAAGCCAAGAGTCTTCTATCAGCAACTGAAGAAAGAGTTGCTGGTGTCAGTTCCAAAATTGACCACTTTCTATGATGAGCTATCCGGAGTAGAGCTTTTAAAAGAAATACCAAGGCTGAGAAGACACCTGAAGGCAGCAGATATTGATATCCACAAAGCCAAAGACTGGTCAATATTTGATATTTTAAAATTCATAGTTGACTGGGATTTCCTTGAATTTCTCCCAATACTCTCACTAAGCCTACAACTATTTCTTACGATCTGTGTGTCTGTGGCTTCATGAGAGGAGCTTTTCAAAACTGAAACTTATAAAGAACTATTTGCGATCAACCATGGGACAGTCAAGACTTTCTGATCTGGCTATATTATCAATTGAAAGTGATATGGTGAAAGATATTGATTTTGATGATGTGATTGACAGGTTTGCAGCTTTGAAGACCAGGAAGGAAAACTTTTAAATAACATAAATTTTAATGTTAAATAACAAAAATTTAACTTTGTCCGAGTTTGTCGGTTCTTTATTTATGTTTTACCTGAAGTATTGAAGTTATATTGTTCAATTTGTTTTCTTTCTTATGTCCTTATTAACTTTTTGACTTATTTTACAAACATGACTATATGCGATTATATATGGTACAGGAACACTCGGAAGAAGACCATGGTGAAAGTCTAGAGGGCTGACACCAAGAGTTTACTGCACTGGGTGACACCAACCCCAGTGACGCCACTGGGTCAGCCAATGGACAGAGCTGACATGTTGAACGCCCTATAGAGTGTGGTCTTGTCTTTCTACGGATTGTATCTTCTCTTTCTGTTGTCTTGTGTCTTGTCTTCCTACGAGATGTATCTTCTCTTTCTGTTGTCTTGTGTCTTGTCTTCCTACAGGTTGAAGCAAGATCTCAGCTTGTGTTACAATGTAACCTGACAAACAACGACTACATATTTGTAATGCTTGTAAAAAACGTCAAGTTGATGTTAGCTTCCGTCAGCATATTACCATTAACCTTATTATCTAATTCAAGTCTACAACGCCGGAATAATACTAGCAATCAAAATCCATACACATATTAATTTCACATAATTCAAACATGATTAGATGATCTAGACGTGCAGATTGTAACAAAGAAATAAACAAGTCTAGAAGGGTATGACACCAGAAATAACATTAGTAATGAGCTGTCATTTGTTAATGCAGGTGTGACGGTGACTTTAACAAATAGTGGAGACTTTCCATAACGCTGTAGACATATTATTTGTCACACACAAAACTGCAATAAGTATCGATCTGTGTAACATTTCTTAACAAGGTGACAAATCACAACTCGGTATAAATCAAACATTGAGAGCAGTAATAGGACAAGTAATGTACAACAGATAGCGTAAACAAATGTGATGATGTACTTCTAAAACATATTGGTCGTTGGTTACTGGACTACTGTTTATGGACTACGGACATGAATGCTTAATCTTCCCCAACAGATGTCCAAGGGTATACATACTGAATGTTTCCTTGGTTTCCATGTCTTTGTGTCATCTTGAAAAATATCCATGATCGAAACGTATAATTGTCGCTAGTTTTAACTTTAATTACATTTTTGCTTACTTATGTGGTACTATATACACGTGTCTTTGTTCTTAAACACCAATTTGCTTAGTATCACTGTAGCCTATCCACGGTTGTCTCCAGGTCTGCTCTGATAGTATCCTGAGCCTATCCACGGTTGTCTCAGGTCTGGTCTGATAGTACACTGTAGCCTATCCACGGTTGCTCCAGGTCTGCTCGATAGTATCACTGCAGCCTATCCACGGTCTCCAGGTCTGGTCTGATATATCACAGCCTCCACGTTGTCTCAGGTCTGTTTGATAGTATACTGTAGCTATCACGGCTGTTCAGGTCTGCTCTGATAGTATCACGTGTAGACATCCACGGCTGTCTCCAGGTCTGTCTGATAGTATCACTGTAGTATCCACGGTGTTCGGTCTGGTCTGAAGTATCACTAGCTACCCGGTTGTCCCAGGTTGGTCTGATAGTATCACTGAGCAATCCACGGTTGTCTCAGGTTGCCTGAAATATCAACGACTCTATCACGGTTGTCTCAGGTCTCCCTGATAGTATCACTGTAGCTATCCACGGTTGTTCAGGTCTGGTCTGATAGTATCACTGCTAGCTATCAGTTTCCCAGGTCTGGTTGAGTATCTTAGCTATCCAGGTTGTCTCAGGTCTGGTCTGATAGTATCACTGTAGCCTATCCACGGTTGTCTCCAGGTCTGGTCTGATAGTATCACTGTAGCCTATCCACGGTTGTCTCCAGGTCTGGTCTGATCTGACCACCTACAATTTGTAGATTTCCGTCCATGGCCTACCTGGTTAAGCACATTTCTCAGTATGCACATCAAACATTCAACTCTACTTGTGCATGATATAATTCAAACCCCGCTGCGTGTGAGTGTCTGTGACTTAGTGGTAGTAAGCTCGTTACAACCCAAGTGTACATAGTTCAAACTCCGCTGCGACGGGCAGTTTGGAAGCAAATTTATCCCCGTGGATTTTTACGAACGGTAAAAATAGACATCACCGTTCAGAAAGCAATGACAAACTACTGAACGTATAATCGTTGCCTAGAAAATCAACGACTCGTTTACTGTGGTTAATAGCGAAGTTATGTACAGGATATGCCATGATTTTCATCTTCAAATATCTGGCTAGACATTCAACAACACAATTTGAGTATCTTCATTCAACAAACGGGCGCCAGTAAACTGAACAACATCTCCCCCAATCCATCTTCACTTCCCTGACGGTCAATACTGTTGATGCACCGTCCGCTGTCTCATTGCCACAAACACCTGCATGTCCAGGACAGAAGATCTAAATAATCATCTGTAGGTTGCAAAACCTCAATAAACGACATCTACTCATATCTCAACCTGTTATTTTAACTCCTTCGTCCTTCTGTGCCGCCGATATATTGGCACCCTATATGTTTTAAGATGCCGCAAAGCAAGTATATTGACAAATATAGTATACAATGCAGTATAAGTGTATCTGGAAGTAAACAGAAAATTGCAGAGTGAAAAGAGTTTAGCCCTCCTAAGTCTCGACTAAGAGTCACAAATAACAATGCCTCATTAAACAGAGTCCAAGAGAACCTCTCTACAGCAGTAGTTATAAATTATAATTATCAGCAATATAAATAACTAACAATCATATTACATATAAATGTGCTTGAGCTTATGAGGCGACCGTGGCGAAATCTGCTTTAAACAAATTAGCTCGCCAAAAACGCCCCCTTAAAAAATGTATACTGAGCCACCACTTGTGTATGTAATAAACGTATTTGTGGCGTCAGAACCGATTAAAAAACAATTGTGTTATACATAAAACTATTCAGTTATAAGTACAAGTCATGCACCTTCATCCACATTGGCAGCGATGTTTTCTTCTTCTTCTTCTTCTTCTTTCTAATCAGGTTTACCTCACAGCGTTAGGATAAGAAGAGATATCTAGAACATGCTGTTGTATGCGTTTCATAAATGGTGTCTTTAACTGCTTCTGTTATTTCTGTGGTCCACTTTTTGCCAGAACAATCTTTGTGCTTTGTATCCACTGTATCGTCTGTGGCCTAGGGGTTAGTGACTCGGTCTGTTAACTCCGACGTTCTTAGTTTGAATCACGCTGCGGACAGTTTGGTTGCAAATTGTTTGTGTGGATTTTAACAAAAGGACGATGACACCACCCGTTCAGAAAGTAATGGCAAACTACTGAACGTAATAATGCCTAGAAAATCACAAACAGCGTTAAAAGCTGGGGTTGATTCGCAAATTCCTGTAAAGGATATGCAATTAACTTTTTTTTATCCACTGTATCGGAGAAGCATTGCTTTTTGAGGCGAACTGTCTATTGGTAATTTTGTGTATGTGGCCGAACCATTTAATTTGTTTCTTGATGAAGTTCGGTATTGATGTTGAATCCACTTTGTTTCCGGATGTCTTCATTTCTAAACTGGTCTATATTTGATACACCAAGCATTCTGAGTAGACACATCATCAAGTGGTGAAGTAGTTTACCTGCTGTACTAAAGATTGTGGGCTCGAATCCGGACCGAGATACATATACATTTTTTCACGAGATCCATAGGTTTGTTACCGGAGCTACGGAGTTGGTGCAATTCTCTCGTCAGATGACATTCCATCACTGCTGACAGGGACGGAGCCATATATGGTAACCCGGTGCAATAAAGTCAATCCTTCTCCTTTGTACTTCATCTCTACAACTTTGTAAACAACATAAATAACAGCATATTATACCAACAGACCCCAGTCTTACACAAGGACACGTCATTACCAGACGAATGCCATTAACGTTTACAAGTTATCCATGCATGTCGTTAGTTTAAGTAAACCTTGCTACATTATTTATTAACAATATTATTTTTCCAACAAGTTTGAATGTTTACTGTGCTACAAATGATTTGACAACTATTGTTGTCATTAATTTTTGGGAAAAATGAATCTGTTTATTTATTTTCTGTCCGTCGAAACAATCAATAAAGATTAAGACATGACGATCAATGAATATTACTTGAGAACAATCAAACAACGAGCTTGTCTATTTGAGGACACAATTTATTGTCGCATTCAACTTCAGTTTCAGTTTGGAATATCTTCATTGCACTCCGGACATGTCCATAGTTGCTCCAGTCTCCTTCGCAATATATCTAATAGCGTCCAGCGACTGACCGTACCAGTTCGATTTTGATTGACGAGCCTACTCATATACCTGTTATGCTGTTCTTTTCTGGCTACTCCAATCTTCAATCCCAGCTCTTGCAATCTAGTAGTTCACGTGGATTGGTTTCAATTAAAATCCTTTTGTAGCCACACTCTTTAAGAGAGCGTTCAGAGTATCAGCTCTATCCATTTGCTGACCCTCTGATGTGGTAGCAGAGTCAGCTAGCCTCTCTGCTCTCTCATTGCCAACGACACCCATGTGCCTTAATATGATGGCAGAGCCAGCCAGCCTGTTTTCTCTCTCATTGCGCAGGACATCCATGTGACCCGGAACGAACATAAGTGTTATTTTGCAAATTGTTGACGCTTATAGTAATCCCGGAATAGATGTGCACACGGGGAGATCTTAGGAATCTCTGTTGCTAACTGTTTCAGCCCTTGTCTTGCGTTTCGAAGGACGTGGGTTCGAAACCCGACAGAGCCGTTCTGTTCACGAGTGCATTTTTGCAGCGACCTCTGCAATTGTTGGCGGAGCTCGTGCTTTGTGCAATACTCTCGGCTACTTTGTGTCATTTCTTCAGAGGGACTGAGCCATATTGGGTAACATCCGGTGCATTGAAGTCAAACTTTTAAATGTGGAAAACGATATTCCAAGACAAGATGAAAAATCCCCCAACCATCACCGCTTACATCGACCTACATCATCGCTTACACCGACCTACATCATCGCTTACACCGACATACATCATCGCTTACACCGACCTACATCATCGCTTACACCGACCTACATCATCGCTTACACCGACATACATCATCGCTTACACCGACCTACATCTGCGCTTACACCGACCTACACTATGCTACAAAAAGAAACTAATAATGGGCTTAACCCCTTGATACACATAGGGTATCACTGACCCTTTAACACAGAGATTGAGCTCGACCTACTTTATGACCCGAGATATTGAAGGCTTTAGCACTTTATACAATGAGATATTGAGGCTTGAGGCTCATTATACGAGATATTGGAGGCTTGAGGCTCACTTATATACACGAGATATTGGAGGCTTGAGGCTCATTTATATACACGAGATATTGGAGGCTTGAGGCTCACTTTATATACACGAGATATTGGAGGCTTGAGGCTCACTTTATATACACGAGATATTGGAGGCTTGAGGCTCACTTTATATACACGAGATATTGGAGGCTTGAGGCTCACTTTATATACAGAGATATTGAGGCTTGAGGCTCACTTTATATACACGAGATATTGGAGGCTTGAGGCTCACTTTATATACACGAGATATTGGAGGCTTGAGGCTCACTTTATATACACGAGATATTGAAGGCTTGAGGCTCACTTTATATACACGATATATTGAAGGCTTGAGGTTTACTTTATATACACGAGATATTGAAGGCTTGAGGCTCACTTTATATACACGAGATATTGGAGGCTTGAGGCTCACATTATATACACGAGATTTTGGGAGGCTTGAGGCTCACTTATACCGGAGATATTGAAGCTTGAGGCTCATTATCACAGAGATATTGAGGCTTGATATATACAATATATAGACACCAGACAAATCAGGCTCTGAAGTCCTTATGTGATTTATATAAGTATCAAAGTAGTATGCCTGCTAGTGTAGGTGAACGTATCACTTCACACACCTATCTCTCTCTCTCTCTCTCTCTCTCTCTCTCCCCGACACACTTCCTAATGCAGTTTATTCGTTCTGACGCTGGTTTATTGTCGAACCAAGATGTCAGTCCATCCAACATCTTCTCCCTCTGCCTACTTATAATTATAGAGACATGATCGCATGATTAATCCTTCTTTCCATTCTTTCGCTTGAAATATTGTCTATATATTCATCGCTGTCTCTTGTTTAAACTTCACTGTCCTTTGTGGCTCCCACAGAGGTTCAGGTAGTTAGTTTTCTGTCCAGTGTAATTTCACTAGGTCATGTAGTTTGTCTCAGTATATGATAATTGGGACAGTCTAAAAGTATGTGCTCTGCAGTCTGGTGTGTCTGTCCACATGTACACATGTCTGAATTGCCAATCTTTAACTTGTATTCATGTGGCTGCTGAGTCGATTGTGTCCTGTTCTGATACGCAGAATGACAACTTGTTCTGTGG
Organism: Arion vulgaris; assembly: GCA_020796225.1. Lineage (NCBI taxonomy): Eukaryota > Metazoa > Mollusca > Gastropoda > Stylommatophora > Arionidae > Arion > Arion vulgaris. The sequence goes on along the minus strand of CM036771.1, from coordinate 6,675,970 downwards.
CGCAGAATGACAACTTGTTCTGAGGCGCAGAATGACAACTTGTCCTAATCCGCTCATAATATAGTAACATGATTAATGATTCCAGTCTTTCAGACCAGATAGAGTCAAAGACTTTGCAAACTAACAGTGTTAAGTCCTTCTGGTGTACTCTTAAAAGAACTTAAGTACATGCTCACAAACAAGGGACTATCCAGACTTATGTGGATCGTGTTATATCAAACAAAACATATGATCACCTTACAAGGGACGAGCTTTAAGAACATCCCTATGCAATTATTTCAGAATAAATAAGCACAAACTCAATTATAGAACAAATACGGTATGATCTTGAATATTCTTGAACAAATACAGACTAAGCTGGAATCCTAGTAACAACAAGCTGGCAAGATCGTGTGAGGATTTACTGTAATACATTCAAAATTGCATATTTCCGTGCACTCTTTCTTGATGCGGATTGTGTTTCAACCGTGCACGAATATTAAACTTCCACATTTGCGAATGTGGTAATTGGATTTCAATGCTCAAAAGAAAAGTTAAAATATGTTTCTACATCTTCTGCGTTCTAACTAGATTGGGGTTTTGGATTCTCTAATAACGGCAGCCGCCTGCCTCAGATTGTCAGTCAGCCGCGCCATACAGTTTGTCTTGAACGCTGGTGTAAGTGGGCCATTTCTTTCTTCTCAAGTTTGCATAGTCAGCTTTGTAGGAAATGCTCTGTTGTCGTACCCACCACACTACAGAAGTACTGGTCGTTGGTGCCTAACTTGAATCTAGTATACAAGTGGTGTTTCAATTTGTTGTGACCCGTCCGAAGGCGAAGTATGACAGTCTGGTCCCTTTTAGACAGTTGATAATATTCATCATTCAATACTGTAAGGTGTAGCCAAAGACAGGTAAGCATGGCGAGCGACAGTGAGGGGCATATTCTTAATGATTTTCAACTGCCAAGGGTTATTTCTTCGAACGCTCCATATCGACCACTTATTAAACAACTCTTTGTGATTTGTACGTGATCTGAGCCTAAGAGCGATTGTAAGTAAAAAGTAAGTAAGTAAAGGAACCCTTTCATACCTCGTGGTATATAGGTCAATAGTGTTAGGTCTGTATTTTTCATTGACCGTCGGCACACGATGGATGATGTGGTCAGCATCACGCCGGCCGCCTTTACTTTCCCAGAGCATGTCTGGTACCCAGTTGAGGCTGGGTCGACATAAAAGCCGTCGCGGTCGGGAAAAATTCCACGCGTACTGCTGGAGTTGAACCCAGACCACCAACCTTGAGAAGCGAGTTCACTAACAACTACGCTACCACGGCTCTCCAGAGCGATTGTACCTTGCGCCAATTATGCGCCTAGAAGTAGGCCAGCCCACATCGAATTTCTGCAACGCATTTTACTTACTAGGGTATCTTCCTTAGGTCCCTACCTCCATCGCCTCTTACGACATGCCCTGTATGTCGTAGTACATTTTACGTACACAATTTGGAACATGAAACCAACTTTTATCATCCGTCTCCGGTAAAACTAGGGAAATTTGACCGAATCTTGCGTAGGCCGTTTAATTTACAATTCCTTGAAAAACAGTATAGCTGCGTTATCAATGACGTTGTACTCATTCAACAAACTGTTACTAAGCAACTGCATTACGTCCCCTTTATCCCATCTCCTTCCAACGCTCCAACTAAAGGTACATTCAATGCAAGTATTGTATACAAGGTAGAACACAGGTGAGAAAGTAAATACAGTCTAGAAACGTGTTAACCAGAGATAGCAGAAGAGAGGAAAAATAAAACGGTGTGATAAGTTTATAATCAAAATGAAATTTGCAATCCCATGTTTACCTTCGTGGCTGGTAAATTCACTTTATGTATCTTGCAGGCAAGGAACCGTAACCTTTCCAGAAACATAACAGATATCCTCAACGTTTAACCATGCTGTGTGTTGTTAGATATTGGCTCTACACCAGCGTTTTCCAAACTAGGTCCCAAGACCCTGGGGTCTGCGAGGTACTCACAGGGGTCCTCAAGCACATGAATAAATATTGTGATCTTTGACATTTCAAACAGAAATATAAATTTTAAAAATATGTATAAAATAGTGGTAAACTAATTCCGCTGTGAAATCAAAGGACACGGACCAGACCGGAGTCTAAATGTCTGACAGGACAAAATGAAAGATCATTTGAAGTTTCCTGCAGTCCTAAATTAGATCCAGCTTGACTGTTGATATGGTGTAATAATAACTCCATCGCTAGAAGATTTTCATATTTAGAAACCTTTGAGGGTCCTCACTAATGCAAAGTTTAGGAGCCGCTGGCGTACACCATATGAAAAAAACGACATGAATTAGTTGCTTGAATATGCGTATATCATAGAAACACACATCAGGATACGTAGAACGATAACCATTGAGGATAAGATATCAAAGGATGTTGGCGACCAATCAAAAAGAAAAAATCACGCAAAGAAAGGAAAAAAGAAACCACGTCCACCTGTTAGGTTTAGTAGTAAAAGTTATATTTTAAAAGTTTAGTTTAGTATAATATTTGGTGGGTTGTTAGTGGGCGTTTCAAGTGAGATGATTAAAGCTTAGTTTAGTAAATGTTGGTGGGTTGCTAGTGGGCGTTTCAAGTGAGATGATTAAAGCTTAGTTTAGTAAATGTTGGTGGGTTGTTAGTGGGCGTTTCAAGTGAGATGATTAAAGCTTAGTTTAGTAACGGTTAGTGAGAAGCTACTGGGCGTCTCTATCTTCTTTCTACTTTTTATTTCGTCACACTATTACTGGGTTGTTGCCCAGTGTCATGGTTTACTGATTGTGTCTTGTGCTGCTCTAGTGACATAGTTAGTTAGTTAGTTTGTTTCTTTCGTGCCAAAGGTGGCACATAGGGCAGAGGCTTTAGATCTCCATGTGATGCTGTTCGTTGCTAGCAGTTGGAGATCTTGTGTGGTTTTACATCCCAATAGTTTACTTTCTTGTTGGATGGTTTTTCGAAGAATAGTCTAGTGGCTTGCGTGATAGTTGTTTTTTATTTTTGACAGGATTCTGCTAGTCATCTAATCATCTGTTTTTGTGGTCTTCCTCTCGCTTTCTGTCCTGATGTTCTGTTATAGAAGACTATGCATACTGTGGAGTTTGGTTGCAATGCCTATTAAGTGGCCAAACCACTTTATTCTTTGTTTCTCAATATAATTCAAGCAAGTTTCTTCCCTTACTTTCTTTCTTATTCTAATATTGGAGACTCTTGTTTTTTCTGGAGCTGTTGGTATCAACATATTAAGCATGTTAAGAGAAGACAAAAAGCACAATTGATCTTTGTATTATATCCAGCTATATCGTTTGACACACAAGTCTTCTACAAGAGATTTCCATTGATGTCGTTTTGCCGCCCTTTCTACTAATTGTTTCTTAGGTCATGCCAGTCATGCAATTCATAAAAGAACAACAAATTAAATGGTTTGGACATCTGACAAGAATGCCCTGGTATCGTCTATCACAGAGAGTCACATAGAAAAAGTATAGAGTACAAAACAAGAGGAAGACCACGCAAAAGATGGATCGACAGAACAGCCTTACGAAAATGAATATCAGCTTACAAAGTTCCTTAAAACAAGCACACACAAGATCACTATTCCCCCTTCTATAAAGAAGTAAATGGTGGAAGAGAAGAAGAAGAGTTTCTGACGTCAGGTCACAATCTTGCAACAATTCATTGCACAGTTCTTTAATGTTAAGTTTTATTCTGCCGGGTTAGGGTTTCATATTATTTGTGACGAAGAAAACCATTACAGGCATATACTGGTACATTTCTGCTGGCGAAGTGGTTAAGAAGTTATGAACGTTGTCGGTTCCAATCCAGACCGAGTCACGTGTGCAATTTTTTTTCATTAGGACCCTATCATTGTTGCTGGAGTTACGGAGTCCGTGCTTTGTGCAACACTTTTGGCAGATGGAGTGATATTTCAGCCAACAGAGACGGAGTCATATGAAAAAGCCATATATATATATCAACCGAAAATAGACCCAGAACTTTATTGTATAATGTGTTCGTACGCCCAGCGAACTTATTGGTTTACTCGTGTACGCTGTATGTCATACTGCATACCGCACAGTCCAATTATAAAGTCGAATAACATGTTTGTAACACATGTGTAACTGACCTTCAAACACACACACTAAGCACACACGTGTCCACCCACACACATAATATAGCCATTACAGAAAGGCTAGTTCTAACAGAGTATAGCAGTGCTATATCGCAGACAGACAATTACTGTACGCATAGTTAGTACACATAAATACATTTACAACACGTGCATATCAACGTACTCGTTTGTGTACACACTGAAGCAAACGACAGTGTACTTCCAACGTCACTAATTAACACATGCATCAATGCACTGTCCATTTCTCTCGTTAATGAACTTGTGAATCAATGCTTTAATTAATTGACTAGTCACTACAAGAAATCAATACTTTCAGAGATGATGACTTTGATGAGAACCGGACCGTTATTGTTATTTGTAATATTTGTTAGCGAGTTCGAGAATATTATGATGGATGCTGCATTAGAGGATGAAACATGTGTGTCCAATGTGCGAGGATATTGATCGGAAAAACTGAAGTGAACCAAATGTATGTTCCAGACATTGGCTTAACACCAACCGTTGCATGTTTCGGACAATATCTTACCCTCAACAGTTGCATGTTCCGGACATCAGCTTAACACCAACCGTTGCATGTTTCGGACATCAGCTTAACACCAACCGTTGCATGTTCCGAATAATATCTTACCATCAACAGTTGCATGTTCCGGACATCAACTTAACACCAACCGTTGCATGTTCCGGACAATACCTTACCATCAACCGTTGCATGTTCCAGACAGCAGTTTACCACGATGGGTTGTACGTTTCGACAACGAGATTTCAGGTTTGATAAACAAACGTATAAGTGGTATCACACGTTGCATGTTCCAGCAATCTGGAGTTGAGAGTTACGTAACACTGTTCCTGGTTAACGCTGTAGTAGATTTGATTGATTGATTGATTGATAGGACCATCATCATTACATTTCGGTGAGTAATCATGTGTGCTCCAATCGCTTTCTTACAAAGGAAGATCTCAGCTGCAGTGCATTAACTCCGTAGCACCGGTGAGGGTCCCCGATGTAATTTAGAAGATGAACATATTTTTGCAGGAATTTTAAATTTTAATCTTTTTTTATGAATTTTGCACGGGCAGCGGCTTTTCAGCCTGCTCTTCTCGACTTTGAACTACCAATAGTTTATTTACGTGTTCAAATTTAACGTGCTGATATATATAATCAGTTGACATACAAATCAAATGCAGAGTGGTTTAATAAGTGGTCGATATGGAGAGTTTCAAATAGAAGAAGAAGAATATTTGTTTATCATACAATCCTCACGCAGAAAAGTTGATATTTAATTTTCAAACATGAACAAGTTTGTCGTGGAATACAAAACTATACATATACAGCAATCGAAATCCGTGCAGAAATAGAACGAGATTAAGGGGACGATATCTCTTCACTCTTAAATAATGAAATTGCATCCCCTTGACGAAATATACAGGAATCAAATTGAATGTGTTCGTATTCATGATTGCGTTACCGTCACGTGCACAAAGATTGTAGACAATCAATAGTAGGCATATCTGACATTTTTTTCTACTTAAGATTGAATGCATAAAAAGGTACATATGGTACTCTTCACCACCCTTCGTCCCTAGGAGGCATATAAAAGCTTCCTAGGGACGAACGGTGAAGAGTACCGTTTGTACCTTTTTACGCATTCAATCTTAAGTATGTCAAGTATGCCTAATATTGATTGTCTACAATCTTTACGCACGTGACGGTAACGCAATCATGAATACAAACAAATTTCAATTTGATTCCTGTATATTTGCGTCAAGGGATGCAATTTCATTATTTAAGTGTGAAGAGATATCGTCCCTTTACAAGGTTTTCCAAAGCCCGCCTATCCAAGGCCATCTTTTCCTGATCTCTCTACTCTCTCCCAATTTTCTTGCATTTCCGTCTCCAACTTCCGTCTCCATGCGTTCCTGAGTCTTCCCTTACTTATGTTGCCCTGTGGGTTCCATCGGAGAGCCTGTCTCGTGGTGCTGTAATGGGGTTTCCTCAGTGATACCATTAATCGTCACCTTCTGCCCCTTATCTCTTGTACCACCTGCCGTTGTCCGCTCTATCCCTACAATTCCCTGTTTGTGGTCCTGTCATACGATCGCAGATGGAGTATCCTGCACAGGCATCTATTGATTAACGTCTGCAACTTTTTGATGTTCCCTTAGTTGTTCTCCATGTCTCCGCTCCATATAGAAGGACAGTTTCAACTTGTAACTGAAACTGTAACTGCATTGTTTATACTGTAATGTAACAAACATCATTAAATATTTCATTAAGTTATACCAGCTGAAGTATGTCATCCACGTAAGCTCTCGTATGTTGAGTGTATGTAACAACTAACCACATATGAATATCCCTACTGCTAGCAAGGCTCAATCAACCATTAAGTGTAACTAAACATATGCTTTATGTCTTCAAATGAGGGAGCTAAGGGCAGCAGATACATTTTCAATTGCCGGATTTATACTGAGCCGCATTGTTGTAAAACAGATAGTGATGTAGATGTACCAAGTTTTATAATAAAGAGGTTCTCGTAGCCGGTACAGGTAAAGTAACGAGTTGTGTATCTTATCATGTGCAATAAAGAGATCTCAACACACATGGCTACTCATCGAAGTGCAATGATAATGGTGCTACCTATCAATCAATCCGCTGCTTGTCATCAATCAATCATTATATTCAAAACTGTTGATTCTCTTCATTTGCTATTATTGGACATAGTTGTATCACATACTTTTGCAGAACTGTCTCGAAACATACTGTATACTCAACAAAACAATTTTTATTTTTTGTCTACACGTATTTCACGCACGAGTTATATTTTGATGAGTAAACATGTGACGTAAGATCGATCTGACCTGATTAAACAATCCAAACTTAAGATCCCGACCTACTCAATTTTGCGGAAATTTCTAGAGTTTGACTAGACACAGATTGTGTAATAATCACGCCCAAATTAAATACATCAGTTTGGAAATCGTGTAGTAGGGAATTGAACAGGCCCGGATTTTGGGCATGGTATATTAATTAGGGGTTGGAATTTTAGTAAATACAGACATATATTCATTCAAATGATCATCATTTCTCCATTGACAAACACATCAGAACACCCTTGCGACTTCAACCAACATCTGTACACATCATCCAATCATTTTGTCAATATCAAACAGCTGTAAACTGGAAACAAGAGCATGTCTGACATCATTTCCTGTATGAAGCTGTAGATTTCCGCGCGTGTCGCTTCAACAATACAATTATGAATTCCAGGAACGCAGCAATGATGGCATTATCTAGTCCTGTTCCTTTTTTTACACAAACTCATGCAGCAATATTTCTGGGAGGTTTTTTTCCTGCCAAATTATACCGGAAATAGATAGTACAAATAAATCGATAAAAAATATCCATATGCATTGCCAGTAATTACGCTGGAAAATTGGACAGGTACCTGGCAATATATTCTATTTTAAACATGGCCGTGCCGTGCTATTATACAAAGACGTGGCCGCATCAGGCGGTACCATAAGGGGGCGGCATAAGCAGCGATATCAAAATACAGTTTGAACAATTCAATAATTAAAAATCTTTACTCAACGCTTTTCTATATTGTTCTATGTTATTCCGATATTGTTCTATGTTATTCCGATATTATTGTTATTCCGATATTGTTCTATGTTATTCCGATATTGATGTATATGATTTAGTATTCGTACATTTTGTGCATTTAAAAAAAGGTCACAATCGAAGGTTATTTTAAAGAAAAAACATTTAAAGGGCGGCATTTCGAAGACTTGCATCATACTGAGAAAATATACCGCACGGTCCTGATTGTAGATATGATTTAGTATTACTATCTACAATAGTTGAAGTGTAGCATGGACACTTATCAAAATTGTTACTCTGTTGACAAATATGAATATGAGGCTACTACTACAAGAGATGTACATAGAGCTTATACAGGGTGTTCAACTTAAAAGCAGCCCCAATGATAAATAGAAATTTGCCAGGTACGCATTGCATCTCGTCTATTTACTATTTAAACCGGTTCTGACTAGCTTGTCCTACGTCACATTTGTTCATCGCCCCTTCCCGCACTACAATTACACACCGTCACACAACCTTGACCTATCTACGTCATAACTGAACCTTCTCATTTCCATACATATATGCCAGATTAGCTCCATTCGCAGACTGCTTTTATCTTGAACACCCTGTAGATTAACGTACAGAGCTTACACATGAACGGAAAGAGCTTACATATGAACGGAAAAAGCTTACACGTGAAGAGTTAAGAACTCTGAATACTGAGAGTATCTGAGAGCTTAATATGATATAAATTTACATTGTAAACGTGAACTAGTCATTACCACAAAGAGACCTCTTGATTCTCTTTACATCTAACACTTGCTATTGTCTGTATTTGATTTGGACTTTAGAGGGTGTGTGTATTCGTTGTTTCAGTTGAGCGTCTACAGACTTCTAGATCTATTTGAATAGCAACTCTCAAGAATCCGGGAACTACATTTATCTAACATCAGTCCCCATTGGTGCCATTGAACTAAGATTATACTCTCTAAAAAGGATCTACAGAATAACGATTATCTTAATTGCAGCGGGTTTAACGTATGGCTCCTTTCATGTCGAAAGATTTGGTACGCATTTTCTGATATGGTACGATATGATAGCGTGTTGCAAAAAGCATGAACTCCGTAGCTCCATCATCAATCCTGAGGATCTTATGACAAAATTGCAGATGTGACTCTGTTCTGATTCGAGCCCACAACCTTTAGAATGAGAGGCAAACGTTTCAACCACTTAACCACTTCTACAACGAGACTCACAAAATCTACTTACACTGACAGAAAAATATTAAAACCAAAGACAGTAAATATAATTTTTTGTAAGCAGATGACGAAAACACAATCTTCATCCCTACATTATGCTAGCAGTGCCAAACTTGGATGTGCACATCCCTACATTATGCTAGCAGTGCCAAACTTGGATGTGCACATCTCTACATTATGCTAGCAGTGCCAAACTTGGATGTGCACATCTCTACATTATGCTAGCAGTGCCAAACTTGGATGTGCACATCCCTACATTATGCTAGCAGTGCCAAACTTGGATGTGCACATCCCTACATTATGCTAGCAGTGCCAAACTTGAATGTGCACATCCCTACATTATGCTAGCAGTGCCAAACTTGAATGTGCACATCCCTACATTGTGCTAGCAGTGCCAAACTTGGATGTGCACATCCCTACATTATGCTAGCAGTGCCAAACTTGGATGTGCACATCTCTACATTATGCTAGCAGTACCAAACTTGGATGTGCACATCCCTACATTATGCTAGCAGTGCCAAACTTGGATGTGCACATCCCTACATTATGCTAGCAGTGCCAAACTTGGATGTGCACATCCCTACATTATGCTAGCAGTGCCAAACTTGGATGTGCACATCCCTACATTATGCTAGCAGTGCCAAACTTGGATGTGCACATCCCTACATTATGCTAGCAGTGCCAAACTTGGATGTGGACATTCAACGATAGAAGAAAACTGGCCACAACAGAGAGGAAGTTTCTACGCAGAATACTAGCCACAACAGAGAGGAAGTGTCTACGCAAAATACTGGCCACAACAGAGAGGAAGTGTCTACGCAGAATACTAGCCACAACAGAGAGGAAGTGTCTACGCAAAATACTGGCCACAACAGAGAGGAAGTTTCTACGCAGAATACTAGCCACAACAGAGAGGAAGTGTCTACGCAAAATACTGGCCACAACAGAGAGGAAGTTTCTACGCAAAATACTGGCCACAACAGAGAGGAAGTTTCTACGCAGAATACTGGCCACAACAGAGATGAAGTGTCTTCGCAGAATACTTGAAGTATCAAGAAGAGACCGGTTTAGAAATGAAGAAAACAGGAAAAATAGATACAAGATTAATACTGAACTTCATCCCAAAAAACAAACAAAACAGTTAATGGTTCGGACATATCAGCAGATTACCAATCCACATAAACTACTAGATTGCTGGGATTACAGATTTGAGTAGCCAGAAAAGTACAACATAACGTGTAAGTGTAAGTTTCTCAATCAAAATCGAACAGTTACAGTCAGTCGCTGGACGCTGTTGGGGATATTTTGACGGAGATCGGAGCACCTATGGACATGTCCGGAGTGCAATGAAGATATTCGAAACTGAAAGCAGATTACCAGCAGACAGTGAAGATCAAAGCTGTCCACACAAAAGATGGACATCAGAGATAACAAAAGCGCTGAAAATACTGTTTATGACGCACATAAAAGCCCGTTGTATAAATATCTTCTGATATGAGGCAAAACAGGATTAGAGAAACGCACACAAAAGCCCGTTCTATAAATCTCTTCTTATCCTGACGCTGTTAGACAAAACAAGATTGTAGGAGAAAAGAAATAAAAGATGAATAAAGGAATACAACAAATTATATTTTACATGCAACCATAGTTTGATTGATATATGAAAGAGAAAAACCAACAATAATACAAAAACAAATGAAGCTTAAACTCATCATATGAACGAGACAGCATCAAGATGAACACCCACACCACAGTAATAATGGGGATCATATGGTAAATCCACTTAGCATATACGTCATCGTGAGGAAATTAACTCTTAGCATACGCATAATAAAATCACATTTTTACGAGCTCTTTCTTTTGGATAATATTTTAATAGCTGGTACTTGAACCAAAATTTATTATAATTTTATATGTTGAGCATCAAAGCATTTTTTATATAAATATAAATTAGAGTGTGCACATATAAATTAGAGTGTGCAGAGTTGAACGCTAGTTTTTAAATGAATTTATAAAACGAAAGCTTTTATAGTCACCTGCCATATTCTAGAAATTTATAATTTAGCGTACGCGATAGTTAATCTCTTTCTCTCTATTTATCCATTTCTCTCTCTATTTATATATATATATATATATATCTGTATTTCTTTCTCTTCTCTCTTCTCTCTCTCTCTCTGGACTTTCAAATTCCGGTTAAATACTCTGCACTCTTTACACACCGCCTCTCTCAAACTATCAGTTCAATCTATATTTAACATTACCACTTTCTCTCTCTCTTTCTATCCATCTCTTTTAAATCTCTCTGGCTATCTCTCTTCCCTCTCTTTCTCTTTCCTCTTTGTTTCTCTCTCACTTTCTCTCTCGTGTGTTTATCTTATCTTATCTTCTTCTTTCTGTTGTCGTCACACTGCTACCGGGTTGTTGCCCAGTGTCGTCACACTGCTACCGGGTTGTTGCCCAGTACCGTCACACTGCTACCGGGTTGTTGCCCAGTGTCGTCACACTGCTACCGGGTTGTTGCCCAATGTCGTCACACTGCTACCCGGTTGTTGCCCAGTGTCGTGGTTTTCTGTTTTGTCTTGTGCTGTTCTGGTGGCTTGTGTGATTGTTATCTTTGCTCTTTCACAGGATTCTGCTACACCATCTAACCATCTTTTCCGTGGTCTTCCTCTTGCCTTCTTTCCCGATGTTCTGTTGTAGAAGACTGTATACGGTGGAGTTTGGATGCATTCTTATTAAGTGGCCAAACCACTTCATTCTTTGTTTATCTATGTAATTCAAGCACGGTTTTGTGCCAACTTTCTTTCTTATGCTGATGTTAGTGATTCTGTCTTTTCTTGTGTTGTTGGTAACTTTTCGCAGGCAACGCATTTCACATGTACCTATTTTTTTGTGACTGCGCTTTGCTCAATGTCCATATTTGGCTCTGGTAACACAAAGTAGGTATAAAAATGCTGTTGATCATCTGTTGCTTAGCTGCCTGTGAAATTTTTGGGTGCCTTAACAGTGGGGCTAGCTGGTAGGTTATAGCATTTGCTTTTTACACTCTAGCCTCTATCTCTCTATCCAGTTTATCTTATCGTAAGCTAATAAACTAAAAATGCTAGCAAATCTCTCCACCATTCTTGATATCAATAACAACAATATAAATATACTTACCACCTGAGATGATGACAGTAGCTTGCAAACACCACCACAGCTCAGCTGCAACAAATTTACCACCAACCACCTAATCCATTCCGAATTAGCACATAATCTATCACATAATCTATCACACATATGTTTACATATTTTCCAAATACGTTTTCAGTTTCAATTTTGGAATATCTTCATTGCATTCCGAACATGTCCATAGGTGCTCCGATCTCCTTCACAATATCTCCAACAGTGTCCAGCGATAGATCGAACCAGTTGATTGATGAGACTGCTCATATACCTGTTGTGATCTTCTTTTCTGGTTACTCAACTAAGTGTTTTTCTTCTTTTAATATATCCGAAAAACATCCATGGCTCAAAGTATTGTTGACTGTTGCCAATGTTTTTGAATTTATGTTGACAATTCCAAAATGTATGGTGCTATATCACTCAGACAATGTTCTCTAGAATATGTTGCTAATAAACAATAGTATGTCTATATAAATAAAATATGGAACTCCAAGTAATAGAGATTTTACTTTCAATGTTGTTTTCTTCCTAACATATGCCAGCGAGAGATAGAAAAACTGAATAAAGATATAGAAAGTTAGTTGAATGGATTTCGGGAACGCAAGAGAGAGAGAGTTGAAATAGGGGGAAGACTGCAGTAAAATTTGGTAAATAGTGAAACACGTACAAACAAAGTACTATAGTTTTACAAAATACAGAAACAGTGACGATAAACAGCAACGTTTCGACCAACAAGGCCTTTATCAAGCAAACGAACAAACAGGAGTGACAAATTAAAATGAAACACAAATGGACGACCAAATACAAACGTATCTAATGAAAAGCTGGAATAAAAACGAATAACGAAATAAATGTAACACAAAAACACACATAAAAACTAGAAATAGAACGGAAAAGAAACAATGAAACATCTAGTAAACATATAACTTGAATACATGCAACATATACCCATATAGACTACAAAGCATAGGAAGAGAAAGTACTAAGAAGCATAAGAATGTAATACGTTGAGCCCGCGTGGTCGCAAGGTACCATACAAAGAAATCAACCGATTCTCCAGAGCAAATCGACTACGATCATCAGAGGAACATGATCGGATGGCTGTGACCTGGACATCGCAAGCTCCTGAATGGCCAGTATCATTGAAATGGGTAGCTACAGGGTCACAGAGCATTGGCGTATATCGCGCAAGTGTTGGGCGAATCGGTCACTGAGTCTCCTGCCGGTTTCCCCAATATAGACCTTGTTGCACCGCTTGCAGATAATGGCATAGATAATATTACGGGACTCGCATGTGAAACTGTCTTCAACAACGAACGTGGCTTTTGGAAAAGACACCGTGCGGGTCTGTATGACATAAGCACAAGTGTTGCAGCGCCGACGGCCACACTGGATGGTGCCAAAATGACTCTGGATATTAGGCTTGAGGAGACTGTGAACCAACATATCCTTAAGGCTTCTGTCCCTTCTGTACGCCACCAAAGGATAGTGTTGGAAGATTGAACGTGTCTCAGGATCAGACTGAAGAATGGAGAGATGACGGAATAAGACTTTCTTCACAAGGAACTATGAGGGTGGAAAGTTAAGACAAGTTTCACCTTGTCAGAATTGGAAGTTCTATGCTGGTTAGAGAGAGCCTCCTGGCGAGAAATTTGTTGAACGCCCTGCATAGCAGAAGCAGAGAGAGTTGAATAGATTTGAAAGTAGATGTCTGAGAAATAGAATGCAAATGATGTAGCACGAGTTCAGGAGAAGTCATGAAATTACAGGAAATATTTCTTCAACCGGAAGTAAAAACCTCCCGAGTGGCTACTGTGGCCCAAATTTGGAGTGTAAAGAATAGAACCACTGTGACCTGTCACGCATGTCGTAAGAGGCGATTAAGGAGGTTTGGCTGAATCGAATGCACGTGTCCTAAACGTGTAGAAGTCTTTGCGTTTAGGTGCCTACCAAACCAATGTGCAACGTATACACGTTCTTGGCAAAGATCAAACATATCACAAAGAGTGATTAAAATTGGTCGTAAAGAACAAACGCAAAGAAGAAGAAGAGGAGTAGTAACAACTGTTATTTTTCTGTAAAAGAAAACAGTGATATGTTGGGCATTCTCTGAAAAGACATAATCAATGGATCACAAAGCAGGTATTGGAGTGGGGAGAATGTGGGTGTCACAGGGTTCAAACACTGCAACAAGCTTTACTGAGAAAGGTGAGAATCATTAATTTCATAGAAGAGAATGAACAAGATGATCAGGATAGAACGGTATGAATAAATTGCTTACTAGCGCTACGCAACATATAACACGAGAGGAATATAATATTAAAAATTAACAAATAATATATATATAATAAATAAAGTAACAAAATAATACAAATATCACATAAATAATGGAAAGCATCGCAGCGCTTGATTTCTTTACAGATCATTGATAAAAGTCGAAAGTAATCAATCATCATCATCATCATGTGTCTCAGGAGATTGTATCAATAAATATACGAGAGTGTGTCCCCGACGTTGGCAACATGTTAGTACTGCATCTATTTGCTCCCAATATAATTAAAAATTCAAATTTTAAGTCAGCAAAAAACAGAAAAGTTAAACTACGTGGAGATTGGATTCTAAGGTTGTCATTTTTATTATTTATTTTATTGTTCATTTTTCTTCTTGCTTATGTAATACTATATATACCTGTCTTGGTCATATATCGCCCATTTACCCTGTATTACCGCAGTGTCCCCACGGTTTTCTCCAGATCTGGTCTTCTTCTCTTCTTCTGCGTTCTCACTAGATTGGGATTTCGGATTCTCTAATAAAGGCAGCTGTCTGTCTCAGATTATCAGCCACGCCCTACAGTTTGTCTTGGACGCTAGTGTAATTGGGCCACTTTTTCTTCTCAAATCTGCATACTGGGGGCAGTTCTGTAGGATATAATTCCTATTATTTCTGCTTCCCCGTTTGTACCGACCTCGTCCCGCAGTAAGCTTTGACCACCCTCGTGATGGTGGGTCTGACATTCTTACAGCGTGGCTAATTCTCAGAGGCAGATTGGCGACCGTAGAATCCGTTATCCCATTCCTCATTGTGAGGGTCGTTGCACCATGTTATGCGCCTTACGGCCTGATGCATCCGTTTTCTGCAAGCATTTGTTTCGGGTTAGCATTCCCTAGCGGACACATGCATCCGATTTCAGCCAAACCTCCTTAGTCGCCTCTTACGACATGCGTGGCAGGTAACAGTGGTTCTATTCTTTGCATCCCAAATTTGGGCCCCGGTAACCACACGGGCGAGATCTGATCTGATCCGAAGGTAAAATCGAGTTCAGTCCTATAGTATATATTCCCAGTGCTGGAAATATTTATCAAAGCAGACATTGAAGTGGGATGCAATGGGTTCAAGAAAGAGAGGGCGAAATAAGGAGACCCTGAAACGAACTTTGCTGAGAGAGGCAAGAAATATCGGTCTCAGTTTCTTGGAAGAGATTGAGCGAGTTGCCTAGGATAGAGCGGTATGGAAAAATTGCTTGCATGCTCTATGTAACGTATAACGGTAAGAGGTGAATTATTATTTTGGGAAAATGCATGCTCATAGTATTCTGAACTTTGTTTACCTATTAGTTCCAGTCAAGAGATACTATGAAGACAAATGTTTTCCTATTAGTTCCAGTCAAGAGATACTATGTAAGACAAATGTTTTCCTATCAGTTCCAGTCAAGAGATACTATGAAGACAAATTTTTCATATAGTTCAGTCAAGAATATATAACAGATGTTTTCTACATCACAAGAGATATATGCAAGAATGTTTCCTATCAGTCAGTCAGAGAATAATGAAGACAAATGTTTTTATCAGTTATGTAAGAGATACTATGTAGAAAATGTTTTTCCTAATGTCGCAGTTCCTAGTCGAGAGAGTTAATCAATGAATTTCATGTCTAGAATTCAAGAGTTTTTCGAAATATGCATACAATTTTTCTAGTCATAGATACTTTAGACAAATTTTTCTACAGTTCCAGTCAGAATCTATAGACAAATAATTTGATATGATTTCACCCACAACACGAACTGGAATATATATTACATAATAATATAAATATGAATTTCAACCTATATATATTTAAAAATAAATGAAAACCATCAGTGTGTGTGTGTGTGTGTGTGTGTGTGCCGCTAAGATATACAGGATATTACATCTTCCTCAGTTGGACTTATAAATAATCAATATTGATTGATTAGCTAGCCAGAGAACAACAAGGTTGGAGATACCGGTGTCCAAGGAGATTCAAGAGCAAGAGTAGAGGGAAGTTTACTAGCCAGAACGTGGAGAGTTAAATAGAAGTGGTGAATATTTGTATCAACATTAGGATCAACATTACAAGATGAGAACAAGGAGGGTTTTGGTAAGAACCCCTTGGGGAAACAACGGAAGCAATGAATACGATCAATAAATAAACAGTGTACAAGTATTAGAAACTTCCGAACAAAAAACAAATTGACAAAGACAGGATTCAAACCAACTTACAATAATAAACTTGAAACTATGTTAAATGATGTATGTATGTTTGTTATATGTGTATACATGTGTGTATATATGATATTGTCTCGTCTTAAATATATACAAGCACAATAAGCTTATAGCATGTGTTTGTGCAAACACTGTTCGATCGAACCTTAACTGATTATTCTGTGTCTAGCTAAAACGAAGCGTTTGTGAAAGACATTCCTCAGTTAAGCTATTTTTAATGGCTCGCTGGTTGTGTTCGTAAGAACGCTCGTATTGCTAGACTAGGCAATGGGTACCGTAAGAACGCTCGTATTGTTAGGCTAGGCAATGGGTACCGTAAGAACGCTCGTATTGCTAGGCTAGGCAATGGGTGCCGTAAGAACGCTCGTATTGCTAGGCTAGGTAATAAAAACCCGTTTTTATTTCCAGATTTTCATTAGAAACGTTTGTTTTTGGTCGTCCATTTGTTTTTTAAATTTGTCACTCCTGTTGTTCGTTTGTTGATAAAGGCCTTGTTGGTCGAAACGTTGCTGTATTTTGTCATTGTTTTTGTAATTTGTAAAACTACAGTACTTTGTGATTACGTGCTTTGCCAATCAAATAGTTTTACTGCAGTCCCATCTGTTTTGTGAACATTTACATAGAAATGGTAAATATTTGTTTATCAAAATTAGAATCAATATTACAAGTTTAAAATATCTACCACTTAATCATCATCTAGATAGTTTCTTTGTAAATTACAGATTTGTACCGATAGCCAAATGTGTCTCTGGAGCGTAAAAGTAAAACAGGGTTGCCACTTTAGCTTTAATACAAGATTTAACATTATTTTTCGCGATTTATCATTAACGATTTAGATCTAGTATTTAGCAAGAAAATGAGCAAATCAGTATTAAAACAAAATTAGTTAGCATTTTTATATATTTATTTGAGTTTTGGTCCATGTATCAGAAAATCGACAAAAACCAAGACGCTTTTCAATTAGCAAGTTCTAATGAAAAATGTTACATAACCACTTTACTTATGAAATGTATTTAACCCTCAGAATGAGTTATTTATATTATTTTTGGCATTAATTTCTAAAACATGTTCAAGGAATGAACAAATTTTTGGAATCAAATACTGATGATAAAACAAAATTGCTTTCTGATCTATCTCTTCTTGTTACATCTATTGCCAACATGTTAGTACTGCCAACAAAGCATGCATTGATCCTCTTGATCCTAACATTGAAGAATTTCTGGATCATCACACACCAGCTGGGATCTAGATTTTTGGTGAGAAAAGGCTTGAGGAATTGATGATTAACAAAATAATTCAAGCTTCTACAGTAACTCTCATCCGAACAAGGGCACATAACTTTTTGATTCGCTTGTACAAAGAGCTTAATAATCGTCTGCCAGAAAACATTGATATTTGGACAAAATATACGCTTGTTCTCAGTATAAAATACATTGACACGTATTAAAAACATATTATTCCCTGTTAGAATTATTTCATTTCGATGAAGAAATGAATTCATCAATTGAGATTCAATAAAATAGCATAAATTTGGTTAAATGGACTGATATTACAACCACTGAGAGATTTTGGTATGAAGTTTTTCATTATAGAGATTCTTCTGGAAGTAACCCCTTCAAAGACATTGCCACTTTCGCCTTAAATTTATTCATTTTGTCAAATTCTAATGCTGAAGTAGAACGGTTATTCAGCAGCATGAATATCGTGAAAAATAAAATGAGAAACAAAATGCAGCTGCCCATGCTTTCAGCAATTCCTGCAGTAAAATATAGCTTAACAATATGGCATAACAAATACTGCAAAAACTTTGAATTACCTAAAAATGTCACCAGCAAAATTAGAACAATGGACTCATATGACCCCAAAAAAACGTCAGAAGATGTGCATTCTGATTGCTGAAAAGGTCCCAGAAGATATGCAGTCTGACTTCTCAAATTACCATGAAATACTATTCGAGTTGTAATTAATAAAAACACAATAATTGTTAAGTCAAATATTTTATGGAATTGTATTATCATATAGAAAATATTTTCTAGCATTTTCTCTTCTTCTTAATTAAATCTAACATCTAAAGCAGATCTACATTTGACAAACCTAAGGCAATGTGCTCGCCTCTCGTTCTAAAGTTACTGGTTCGTTTCACTAGAGCAAAATAGATCATTTTTCAAACCATGATTCAATGTGTATGAGATTCTAAGTTATGGTCTTTCCCAGTGAGAAATGGTTAGATCGAAGGTTCAGTTTCCCATCCAAGTGTAGATGAGATCGAGTTCCTAGTCCTATCTCAATGTAGATGAGATCGAGTTCCTAGTCCTATCTCAATGTAGATGATCAGTTCTAATGTAGATGAGATCGAGTTCCTAGTCCTATCTCAGTGTAGATGAGATCGAGTTCCTAGTCCTATCGAAGGCGAACAATAAATCGTAGATCCTGTGTTCAAGTTAAGCACGTTAATAAAACCCGTGGAGATGAATATGGATAAGAATAGGCTGTAAAGCGGAAGCCTGGGCAACATTCATTAACAAAAAATGTTTAATAGAATTCCTAAACAATTTCCACCATTTTCAAAAATTACATCGGGGACCCTCGCCGGTGCTACGGAGTTCATACACTGCCGTTGAGATCGTTGTGTGTAAGGAAAATCTCGGAGCACACATGGTTATTCACCGAAGTGCAGTGATGATGGTCCAATTAATACCAATAGGGAAGAAAGAGTTCACAAAATCTATGATTGTTAAAAATAGTGCGCAACAAGTTATAGCCTTTATTCAATGAAGATGTCCATGTATTGTCGGGTTCACAGGGAATTCAAGAATATCTACTATTCTGCAACGCATGTCTTAAGAGATGACTAATGTAGGGTTCGGCTTCAGGCTAGCTACGACATCAGGTCGACATTTAATAAACAATCCAACCAACTATACTATTATTGCTGCCTGTAGCAACGCTTTTTAGTAGACACACAAACCAACTATACTATTGTTGCTGCCTGTAGAACTGCTTTTTAGTAGACACACAAACCAACTATACTATTGTTGCTGCCTGTGAACGCTTTTAGTAGACCACAAACCAACTAAGTTATTCAGTAGAAGCTTAGTGAACAAAACCAACTATAACGATATATTGCTGCCTGTAGCAACCTTATAGACACACAAACCAACTATATATTTTGCTGCCTGTAGCAACTTAAGACACACAACCAACTATACTATTGTTGCTGCCTGTGCAACTTTAGTAGACACACAAACCAATACTTTATTGCGCCTGTGCAACTTTAGAACACACAAACCAACATACTATTGTTGCCCTTAGAACCGCTTAGTAACACAAAACCAACATACTATTGTTGCTGCCTGTAACGCTTTATGACACACAAACAACTATACTATTTTGCTGCCTGTAGCTATAGACACACAACCAACTATATATTTTGTGCCTGTAGCAACGCTTTATAGACACAAAACCAACTATACATTATTGCTGCCTGTAAACGCTTTTAGAACACACAAACCAACTATACTATTGTTGTGCCTGTAGAACTGCTTTTAGTAGACACACAAACCAACTATACTATTGTTGCTGCCTGTGAACCTTATAGACACAAAACCAACTATACTATTGTTGCTGCCTGTGCAACCTTATAACAAAAACCAACTATACTATTGTTGCTGCCTGTAGCAACCTTATGACACAAACAACTATACTATTGTTGCTGCTGTAGCAACGCTTTATGAACACAACCAACATACTATTGTTGTGCCTGTAGCAACGCTTTGACACACAACCAACTATACTATGTTTGCCTGAGAACGCTTTATGACACACAAACCAACTATACATTGTTCTCCTGGCAACTTTATAGACACACAAACCAACTATACTTGTTCTCCTTAGCACATAACACACAAACCAACTATAATTGTTGTGCCGGCAACGCTTATAGACACAAACCAACTATACTATTGTTCTGCCTGTGAACGCTTTTTAGTAGACACACAAACCAACTATACTATTGTTGCTGCTGAGAACTGCTTTTTTAGACACACAAACCAACTATACTATTTTGCTGCCTGTTGAACCGCTTTTTATGCGATGAAGGACCAACTTTGAACACATCAAATACAAGAGAAATAATAAATGGGCTAATCAAGAGGAAAGGAAGCTTCTATACATGTGAGAGAGAAAGCCATAAACGATATATTAAAAGTTGGAAGGCTTGTATATAAATATATATATATAAGTAAACGAACCAGTATTCATACCATGAGAAATATTGGGTAAGACGGTGTTAAGCAGTAAGAGATAGTTCAAGATAGGAAGTTTGGCGTGAGTGGGTTGAGAGCCATTTCCCGAACCGTGGTTTAAATGAACAAGAGACACAGAGACAGAGATAGAGAGAGAGAGACAGATAGAGAGATAAAGATAGAGAGAAAGACAGATAGAGACATAGAGAAAGATAGAGAGACAGACAGAGATAGAGATAAGCAGATAGAGACAGAGATAGAGAGACAGAGAGAGATGAGAGACACATAGAGAGATAGAGAGACACATAGAGAGAGAGACAGAGAGAAAGATATATATATATATATAGAGAGAGACATACAGAGACAGATAGACAGAGAGAGAGAGAAACAGATAGAGATATTGAATGAAGGATAGAATTGTTTTACGTCTTCGTTTGGACAACATGTTCTAATATGTTCCCACACTATTTGTGTGTGAGTCTCTTGGTGGTATAGTATGTCAGTCTGTAACCATTCTTCAATAATCGTAATTAAATATATGAGCTATGTCGGCGGGAGACGTGGCATCTGGACAGGTTCAACTAGCTAATAGAGAGGAAGTCAAACTACATGAGTAAAACTTATTTATATAAATTCTAAAAACATGAATTGCATATCCTTGACAGGACTTTGCGAATCAACCCCAGCTTTTTAACGCTGTTTGTGATTTTTCTAGGCATTATTACGTTCAGTAGTTTGCCATTGCTTTCTGAACGGGTGGTGCCATCGTCCTTTATAAAAATCCACGCGAAACAATTTGCAACCAAAATATCCGCAGCGTGATTGAAACTCAGAACGTCGGGGTTAATAGAGCGAGTCACTATCCCTAGGCCACAGCTGTAGCTCAAGCGGTAGTGAGCTCGATCACGAACCTAAGCGTACCAGGTTCAAATCCCACGGTGGGAAATTTGAAGTAAATTCGTTTCCGTGGGATTTTTACAAATGGTAAAAATAGACCTCACCGTTCAGAAAGCAATGGCAAACTACTGAACGTATAAGTGGTGCCTAGAAAATCAACGAATCGTTTACTGTGGTTGATGGCTACGTCCTTTAGGATATGCCAGGATTTTCATTTTTTCAACAAAATGTTGATGGTGACTAATAATTAAAACAAATTAATTGAAAAGTGATCAATAAATGACAATAATTATCTGTTAAATGTCTCTTTGAGATTAACAGATGTCTCTGTCACATACAGTGTGTGTATCAGATGTTCAGAAGTGACATGTGTCACTATGTCAACAAATTAACTCCCAGTGGACCAGGACAAAAGCCATATTTTTACAAGCCATTTGCGTTTAGAATGAAAAACGTCCATTAGTGTGGCTCCTTGTAAAAATGCATCCAACACAAAGCCACATAGAGTGACGTTTAGTTCACAATGAGTTAAATAATGAGTTTCAATAACCACAGATGAATAACAGGAGCCAATGAATACAACAAAAATATTCACAGTTAACAGGTATATAGGGCCTCTGAAATAATACACATTTATCATACACTAAAATCAAACAACGCAATTCATGGACTAATCGATGTGGACCACGCAATTCATGGACTAATCAATGTGGACCACGACATTCATGGACTAGTCGATGTGGACCACACAATTCATGGACTAGTCGATGTGGACCACGAAATTCATGGACTAGTCGATGTGGACCACACAATTCATGGGCTAGTGGATGTGGACCACACAATTCATGGACTAGTCGATGTAGACCACACAATTCATGGACTAGTCGATGTGGACCACACAATTCATGGACTAGTCGATATGGACCACACAATTCATGAACTAGTTATTGTGGACCACACAATTCATGAACTAGTTATTGTGGACCACACAATTCATGAACTAGTCGATATGGACCACGCAATTCATGAACTAGTCGTTGTGGACCACACAATTCATGAACTAGTTATTGTGGACCACACAATTCATGAACTAGTTATTTTGGACCACACAATTCATGAACTAGTTATTGTGGACCACACAATTCATGAACTAGTTGTTGTGGACCACACAATTCATGAACTAGTTATTGTGGACCGAGAGAGAGATAAGGTTTATGGTTCCATTTCAGAGTTCGGTAAATGGTTTGGTTTTTTTGGAGAATGTTTATATAATAATAATAATTGCTCTTGTAACATTATACGTTACATAGGGCCTGCAAGCATTTTCTCCATACCGCTCTATCCTGGGCAACTCGCTCAACCTCCTCCATGGAATTGAAACCGATATTTCTTGCCTCTTTCAGCAAAGTTTGTTTCAAGGTCTCCTTAGGTCGACCTCTTTCGAACCCTTTGCATCCACTTCAATGCCTGCTTTAATATTCTTGATCATTTCTTCTCAAGTATGCCACATATTCCATCTTCCTTCTTATAACAGTTACTAGTGCTTGACGAGACATTTTATCTCATGTGCCCAACATATCTCATCTTCCTTCTTATAACAGTTTACTAGTGCTGACCAGACATTTTATCTCAAGGTGTGCAACATATCTCATCTTCTCCTTCTTATAACAGTTGTTACTAGTGGTTGACGAGACATTTCTTCAGTGTGCAACATATTCCATCTTCTCCTTCTTATAACAGTTGTTACTAGTGCTTGACGAGACATTTTATCTCAAGGTGTGCCCAACATATCTTCTCCTTCTTATAACAGTTGTTACTAGTGCTTGACCACATTTTATCTCAAGTGTGCAATATCCCATCTTCTCCTCTATAACAGTTGTTCTAGTGCTTGCGAGCATTTCTTCTCAAGGTGTGCCCAAATATCTCCATCTTCTCCTTCTTATAACAGTTGTTACTAGTGCTTGACCAGATATTTCTCTGATTTCATCACTTCTCCTGTTTACTCTTTCTTTATTTCTCAAGTTGTGGAAGAGAACAAGACTTAAATAAATACAGCCGCAGATTACAGAAAGAAAGTGACGATCCATTTGACACACACTCAGGAAACAATTGCACAACATAGTCAGATAATCACATGACTAAAAGTGACATTTGAAGAGATGAGTTTGAAGACCAAAAATCACGCTCGTGTGGTGCAGGGGCCGAAAAGGAGGCAAAGAATAGTACCACTGCAACCTACAATGCATGTCATAAGAGGCGACTGATGTAGGCCCTAGGGATATTACCCTAGTAAATAAAAGGCATCACAGAAATCGGATTGCTGGCCTACTTGTAGGCGCATAACTGACACAACGTACAATCGCTCTTAGGCTCAGAACACATACAAATCACACAGAGTGGTTGACCAGTGGTCGATATGGAGCGTTCGAAGAAGAAGCAAAGAAGAAAAGAAGAATAAGACTAAAGAAAACCTGACAAGTAACAGTAGATAAGAAGGTGCTGGCCTCTAATGAGCAATAACTAGATAAGACATACAAGCTCGTGAAGTCAATAACAAATAAAAGTAGATAACAAGGTCAAATGGGCAAGTCTGAAGAAGAAGTAAAGAGAAAGAAGGTCAAAGCTGCAAGACTAATGACAAGTAAAGTAGATAAGAAGGTCAAAGCTGTGCAAGTCTAATGAGCAAAGTAACAGTAGATAAGAAGGTCAAAGCTGTGCAAGTCTAATGAGCAAAGTAACAGTAGATAAGAAGGTCAAAGCTGTGCAAGTCTAATGAGCAAAGTAACAGTAGATAAGAAGGTCAAAGCTGTGCAAGTCTAATGAGCAAAGTAACAGTAGATAAGAAGGTCAAAGCTGTGCAAGTCTAATGAGCAAAGTAACAGTAGATAAGAAGGTCAAAGCTGTGCAAGTCTAATGAGCAAAGTAACAGTAGATAAGAAGGTCAAAGCTGTGCAAGTCTAATGAGCAAAGTAACAGTAGATAAGGAGGTCAAAGCTGTGCAAGTCTAATGAGCAAAGTAACAGTAGATAAGAAGGTCAAAGCTGTGCAAGTCTAATGAGCAAAGTAACAGTAGATAAGAAGGTCAAAGCTGTGCAAGTCTAATGAGCAAAGTAACAGTAGATAAGAAAGTCAAAGCTGTGCAAGTCTAATGAGCAAAGTAAAAGAATTCTGCATTCTCTAATATACAACAGGAAGTGGGTTGTTCAGTTATAAGATTTTAAAAAAACGTGGAAAAAGTCAAGCTCTGAAGTTATTAAATTTGGAATGCTAATTTCTGCAGAAGTGTGTAGGTCATTTTAAAATCTCCCTGTACATTCTTCACCGAGCAATAAATTAGTTCCTTTAGTTAAATGTGTGTACATTTCATGGTGTGCTTAAGCAGTAATTATACTAGGTCATTGTTTCCCAAACTGTGGTCCGCAGACTCCTGGGCTCCGCGAGGTATTCACGGGGGCTCCGCGAGGTATTCACGGGGGCTCCGCGAGGTATTCACGGGGGCTCCGCGAGGTATTCACGGGGGCTCAGCGAGGTATTCACGGGGGCTCCGCGAGGTATTCACGGGGGCTCCGCAGTATCAGCTCGAGGTATTCACGGGGGCTCCGCGAGGTATTCACGGGAGGTCCTCAAGCGCTGGAAGAAATATTATGATCTTTCAAACAGAAAAATAATTTTAAAACCATGTATAAAAACAGTGGTAAACTAGTTCCGCTGTGACATCAAAAGACCCGGACTAGACGGGAGTCTAAATGTCTGACAGAACAAAATGAAAGATCATTTGAAGTTTCATGCAGTCTGAGAAATTATAGACTGTTGGTGTGGTGTAATAATATTACATTGCTACAAGATTTTCATATATAGAAAATGTTGTTTGTCCGCGGCAGCAATATATATTTTTAAAAAGATCCGCTGTTAATGCAAGGTTTGGAAACCGGTGTACTAGGTCACTGAGAATTAGCTTGCAGAAATAACGTCTAATTAAACAAATGGATCAACATTTCATTTTGTTATAAAAAACACATGAAACAAGTTTAGTTTGTATGCACAACAAACATTAGAAATGTCGTTTCAATCACATCATGCGTCCAACATATTAGGAGACAATAAATAACATGGTTCGGTCACCTAATGAGAATGAAACCAGGTCTACCACCATCTCGCGCATATAACCACCAGCAACCTGGATGCAGAACCTTGGGTAAGACTAAGAACCAGAAGGATAGATATTATCACAGATATCCTGCGACATCAAAGAACTAACAACTACAGATGCAACACACCTGACACAGGATAGAAAACTGAAACTCCCCACGGGTCTTTTAACAGCACATGTGCATTAGATAAGACAAGACACGATACTCAACGCGTCTTCTAAAAGTTGTGCAATTGAAGGAGGACTTTGGAAATGTGCTAATTCAAAGTTAAAAGAATTTGAAGATGTGATTTGAAAACTATGGTAATACAGCTAATCAAAGTAAATAAGTTGATTCTGTCATCCATAATGAACAAGTAATTTGTCATTACTGAATTTTGTTTTCTCACTTGTTATCTATTAAGCAAAAATTAATTTTCTTTTAGATTGTATCTGTAAAATATTGTATATATATATATAAGTAAACGATCAGGTTTTCATACCATGTGAAATATTGGTGAATACGGTGTTGGAGAAAACTTCCCACAAGACCTGCATATCGAGGAGCATTGGCTCATCAATAAGATCATGTTCTAGATATCTGAAATATGTTGGTCACGTTAAATGTTACAGTGACTTGGAGAGAAACAATAATAGAAGGTATGGTTCATGGAGTACGAGGCAAGGGAAGACCAAGACGAAGATGACAGCAGGACATCAAAGAAACATTGAATATGACGCTGGAGAAGGATGGAGAAGTTGCTAGAGAGAGTTTTTCAGGCGGTCTATGATGAAAGCGAGGTTCCGCAAGGGACATGCTACAACTTGACTTGAAGTTATTAGGTTGTATTTTTCTTTGACCTACAGCACAATGCAATTGATGTGATCATCATCCCGCTGACCACCTTTACATCGCAGTGTTTCTTTAGTACCCATTTGGAACTGGTTCGACATGGGAGCCGTCACTGTCAGAAAAAATTCCTCACGTAAGTCATAAGTGAATAAGTTTTTTTTTTTTAAAGAGCCTAAGTGGAAACACCGAAGCCAATGACTATAGTAAACAAATCGACAGTTAACAAGTCACCTGCAAGGCGTGATAGTAAAAGTGAATATATTTCAGTTGTTAGCAACAGCTGTGACAATACGTTCCACTGAGAACCAAAAAAAAAGCTTAATAATACCAGTAACACTTGTAGAAGCGATCAGGCGAAATAGAGAGCAAAATGAGCTCAAAATGACCCTCGATGAACTAACGCGATCACGCAAACGCACCGTCATTCAGTGGATACCATCACACTGTAACGTAAGGGCAAACGAAGCAGCCGACAAACTGGAAAAAGAAGACGGACGACTACCTCAGACTGATCACGAGGTCAGTTATGAGGAAGCCAGAACAACCATCGGTTCGCACTACAGAAACAAATGGTCAAAAGATCATCCTCAGTATACCAACAGCGACGGATACTATGGTCTCTCTCGTAGTGAACAAGTTGCCATACTTCGCCTCCGTACCGGTCACAACAAGCTCCGAGCCCACATGTTCCCAAATTTAAGATTGGCACAACTAGCCTGTGCCCCTGCAAAAAGGCGGACATGACGGCAGAACACGTTCTGCAAGATTGTCAACGGTTAGCAGGTATAAGGAAAAAACATGGTCCCTAAACACAGAGCTTGCGAGAAGCTGTACGGAGGAACGGAGTCCCTTAAAACCACAGTAAAATTCATGATAAAGTGATTCATCAGTCTAGGCCGGGAACGAAAGAGAAGAAAGATTGTACTTTCACAATGAATTCTTTATTGCTTCTTTTCTGTTGTATTATTGTTGTTTACTTTTATGTTGTTTTACAAAATAGAACTTAACGCATATTCTGTTTGTTATCTTTCTCTTCACTTATCCAGATCTGGCTGTGTTCTTGCCCTTTGACCCCAATACAAGATAGACATAGCTTTGATGAACTGGGATGATGGGGATTTTCTACTCCTCCTCCCCACCTTATTTTCACCCCGGGCTATAGCCAGAATCGAACTGCTCTAGCACTAAGTGAAGAGATGGATTTATGTGATGTTCAATGATACAGCTGCTAATGTAGGGTTCACTGTGTTCATTCCCAGCCATAAGATTACCTGCTGGCCTTGCAGAATTCAGCTATTCTCTAGAAATATGTTAAAATGGTTACGACAAGAGGATCATCATGTCTTGTAGGGTTCACTGTGTTCATTCCCAGCCATAAGATTACCTGCTGGCCTTGCAGAATTCAGCTATTCTCTAGAAATATGTTCAAATGGTTACGACAAGAGGATCATCATGTCTTGAGTTCCTACACCTTGACATCGAACGTCAGTCTTCAGAAAGCTTCACATATTGCTTCTCAATCCTCAAGTCTCTCACGCCCGTGTGGTGCCATAGTACCAATGCGACCTACAAGGCATGTCGTAAGAGGCGACTGATGTGAAGCCTAGGGAAGCTACCCTAGTAAATAAAAAGCATCGCAGAAAACGGATACGATGGCCTACTTGTAGGCGCATAACTGGCACAACGTACAATCGATCTTAGGCTCAGATCACATGCAATTCACACAGAGCGGTTAACAATGGATCGATATGGAGCGCAAGAAGAAGAAGTCTCTCTTACTCTGTCTCTCTCTCTCTCTCTCTCTCTCTCTCTCTTTTCTTCTCTCTCTGTCTCTCTGTTCTCTCTGTCTCTCTCTCTCTCTCTGTCTCTCTCTCTCTCTCTGTCTCTCTTTCTCTCTCTCTGTCTCTCTCTCTGCCTCTCTCTCTGTCTCTCTCTCTGTCTCTCTCTCTCTGTCTCTCTCTCTTTCTAGTCTGTGAAGCCCCTGGCGCTTAGGGCAGCTACAAATACAGAAGGTTGTCACAGACAACGTTGACATGTCCATACAAGAGTCTTCTTCATCAAAAACAATAGAAAAACGCAGAACAGAATGAAAACAATGTCTGAAACAATATGTTATGTCAACATCACGCTGATTTGTAGCTGATGTACAACTCATGATTGCAGACTGACTGATCTTATTGATCATGAGCTCTGACTGTAACAACTTCATTGATTGTTGCTCTGACTAAACTTAGGTTTCTCTGACTGTAACAACTTCATTGATTGTATGTAGCTCTGACTGTAACAACTTCACTGATTGTATGTGGCTCTGACTGTAACAACTTCACTGATTGTATGTAGCTCTGACTGTAACAACTTCATTGATTGTATGTAGCTCTGACTGTAGCTCTGACTGAAACTTCACTGATTGTATGTAGCTCTGACTGTAACAACTTCACTGATTGTATGTGGCTCTGACTGTAACAACTTCATCGGAAACATCAATAAGTAAAAGAAATACAAAGGGACGGAGATAATGCATAGATAAGAAGTGTAAACTAAAGATACGTGTAAACTAAAGATACGTGTAAACTAAAGATACGTGTAAACTAAAGATACGTGTAAACTAAAGATAGTAAAAAATGTAAACTAAAGATACGTGTAAACTAAAGATACGTAAACTAAAGATGTAAACTAAAGATAGTGTAAACTAAAGATACGTGTAAACTAAAGATACGTGTAAACTAAAGATACGTGTAAACTAAAGATATGTGTAAACTAAAGATACGTGTAAACTAAAGATACGTGTAAACTAAAGATACGTGTAAACTAAAGATACGTGTAAACTAAAGATACGTGTAAACTAAAGATACGTGTAAACTAAAGATACGTGTAAACTAAAGATACGTGTAAACTAAAGATACGTGTAAACTAAAGATACGTGTAAACTAAAGATACGTGTAAACTAAAGATAGTTAAACTAAAGATACGTGTAAACTAAAGATACGTAAACTAAAGATAAACAAGATACGTGTAAACTAAAGATACGTTAAACTAAAGATACGTGAATAAAGATACGTGTAAACTAGATACGTGTAACGATACGTAAACTAAAGATACGTGTAAACTAAAGATACGTGTAAACTAAAGATAAGTGTAAACTAAAGATACGTAACAAAGATACGTGTAAACTAAAGATACGTGTAAACTATCCACTCTGGAGTTTCTGTGGCGTAGAGGTTATGTGCTTGTCTCTCGTGCCAAAGGTACCAGGATCGTTTCCTCGTGGAGCCATCTGGATATTTTTCCAGAGATCCCTGATCTTAATGTAGGCGAGATCGCGTCCCCAGTCCTATCGGAGACGGGCGATAAAACGTTGGTCTCGAGTTTACTTTGAGCACATAAAAGAACATTTGTCAGTTCAAAATGGCGAAGAGCAGGCTGGAAAGCCGCTGCCAGGGCAAAATTCATTTAAAAAGATTAAAAATAAAATTGTTTCAAAATATCTTCACCGTCTTTAAATTACATCGGGGAGCCTCGCCGGTGCTACGGAGTTCGTGCACTGTTGCTGAGATCTTGCTGTGTAAGAAAGAGATCGGATCACACATGGTTACTCACGGAAGTGCAATAATAATGATCATATGAATCAAGCAAGCTACCTTTGTCATGTTTGAATAAGATGAGAATGAATTATTTATGAACATGACTAACATAAGTTTATGTGTACACAAAGCAATTTAAAAAATGAAACATCAATGTATGGAAGTAAGTAACTGAGGTAACAGGTGTATGTGAAAACATCATTATCGTAATGTATGTGCATATGAACAATTGGTTTAAAGTAGATTATGTGCAAAATAGAATATAAGAAGTTTAATTGCGCACAACATAAAAATTGTAAAAACATATGTTAATGTAAAGCAGCGGTTCCCAAACTTTGCATTACCGTGGACTCCCCATTTTAAATACATTTTGCTAGTTGTGGACCCACAAGTTTCTATATCAGAAAATAACAGGAATTAATTATATGTGTGTTACAATAGTAAACAATGTCTGCAATGTAAAATTTTCATAAACAGGAAGAGGTTTCCTTTTGCCTTGAACAAGACCCGTCATCATTAGTATCATCATTGCATTTGAGTTTCATTTTCAGTCAGCGATCCATCCTGAAACTCAGCTAAAATGTTTTGTAGCAAAATCTAACGCACGCCAACGATATTTATCCTATCTTTCCCAAGATCGCTTCCACCAATTACTTACTGAAATTTCATTCTTCAAGCGATGGAGTTATTATTACACCACACCAACAGTCAATCTGGCTCCAATATCTCAGACTGAGGGAAACTTCAAATGATCTTTCATTTTGTCATGTCAGATATTTAGATTCATGTCTAGTCCGGGTCCTTTGATTTCTCAGCGGAAATAATTGACCACTGTTTTTATGTATGTTTTTAGCATGTATTTTTCTGTTTGAAATGTCAAAGATCATATTATTTCGTCAAGCGCTTGAGGACTCGCTTGAGGACTAGCTTGAGGACTCGCTTGAGGACTTGCTTGAGGAACTCGCTTGAGGACTCGCTTGAGGACTCGCTTGAGGACTCGCTTGAGGACTCGCTTGAGGACTCGCTTGAGGACTCGCTTGAGGACTCGCTTGAGGACTCGCTTGAGGACTCGCTTGAGGACTCCCTGTGAGTACCTCGCGGACCCGGGGTTTCGGACCCAGTTTCAGAAACGCTGATCTAAACTATCTAAAGTAGCATACGATTAAACACATAAACAACTAAAGTAGCATACGATTAAACACATAAACAACTAAAGTAGCATACGATTAAACACATAAACAACTAAAGTAGCATACGATTAAATACATAAACAACTAAAGTAGCATAAGTCTTTATGTATAAAAAACAACAACAGTGACACACCTACACACAGTTGATATACATAACTTCCGGTGAACTTTAAATAACCTATATTCGCTTGCAGTGGCGGCTCATGATCGTTTTTGTTGGTGGGCCCAGACACACATTTTCTGGAAAATCATGGCTTTGGGTTAGGTTATATTTTAATTTATTAAATAATAAAAACACGTTACATATTATTTTTGGTGGAGTCTGGCCCTTAATGACGAGCCGCCACTGTTTGCTTGCAATAAACGGACAAAGAAAATGTGGCAATCATTAAGGAGATAGATAATACCAGAAACTTAACATGGATTTATGTTAAACTCTTTAATTTAATTCAAACAAATTTTATTTAATACAAAAAAAACATAACGGATATGTTGCTTGACTTGTTCTGATAAATAATTAATGTTGACATCTTATTAATCCTAGTGTGATGTTTATTCTTTGTTATGTGTTTACATTTAATTGTCTGTGTGTATAGGTAGTGTGTATGGTGTGTTTTGAAAGCAAATTTCGGCTGAGATGATAACACAGAAAACACTATTATTGTGTTGTTTGAAACTCAATTCAATTTAGAACTTCTTTTTTCCTCTGTGAACGCCCCATATCGACTATTTGTTAAACCACTCTTTGTGATTTGTATGTGATCCGAGTCTAGGGAGGAGGGTGTACGTTGTGCCAAGTATGCGCCTATAAGTAGGCCATCCGATTTCTGCGACGTTTTTTATCTACTAGGGTAACTTCCTAACCCTCTATCTCAGTCCTTTATTATGACATACTTTGTAGATTGCAGTATTACTATTCTTTACTGATACCATTATAGTCATCATCATTAAATAAATAGCTTGTCCTGAGTAGAACTTTAACACCCCAACAGTTCTCAGGAATTTCTTTCGCTCATAGGCCAGGTGTCTTGCATCTGCAGCCATCATGTTCAAACCAGCAGATACATTCTGAATCCATCTTCTCCGTGGTCTTCCTCTTCTCTTTGCTGGTATGTCTCCTTCCATGATAGTCTTCTCCAGCCCTTCATGTCTTTTTATATGTCCAAAGTATCTCAATTTTCTCTTTCTCATTTGTAGCATCAGCCAGTTTTCTTTGATTTTGAGTTCTTTCTAGATATATCTATTTGTTCTCTTCTCTGTCCAAGATATACGTAGGACTCTTTTGTAACAATTATATTCCAAAGCACATATATATTTTTCGATTGCTTTACTAAATGTTCATGCTTCACATCCATACGTTGCCACTGGGAATATACATGCTCTTAGTATTTTGATCTTTGTTTTTCTTATCAGTTCCGTTATTTTTAATAGGAAATAATAGTTATGTAGTAATAATATATTAACAGAGGCGTAGGAGTAGGCTCATCAATCAACATCAAACGAGTAAGATTCGCCGCTGGACGTTGTTGGAGAAATCGATAAAGAGGATCGGAGCTCCTATGAACATGTTCAGAGTGCAATAAAGATATTCCAAACGTAAATTGAAACTAAAAGTCAATTTCATAGTCTGCCCAACTAAAATTTGGCACCGGGTTTTTTGTTTTTTAATTTCGGGGAAATTTCGAAATCGTAGCCGGAGTTTGAGTGTAAGCGCCATTTTGCTGATTGTATTGGCAGTACATCCCCCTGCTTTGGCGTCTCAATGCAGATGGTATCTGACACGGCTAGTATAAGCAAACAGTTCAAACTAAAACATGGAAGAAGTAAGCTAAGACACAGCCAACTTTAAATAACTAGGCCTGACAACTGACGGTAAAACCCTTGACCTAGATTCAGTCGGTGGGCTGGAATTTATATAGGTTTGATAGAACTCTGCAAGCTTTTCGGCAATTTTACTCAATTCTGTGAGTCTATGGTTATTTATTGATGAAAATTACTCATAATATTGATATTCCTTATTGTTAAACTGAACTTGTTGAATAATATAACTTTGATTTAGCGTTTTGTGCTGAGATTTTAAAATGAATTCGTCTATATACAACAATACTGGAATTCGAGGTCACGTGGTGCTGCTTTTATTTATATATAAATATAAGGAAAGTGATCTCTTGGTTTTGAAATGTTTCTACAATGGACACTGTACTTGTAAGGCACATGGACACTGGGCTTGTAAGGCACATGGACACTGTACTTGTAAGGCCTCAAAGATATCGAACTAAGAACAGATAACTATATTCTAAATAAATTTTCACTTTTCCTGTGAAGTCAATAAAAAAAATTTTACAGCAAAAAAAAAAAAAAAGAAAGAAAATCTAAAAAATGCAGTCCAGTTTCAAACGATGATAAAAACGAAACAGGCAAAAACAAAGTACTGTAGTTTTATACAGTACAGAAACAATATACAACGACGTTTCGACATAAAGGCCTTTATCAAGTAAAGGATACAGAAGAAGTGAAGAAATTCAGACTTCCAATAAAGCAGACATAACATTATAGTCAGACAATAAACAATAACCTGTCAAATCAAATTGCAATAATGATGACAGATATAAGATTATAATGATGATGATGAAAGATTATAATGATGATGATGAAGATTATAATGATGATGATGAATGAGATTATAATGATGATGATGACAATTATAATGATGATGTAAATTATGATGATAGATTATATGATGATGATGACAATTATAATATGTGCTGATGAAATTATAATGATATTCACATTTTGTCTGATAAATTTGTTTTCACATTTAATGATGTCTGCAAATTCAGTTGTAGTGAAAAGTCAATCAACTTAAATCCAGATTTGAGAATAGACTTTTCTGAATTGTCTCTAAACGTCTCCCGGTTCGTTTCGTTGTTATTCCTAGTCAATGAAGAGGTTCATACAAATAAGTTATGTAAAGAAATATAGTTCTCGCCAAGATGAAAGACAATCGCCATGCAACATAGCAAGGAAATGTTCTCACATTCCACAGTGCTACTAAACGAGGGTTGCAGATGTGAAACGCATATTTCAAGAACGTTTCAGATGTAATACGTCATTATCATTGAGAGAGAAGAAGAGTGTTGTTCAGTTTGATGTTGAGTTTAAGGCGACTATAGGGAAGTGAATCGTGAACAGTAATTAGACGTACATAAAGTTTACTGGCGGTGTTGTTATTGTTGTACCGAGAACAAAAGGTGGAAACTATCATCTTGTGGACAGCTTAACTTCTTGTGGACCTGGAGACACACTGAGTGGCTACCGAGAACAAAAGGTGGAAACTATCATCTTGTGGACAGCTTAACTTCTTGTCGACCTGGAGCCATACTGAGTGGCTACCGAGAACAAAAGGTGGAAACTATCATCTTGTGGACAGCTTAACTTCTTGTCGACCTGGAGCCACATTAAGTAACATTTTTACTCTATAATTGCTTTTGCCCTGGTCCACTAAAAGCTAAATAAATAAACATATGAAGTGTCTACGCAGAATGATGGGAGTATCAAGAAGATATTGGTTTAGAAACATATGAAGTGTCTACGCAGAATGATGGGAGTATCAAGAAGATATTGGTTTAGAAACATATGAAGTGTCTACGCAGAATGATGGGAGTATCAAGAAGATATTGGTTTAGAAATGAAGACACCAGGAAAAAGTGGGTACAACATCAGTACTGAACTTTATCAAGTAACAAAGTGGGTACAACATCAGTACTGAACTTTATCAAGTAACAACAAGTTAAATGGTTTGACCACATAAGCAGATTATCAACAGCGTCTGGTCGAATTGATTAGAGCGGGGCTCCCATGCGGTAGACCCGGGTTCAATCTACGGTAATGCAAAGGAGTTTTATTTCTGTCGAAGGCATACATATTTGACATACATGTATATGAGAGAGAGAGAGAGAGAGAGAGAGAGAGAGGAATTCCGAAAGACTGTTAGGATGGTAACGTTCTGCTTAGTACAAGCTATCTGATGATGATGAATGTCTAGATTTATTGTGGCGTCTTCATACATTTCTCTACAATACTCATTCCATCTCTCTTGTGTTTATTTCCTTTTTGTTCATGTGTTAACATTTTTATCATTTATTGTATGTAGCGATGATTTAAATGAACATGCTACAGTTCCGATTTCCTTGTACATATCTACGTCTTTCCCTTCTAAAATGAGACTTTCTATTCTATTTCAAGCGCTCATTATGTGTTTTTTTCTTGTCTTTACTAACCTCGCTCCATGATCTATCTTTATGTAGTGTCTATATTTGACATTGTTACGATCTATCCCTGTCTGTTTTAGCTTTCTTCTATCATGTATAAGCTTCAGTGATTTCTACTTGATGTTACTCTGTTTATTGTGTACTTTCTAGAACTCGTGTGTTGTACTAACAAGATGAAGAACATTTTGATAAATGAGAGAGCAAACAGGCTAGCTGGAGATGCCACCATTTCAGGGGGCCATCCAATGGATAGAGCTGATATTTGGAACGCCCTCAAAGAGTGTGACCGCAAAGAGGATTATCATTTAAACCAATCCATTTCAATTACAAGATTGCAAGAGCTTGGATTGAAGTCTTGAGGGGTTAGAAAAAACAGTACAACAGGTGTACGAGTCGGCTCATCAATCAAAATCCAACTGGTACGGTCAGTCGCTGGATGCTGTTGGAGATATTGGGAAGGAGATCGGAGCACATATGGACATGTCCGGAGTGCAATGAAGATATTCCAAACTGAAACTGAAATAGAAAATCTCTCTAGCGTGCATAAGCACCCACATAAATTGTACAAGTGGGGAAGTAAAATAAATTGTGAAATGTTAGTTTATAGTTGACCTATTCTTGTATTTAGACAGTCAAATAAATGTAGAATCGATCCAGCGATTTCAGTAGTTTGGAGTTACCCATTCTACAAGTAGAACTGGGTGCGTGAGGGACAGAGTCAGGAGTGTGTTTAACCAGTGAGCCACGGGAACCATCAGTATGCATACACTTCGACATATGTTGGGGGAGACTAAGCACCTATGTGTCTGCCTGGAGTGTAATGACATTGATTCAGTAACCAATAAGCCAGGTATATCTATGCGGAAATGGGGAAGACCAGACTCGCTTAAAACTGTGTTATCAAAAAGTCGTTTCCCAGGGGTGACACTTATTGCCCCCGCCCCACCATAACGCATGGGCGCTTATGCTAGCGTGTAGCAAATTCAACAGGTATTATATCTTCTTGTAGAAACAAGAAAACTTTGAATTTCTTCTGAACTTCTATGTTATATTTAGGAAAGTAAAGATAGACGTTACATAGTCTGTTCAGAACGTAAGATATCAACGTAAGATATCAACGTAAGATATCAACGTAACGTATTTCAGAACGTAAGATAGGAAGTGCCCATCATTTCAAATTTCTAGACCATAGTGTGCAGGAGGTAGGAGTGTTACTTCCTTTCCTGACAGGAGAAACTATCACTGAGATACTTCTATCCCGATAAAGATCCATCTGTTCCGATAACTGATCACCGTGATCTAAAATAGTTATAAAAGAACAGTATATACTAAGTTTTAACTGAACACGTTGTTGCTCTGTTTATATCTCTTCTATAAATGCCAACAATACACACAAGGTTATTTCTATACACATTTGTGTCCATGTCTGTGTTGATAAAGCATTATAGAGGAATAAGTGACATAATTCATGCGATCTAGCGTGTTTTTATGATCAATTATGCTTTTCTACTGCTGTGTTACATGGATGTATGTGCGTGTACATCACACGTATTGTTCTTCACTATTTGCATATCGCTATGAGGGTACCTTCAAACACATTATCATCTATTTATACTATTTTTGGGTTGTATTTACTTGTCAACAGATGGATACGAAATGAGGACATCAGAAGCAGAGTGGGCATAACAAAATTGGCGGGATATATTTTATAGATAAGAATTATCATTAATAATTAGAATGGATGGCAAGTATTTGTTAAAATTATGTTAAATTCGTAGAAAAGATTGACAAATATTTGTTAACATTAAGTAAACATAACACATTTAACAATTAAAATCGATGCCAAGCAAATTTTTGTAAAGAATCTAAAGTCGAAGGATTAACTTAACCCTTTCGCTGCTACATACTTTTTGAAGGCTGAGCTAAAGATTCTCTTTGTTTCTAGGTCACAAATGTGAATATACAAACGGATCGCCTATAGCAGTGACAGTAGCAATGTATAACATGTTAATACGTCTTTAGCCCACAAAGGAGAGATAATAACAGACGTGTTAATGCGATTTTAGAAGTGAATGGGAAAAACGTATATATACGTCTTTAGCAGCTAAAGGGTTAAATGCACTGGGATTTACCCTTATTGCTCGGTCCTTCTCCGCAGAACATGGCACGCTATCACCAACAACGTAGCTACAGCAACGAGTCTAGAGGTCTCTGAAAACAAATAATTCGTGAACAGAATGGCGCGGTTCGGACTCGAACCCACGACCTACTGAGCGCAAGGCAAGGGTTTAACCACTTAGCCTAGTAAGAATAGCAAGCGCAAGGCAAGGGTTTAACCACTTAGCCTAGTAAGAATAGCAAGCGCAAGGCAAGGGTTTAACCACTTAGCCTAGTAAGAATAGCAAGCGCAAGGCAAGGGTTTAACCACTTAGCCTAGTAAGAATAGCAAGCGCAAGGCAAGGGTTTAACCACTTATCCTAGTAAGAATAGCAAGCGCAAGACAAGGGTTTAACCACTTAGCCTAGTAAGAATAGCAAGCGCAAGACAAGGGTTTAACCACTTAGCCTAGTAAGAATAGCAAGCGCAAGGCACGGGTTTAACCACTTAGCCTAGTAAGAATAGCAAGCGCAAGGCAAGGGTTTAACCACTTAGCCTAGTAAGAATAGCAAGCGCAAGGCAAGGGTTTAACCACTTAGCCTAGTAAGAATAGCAAGCGCAAGACAAGGGTTTAACCACTTAGCCTAGTAAGAATAGCAAGCGCAAGACAAGGGTTTAACCACTTAGCCTAGTAAGAATAGCAAGCGCAAGACAAGGGTTTAACCACTTAGCCTAGTAAGAATAGCAAGCGCAAGGCAAGGGTTTAACCACTTAGCCTAGTAAGAATAGCAAGCGCAAGACAAGGGTTTAACCACTTAGCCTAGTAAGAATAGAAAACTAGTTAGTGTCAGAATTACATATACTCAAAACTTGACAATTAAAACTGATGTCTGCGTCTGTGTTCATATATGGTAAATATCACCAGCATTGGACTCGAGACAAATAGGTTCTGTGGCATGTAGTTTGTCCTGCAGCATGTAGTTTGTTCTGTGGCATGTAGTTTGTTCTGCGGCATGTAGTTTGTTCTACGCTGAATCACAACGTCTCTTGTTGCTGTAATGTCCTATTCTGGAGCGGCAATCCTTGTCACAGTTGCTGCAGGTGAAACTGGAGACTGGAGCTGATATATAGGATGGTCTCTCTGCCCTCTCTTTTGCCTCCATATGTGATGGTGTTTTTTTAAATACTTGATAAATATAGTACTTAGTAATAAGGATGGGCGATAAGCATCTGTTAATATTAGGATAATATTATACGTAAACATAAGAATGGACGGCAAGTACGTGTTCACATGTTCTGGTCAAATACTATCTCTAACCAAGAACTGAGTGTACGGTGTCAACAAGAGAATATGAACACCATCATACAAATACTATCTCTAACCAAGAACTGCTTGCACAGTGTCAACAAGAGAATATGAACATCATCATACAAATACTATCTCTAACCAAGAACTGCTTGCACAGTGTCAACAAGAGAATATGAACATCATCATACAAAAGAGATGCTGGAGATGGATCAGACAAGTGATACGCATGAAGACTTATTCTGTCACGAAAACTGCACTGAGATGGACACCAGAGGGGAACCAAAACGTGGAAGACCTAAAACAATCTGGAGGAGAAGAGTAGAACAAGAACTGAAAGAAATGAATCATAGCTGGAACACAATACAGAAGACGGCCAGGAATAGAGAAAACGTGTATGCATTTGTTGTTGTCCTAAGCATCAGGGGCATTACAAGCTAGAGAGAGAAAACAGACAGACAGAGAGAGAGAGAGAGACAGACAGAGAGAGAGAGAGACAGAGAGTACTTGTTACCACTACGCAAATTCAAAACTTGACAACTAAGAGTTGAAACAATATCCTTGTTTAACAAACAACATTATCTAAACAATATTGTTGTTCTATATATATCTTCTTTGTGTCCTGGTTGGCACATATGACTTTCACAGAACATTTTCATTCTTGTCATTTTGCCTCCTCTCTAAAAATTCTTTCCCATGTCAGACCACCATCTTTCAACTCTCCACAGTTTTCTTTCAATATCCAGGCTCTTCTTTCCCATCCGCTGTCTATCGGAGCACTGTACTATTCAATGTCTCTACTAGAATAAGACATACATGACGAATCCACGTCCATGGTCGTCTCGAATGATAGTCTCCAATGATACACAGTTTCTTCATTATAAAAGCTCTTCATTTGCTATTGTATATGTCCATAGTATTTGCAGGATTAAGCAGCAAAGAAGGCAAGAGGAAGACCACGGAAAGGATGGTTAGATGGCGTAGCAGAATCCTGTGAAAGAGCAAAGATAACAATCACACAAGCCACCAGAACAGCACAAGACAAAAACAGAAAACCACGACACTGGGCAACAACCCGGTAGCAGTGTGACGACAAAAGAAGAAGAAGCAGCAATTATATCATTGATATATTACTAGTAACAACTGTTATAAGAAGGAGAAGGTGGAGATATGTTAGACACACCTTGAGAAGAAATGATCAAAGAATATCAAAGCAGGTACTGAAGTGGGATGCAAAGGGTTCAATAAAGAGACGTCCACCTAGGGAGACCCCGAATAGAACTTTGCTGAGATAGGCAAGAATCTCAGTTCCGTGGAGGAGATTGAGTGAGTTGCCCAGGATAGAGAGGTATGGAGAAATTGCTTGCAAGCCCTATGTAACGTTTAACAGTAAGAGAGGAATTATGATTATATAACTGATATTTTGTACCAGTTATTTATGTTACACTGTAACTACTACATTTGACAAACTACCAAAGAAAGCGCGGGGCAACACCAAATTAACATTGCAGACGAATATTTAAATATATCGAACCTATGTAATTATCTCTTTACTGTATGGCTCAGAAACATGCACAGTCTAAAGGCGCGAGAAGAGACTTAACATCTTTCACTTTCGATGTCTCTGCAAGTTCATGAACATCAGGTGGTACGACAAGATAACCAACTCTGAAGTACTGCAGCGTGCAAATCTGCCTTCCAGCATGGGCATGTTCAGCAGTAGAAGACTAAGATGGCTAGGACATGTCAGAAAAATGGACGATAGCCGCATACCAAAACAAATGTTGTTCTGTGAACTTACGGTGTGGAAGAGGCACTAAAGCAGACCACTGCTCAGATATGAAGATGCCTGCAACGCTTTAACGAAGAACTTTACTATATGTCCCAACAAATGGGAAAAACTAGATTCATCATTTGTTTGTTTGCGTATCCTTTATAGGGCGTTGCTCTCTTTGAAGCACATCTGAAATTCACTCTGTCTCTAGCCAGTTCACCCACTTCGTTGATGGTCATGTTCATGGTTTCTTTAATATCTTGTAGCCATCTTCTTCTTGGTCTGCCTCTGCGTCCTGGGACTCTGCCCTCTAGTATTGTTCTTTCCAGGCCATCGTGACGCTTGATGTGACCAAAGTATGTAATTTTTCTGTATAGTATGTTGTTTATCAGCCAATTCTCTTTAACATTTAGTTCTTTCAGGACATCAGTGTTCTTTCTTTTTCTGTCCATGGTATTCGTATGATCTTTCTGTAGCATTTAGTTTCGAAGGACTGGATTTTCGTTCTTAATTTCTGTGTAATAGTCCATGATACACAACCATAAGTAGCCACTGGGAAAATGCATGATCTCAATATTTTTAATTTTAACTCTGAGTGAACCAGGTCAAAAGCCATGTTTTTACAAGCCATTTGTTTTAAGTATAAAAGTGCCATTTAGTCTGGCTCCTGGTAAAACGGCGTCCAACCTAAAGCCACGTAGTGTGGCGTTTAGTCCACAATGAGTTAATATTTTGCTGGATTATGACCGAATTATGTTGAAATCAAATGAGCAGAATCTTGTAAAAAGAGACTTAGGGATGAGCAGCTGAATGACAAGAGAGACAAGAACAATCAGAAGTTATCACAGTAAAACACTTGCCAATTGACTGTCTGTAAGAACGACCAAATGTCATATATATATATATATATATATATATATATATATAGTTATGCTTGTTATATATATATATATATATAGTTACGCTTGTTATATATATATAGTTACGCTTGTTATATATATATAGTTAAGCTTGTTATACGTAAAATAGTAACATGTACAAAACATTGCATGATAAATGGTACAGCCAACTTCGCGTGATGGAAAACAGCAGATATC
Organism: Arion vulgaris; assembly: GCA_020796225.1. Lineage (NCBI taxonomy): Eukaryota > Metazoa > Mollusca > Gastropoda > Stylommatophora > Arionidae > Arion > Arion vulgaris. The sequence goes on along the minus strand of CM036771.1, from coordinate 6,633,846 downwards.
GGCTAGAAGCCAACATTTGCCTATGAACTTTAGATTACATTGAGTGTCTCCGGAGACACAGGATAACTTCACATACAAACGTTATGTCATGGTTTGAGAAGATGTATATACAAAGAGAACATAGCATGAGACTGATAGTAAAACAACGATAAGAATACTAGGAGTATGCATATTCCCAGTGGCAATATATGGATGTGAAGCATGGACATTCAACAAGACAGTAGAAAAACAAATGTGTGCTTTTGAATATAATTGTTACAGAAGAGTACTCCGTATATCATGGATAGAAATTAGAACAAAAACATCTATACAGAAAGAACTCAAATTCGAAGAAAACTGGCTGATGCTACAAATAAGAAAGAGAAAATTGAAGTATTTTGGATATATAAAGAGATTTGAAGGTTGGAGAAGTCTATTATGGAATGAGGTATTCCAGAAGAGAGTAGAAGAGAAAGACAACGGAGAAGATGGATTCAGGATGTGACTGATGGTATGAGAATGATTGCTAAATATTTGACAGTAGGAAAGAAACATCAAGAGGTGGACAATCGGTACATATGTCAGAATGGTTCATATATAAGGGAAGACTGCAGTCAAACTATGTAACAATGGAGTCAATATAAGGGAAGACTGCAGTCAAACTATGTAACAATGGCGGCGAAACCGTAATAACAAAGTACTGTAGTTTTACAAAATACAAAAACAATGACTGTTATTGGTTATTGGTTACTAAACTGACGTTATTGCACTCCGGGAAGACCCATAGGTGCTCAGTCTCCCCAACAGATATCGAAGAGTATGCATACTGATGGTTCCCGTGGCTCGCTGATTAAACACACCTCTCACTCTGCCTCTCAGGCATCCAGTTCGACTTGAACAACGGGTAACTCCAGACTGCTTAAATCGCTTGATCGATTCAACATCGATTTTAGTGTCCTCATCCAACAGACAGTCGCGAAGAGACCGAAGAATATCCCCTTATCCATCTTCAACTCCCCAACAATCGATGCTGTTGATGCAAGCCTGTCCGTTCTCTCATTACCGTAAACACCCGCATGCCCAGGACAGTATATCCATGTAAGCCGCTGGAGGTTAGAAACTTCTATAGACGACATCCACTCATACCGAAACCTGCCCTTCTGGATCTTGTGAAGCATCGACTGAGAGTCAGATACAACAACCTCCCCAGTAAATGAAGTCCCAGAAATCCAATGGAGGGCAGCAGTAAATGACAATACACAGCAACGTTTCAACCAAAAGGCCTTTATCAAGCAAACGATAGGAGTGACGATAGGAGTGACGATAGGAACACACTACATATAGACTACGATAGAAACACACTCGCGGCTGGTGATACGAAAAGCATACCTTCACGCAAAATATCATTCTGAGGTGCTATATTAGGCGCCATGGCCATGCCTTCAAAACGAGTGGACACACACACATTAATCTACTAACTTCTATATGGTCATATCTGTCATGTAACTAAAATTGGACTTTACAAATATGATGTACTGCAACTGTTTTCTTTTTTTAAATGTGAACTATTGAAACTTGCCTGGGCTTGAAAGGGGAGCAAAGAATAGCAACACTGCAACCCACAAGGTAGGGGCCTAGGAAGCTACCGATTGAGGTGGGGGCCTAGGGAAGCTACCCTAGTAAATAAAAACGTCGCAGAAATCGGATGTGCTGGTCTACTTGTAGATGCATAACTGGCACAACGTACATTGGCTCTTAGACTCAGATCACATACATATCACACAGAGTGGTTAACAAGTGGTCAATATGCAGCGATAGAAGAAGAAGAAAAACGAGCTAATACTAACCTAATTTACTAATCTCCCGCTAGATAGTATTCTAATATTATAATATATACTTCTAATGTCTGAGTAAAGTTCGCCAGAATGGCGAGGAGCACTGGCGATAAGACGAAAAAACACTCCGTCACGCAAAAATCAGTCAGAGGTGGCGTATTACGCGTAATTACTACGACTAAATAGATAGCGGACGAACTGAATTTTATAAGTAATAATTTGAAGAAAAAAAAACTTCACTATTATCACAACTCAACTTTTTTATTTATATTATACATTATATTTGATATATATTTGATAGAAATGATATTGCAGATAACAACTAACTATTAAAATAAAGTTTATATTTTGTTTCGCTATAAACTGTTTATCATATGTAAAGTAATGTTTAAAGTTGTTAATTTCACATAATATCTGTGTAATTAATGTTTTATATGTGGGTATAGACATTGAAGTAAATGTATGTAAAAATATGACAAGTATGTATGCATGAGTTTATAAGTGATCATTTGATAACTAAACTTAGGTAGTAGCATCAAACGATACCTTTGTAAGTATTTGGTAATCATAACTAAACTTAGGTAGTAGCATCAAACGATACCTTTGTAAGTATTTGGTAATCCAATCAGTCACAAAAACCAGACCAGAATGTTGGATCAAAAGTTTTGCTGTCACGCCAGTTCGACTAGTAACTATTAACTGTACTGTGGACATGAACTACCCACTCACTGGGTAAACCAAGTGAGGCTCTATATTCATTGATTTCCTGCAACAAGAGTTGACAGTTTGCCTCTACCCGGTCTGCGCCAGCATAGCAAACCTCGCACGCGCTCTACTCCAATAGCACGCGGCCCTTTCAGAGCACATTCTTCGCAAGTGATGTGTGCGAGTATAGAATCGAAGGAATAAGGTAGACAGAAGGAATGAAAGCTGAGGGCGATAACGAAATTAAACTGAGAAGTGCTGGCTTGAACACAGATGACTTCTTATTCGAGGAGAATTCTTCAAGAAAGAAATGTTTGAATACATTGTGTAGGAAATATTAACACACTTAAGTACAATAGTGAGTGGTAGTGTGTCTATTTACCGATGTTTGCTTCCAGTCTATCAACAGAGTATGTCGTACCGTGTACAATTGTTATCAGTTCTCAGTCAGTCATATCTCGTGTATGTGAGATATTACAGGAACATCATCAGGTGAGTAGGATATGATACATTTTAGTAAACTTGTTTACATGTCTGACATATCTTGTGTATGGGAGATCATCAGGTGAGTCCGATATGATACCATCTAGTAAGCTTGTTTACATGTCTGCACTATGTGTTCTAATGTTAACCTGTCCTGCTCAAATAACTATCTGATAAACATTTCTATCTGTGAGGAGATCTACCGTGTTATCCACTAACTTTAGACGGTACCTGGTGGGAGTAGTACTGTTATCTACTAACTTAAGACGGTACATGGTAGTAGTAATTCTGATATCCGCTAACTTAAGACGGTACCTGGTGGGAGTAATTATGTTGTCTGCTTACTTCACTATGACTACACTGTGATAATAAGCCTCATGTTAGTTTACATAAGACTCTACTCTACTCAATGATGATAAGTCTCCATTCTCCTTACTTAAGACAGTACTCTGTAAAAATAAGTCTCCATTTTTCTTACTTAAGACAGTACTCTGTGATGTCTCTAACCTTCTTACTTAAGGCAGTACTCTGTGATGTCTCTAACCTTCTTACTTAAGACAGTACTCTGTAAAAATAAGTCTCCATTCTCCTTACTTAAGATAGTACTCTGTGATGTCTCTAACCTTCTTACTTAAGACAGTACTCTGTGATGTCTCTAACCTTCTTACTTAAGACAGTACTCTGTAAAAATAAGTCTCCATTCTCATTACTTAAGACAGTACACGGTGATAGAAAGTATGCTATCTACAAAGTCTGTTGTCTACTTATCTAAGGCAGTATCTGGTGACAGTACCACTATTTCTTGAGCTTAAAATTACCACTCAAAAATTAAATCTAGCAAAGCTGAAAATTACACGATCATCTCCAAGGTAACCATGAAAACGCTATAAAACATACACAAATAAGTTGCTATAACAAATGTCATACAAATAAGTTGCTGGGCGTGGTCAGAATTTGAATCCACGACCTTCGGTACACAAGACAAAGGCTTCACAACTTAATGTCTGGTCAATCAGTAGTAACAACTGTTATAAGAAGGAGAAGATGGAGATATGTTGGACACACCTTGAGAAGAAATGTCTGGTCAACCACTAGTAACAACTGTTATAAGAAGGAGAAGATGGAGATATGTTGGACACACCTTGAGAAGAAATGTCTGGTCAATCAGTAGTAACAACTGTTATAAGAAGGAGAAGATGGAGATATGTTGGACACACCTTGAGAAGAAATGTCTGGTCAATCAGTAGTAACAACTGTTATAAGAAGGAGAAGATGGAGATATGTTGGACACACCTTGAGAAGAAATGTCTGGTCAATCAGTAGTAACAACTGTTATAAGAAGGAGAAGATGGAGATATGTTGGACACACTATGAGAAGAAATGTCTGGTCAACCACTAGTAACAACTGTTATAAGAAGGAGAAGATGGAGATATGTTGGACACACCTTGAGAAGAAATGTCTGGTCAACCACTAGTAACAACTGTTATAAGAAAGAGAAGATGGAGATGTGTTGGGCACACCTTGAGAAGAAATGTCTGGTCAACCACTAGTAACAACTGTTATAAGAAGGAGAAGATGGAGATATGTTGGGCATACCTTGAGAAGAAATGTCTGGTCAATCACTAGTGACAACTGTTATAAGAAAGAGAAGATGGAGATATGTTGGACACACCTTGAGAAGAAATGATCAAAGAATACCAAAGCAGGCATTGAAGTGGGATGCAAAGGGTTCAAGAAAGAGTAGGCGCCCTAATGAAAACCTGAAACGAACTTTACTGAGAGAGGCAAAATATATCGGACTCAATTCCATAGAAAAGATTGAACAAGTTGACCAGGATAGAGCGGTACAGAGAAATTACTTGCATGCTCTATGTAACGTATACCTAACGAGAAGAATAGTATATGTAATATATGATGTTTCATATTTGGGACACAATCTGTGATAACATAGATATGTACTACTATAGCAACAGTTTGAGATAACATAGATGTGTACTACTATAGCAACAGTTTGAGATAACATAGATATGTACTACTATAGCAACAGTTTGAGATAACATAGATATGTACTACTATAGCAACAGTTTGAGATAACATAGATATGTACTACTATAGCAACAATCTGTGATAACATAGATGTGTACTACTATAACAACAGTTTGAGATAACATAGATGTGTACTACTATAGCAACAGTTTGAGATAACATAGATATGTACTACTATAGCAACAGTTTGAGATAACATAGATATGTACTACTATAGCAACAGTTTGAGATAACATAGATATGTACTACTATAGCAACAGTTTGAGATAACATAGATATGTACTACTATAGCAACAATCTGTGATAACATAGATGTGTACTACTATAATAACAGTTTGAGATAACATAGATATGTACTATAGCAACAATCTGTGCTAACAGAGATATGTACTATAGCAACAGTCTATGATAACATAGATATGTACTATAGCAACAGTATGTGATAACATAGATATGTACTATAGCAACAGTATGTGATAACAGAGATATGTACTATAGCAACAGTCTATGATAACATAGACATGTACTATAGCAACAGTCTGTGATAACATAGATATGTACTATAGCAACAGTCTGTGATAACAGAGATATGTACTACTATAGCAACAATCTGTGATAACAGATATATGTACTACTATAGCAACAATCTGAGAGATATGTACTATAGCAACAGTCTATGATAACATAGATATGTACTATAGCAACAGTATGTGATAACAGAGATATGTACTATAGCAACAGTCTGTGATAACATTGATATGTACTATAGCAACAGTTTGAGATAACATAGATATGTACTATAGCAACAGTCTGTGATAACATAGATATGTACTATAGCAACAATCTGTGGTAATATAGATATGTACTATAGCAACAGTTTGAGATAACATAGATATGTACTATAGCAACAGTCTGTGATAACATTGATATGTACTATAGCAACAGTTTGAGATAACATAGATATGTACTATAGCAACAATCTGTGGTAACATAGATATGTACTATATCAACAATCTGTGATAACATAGATATGTACTATAGCAACAATCTGTGGTAACATTGATATGTACTATAGCAACAATCTGTGATAACATAGATATGTACTATAGCAACAGTCTGTGATAACATAGATATGTACTATAGCAACAATCTGAGAGATATGTACTATAGCAACAGTCTGAAATAACATAGACATGTACTACTATAGCAACAGTCTGATACGGACAGTAACAAATTCGGATGAGAAATAAGAAGAGTTAGACGTGGGTTAGCTCCTTACACTGCCACTAACACACACTCTTGTTACTGTAACGTCAAAAATTGTTTTTTTTTAAATTTAAACAAGTTCTTGAAAATGAATTGCTCGTGTGGGACCGGAGCCCGCAAGGAAGCAAAAATAGTATCACTCCAACCTACAATGCATGACGTAAGCGGCGACTGATGTAGGACCTAGGGAATCTACCCTAGTAAATAAAAAGCGTCGCATAATTCAGATGTGCTGGCCTACTTGAAGACGCATAACTGGCACAGCGTACGATCGCTCTTAGACTCGGATCACAAAGAGCGGTTTAGCAAGTGATCTATATGGAGCGTTTGAAGAAGAGAAGAAGAAGAAGAAGAAGATCTCTGGGCATGCGATTAGTTTGTTGAGGAGTGTAGTTGGACGTGGGAGGAGTGTAGTTGGACGTGGGAAGAGTGTAGTTGGACGTGGGAGGAGTGTAGTTGGACGTGGGAGGAGTGTAGTTGGATGTTGGAGGAGTGTAGTTGGACGTGGGAGGAGTGTAGTTGGACGTGGGAGGAGTGTAGTTGGATGTTGGAGGAGTGTAGTTGGACGTGGGAGGAGTGTAGTTGGACGTGGGAGGATGGCAAGACAGATCAGATTAGTTTGTTGCATGGAGGAGTGTAGTTGGACGTGGGAGGATGGCAAGACAGATCAGAATATTGCTATAAAATTATCTAAAAACTCAGGATTTACTTCACTGCATCGTATTGTCCACATTTAACTCGCTCATTCTCTGCAAGAACGACAATTCCCTGCCAAGGGCACAGCACAAAGCACGTACTACGTAGCTTCAACGACTAGATACTAGATCCCCGGTATATTTGGTCTCCCACTAACATCTACCTGAAATTTATATCGATTGTCTTTCCCCGGGTGAATGATGGAAATGGTTGTCCACTTGTGCCATGAAGCGTAGGGATAAAAGCTTTAATTTGTACTCCATGACCAGATGAGCCACCCTTGTGTTATATGCATGTTTATTTTGTGTGGTCTTAATATTGTCTAACCATCTTTTTCTTGGTTTTCTCGTTTGACTATATGCTGTTATTGGTGGCTGGTTGTATTCCATTCCGCCAGAGTGGTTACCGGGGCCCAAATTTGGGGTGTAAAGAATAGAACCACTATTACCTGCCATGCATGTCTAAGAGGCGACTAAGAAGGTTAGGCTGAAATCGGATGCATGTGTCCGCTAGGGAATGCTAACCTGAAACAAATGCTTACAGAAAACGGATGCACCAGGTCATAAGGCACATAACATGGTGCAACGACCCTCACAATGAGGAATGGGATAACGGATTCTACCGTCGCCAATCTGCCTTGGAGATTTAGCCACGCGGTAAGAATGTCAGATCCACCATCACGAGGGTGGCCAAAACTTACAACTGGAAGAGGTCGGCACAAACGGGGATGCAAAAATCATAGGAATTATATCCTACAATACTGCCCCCAGTGTGCAGACTTGAAGAAAGAGGTGGCCCACTTACACTAGCGTCCAAGACAAACTGTATGGCGTGACTGATAATCTGAGGCAGACGGCTGCTTTTATTAGAGAATCCGAAATCCCAATCTAGTGAGAACGCAGAAGAAGAAGAAGTATTCCATTCTCATTAAATGTCCATCTTCTTCTTCTTCATTGCGTTCGTTCTTTACGACCAATTTTAATCACTCTTTGTGATATGTTTGATCTTTGCCAAGAACGTGTATACGTTGCACATTGGTTTGATAGGCCCCTAAACCCATAGACTTCTACACGTTTAGGACATGTGCATCCGATTTCAGCCAAACCTCATTAAACGCCTCTTACGACATGCGTGGCAGGTAACAGTGGTTCTATTCTTTACACCCCAAAATTGGGCCCGGTAAGAAACTCGGACGATTAAATGTCCGAACCACTGCATTTGTTGTTTTTCAATATATTCGATGCATGAAGTTGTATCTACTCTATTTCTAATATTCTCGTTTCGTAGTTTATCTTTCCTGGTGACCCCAACCGTCTTACTAAAGCATTTCACCTGTAATATCTCTGCAGGTAAATGGAAAAGTTTGATATAATTTATGTTACTTGCACATTCTCCTTTCTGCTGCACAAATACTGATATGATAAATGGTATCCATGATTTCATCTGGATAGATAGCAGGATAAGAATAAAGTGATTTAGAGAACAGCATTTCTCATGTATAAGTGTGTTTATAGCTCTTAGATGTGTGTGTTTATAACTCTTAGATGTGTGTGTTTATAACTCTTAGATGTGTGTGTTTATAACACTTATATGTGTGTGTTTATAACACTTAGATGTGTGTGTGTTTATAGCTCTTAGATGTGTGTGTTTATAGCTCTTAGATGTGTGTGTTTATAGCTCTTAGATGTGTGTGTTTATAGCTCTTAGATGTGTGTGTGTTTATAGCTCATAGATGTGTGTGTTTATAGCTCTTAGATGTGTGTGTTTATAGCTCTTAGATGTGTGTTTATATAGCACTTAGATGTGTGTTTATAGCACTTAGATGTGTGTGTTTATAATTCTTAGATATGTGTTTATGATTTTTACCATTATTTCAGAAATCTTTTATAATTTTGTGGTTTTTTTTAGCTGTATTAAATGGCAATGTTACTACAGCACAAATATCATTGTTAGTGTGCACTCTTGCATAGTACTCCAGAGGGTAGCCAGTTTGAAGAAACTATGGCATGACACAAGCAGAGAAACAAAAGTAAGATTTCTGAGAAGATGTATATTCCTTGTGGCAACTTATGAATGTGAATCATGGACAATAACACAAACATTAAAGACTCTTTTTCTTCTTAGTGTTCGTTCTTCGCGGCCAATTTGATCATTTTATTGTGATATATAATTGATCTTTTTCACCGTTTGCGTGGACAGCCTTGTGCTTTGTATCCACTGTATCGGAGTAGCATTCCTCTATGAGGCTCACTGTATCGGAGTAGCATTCCTCTATGAGGCTCACTGTATCGGAGTAGCATTCCTCTTTGTATCCACTGTATCGGAGTAGCATTCCTCTATGAGGCTCACTGTATCGGAGTAGCATTCCTCTATGAGGCTCACTGTATCGGAGTAGCATTCCTCTTTGTATCCACTGTATCGGAGTAGCATTCCTCTTTGTATCCACTGTATCGGAGTAGCATTCCTCTTTGTATCCACTGTATCGGAGTAGCATTCCTCTTTGTATCCACTGTATCGGAGTAGCATTCCTCTTTGTATCCACTGTATCGGAGTAGCATTCCTCTATGAGGCTCACTGTATCGGAGTAGCATTCCTCTATGAGGCTCACTGTATCGGAGTAGCATTCCTCTATGAGGCTCACTGTATCGGAGTAGCATTCCTCTATGAGGCTCACTGTATCGGAGTAGCATTCCTCTATGAGGCTCACTGTATCGGAGTAGCATTCCTCTATGAGGCTCACTGTATCGGAGTAGCATTCCTCTATGAGGCTCACTGTATCGGAGTAGCATTCCTCTATGAGGCTCACTGTATCGGAGTAGCATTCCTCTATGAGGCTCACTGTATCGGAGTAGCATTCCTCTTTGTATCCACTGTATCGGAGTAGCATTCCTCTTTGTATCCACTGTATCGGAGTAGCATTCCTCTATGAGGCTCACTGTATCGGAGTAGCATTCCTCTATGAGGCTCACTGTATCGGAGTAGCATTCCTCTATAAGGCTCACTGTATCGGAGTAGCATTCCTCTATGAGGCTCACTGTATCGGAGTAGCATTCCTCTATGAGGCTCACTGTATCGGAGTAGCATTCCTCTATAGATCTCACTGTATCGAGTAGCATTCCTCTTGAGCTCACTGTATCGGAGTAGCATTCCTCTTGAGCTCACTGTATCGGAGTAGCATTCTCTTGAGCTCACTGTATCGAGTAGCATTCCTCTTTGTATCCACTGTATCGGAGTAGCATTCCTCTTTGTATCCACTGTATCGGAGTAGCATTCCTCTTTGTATCCACTGTATCGGAGTAGCATTCCTCTTTGTATCCACTGTATCGGAGTAGCATTCCTCTTTGTATCCACTGTATCGGAGTAGCATTCCTCTTTGTATCCACTGTATCGGAGTAGCATTCCTCTTTGAGGCTCACTGTATCGGAGTAGCATTCCTCTTTCTATCCACTGTATCGGAGTAGCATTCCTCTTTCTATCCACTGTATCGGAGTAGCATTCCTCTTTCTATCCACTGTATCGGAGTAGCATTCCTCTTTCTATCCACTGTATCGGAGTAGCATTCCTCTTTCTATCCACTGTATCGGAGTAGCATTCCTCTTTCTATCCACTGTATCGGAGTAGCATTCCTCTTTCTATCCACTGTATCGGAGTAGCATTCCTCTTTCTATCCACTGTATCGGAGTAGCATTCCTCTTTCTATCCACTGTATCGGAGTAGCATTCCTCTTTCTATCCACTGTATCGGAGTAGCATTCCTCTTTGTATCCACTGTATCGGAGTAGCATTCCTCTTTCTATCCACTGTATCGGAGTAGCATTCCTCTTTCTATCCACTGTATCGGAGTAGCATTCCTCTTTGTATCCACTGTATCGGAGTAGCATTCCTCTTTGTATCCACTGTATCGGAGTAGCATTCCTCTTTGTATCCACTGTATCGGAGTAGCATTCCTCTTTGTATCCACTGTATCGGAGTAGCATTCCTCTTTGTATCCACTGTATCGGAGTAGCATTCCTCTTTGTATCCACTGTATCGGAGTAGCATTCCTCTTTGTATCCACTGTATCGGAGTAGCATTCCTCTTTGTATCCACTGTATCGAGTAGCATTCCCATGAGGCTCACTGTATCGAGTAGCATTCCTCTATGAGGCTCACTGTATCGGAGTCGAGCATTCCTCTATGAGGCTCACTGTATCGGAGTAGCATTCCTCTATGAGACTCACTGTTGGTAATCTGCTTATATGGCCGAACCATTTAATTTGTTGTTTCTTGATAAAGTCTAGTATTGATGTTGCACCCACTTTTTTCCTGTAACTATAATTTATCGAAAGGTGACAATTTTCATGAATCTTTGCTCGTTTCGTCAGACATAACAAATTGTTATTATTGTTAATTATGTTGTTTCTGAGTTTGTGATTTCCTAACGCAATTTACTTCAGTCTAGATGTTTTGTTCAGCTCATCTTTTATAATTAAGTATAATTTGAATTTATGTTGCTATTGAATAGAGCTCAATTGAGAAAATTGCTAATAAGGAAAGAATTATTATGATTGTGTGATTAGGCGACTTGTGGTTCGGCTAGACGGAGACAGAAGTGTTGGAGCCTGGATGTTAGCTAATCGTGCAGCAGATGGCCAGAGTGAAATTCGAACTAGGAGGTATGTGGGTGAAATAGTAGGTAGGGTGAATGGTAGGTAGGTAGATGAGGTAGGTAAGTAAGTAGGTAGGCAGGTAGGTAGAGTAGTGGTGGTAGTAGATAGAGAGGAAGAATGAAGGTGGAGGTAGGCAGACGTAGAGCAGATGCATGGAGTGAGTTAACGATATATACAACACAGAGACAGGACAGACAGACATGCATGAGCAGGCGACAGACAGACAGATTAGACAGATTAGACAGACAGACAGATTAGACAGATTAGACAGACAGACAGATTAGACAGCTAGACAGATAGACAGACAGACAGACAGACAGAGAGCAGATTAGACAGACAGACAGACAGACAGACAGACAGATTGACAGACAGAGTAGCAGATAGGCAGACAGGACGCAGACAGACTGACGACGACAGACGGGACAGACTAGGACAGACAGACAGACAGACAGACAGACAGGTAGACAGAGAGCGAAGGGCAAGGCGCGAGGACAGACAGGACAGACAGGACAGACAGGACAGACGGACAGACGGACAGACAGGACAGACAGGACAGACAGGACAGACAGGACAGACAGGACAGACAGACAGACAGGACAGACAGGACAGACAGGACAGACAGGACAGACAGGACAGACAGGACAGACAGGACAGACAGGACAGACAGGACAGACAGGACAGACAGGACAGACAGGACAGACAGGACAGACAGGACAGACAGGACAGACAGGACAGACAGACAGACAGACAGGACAGACAGACAGACAGACAGACAGACAGACAGACAGACAGACAGACAGACAGACAGACAGACAGACAGACAGACAGACAGACAGACAGACAGACAGACAGACAGACAGACAGACAGACAGACAGATAGATAGATAGATAGATAGATAGATAGATAGATAGATAGATAGATAGATAGATAGATAGATAGATAGATAGATAGATAGATAGATAGATAGATAGATAGATAGATAGATAGATAGATAGATAGATAGATAGATTAGATAGGCACTACTGTTATATCTTCTATAACATCTACAGCTCAGACTGAAACTTGCAACTCAATCGCTAAAGATGAAACTGCCAAATCGATAACTGGCGAGTTGAACCGTCTGAGGAAATCCAGGCGGTGAGGGACTGGAGGAGGAGAGTGAATATAAGTGGGTGCCTAACAAGACAGTGAATCGATTGAACGAGACGTTTGATTGGACCGGAAGTAATATTTTGAATTCCTCGTTTAACTACAGCTTCGGTCAATTGTCAAACGATCTTTGATTGTATCTTAATTATGTTGATTATTTTGTTTTGTTTCAGAATAAACGTGTTTCTAGAATTACATGTACTTGAATATTTGATTCATTTTTATCGTGTTCAAAATTGACTGCCATTTTAACGAGACTTTCTCTTTTTTTTGGGGAAGAAAATTGAACAATATTGATTAGACTTATTTTTGGTTTTAAATCAACTATTTAACAAAAATATTTCTTCCTATTGGGACTTCCTAGTTGAACCTTTGTTTCATGAATTCATTCTCTAGTTCATATTGGAGCTTCCCAGTTGAACCTTTGTTTCATGAATTCATTCTCTAGTTCATATTGGAGCTTCCCAGTTGAACCTTTGTTTCATGAATTTATTCTCTAGTTCATATTGGAGCTTCCCAGTTGAACCTTTGTTTCATGAATTCATTCTCTAGTTCATATTGGAGCTTCCCAGTTGAACCTTTGTTTCATGAATTTATTCTCTAGTTCATATTGGAGCTTCCCAGTTGAACCTTTGTTTCATGAATTCATTCTCTAGTTCATATTGGGGCTTCCCAGTTGAACCTTTGTTTCATGAATTTATTCTCTAGTTCATATTGGAGCTTCCCAGTTGAACCTTTGTTTCATGAATTCATTCTCTAGTTCATATTGTGTGTCTTATTCTTCATCTAACGTCCCATATCGACTATTTTTTAAACCACTCTCTGTGATTTGTATGTGATCTGAGCTTAAGAAAGATTGTACGTTGTGTCCGTTGTGCGTTTACAAGTAGGCCAGCATATCAGGTTTATGCGATGCTTTTTATTTACTAGGATGGCTTCACTAGGCCCTTACCTCAGTCGACTTTTACGACATGCCTTGTAGGTCATAGTGCCTTGTAGGTCATAGTGCCTTGTAGGTCATAGTGCCTTGTAGGTCATAGTGCCTTGTAGGTCATAGTGCCTTGTAGGTCATAGTGCCTTGTAGGTCATAGTGTCTTGTAGGTCATAGTGCCTTGTAGGTCATAGTGCCTTGTAGGTCATAGTGCCTTGTAGGTCATAGTGCCTTGTAGGTCATAGTGCCTTGTAGGTCATAGTGCCTTGTAGGTCATAGTGCCTTGTAGGTCATAGTGTCTTGTAGGTCATAGTGCCTTGTAGGTCATAGTGCCTTGTAGGTCATAGTGCCTTGTAGGTCATAGTGCCTTGTAGGTCATAGTGCCTTGTAGGTCATAGTGCCTTGTAGGTCATAGTGCCTTGTAGGTCATAGTGCCTTGTAGGTCATAGTGCCTTGTAGGTCATAGTGTCTTGTAGGTCATAGTGCCTTGTAGGTCATAGTGCCTTGTAGGTCATAGTGCCTTGTAGGTCATAGTGCCTTGTAGGTCATAGTGCCTTGTAGGTCATAGTGTTGCTATTCTTTGCTCCTCGAGTCTGGCAACACAAGATCGTGAAATTGTTTGTAGTTGATTGTATAGATAACCATTTGTCTATGCTAACCATTTCTATATGCTAACCATTTCCCTATGCTAACCAGTGGCGGCCCGTCATTAAGGGCACGTGAGGCCGTGCACCATCAAAAATAATGTGTAACGTGTATTTATTATTTTATAAATTATTTGTTCACAATTATTACTTTTAACAAGATACTGATTAGCTTTGAAAGTGGAATCCCGGAATAGAAAATTAATAGTAACTACTAAATTATAACTTCAACCAAAACTATGATTTTTCCTAAATATTTTGGTCTGGCCCCACCAACAAAAATGATCACGAGCCGTCACTGATGCTAACCATTTGTCGATGCTAACCATTTGTCTATGCTAACCATTTGTCTATGCTAACCATTTGTCTATGCTAACCATTTGTCTATGCTAACCATTTGTCTATGCTAACCATTTGTCTATGCTAACCATTTGTCTATGCTAACCATTTGTCTATGCTAACCATTTGTCTATGCTAACCATTTGTCTATGCTAACCATTTGTCGATGCTAACCATTTGTCTATGCTAACCATTTGTCTAGTGTACCATTTGTGTTTGCTAATCATTTGTCTACGTTTTACTAAATTTATCTTGCCTCATCCCTAAGTTGATCTTCAAAGAAGACCGCACAGTTGCCAGTTTTTTCCATAAAACTCGGTCATCAGCTAGTTTTTTTTTCTATTTGTTGGGACAGCTAGAGCTGTCCATTGAAGCATTGCAGATATTCTTATATCTGAGCAGTGGTCACCTTAATCTGAGCAGTGGTCACCTTAATCTGAGCAGTGGTCACCTTAATCTGAGCAGTGGTTACTTTAGTCTGAGCAGTGGTCACCTTAATCTGAGCAGTGGTCTCCTTAATCTGAGCAGTGGCCACCTTAATCTGAGCAGTGGTCACCTTAATCTGAGCAGTGGTCACCTTAATCTGAGCAGTGGTCACCTTAATCTGAGCAGTGGTTACTTTAGTCTGAGCAGTGGTCACCTTAATCTGAGCAGTGGTCACCTTAATCTGAGCAGTGGCCACCTTAATCTGAGAAGTGGTCACCTTAATCTAAGCAGTGGCCACCTTAATCTGAGCAGTGGTGACCTTAATCTGAGCAGTGGCCACCTTAGTCTGAGCAGTGGTCACCTTAATATGAGCAGTGGTCACCTTAATCTGAGCAGTGGTCTTAATCTGAGCAGTGGTCTCCTTAATCTGAGCAGTGGTCACCTTAATCTGAGCAGTGGTCTTTCTATATGTAACAACACCTACTGGTGTATGCGCTATTGTCCATTCTTCTCACATGTCTCAGCCAGCTTAGTCTTCTACTTCTGAGCATGTCAATGATGGAAGACAAGTTTGCATGTTGAAGTACTTTAGAAGTTGGTTATCTTGCCGTGCCACCTGATGTTGATAATCTTGAAGAGACATCGAGGGGGAAGATGTTGTCTCATCTCATACCTCGAGTAAGATGTCCATGATTCTGAGCTATATAGTAAAGATATTATTAAAATAAAATCTCCCGAAACCATTTCAGACCTCATGGTATGAAGTCACTTTACTTCTTCTTCTTCTGTGATCAACTTCTGCTATGCGACTACTCCGGTATGTCATAAACAGGGTGGTGTGCTTGAGGTCTTCACCGGTTCCCCAGGAGTTTGTTTTGTAGGATTGTTTCTGTTGGCCAGATTTCCATTCACACACTCCTCAGGTTGGGGCAGGCTTGCATGATGTGCTCTGAGGACGGCTTTGGTGTTACAAAGCCCTTGTGTGCAGGAGGTAGAAGGGCCTATTTCTGTTCTCACGTGTGGAACGTTGAATGTAGGATTAAACCCACCACAACCCTCTTGTGGCTGAGACGATAGGCGAATGCTTGCACATTACGCTAACCCGTCCCACAAAGAGGTAATTACAACACAGTGAAAATACTTGTAGTGTGCGACTAACTGTATGGTATAAGCATATCCCTGATGTGTTCTGTTTATGTCCCATGATGTCATGTATGTGTCTATGTGCTGATGTGTCTCTGTTTATTTCTCGGCTGGTTACCATACCGAACGAAGAAGCCAGATAATTGAGTTTCTCTTGTCTTCACTCCATGTTCCCTTTCTGATTTACATGACTTGTCTCCCTTATGTCGTCTCTAATTCTAGACAAACTATATAGACTTGCCCTATATTCCAACCACATGTTCTTGCCAACATCATTACTTTTGTAAATTTGTCTTCAAATTCGAATAAGCAACGGAAAGAAATATTTCGTATTCGTTTTTCGGCCATAATATCATTAGACGACTTTTTGAAATGCTTTGTGTATTGTGCTGGTTTTCTGATGGTCAGTCCATCAATATTACATTTCTTTCTTTCCTCCCACTCTTATTCTCCTTCCCCCTCTCGCTCTCTCTTTCTCTCTTTTTCTCTTGATTTGTCTCTCTCTTTCCCCTAGCTCTTTCTTTTTCTCTCTTTCCCTCTATCTGTCCTCTCTCTCGTTCTTTCTCTCTTTCTCTTTCCTCTCGCACTCTCTCATTAGCTCTCTTTACCACTCACTCATTCCCTCTCTTTTTCTCTTTCATTCCCTCGTTCTCTTTCATTCCCTCGTTCTCTCTTATTCCCTCTCTTTCTTTCTCTTTCCCTCTATCTCTCCTCTCGTTCCCTCTCTTTCCCCTCGCTCTCTCTTTCATTCCCTCTCTCTTTTTCTTTCTCTCGCTGTTCGCTCTCTCGTATCATCTCTCTCTCTTTAATTCTCTCTCTGTCCCTCTTGCTTTCTCTCTATTTCTCTTTCATTCTCTTTCTCCCCCTCCCCTCCACCATCTCTCTCCATATATCTTTCATTCTCGCACTTTCTCTCTCTCTCTCTTGTTCATCTCTCCTTTCCTCTCCTCTCTCCTCTCTCTCTCTCTCTCTCTCTTCTCTTCTTCTCTTCTTCTATCGCTCTAACCATACGATACATTTGTCTCTCTGCTGTTCACCTCACAAATCTGTACTTGTTGACAAGTGTTTTTCAAAGGAACGTATCCAGCAACAAGGAGAAGAGGAAGATCGTGATGAAGATCGATTCAGAATGTGATAGCCGATTTCAGCAAGATGACAGCGGTAGCAGAACACTTTATGAAAGATAAGAGAGATATTCAGAACGACTATTAGAATGGTAAAGATCAGCTCAATGATAAACTATTGAACTACTGAACAATTGTTTCTGTATGTAAGTGTTGTGGTCGGACTGTGCCAAATCGAACTTCCATCTCTTGCAGCCTTGCCAGCGATCATGGTTTATATTTATGAAATGTCACTATTCGGGTAGAGTCTCAGTATGTTTGGGTGACCCAGTGCACTTTCTTCTAACATAGTTGACAAGTCAGTAAGTTTTCAGCGTGTTTACTGCCCTCTGCTTCTTCTTCTTCTGTATCAACTTTGCTATGCTACTACTGCGATATGTGTCATAAACAGGGCGGTACGCTTGAGGTCTTCCCGCCCCCCCCCCATAGTTTGTCTTGTATGGTTGTTTCTGTTGGCAAGATCTCTATTTTCGCACTACTCAGACTGTGGCAATCTTGCAGGATGTGCTCTGGGGACTGCTTTAGTACTCTACAGGTGCAGGCAGCCGAGTCCGTGAGACCCATTCTAAGGAGACGTGATTTGAGACCGCTGTGTCACGTTCTAAATCTGAAGACTGTGGTCTGCGCTTTTCTATTTACTGTATTTATACTGTTGTGCGTTTATTGTCCTCAAATATCGAATTTTCACTGTTCACAACTTCTGCACGTTTATTGCCTTCAATTCACACGTGTTCACTGTCTTCAACTACCATACGTTCACTGCTTTCTACACCCACACGTTCACTGCTTTCTACACCCACACGTTCACTGCTCTCTACACCCACACGTTCACTGCTCTCTACACCCACACGTTCACTGCTCTCTACACCCACACGTTCACTGCTCTCTACACCCACACGTTCACTGCTCTCTACACCCACACGTTCACTGCTCTCTACACCCACACGTTCACTGCTCTCTACACCCACACGTTCACTGCTCTCTACACCCACACGTTCACTGCTCTCTACACCCACACGTTCACTGCTCTCTACACCCACACGTTCACTGCTCTCTACACCCACACGTTCACTGCCCTCTACACCCACACGTTCACTGCTCTCTACACCCACACGTTCACTGCTCTCTACACCCACACGTTCACTGCTCTCTACACCCACACGTTCACTGCTCTCTACACCCACACGTTCACTGCCCTCTACACCCACACGTTCACTGCTCTCTACACCCCACACGTTCACTGCCCTCAACTTCCGCACGATCCCTTAACTTCAACAGCTTACTGCTTGTTCACTGCCCCCAACTAATGCTTGTTCACTGCCCCCAACTAATGCTTGTTCACTGCCCCAGCTACTGCTTGTTCACTGCCCCCAGCTACTGCTTGTTCACTGCCCCAGCTACTGCTTGTTCCTGCCCCAGCTACTGCTTGTTCACTGCCCCCAGCTACTGCTTGTTCACTGCCCCAGCTACTGCTTGTTCACTGCCCCAGCTACTGCTTGTTCACTGCCCCAGCTACTGCTTGTTCACTGCCCCCAACTAATGCTTGTTCACTGCCCCAACTAATGCTTGTTCACTGCCCCCAACTAATGCTTGTTCACTGCCCCCAACTAATGCTTGTTCACTGCCCCAGCTACTGCTTGTTCACTGCCCCCAACTAATGCTTGTTCACTGCCCCCAACTAATGCTTGTTCACTGCCCCCAGCTACTGCTTGTTCACTGCCCCAACTAATGCTTGTTCACTGCCCCCAACTAATGCTTGTTCACTGCCCCCAACTAATGCTTGTTCACTGCCCCAACTAATGCTTGTTCACTGCCCCCAACTAATGCTTGTTCACTGCCCCCAGCTACTGCTTGTTCACTGCCCCCCGCTACCGCTTCTTCACTGCCCCCAGCTACTGCTTGTTCACTGCCCCCAGCTACTGCTTGTTCACTGCCCCCAACTAATGCTTGTTCACTGCCTCCAACTAATGCTTGTTCACTGCCCCCAACTACTGCTTGTTCACTGCCCCCAGCTACTGCTTGTTCACTGCCCCCAGCTAATGCTTGTTCACTGCCCCCAACTAATGCTTGTTCACTGCCCCAACTAATGCTTGTTCACTGCCCCAACTAATGCTTGTTCACTGCCCCCAGCTACTGCTTGTTCACTGCCCCCAGCTACTGCTTGTTCACTGCCCCCAGCTACTGCTTGTTCACTGCCCCAGCTACTGCTTGTTCACTGCCCCCAGCTACTGCTTGTTCACTGCCCCCAGCTACTGCTTGTTCACTGCCCCAGCTACTGCTTGTTCACTGCCCCCAGCTACTGCTTGTTCACTGCCCCCAGCTACTGCTTGTTCACTGCCCCCAGCTACTGCTTGTTCACTGCCCCCAACTAATGCTTGTTCACTGCCCCCAACTACTGCTTGTTCACTGCCCCAACTAATGCTTGTTCACTGCCCCCAGCTACTGCTTGTTCACTGCCCCCAGCTACTGCTTGTTCACTGCCCCCAACTAATGCTTGTTCACTGCCCCCAACTAATGCTTGTTCACTGCCCCAGCTACTGCTTGTTCACTGCCCCAACTAATGCTTGTTCACTGCCCCCAACTAATGCTTGTTCACTGCCCCAACTAATGCTTGTTCACTGCCCCCAGCTACTGCTTGTTCACTGCCCCCAACTAATGCTTGTTCACTGCCCCCAACTAATGCTTGTTCACTGCCCCCAACTACTGCTTGTTCACTGCCCCCATATGCTGTTACGCCCCCAGCTAATGCTTGTTCACTGCCCCCAACTAATGCTTGTTCACTGCCCCCAACTAATGCTTGTTCACTGCCCCCAACTAATGCTTGTTCACTGCCCCAACTAATGCTTGTTCATGCCCCCAACTATGCCTTGTTCAATGCCCTCAACTCGACGTGTCAGACATCAAAATGAAGGTGATGAAAAGAATATTAAAACACACAACACACACACACACACACACATTATACCAAAATCTAGCTTTCTCTCAAAGCTTACACAATTTGCGTATGAGTCACATAAGCTACGCAGATGTAGGCCTGGAATGTGTTTATGGCAGTAATTGCTCTCACACATTATACAAAGTGTTAAACGTTCCATGTAGTTAGTGCTTTTAACAACGGTATTTTGTTTGCCTGACGGAGGGAGAGCTTTGACTGGTCTTTCGGTAGTATTTACAACTGCACACGTTTCAAAGTGTATGTAGAACAATTGAATATACACGAGGGTTATTTCTTAAACTTCTTCGGCGATCTCTGGTCATGTGCTTAGTTTATTGTAGAGCACAAACTGGGCAGTCAGCTTCTAGTCTGTCTCTGGTCATGTGCTTAGTTTATTGTAGACCACAAACTGGGCAGTCAGCTTCTGGTCTGTCTCCTACTTCCAACCCCAGGAATTAGGAATTGTCACTATTTTTCCCACAGTGGGGAGAGTACCCGACTTTCTTTAAAATGCAGAAAACTCAAACAGTTCCAGGCATGTAGTGCTACGCTTAGTGTGCTCCTACTCAGGAAGAGTTCCTTCTGGTCTGTCAACTTGCTTGTTTTCTGAAGGAGGACGTCGCTCAGATTTTGAGAAAAATTTCTTGTTCAAAATTATCCCCAACATTGTGTTTGTCATTTTTATCAACCTTTTTATTTAGATATTATTTTTGAAAAGGCGTCTGTGGTTTCTCGGTAGTGAGCTCGATCACATCCCAAGAGTAACTGGTTCAAACACTGCGGAAGGCAGTTTGGAAGGAAATTTGTTCCCATTGATTTCTACGAACGGTAAAAAATATACGGAAAGTAATGACAAACTACTGAACGTATAAGTGGTGCCTAGAAAAATCAACGACTAGTTTACTGTAGTTGATGACGCCCGTGGTCCCTGGCAACATATGGCCGACTAGCTCAGACGGAAAAACCAAAATTCCTGTTTAATTGGGGCTGGTTGTTATAAGTGTTTGATAGAAGTATCTTCACATCTGATAGTAGACTGGACAGAGAGATTGAAACTAGAATCCAACAAGCCAACATGTATCTTCACATCTGATAGTAGACTGACAAGAGATTGAAACTAGAATCCAGCAAGCCAACGTGTATCTTCACATCTGATAGTAGACTGGACAGAGAGATTGAAACTAGAATCTAACAAGCCAACATGTATCTTCACATCTGATAGTAGACTGGACAGAGAGATTGAAACTAGAATCCAACAAGCCAACATGTATCTTCACATCTGATAGTAGACTGGACAGAGAGATTGAAACTAGAATCCAACAAGCCAACATGTATCTTCACATCTGATAGTAGACTGGACAGAGAAATTGAAACTAGAATCCCAAGCAAGGTTCTTCATCTGATAAGACTCAGTTAAATAGAATCACGCCACGTATCTTCACATCTGATAGTAGACTGGACAGAGAGATTGAAACTAGAATCCAACAAGCCAACATGTATCTTCACATCTGATAGTAGACTGGACAGAGAGATTGAAACTAGAATCCAACAAGCCAACATGTATCTTCACATCTGATAGTAGACTGGACAGAGAGATTGAAACTAGAATCCAGCAAGCCAACATGTATCTTCACATCTGATAGTAGACTGGACAGAGAGATTGAAACTAGAATCCAACAAGCCAACATGTATCTTCACATCTGATAGTAGACTGGACAGAGAGATTGAAACTAGAATCCAGCAAGCCAACAACATTACATACCAGCTTACCCCAATCTCGAAACACCCAGCAATTCCAGTAGTGACTAAAAAACAGATTATAAATGCAATATTCATACCAACACTGTGCTACCAGAGCCAAACATGGACACTGACAAAAGAACAAGAAAGGAAAATTACCACATGCGAAATGAGATGCGTGAGAAAAGCAAGTAAATAAAACAAGAAGAGACCATATAAGAAATGAGGAAATTAGAAGAACAGTCGGAACAACACCTGCTATTAGATTTATTGAAAAACAGAGACTCAAATGGTTTGGCCACTTGGTCAGAATGAACCCGAATACACCAGTTACAAGAGCGTACAACCTGAAAATTGAATCATCAAGAGGAAGGGGCAGACCAAGAAAAAGATGGAGTGATGGAGTTATAGACATCTTAAAACTTCACAATACCACAGTATATCAAGCGACCGAGCGTGCACTATCTCTGAAATCGAGCATCAGTTAAACCTGCTATGTCTAACGGCAAAAAAAGCAGAGAAGGAACCAAAAAATAAAGATAGAACATTATAAGGTTTTCTGCAATTTGACACAATTCTACAAGTATATGGTTATTTATTGATGAAAACTATTAATAATATTGATATTCCTTATCTTTAAACTGAACTTGTAACATAATATAATCTTGATTTAACATGTTGTGTAATTTTTATAATGAATTAGTCTTTATCTAACAAATCTGGAATGTGAGGTCACGCGACGGTTGTGGTCTGATTCCCGAGAATTTTTACCTAAGCTCGCAGGCCTTATGTTATCGAGGCCATGATGGTGACGTCATGTGAAGGATATGCAACGATTTTCATTGATACTTTTTGAATGATGTGTTTATCTGGTATAGTTTTGAAGTTGTCGGTGCTCAAAGTGGGTGGTCGAGTTCCTAGAATAGTGGATCTTTAGTCCAGCAAAGTGAATAGATGGCGACACTTAACTTCAACCAGAGATCAAGTATCGAAGAAATAGATTAACAAGAATAGATGATGAAGATAATGATAACATCACACACATCTCGTGTCTATCGTTGGTCAAAGGACAAATGTAGACTTGACACATCGTATTTCACAATACACCTGATGGTATGAACACAGGCTCTTGACTTATTTTTATAACATAACATAGAAGAACTAATATAACATAGAAGAACTAATATAACATAGAAGAACTAACACAACATAGAAGAACTAATATAACATAGAAGAACTAACACAACATAGAAGAACTAATATAACATAGAAGAACTAACACAACATAGAAGAACTAACACAACATAGAAGAACTAACACAACATAGAAGAACTAACACAACATAGAAGAACTAGAAGAAATAACAAAACTGATAACAGGTTTGTATATGTTGTATCAGAACATTGTTTATCTGTGGGTTACTGTAAGGTAATAGTAGAAGTAGTAATAGTAACAGATGTGGTAGTAGTAGCAGTAGGGATAGTAGTAGTAGTAGTAGTGGTAGTGGTAGTAGTAGTGGTAGTAGTAGTGTTAGTAGTAGTAGTAGTAGTAGTGGTAGTAGTAGTGGTGGTAGTAGTTGTGGTAGTAGTAGTAGTAGTAGTGTGTATGTAGTAGAGTGAGTGTAGTAGTGGTAATATTAGTAGTAGTAGTAGTAATAGTGCTAGTAGTAGTAGTAGTAGTAGTAGTAGTAGAAGTAGTAGTGGTATTAGTAGTAGCAGTAGTAGCAGTAGTAGTATCGGTGGTAGAAGTAGTAGGTGTAGTATTAGCAGTAGTGGTAGAAGTAGTAGTGGTGGCAACAGTAACAACATGAATAGTACAATTAGTGGTAGTAGCAGTGGTAGCATTAGTAGCAGAAGTACCATAAGTAGTTGCAGTAGTAGTAGCAGTATTAGTTGTAGTTGCAGCTGCCAACCCAATGCTCCAATGGAACAACAACAAAACTTGACCATCTGTAACACTAAATACATGTTATTCACATGTCAACAAATATTCCACACAATTCACTGCTGTCAGCATGATGATGATGATGAAGATGCTGATGATGAAGATGATGAAGATGAAGATGATGAAGATGGTGAAGATGATGAAGATGATTATGAAGATGATGATGATGAAGATGATGAAGATTAGAGAAGTTTCATAAACTTCTTCGTCTACTTCGTAGTTAGATACCGAATTGATGTTAAAATAACGGATCTTGGATCTTGTGAAACTAAACATACATCAAGAGCAATATAGCCTGCAGACAGGTTCCATGCTGTAAGAAGCCACATTAAGTAAATTTCATCATCTGAAGACAACGTGTCGATCACTTACCAAGATGTCTTGGGTCTACTACTGCTAATTCACTTGTGTGATAGTTTGTGGGGTTTTTGTAATATTCGCAAACAACAAAACTCACACACGCTTTCAACACCATTATAAAATATGAAGAAAGAGACAAGACAGAAAGAGACAGACAGAAGAGACAAGACAGAAGAGACAAGACAGAAAGAGACAAGACAGAAGAGACAAGACAGAAAGAGACAAGACAGAAAGAGACAAGACAGAAAGACAAGACAGAAGAGACAAGACAGAAAGAGACAAGACAGAAAGAGACAAGACAGAAAGAGACAAGACAGAAAGAGACAAGACAGAAAGAGACAAGACAGAAAGAGACAGACAGAAAGAGACAAGACAGAAAGACACAAGACAGAAAGAGACAGACAGAAAGAGACAAGACAGAAAGAGACAAGACAGAAAGAGACAGACAGAAAGAGACAGACAGAAAGAGACAAGACAGAAAGAGACAAGACAGAAAGAGACAAGACAGAAAGAGACAGAATTGACAGAGAGGGCACTGGAAACTTATCTATCTCCCGAGTATATAATGTTCGTGTCCAGTTTAACACATAATGCGTTCATAAAATATCTTCATTCTTGTTGTTCGACCGTCTTTCTATTAATTCTTTCTTCTACTTCCAACGCTCCATGTCGATCATTTGTTAACCACTCTGTGTGATTTGTATGTAATCTAAGCCTAAGAGCAATTGTACGTTGTGCCATTAATGCGTCTATAAGTAGGTCAGCACTTCCGATTTCTGCGATTTTTTTATATACTAGTTTAGCTTCCCTACGCCTCTACCTTAGTCGCCTCTTACGACATGCCTTGCAGGCCGCAGTGGTATTATTCTTTGCTCCCCTTGTGGGCCCAGTCACCACATGGGCGTATTAATTGTTTAATACGTCAGGCCACAATCGTTCAACTACACTTTCACCGTTGTTCTTCATGTTTCCGTTAGACGTTCAAACCTTCTCTTCCCATCCACTGCCAATTACAGAGTTGTCATATTCAACATCCCTACTGACATACATTGCAGAGCTGTCATATTCAACATCCCTACTGACATACAACATACATAACCAATTCGTCTCTCCATTCATCTACTACAATATCTCCAACTGCTAGCAAAGAACCGCATCACATGGAGATCTAAAACCTCTGCCTTATGTGCCGCCCGTGGCATGAAAGGAACAAACTAACTATTCATCTAGTAATGGGAAACTCGCTCAGTCTATTCCATGGCAGTGAATCCGATATATTTCTTACATCTCTCAGCAAAATTCGTTTTATTTTTCCCTAGGTCATCTCTTTCTTGGACCCTTTGTCTCCCACTTCAATCCCTGCTTTGGTATTTGTTGATCATTTCTTCACTGTACATGCCCAACATATCTCCATCTTCTCCTTCTTATAACAGTTGTTGTTACTAGTGGTTGACTAGACATTCCTCTCATTTCATCAAATCTGAATTCGTCCCATTTTATATTCATTATTGTTGGCAGATATCTATTTTCAAATGCATAGAACTCAGTTCTGGAAATGGTTAAGTTGCAATATAAATGTTGTAAAGTTACAAATAATTACATGTAATGAAGTTCAAACGCGTGCAAGAGAACATATGTTACGCACGCCCAGTGTTTAACATCGACGTGTAAGCTTTGAACTGTGATGTTAGCCTTGATTGCTTGAGAAAAGGGCACGGTTACACATCACGATACATCTCATGATCAGCCCTGCCCTGGATGTACAAACTACTGAATGCAAAGACGTGATTTCTCAAGATCTTAGTGCATGCCAGAATGGCGAGACCTGAGTGGAACAGTTTAACAGCTATTGAGCTCGATTGTAAGCAAATGTGAAGTGTAAATGACAATTGGTTTAAATCAATAATATAGTAATACATTCAGCTTCCTCTTGAGCACAGGTCCTAAACAAACACCTAATTTTTATCTGAGTAGGTAGTACTGTATCGTAGAGGTACCATGCTCGCCTCACGCGTCAAACGTACAGGATTTGTTTTCCTACCACGTGGAGAGATTGGGGTATTTCTCCAGAGGTATCTTATCTCAAAGTAGGTGAGATCAAGTTCCTAGACCTCGATAAAACATAGTTCCTATGCTTAACTCTTTAGCCCTGCTGAGCCCATACATCGGCTTACAGTATTATTTAAGTTGACACAAAGCCGATACACAGACTAATTGAGTATACATTGCTAAGTAAATGCGTCTGGAAGTAAAACAAATGACGGACTGAAAGGGTTACGTTGAACACGTAAACAGACATTTAACATTTACAAATAGTTCAGAATATGCTGCACAACCACTGCCTATGCACAATTCATTAAATAAGTCAAATAAAATCTCTACAAAAATGTACAACAACTTCGAAATTACACCAGGAACCGATGTCAGTGCTGCGACGTTCGAGCACTGCCTGCGTAAGAAAGAGATCGGAATATTGTCCAAACGCATACAAACTCATACAAACTCACAATGTCACAAGCACACACACACAAACTGTGCTAATTTTAAAATTTACAATGCCATACACACATCCACACCACACATCCACACACACACATACAACCATTGCTAATTCAGAAATTTGGAATGACACACACACACACACTTCCCATACACATACACAAACACATCCACACACCAGAAATTGAGAATGTCAGAGAGACGGTGCCAGCTTGAAAAATTAATGCACTACATACGGACATATCAATGGCAAGATTTCAAGCACACAACAATTCAAAAACGTGGGTTCAAATGTTCACTCATCAACGCACGTGCACGGAAATGCGACCCCTCCCAGGTTAATTATGGGAAGTGTGTAATTCGTCACGTCCAGTCACGTGCAACCACTTTAGCCTGTTGCTATGGATATCACACCAACTCTAAACATGGCGACTGACAGGAGGTGACACGCCCATTATTAAAGTTACTGTGTAACGTTCGACAACTCCAAAAGACAAATTAATGTTTTACCTAAACTGTATCTATTACTCCCCTTTGCTCAGTTTCGTTTTTGTTAAGTTGAGCTAAAGATTTTCAGCTCAAATGTTAAATCTGGACTGTTGTATGGCTCGGAAACATGAGAGAGCCGCAGTAGCGTAGTTGTTAGTGAACTCGTTTCTTAGTCTAGTGGTACGGGATTAATTCTACAGTGGGTTTGGTATTTTTTCTAAACTTACGGCTCTCAGGTCGACCCAGCCTTAACTGGATACCAGGGAAAAGGTAGGGTTGTTGCAGAGCGAAGTGAGGCATACAGGACAACTACTTCTAGTATGAGAATGGAGGTTGAGGCCGTTACTGCTGCTCTCCATTGGATCTCTGGGACTTCATTTACTGGGGCAGTTGTTGTATCTGATTCTCAGTCGATGCTTCACAAGATCCAGAAGGGCAGGTTCGGTATGAGTGGATGTCGTCTATAGAAGTTTCTAACCTTCCAGAGGCTTACGTGGATATACTGTCCTGGGTATGGGGTGTTTGCGTAATGAGAGAGCGGACAGGCTTGCATCAACAGCATCGATTGTTGGGGAGTTGAAGATGGATAAGGGGATATTCTTCGGTCTCCTCGCGACTGTCTATTGGATGAGGACACTAAAATCGATGTTGAATCGATCAAGCGATTTAAGCAGTTTGGAGTTACCCGTTGTACAAGTCGAACTGGATGCCTGAGAGGCAGAGTGAGAGGTGTTTAATCGGCGAGCCACGGGAGCCATCAGTATGCATACTCTTGGATATCTGTTGGGGGAGACTGAGCACCTATGGGTCTGCCCGGAGTGCAATGACGTCAGTTTGTAACCAATAACCAGCAAAATCAACGGGAAGTAAAGGTGGCCGGCGTGATGGTTGACATCACCCATCGTGTGCCAAAGGTCAATGCAAAATACGAACCTAACATCGTATCAATGGGATTGTTTCTGGAGCTACGGAGTTCGATGTTTGTACAACATTCTCGGCACACGACGTACTATTTCTCCCTACAGGGACGGAACCACATGGAGAAACCCAGTACAATATAGACTTGCACATCGGGCTATTTCAACAAAGGACCGGAAATGACAAATTGGACGTGTCAATCTAAAGGTCATTATCAAGTAACACCTCTCGCAATGAATATTTTGACCCAAAAAAGGACACGCCACACTATCACAACGTGAAAATAAATTGACTTTCAGACTAGTTGGCACAGAATTAATTGTTTGTCAGCGATTGCCCATAACGTAGAAGATTGAACTCATGCTCAACTGTGTTAAAAATTGGATCATGTAGACCAGCGCTGATGTAGAACACGGCGCTCGCCGACGCTAGGCCGCCGCCCGTCTCATACATTCATGGCGCCCTTATTGTGCCATGTCGACGTCAAAGTTAACAAGATATCAAGACAACTATTTTTCTTTTCTTTTTTCTCCTAGCACTTTCATGAACACGATCGTCCCGCTTTTGCAATTAACCATCTTACTGCCTCAATTCACGGTACGGCCAATGCGGGGTTTTTTTTCTGTGGAGGAGTAAAGAAAAAAACTAACATGAGCAGTTTCCCGGTGACTGCACTAGCCATGACTGCACTAGCCATGACTGCACTAGCCATGACTGCACTAGCCATGACTGCACTAGCCATGACTTCACTAGCCATGACTGTACTAGCCACGACTGCACTAGCCATGACTGCACTAGCCATGACTTCACTAGCCATGACTGTACTAGCCACGACTGCACTAGCCATGACTGCACTAGCCATGACTGCACTAGCCATGACTGCACTAGCCATGACTGCACTAGCCATGACTGCACTAGCCATGACTGTACTAGCCATGACTGCACTAGCCATGACTGCACTAGCCATGACTGCACTAGCCATGACTGCACTAGCCATGACTGCACTAGCCATGACTGCACTAGCCATGACTGCACTAGCCATGACTGCACTAGCCATGACTTCACTAGCCATGACTGTACTAGCCACGACTGTACTAGCCATGACTGCACTAGCCATGACTGCACTAGCCATGACTGTACTAGCCACGACTGCACTAGCCATGACTGCACTAGCCATGACTGCACTAGCCATGACTGCACTAGCCACGACTGCACTAGCCATGACTGCACTAGCCATGACTGCACTAGCCATGACTGTACTAGCCATGACTGCACTAGCCATGACTGCACTAGCCATGACTGCACTAGCCACGACTGCACGCACTAGCCATGACTGCACTAGCCACGACTGCACGCACTAGCCATGACTGCACTAGCCATGACTGCACTAGCCATGACTGCACTAGCCATGACTGCACTAGCCATGACTGCACTAGCCACGACTGCACTAGCCATGACTGCACTAGCCATGACTGCACTAGCCATGACTGCACTAGCCATGACTGCACTAGCCATGACTGCACTAGCCATGACTGCACTAGCCATGACTGCACTAGCCATGAGACCATTAAATTCCACATGCACTTGTGTCCCCCTCCTCCCGCCTGTCCTACACCGCCCCAAAAAGCAGTATTACAGGCAGTCACGACTGCCCAATAACCTAGATATTTATTTATTGATTGAAGAAAACGTCGGCATGTTAAGTCAATTAAATATTGATGTTGGTATTATTTGTAGTAGTAGTAGTAGTAGTGCAATCATAAAATGAAGTCCGCGCCTCCACAACCGTCATTCAGTTGCGGCGCAATATATAAAAACGTTAGACAGCCCTCCTGTAGATCATCACGCTGTAGATCATCACGCTGTAGATCATCACGCTGTAGATCATCACGCTGTAGATCATCAAGCTGTAGATCATCACGCTGTAGATCATCAAGCTGTAGATCATCAAGCTGTAGATCATCACGCTGTAGATCATCACGCTGTAGATCATTACTCCGTAGCTCCTACATATGATGGAGTCTAAAGTATAATGAAGAAAGATTGACTTCATTGCACTGGGGTTTCTCCCATATGGTTGAGTCTCTTTCCGCAGATATGGCACACTTCTTACCGAGAATATTGCGCAATGCATGAGCTCCGTATCTCCAGCAACAATCTTAGAAATCTTCGAGGAACAAAATGCACTTGTGAACAGAACTGTCCGATCCAGATTCGAATCAATGATCTTCAGAACACAAAGCAAGTGCGTAACCCATTTAGCTACCTACAGCTTTTAAACAGTAAGATTTTGTTCAATGTTGTCAGAGTAGATGCAACAATGCTACCATTTTACTGCATCCAATAATTGATAATTAGGTATGACTCGACTTGTTAGTCTCCGTTCCTTGTGGAGCATGGGGATTCAACAGTTGTTCGTCACTTATCCCGGTCTCTGGATGTTTTCTTTATGACATCCCAGGATAATCCAGCATCCTTCAGTTTCTCAATAAATCAAGAAGGCTCCGTCTCCAGGTATGTTTAGGAGTTTCCCGTTTCCGTTTTCATTGCTGGTTCCAATTAAAGTGCTTGTCAAGTGACACTCGATTATCTCTTCCACAGTGTATGTCCGACCCATTGCCATTTTCTACTCCCAACATGGTTTCGCCCTGTTCTTATCCCAGATCCGTGTTTGCAACTCTATCATACCATCTCAGTCTATCATACCATCTCAGTCTGTCTACATCTCAGTCTGTCATACCATCTCAGTCTGTCATACCATCTCAGTCTGTCATACCATCTCAGTCTGAGAACACGCCCAAGACAACTATTGACAAAGGTCTGAATCTAACTTGTATTTAACATGGTGACTCGCCACTTCACCAAGGTCATACAATAACACAGATATACATATTTCAAGGGACCAAATGCAAAGGATTGACTTCCTTCCACCAGGTTTCCCCATATAGCTCTGTCCCTGTCGGCAGAGATGGTATACCATCTGCCTAGAGCATTGCACAAAGCACTATCTCTGTAGCTCCAGAAACAATCCTATGGATCTCATTAAAAAACTGCACATGTGTCTCGGTCCAGATTCGAACTGACAATCTTCAGTTCTACAGGCAAACGACTTAACACCTTCGCTATTGAGACCGCTGATATATACGCTCATACATTTATAGTTAGTTTTAGTTAGTTTGTTCCTTTCGTGTCAAAGGCGGCACACATAGGGCAGAGGTTTTAGATCTCCATGTGATGCGGTTCGTTGCTAGCAGTTGGAGATCTTGTATGGTTTTACATCCCAATAGTTTACTTTCTTGTTGGATGGTTCTTCGAAGAGTGGTCTTTGTCTTCCACGTTTTCTTTCCCAACTGGTGACCACATAAAGGACTTGTCGATTTTGTCTCTTTTCGTCTGATCTAAGAACATGACCTAAATATTTCCACCTTCGTTTCCTTATAATGTTATGCAGATATAGATAATAAATATAGAAATAGATAATAAATATAGGAATAGATAATAAATATAGGTAAAAAGATAATAAATATAGAATAGATAATAAATATAGGAATAGATAAGAAATATAGCAATAGACACAACACTTACCCGTGAAGCAGGTTTTCTCCATCTTCGTACAGAATACTGATGGCACTGTGGTGTTATCTCCCGTCAAACTTATCATTGATGACTCAGTGTTCTGATCTTTCTTATTCCTTATTGCTGATTGAGTAGTATTGTTGAACACTTTAGCAAAGAACTTTGATATAACTGATGTACTGGTCAAACTTCTGCTGCGTACAGCAATGGAGATACCAGTTGCAACAGCAAGACATGTCGTTAGTACGATCATGAATGTCTCCGTCACGTCGCCGCCGCCGACTGTATCCTCCTCACCCATGTGTACCTACAAAGATGTTCATTTTCACATATTTATTTTCACATATTTATTTTTCCATATTTATTTTCACATATTCATTTTCACATATTTATTTTCACATATTTATTTTCATATATTTATTGTCAGGCTGGAAAGTTACAGCTGTCATGTATCTGTTATTTGTTAGAGTCCTTTAGATCGGAACGTAGATTTAGTCTGTTGTTAATAATACCTGTCCATCGCAAGCGATGATGATAACAACCTCAGACGTGTGCTGCTGTACCACTCTGGTGTGTGCAGAGATGACTATAGAGTCACATCCTAGAACACAATTCCTTACCATAGGTGGGGCATACATAATAAATGTTAGAAATGTGGGTGTTGTGTGTTTTGTCTTTCACGCTGCTCACTTTCTCTGCTCCTCAACGGCACGACGCTTATCAACTACGCGAGTTCCTTTTATGTTGTTACAGCACCACATTTGAAGATCTTGCGCCCCAGCAGGTGGTGTCTCTATCGAAGCATTTTAGAGACACTTTATAAGAGTGTCTTTAAAGTGTTTTTTCTTTCATTCAACCGATTACCACCGCCTTCAAGCTCACCATACATCAACTGTTTTTGGATGTGTTTATCAGGAACTCCAACAACGTGACCCGCCCATCTCACATGGGTCATCTGCAACATTGTGTTTACGCTTGGAATCTTGACTCTTATCAAGACTTCGGTATCTGGAATGTTACCCTGCTATTTGATGTGTAGTATTCTGCGTAGACAGCTTGTATGGAAGTGGTTCAGCTTTCTTGACATTGTCTGCTGTATAACACTGTCCTATGTCTCGCTGAATAGGTTGATTTGTTGTTACACTTTATACCACTGCCTTACTAGCTAATTGATATTGATAACAACATAACAACACTCAAAACTCCAACTTAATATGTGATTACTCAATGACCACTATTTTTGTACTTACCACTTTCAGCAGTATTTCAGTTTGTGGTCCAAGGGACATAACTTGATAATCAAATGTGAATTCAGAATGTGTAGGGTTATCTCCCATATATTCCACTATTAAACTGAAATCAACCGCTTGTTGTATGTGATGGCTTTCATGGAATTCAACGAACATCTAAATCAAATACA
Organism: Arion vulgaris; assembly: GCA_020796225.1. Taxonomy (NCBI): domain Eukaryota; kingdom Metazoa; phylum Mollusca; class Gastropoda; order Stylommatophora; family Arionidae; genus Arion; species Arion vulgaris. The sequence continues at coordinate 6,600,550 of CM036771.1, read as the reverse complement.
AAAACAATAGTGTATATTAAATAATGATTAAAGAAAGTTATATATTCGTTATTTAAGCAGAAAAATCATACAGGATTACATTATCATAGAGGGAAAAAAGATCATCATCAGGTGCCGTGCCGGCTGGTGTAGCCGATCATTGGATTTTCACAAATCTCAGTCTCTTGTGTTTGCTATCATCTCAGACGTTGACGCTCTTCCATGCCATGAAGTCAGGTCAGGCTGTCCAAAATGTTCTCTCTCTCTCTCTCTCTCTCTCTCTTCCTCTGTCTCGCATCCCCTCGATATTACCGGTTGTCACAATGTGTTCTAAACCTCCTTTTCTCATCACATGTTCGACAAATGATGACTGCCTCTTTCTTATATTAACAATAAGTTTGCTCTGTGTCTTGATCTCATTCAACATCTCCACATTCGTTATTTTAGCAGTCCATGGGATTCTCATCATTCTTCTGTAAACCACATCTCTATGGTCCTAGATATTTTTCGATTTGTTTGTTTATTGTCCATGACTCGCATCTGTATGTCAGTATTGGTTCTATGTAGCACTGTATAACTCTCATTCTGATCTCAATTGACAAGGACTTGTTGCATATAATGCTTCTCATTTTCTGGAACGCTGCTTTGGTCTGCCTTATTCTGTTCATTATTTCTGATAATTACAACGATTAGTTTGTAAAACATGTCACCCGTGGCTGTGTTCAACCGTGTAGATTCAATAATCATGCGACCTAAAATAACCTTCATCTTCTTCTTTTCATTCGCTTTACAGCAACTTATTAAAGCACGCGTTGTGGTCTATGTATGATTTGCGCATTAGAGTTCACGTCCGTTGCGTCAGTTGACTCTACAGACCTAGACCAGCAGACTTACAGAATGGGTAGTCCAGCAGACTCCTACAGACCCGTAGACCAGCAGACTCCTACAGACCGAGACCAGTAGACCCCTACAGAATGGGTAGACCAGCAGACTCCTACAGAATGGGTAGACCAGCAGACTCATACAGAATGGGTAGACCAGCAGACTCCTACAGAATGGGTAGACCAGCAAACTCCTACAGAATGGGTAGACCAGCAGACTCCAAGAATGGGTAGACCAGCAGACTCTACAGAATGGGTAGACCAGCAGACTCCTACAGAATGGGTAGACCAGCAGACTCATACAGAATGAGTAGACCAGCAGACTCTACAGAATGGGTGACAGCAAACTCCTACAGAATGGGTAGACCAGCAGACTCAGAGAATGGGTAGACCACAGACTCCTACAGACCCGTAGACCAGCAGACTCCTACAGACCCGTAGACACAGACTACAGACCCGTAGACCAGCAGCTCCACAGACCCGTAGACCAGCAGACTCCTACAGACCCGTAGACCAGCAGACTCCTACAGACCCGTAGACCAGCAGACTCCACGACCCAGACCAGCAGCTCTACAGACCTAGAACACACAAATGACAGAGTTGTTTAACAAGATATAGAACGTTCGAAGAAGAAGAAGAAGAAGGAGATATGTTGAGCATACCTTGAGAAGAAACGATCAAAGAAGCATAAATCAGGCACTGAAGGGATAGACAAAAGGTTCAAGGAAGACACGACGCTCTCGAAGAAACCCTGAAACGAACTTTACGAAGATACGGCGAGTAATATCGGATTCAATTCCATGAAAGAAATTGAGCGAGTTGCCCTGGACAGAGAGATATGGAGAAATTGCTTGCAGAGTTATGTAACATATAACGGTACGAAAGGAATATAAAGTTTACATATAGTGTTTGTGTGTGTAGTATGTGTAATGCATTCTATGAATTTGTTATCTCTGCGTGTGTCCATTGTGTACCTTCCTTAAATAGCTTGCCTATTCATTATGATTGTACAGGGCCGGGCCACATCTACAACTTGAATGCCAGGTACCCCATATTTAGCGTTTCTGCCCTAGATACGCGGCAATCACGTGACAGAATACATAATGAGCATACATAACACGAGTTGACTACAACATAAACATAGATACTCTCTCTTTCATTCTATCTCTCTCTCTCTCTCTCTCTATCACCCTTGTGCCTTGTAACTCCGGTTGGGGTATAGATCCTTAACCAACTCATGTCAAGTCTGTTTAATTTTAGCTGTACCTTGCTGCTCCCTCCAAAAGTCAACTACTAGATTGCAGGAGCTGGGATTGAAGATTGTAGCACGAAAAGAACAGCACAACAGGTCTATGAGTAGACTCATCAATCAAAATCGAACTGCTACGGTCAGTCGCTGGACGCTGTTGGGGATATTACGAAGGAGATCGGAGCACCTATGGCCATGTCCAGACTGCAATGAAGATATGCCAGACTGAAACTGAATTCATAAAGAAACCGAGACCGAGAAAAGTGTCGAACAACTGTTGAGGCCCTATGCTCCACGAGGAAGGAGAGAAATGTCAGTAAGTCGAGATAGAACTCTTGCTCTCTCTCACTCACTCACATACCCACACACATACCCACACACATTACTCTCCCACACACAGAGATATTGAAAGAACATGTATTATATATATAAGCGAGTAACTACCAAAGTAGAAACAAACATTTATGAATAAATGCAAATGATATGTAAATGTATGCACAAAATGAGACCTAGAAACGAAACTGTCCAAACACGTACAATAATTTGAATATGCAGTACGTTGAACCTGTCCATTATCTCCAGACCTGGTGTCAAGATGTCTTGACAGACATAACATCGCTTAAGTAACCACCAGAGAGGGAGTACAACACATTAGCTATCACATTCGAAATGTTACTTGCGTACTGAATCTTGATTGTTTCTACTGGCTTTGTGTAGTTGTATCGTATACAATATTAGATGTTTAACACTAAGGATTACAGCTGTATTGTTTATGATTAGTTTTCTTCTTCTTTGCGATCGCTATTTTGATGATGAAACCTTTTAGCCCGTTCTTATGATGAAGTCAACTGTTGTCTGCAACTCATCTCTGGTGCCATGTAGTGTTGTGTTGCCAGTATTCCTTTCTAAGTAGGACATACAGAGGACGACTCTGTTGCTGTTATAATCTCCTGAAAGAGTTGTAGTGGGTCAATATTGATGTAACAACATGTGCCCTTTCCACTCTCATAACGTGATTGAATGCTTTTAAATACAGGAAGTTGGGAAAGGAGCGGAGAGTGGGTGGGTAGGGGGGCGGTCGATATTAATTCAGGCGTCTCTTGTCTAAGTGGTTACTAAGTGGTTACTAAGTGGTTACTAAGTGGTTACGCCATTGTCTTGCGTCCCGATGGACGTAGGTTCAGATCCGAACCGCGTCGTTCTGTTCACAAGCGCATCTTTTCCAGAACCCCTAGGATTGTTACCGGAGCTACGGAATGTGTGCTCTGTGTACTACTCTCACCAGATGGAGTACTATTTCTGCAGAGAGGGACTGAGCTTTATCTGGTAAAACCCGGTGCAATAAAGTCAATCATTCAATTTTTAAAATATCTTATAATACTGGCTATTTAATCCTAAGGATTACAGCTGTATTTGTTAAGAATGGCCTGTCTCTGTTGCTGTAATTGTCTATTGTATTTCCCCAGGGGGATGATGGAATTGATTGTCTCCTCTTGTTGTTAAGCGTAGGGGTGGGAGCTTTAATATGCGTTCCAGGGCCAGATGAGTTGCCCTTGTGTTATATCCGTGTTTATTTAGTGTGCTCTTGATATTGTCTATCCATCTTTTTCTTGATCTTCCCTTGGCTCTAGTACCCGATCTCTTTTATTGTATGCTGTTATTGGTGGTTGGTTGTATTTCATTTTCATTAAATGTCCAAACCACTACATTTGATTGTTTTCAATGCATTCAGTGCATGAAGTTATGCTCACTCTGCTTCTGATGTCCTCATTTCGTAGTCTTTCTTTCCTGGTGACCCCACCGTCTTCCTCAACATTTCATTTCACACGTGGTGAACTTTCTGTGATCTGTTGCTGTAAGAGACCAAGTTTGGCACTGGTAACAAAGTGTTGTAGGAAAATACTTTTTATCATCTGTCTTTTCACTTCCATCTTGATCTTTGGGTGTTGTAGTAATGGTGCCAGCTGGTAGGTCACTGCATTTGCTTTTGTCACATTGTCTGTATTTCTCTATCTAGTTTTCCGTCCTCTGTAAAAATTCTGCAAAAATATTTGAATTCGGAAACTTGCTTTACTCTGGTGTTATCTATTTGTATGTTTGCTTGGCTTGGTGTTCTGCTGATTTTCATGGTCTCGGTCTTTTGTTTGTTGATTTTCATGTTGTAATAATATAGTTGAAGAATTGTAGTGAGTAATTATTATAACCTCTAACCTTTACTCTAGAATAACGTATATTGAAATGTTATAAATAGAAGTAGTTGTATAGTTTATGAGATGAAAATAACAATATGAGAATAACAAGATGAGAATAACAAGATGAGACTAACAAGATTGAATAACCCCAAGGGAAGCCACGGAGAAAATGAATATGATCAAGAAATAGTCAGTGTACAAGTATTAGGTGCTACCAGAAACAAAATAACAAACAGGATTTTTAGTCAGTGTACAAGTATTAGGTGCTTCCAGAAACAAAATAACAAACAGGATTTTTAGTCAGTGTACAAGTATTAGGTGCTTCCAGAAACAAAATAACAAACAGGATTTTTAGTCAGTGTACAAGTATTAGATGCTTCCAGAAACAAAATAACAAACAGGATTTTTAGTCAGTGTACAAGTATTAGGTGCTTCCAGAAACAAAATAACAAACAGGATTTTTAGTCAGTGTACAAGTATTAGGTGCTTCCAGAAACAAAATAACAAACAGGATTTTTAGTCAGTGTACAAGTATTAGGTGCTTCCAGAAACAAAATAACAAACAGGATTTTTAGTCAGTGTACAAGTATTAGGTGCTTCCAGAAACAAAATAACAAACAGGATTTTTAGTCAGTGTACAAGTATTAGGTGCTTCCAGAAACAAAATAACAAACAGGATTTTTAGTCAGTGTACAAGTATTAGGTGCTTCCAGAAACAAAATAACAAACAGGATTTTTAGTCAGTGTACAAGTATTAGGTGCTTCCAGAAACAAAATAACAAACAGGATTTTTAGTCAGTGTACAAGTATTAGGTGCTTCCAGAAACAAAATAACAAACAGGATTCGAACCTCACATCATATATCTTAACGGAACCCACAGCCTAATTCTATAATACGAGAGATTTTAATAACACAGCCAGTTAGCTATTCAATTAGTTGGGTGTGTGGGTGTGTGGGCGTGTGTGGGCGTGTGTGGGCTGTGTGGGTGTGTGGGCGTGTGTGGGCGTGTGTGGGCGTGTGTGTTTTGCTTGCTATTAATTCAGGTGCAGTCAAGACACCTAATATAGCGCGTCAGGTTGATTTTTGCCGAAAGACTTGCGTTTCCTTATCAACAGTGTCTTTCGTCATTCTCTCTCTCTCTCTCTCTCTCTCTGTCGTTCATTCTTCACGGTCAATTTTATCATTCTTTTTGTGATATATAATTGATGTTATGACAAGAACGCTTGATCTATGTTGACGACTATGCGTAAATAGTGACTAGGCCCGTCTACCTGATTTCAGCCAGCTGTTGATTTACTAGAGTACCTTGCCCTAGGAAACGATCCATTCTGCCGTATATTTCGGCCCGGATCTACGTCTTTTCGATCAGCATTTGCTGTATATTTGACTTTGTGATCTATGCCAAACAGTGAGTTACTACTGGTAGGCCCTTTCTGACTGTGAGGTCGTTCCGGGCTAAATACATTTCGTCATTATAGCGAGTTTTTCTCCGATTTCAGATGTACTTGTAATTTAGATGTCCAAGTAAAGGATCAGGATCTCTTTTAACTCAACTTTGTACTCGTACTCTGTGTGAACAACGAGAATTGTTGGCCCAAGCTGGCTTCGAACCCAGGAATTTCCACCGCAAGTGATCACTGGCGCAGCACGTTAGAAACTTTGCTATCAGTGGTTCCAAATAGTGGACGTAATTGCCCTGTGCAGAAGAAGCCCAAATTATACAAATAGTGGACGTAATTGCCCTGTGCAGAAGAAGCCCAAATTATACAAATAGTGGACGTAATTGCCCTGTGCAGAAGAAGCCCAAATTATACAAATAGTGGGCGTAATTGCCCTGTGCAGAAGAAGCCATTTACAAATAGTGGCGTAATTGCCTGTGCAAAGAAGCCCAAATTATACAAATAGTGGCGTAATTGCCCTGTGCAGAAGAAGCCCAATTATACAAATAGTGGACGTAATTGCCCTGTGCAGAAGAAGCACAATTATACAAATAGTGGGCGTAATTGCCCTGTGCAGAAGAAGCACAATTGTACAAATAGTGGGCGTAATTGCCCTGTGCAGAAGAAGCACAATTGTACAAATAGTGGGCGTAATTGCACTGTGCAGAAGAAGCACAATTATACAAATAGTGGGCGTAATTGCCCTGTGCAGAAGAAGCCCAATTATACAAATAGTGGACGTAATTGCCTGTGCAAAGAAGCACAATTATACAAATAGTGGGCGTAATTGCCCTGTGCAGAAGAAGCACAATTATACAAATAGTGGACGTAATTGCCCTGTGCAGAAGAAGTCCAATTATACAAATAGTGGACGTAATTTGGCCGGGCAGAAGAAGCCCAAATTATACAAATAGTGGGCGTAATTGCCTTGTGCAGAAGAAGCCCAATTATACAAATAGTGGACGTAATTGCCCTGTGCAGAAGAAGCACAATTATACAAATAGTGGGCGTAATTGCCCTGTGCAGAAGAAGCACAATTGTACAAATAGTGGGCGTAATTGCACTGTGCAGAAGAAGCACAATTATACAAATAGTGGGCGTAATTGCCCTGTGCAGAAGAAGCCCAAATTATACAAATAGTGGACGTAATTGCCCTGTGCAGAAGAAGCACAATTATACAAATAGTGGGCGTAATTGCCCTGTGCAGAAGAAGCCCAATTATACAAATAGTGGCGTAATTGTCTGTGCAGAAGAAGCCCAAATTATACAAATAGTGGGCGTAATTGCCTTGTGCAGAAGAAGCCCAAATTATACAAATAGTGGGCGTAATTGCCCTGTGCAGAAGAAGCACAATTATACAAATAGTGGGCGTAATTGCCCGTCATAAGAAGCCCAAATTATACAAATAGTGGGCGTAATTGCCCTGTGCAGAAGAAGCACAATTATACAAATAGTGGGCGTAATTGCCCTGTGCAGAAGAAGCCCAAATTATACAAATAGTGGACGTAATTGCCCTGTGCAGAAGAAGCACAATTATACAAATAGTGGACGTAATTGCCCTGTGCAGAAGAAGCACAATTGTACACCCCATTCAATTCTTCCTCTTTGAACGCTCCATATCGACCACTTGTTAACCACTCAATGTGATTTGTATGCGATCTGAGCCTAAGAGCGATTGCACGTTGTGTCAATTATGCGCCTACAAGTAGGCCAGCACATTGGATTTATGCGATGCTTTTATTTGCTAGCATAGCTTCCTAGGTCCTACATCAGTCGCCTCTTACGACATGCCTTGTAGGTCACAGTGATACTTTTATTTACTTCCCTTGCGGGCCCCGACGCCACACGGGCGACCCCATGGGCGCCCCTACTCAATGAAATTATAACATTTTGTTTAGACAAAAAGATTTGACTAATTCATTTCTGGTGTGTTACCATTATTTAATACGGCATACATTACATCCGGGGAGATGAAATAGTTTTAGCCTAACGAGAGCAGAGCCCGGATTACATCCATAAAGTAGCAGAAGCCGTTTGCCCAAAGAGTACATGGGCCCCGCGCCTTCTAGGGGGCCCGCGCCTATGTGACAGAGATGAAAAGGAAAGAAATAACCAAGATGTTATATCAAAAACACGCAAGCTGTTGGAATTTTTTAATGTCGTGTTTGATGGTGCTGAATCCAAAGAAATCGAAGCAGAAAATACAGAAGACGTGTCTCACTGTGCAGTAGATGAAGGCGGTGCTATAGAAGAATCATCATTACCAATATTACCATTTAGATCAGCAACTCTTCACTATTTAGTCACATTTTCTACAAGACAAACTGAAATCAAATGTACAGCAATTTAGACATCATCTTCAAGCTAAAGAGATTAAAAAAGCACAGCACATGCTTCTAATGTAGCAACATCTTCTACAAGCCAAAAACACAACGAAAGTAAAATGTACTCCAACGAATTGGTGAATGGCCGAGCAACTTCGATCGAGATTATTGGTTTGTGAAAGAAAGTAGCGAAGTGCAACATATGAACAGTGATTTCATGTCTTAAAAAAAAAAAAAAACATACGATAAAGAAAACAATCCACGATTTTGTTGAAAGTCGTTTTTCACATACACACATACACCAACGAACAAAACTCACGTGAGAGATTGGTTGTGTTATACAGAAACAAGTTTGTGACAAATTTGTTTGTAAAAGTTGTGTTTTATTTTATAATAATATCATACAAAACCTAGGGCCCAGCGCTAAAATTTGCTACAGGCCCCGCGCTGGCTTAATCCGGCACTGCCACAGAGACCCCTTATTTAATACGACATACATTACATCCGGGGAGATGAAATAGTTTAGCCACGTTAAACGTCATATTGGTTAGCAGAGAACGATAATAGAAAGCATTGTTTCTGAAGTACGAGGCAGGCGACAACCAAGACGATGGTGGTAGCAGGACATCAAAGAAACCTTGAACATGACGCTAGAGGCGGGAGACTTACTTTGCGCTGGAGAACTTACTAGAGACAGAGCGTTTTCAGGTGATGTTTCACAATCTTCTTCTTTGTGTTCGTTCTTCACGACCAATTTTAATCACTCTTTGTGACATCCTTTGATCTTTGTCAAGAACGTGTATACGTTGCACATTGGTTTGGTAGCCCCTAAACGCATAGACTTCTACATGTTTAGGACACTGCATCCGATTTCAGCCAAACCTCCTTAGCCGCCTCTCACGACATGCGTTGCAGGTAACAGTGGTTCTATTCTTTACACCCCAAATTTGGGCCACAGTAACCACTCAGGCGATTTCACATTGAAAGCAACGTTTCTACAATGAAAGCAACGTTTCACAATGAAAGTAATGTTTCATATATTTCAATGAAAGTAACGTTTCACAATGAAAGCAACGTTTCACAATGAAAGCAATGTTTCACAATGAAAGCAACGTTTCACAATGAAAGTAACGTTTCACAATGAAAGTAACGTTTCACAATGAAAGCGATGTTTCACAATGAACATGCTAGTTGATGAATACGCCATAACTTAGTGAAGGTAACTGAAACACACTTTGAGTTCTAAAACTGAGTAATACTGTGTCATGTTCGCCATGACTGGGCGTGCCGGAAGATAACTGACATCCGCAAGCGATGATAACAGGAAATATCTGACAAGATGGCCGAATGGCTAATCCCATTTGTGTACTTTGATTAAAAAAACATGCTGTGTTCAACCTCACGATATGATCAGAACTATTTTCTGTTAGAAGATAAATGAGAAGCGTATGGTCGAATGGGTTAGAGCGCGGCTTCCATGCGGGAGACCTGTGTTCAAACCACGGTAAGGCCAAGAATTATTTCCTGTTGTGAGCATAAATGAAAAATCGTAACATGAACAGCTTCGCAGCGACTGCACTAGCCATGCGGCGACTGCACTAGCCATGCGGTGACTGTACTAGCCATGCAGCGACTGCACTAACCATGCGGCGACTGCACTAGCCATGCGGCGACTGCACTAGTCATGAGGTGACTGCACTAGCCATGCGGCGACTGCACTAGCCATGAGATGACTGCACTAGCCATGCGTCCATTAAATTTCACCAGTCTCTAGTCCCACCTGTCCTACACTGCCCTAAAAAAGCGGTACTACAAACATTAACCAGAATTTTTTGACGACCTGACAAGCACGCGTGGTGACAGCTTCGGGAAAGCCATAATGATTACTCTGCCTAAGCAACCCACCAAGCGTGCTCTTATAAATGGAGAGAATAGATTAAGGAGTTTTAAGAACCAGCGGAGAAGCACCGGAACCAATGAATATGATGAATAAATAAATAGACAATGAATAAGTATTAGGCGGCTTCAGAAAAAAAACAAATTACCAAGTAGGATTCCAACTACAAATACTTATTTCGTACGACAACCCGTTGCCTATCTCTACAGACGAGCGGTTTTAAGAAATGATTGATGCTCGTCTGCCCATCGTGTTCGTAGCGCGTTGACTACGGGTGACTATCCCTCTGTGTGTGCGGGTTCAATTCCGCGGGATGGCAGAAAAAGCTACAGATTCCCCAGATTTACGGTGTTCGTGGCATCGAACCGAAGGGTTACGATGTCCATGGCACCGAGCGCCGAAGAGCTGAAAAGCTCAAGTGCTTCTGGATCGGGGAAAAAAAAATAGATTAATGATTTTTGATTGGGGATTGATGCTGATAGAGGAACCTTTCCATCCCATTGCACTTCGGTGAGTAACCATGTATGCTCCGATCTCTTTCTTACACAGGAAGATCTCAGCTGCAGTACACGAACTCCGTAGCACTGGTGAGGGTTACCAATTTAATTTGGAGGTGGTGAAGGTATGTTGAAAGATTTTATTTTAAATCTTTTCTATTCAATTTTTCCCGGACAGCGGTTTTCCAGCCTGCTCTTCTCGGTTTTGAACTGCCAATGATTTTTTACTTCTCAAATTGAACCGGAACCAACGTTTTATCGTCCGTCTCCGATATGACTTGAACTCGATCTCACCTACAATTGAGATCAAGGATCTCTGGAAAATATATCAATGACTTCACGAGGGTTCGAACCGATTACTCCTACATCTGTGAGACAAGACTCTCTGAGAGAACAAGCACTCTCTACGAGAGTCAAGACCTCTACGCTACCGAGAGACAAGCACCTAACATCTACGCTACCGAGAGCCTTTTCGTGAGACGGTCAATTGTCAACAAATTGTTGATGCTTATTTTCTTTCAGTCGTTGTTTTTTTTACCTATTCTCCACCTTCATTCTTTATTGTACTGTTAGAATGATGTCTCTAGTGTTGTTATTTTCCGACTGTCAATGTACGTTAAGAGGCACATTTACCTTTATCGTCAGGTATCAGGTGGTCGAGATGTAACAAACATTTACCTTAGCAGGTACAGTGTCGAGATGTAACAATATTTACCTTTACCGTCAGGTTCAGGTGGTCGGAATGTAACAAAATATTTTTTTTACTTTTTACATTGTTTCTTGTAGGCATAGGCGTCCACACGTTAAGGAGAGGGAAGGGTGGAGTGCCTTTCCATCCTTCACCAGGAAAATGACATTTTGATAAAGCTGTGCTATGCGAATCTGATCTGATCCATTTCGGCATAGTAAAGCTTTTTTAAAAGAGTTCTTAAGCCGAAGGTATGGCTTCTTAGCACCGGGTTTTACTATATATGGCTCGGTCCCTCTCCGCAGAAATGACACGCCACCTGCCGACAGTATTGCACAAAGCACAAACTCCGTAGTACCAACAACAATACTTAGGGGTCTCTGGAGAAAATGCACTCGTGAACAGAACGGCGCGGCCCGGATTCGAACCAAGATCTTCGACTCGAAAAGGCAAGGGCTTAGCCACAGAGACCACCTTCGCATAGTAACTACCAAGTAATTTTTTATTCCTTTACCCCCCCCACACCTCCCTTCCCTAAAAGTATATGTGCACGCCCATGCTTATAAGAGATTCTAATTTAATTTGTAACACCTGCAAATATTCTCAATTCTGTCTACCTTCTCCTGTCCCGAATTCTGCCCAACATCTCCTAATCCTCCAGCTTAAATTATGCACGAACTGCCTCAGTTTTTCAGTTTTTTCTTTTTGTTTGGTTGGATGACTCATTTCGAAACAAAGGACAGAGCTACATGGAAATTTATTTACAAATAGATATTAACATAACATTCGTGCAAATTAAAGGTTTCAGACGTCACTGCTATTTAGACACGAAATATGTTCAAATTGTCGCTTTTCTGTATTGCTGTGTATTACGATAATTACCGTATAACTTCATAAACAGGGATGTCAATAACGGCCAGGGCGTGGGGGGGTTTTTATGGAGGAAGGGTCAAGATTTTTTCATTTCTAGGAAGAAACTTTACACATACAAACGATTCGTCCGCGTGTTCTCGGGGTTCACAAGAGGAGCAAAGAATAGTAACTTTGCGACCTACAAGGCATGTCGTAAGAGGTGATTGTGGTAGGAACCTAAGGAAGGTACTCTATAGTTCGTTCCAAAATTCATGATCATCTTTACCGACCGATATAAAATCATTCACTTGACAGAAATTCTTGATTTTTGCATTTTTATATAGGTAACAATGACGACGTTCCAAAAGTATTTTTTGCCCACCCAAACCTATAGTTCTGTAAGAATTTTATTATATATTATTAATAAATTTACCGCGATGTTGATATGGTATACTTGTCGAAATTTTACAGTACGATTGTCAAGTTTGTCTATAACTAAGCATTTCCGTGTTCCAAATGCAATTCAGTGCACGTCAAAATCGGGAATCCCGTGGAATTAATCAGTTCACAATGTTTCATACCGACTGTCATTGGCGTATGTACGCAACATTTACTTTCATTTATAGAAGTGGAAGTATCATTTGTTCACTATGTGACCTTTCTCTTTATAATATGTAATATTAATACGCCTTTGCAATCATTCGAAACCATTTTGTGTATTACTGTAAGTTCTAAACTTTGATGATCATTTTGTTGTGCTTATGCAAAATTATATAACAAAAAACGTTTTTGCATCAACTAAGCTACCTACCAATTAGTTAAACATGGATTCGTAACGTCGTGAGGTATATAAGACTGCATGCAAAAATTACTTGTATCCATCAGATAGATTTCGTACAAATTAAACCTTAGTGTTATCACGAATTTTGGAACGAACTATAGTAAATTAAAAAGCGTGGCAGAAATCGAAACCGCTGGTCTACTTATAGGAGCATAACTGCCATGATGTACAATTGCTGTTAGGCTCAGATCACATACAAATCACAAAGAGTGGTTTAACAAGTGGTCGTCGATATGGAGCGTTCGAAGAGCAAACAAAAAGAAGAAATAGAAACGAATAAATCATCATCATCATGTGTCATGCCTCCTGACGAAGATGATCATTAATCTCCACAAAATGTATGTCCTTATTACTGATTATCGCCCGTCTGCCCAGCGTGTTCGTAGCGCGTTGGACTACGGGTGACTATCCCTTGTGTGTGCGGGTTCACTTCGCGGGATGGCAGATAAAGCCACAGATTCCCCAGATTTACGGTGTTCGTGGCACCGAACCGAAGGGTTACGATGTCCATGGCACCGAGCCGAAGAGCTGAAAAGCTCAAATGCTTCTGGACCGGGAAAAAAAAATTACTGACTATCAGTTCCGATGTTGACACTCTTCCGTGCCATGAAGTCACGCTGTCCAGCATTTTCTCTCGATGTTTCATTACTTATTGCTTTTACTGGTTTTCACACAAAGTGTTCTAAACCTACATCATCCATTACATTGGCGAAAAATGATGACTACATCTTTCTTATATTGATGTAAGGATGTCTGGCAGGATGGATTAGAGCGTGGCCCCCATGCGAGAGACCCTGGTTCAATCCACGTAACGCTTGTGTGGTGCCGGGGCCCGCAAGGGAAGCAAAGAATAATACCACCGCAACCTACAATGCATGTCGTAAGAGGCGTCTGATGTAGGACCTAGGTAAGCTACCCTAGTAAATAAAAATAATCGCAGAAATCGGATGTGCTGGCCTACTTGTAGGCGCATAACTGGCACAACGTACAATCGTTCTTAGGCTCAGATCACATACAAATCACACAGAGTGGTTAACAAGTGGTCGATATGCAGCGTAAGAAGAAGAAGAAAAAGAATCCACGGTAAGGCTAGGGAGTTTTTGTTTGTCAAGATTATAAATAAAATATCCAAACCTGAACAGTTTCACGACGATTGCTCTACCCATGCGACCATTAAATTCCGCACGCTCATGTCCTCCCTGTCCTACACCGCCCTAAGAGAGGTATTACAGCCAGTAACAACAGGATTCATTTTTTTAAATTTATATATATATATTCATGTTTTCTCTGTGGAATGCCCTTTTTCAACACATCAAAATTAGCCATTTCAGCAGTCCATTGGATTCTTATAAATATCATATCAAATTGCATCTTTGTGACCTCCAGAGATTTTAATATTATCAGTTATCAGTTATCAGTTATCAGTTATCAGTTATATGAGAGACTATCATCATAGCACTCCGGACATGTCCATAGGTGCTCCGATCTCCGTCTCAACAAATCCAGCAGCATCCAGCGACCCAACACGCCAATTCGATGTTGATTAATCAATCTTCTTGCATATTTAGTATCTCGTTCTTTTCGGGCTGCACCAATATTGACACCCATCTCTCTCAATCTGGTCAGCGAGTGGGATTCACAGCCCTGAAACTCCTCTCTGATGTCTTTTTATTTATTGTCCATGATTCGCTTCCATATGCCAGGACTGGCTCTATGCAACAAGACAGAACTTCATTTGTAACTTCACTTGTAACTTCACTTGTAACTTCACTTGTAACTTACTGTAACTTCACTTGTAACTTCACTTGTAACTTCATGTGTAACTTCACTTGTAACTTCATGTGTAACTTCACTTGTAACTTCATGTGTAACTTCATTTAACTTCACTTGTAACTTCATTGTACTTCACTGTAACTTCATTGTAACTTCACTTGTAACTTCACTTGTAACTTCACTTGTAACTTCACTTGTAACTTCACTGTAACTTGTAACTTCACTTGTAACTTCACTTGACAACGACTTGTTATTCTTCATCTTCTTGCGTTCCCACGCTTTTCTTCTTCTTCTTCAAACGCTCCATATCGACCACTTGCCAACCACTCTTTGTGATACGTATGTGATCGGAGCCTAAAAGCGATTGTATGTTGTGCCAGTTATGCGCCTACACGTAGACCGGCGCATCCTATTTCTGCGACGCTTTTTATTTACAAGGGTAGCTTCCCTAGGCCCCTGCCTACCTAAATCGCCTCTTACGACATCCCTTGTAGGTTGCAGTGTTACTATGCTTTGCAGTATTACCATGCTTGCAGTGTTACTATGCTTTGCAGTATTACCATGCTTGCAGTGTTACTATGCTTTGCAGTATTACCATGCTTGCAGTGTTACTATGCTTGCAGTGTTACTATGCTTTGCAGTATTACTATGCTTGCAGTATTACCATGCTTGCAGTGTTACTATGCTTGCAGTATTACCATGCTTGCAGTGTTACTATGCTTTGCAGTGTTGCTATGCTTGCAGTGTTACTATGCTTGCAGTGTTACTATGCTTGCAGTATTACTATGCTTGCAGTGTTACTATGCTTGCAGTGTTACTATGCTTGCAGTATTACTATGCTTGCAGTGTTACTATGCTTGCAGTGTTACTATGCTTGCAGTGTTACTATGCTTGCAGTGTTACTATGCTTGCAGTATTACTATGCTTGCAGTATTACTATGCTTGCAGTATTACTATGCTTGCAGTGTTACTATGCTTGCAGTGTTACTATGCTTGCAGTGTTACTATGCTTGCAGTATTACTATGCTTGCAGTGTTACTATGCTTGCAGTATTACTATGCTTGCAGTGTTACTATGCTTGCAGTATTACTATGCTTGCAGTATTACTATGCTTGCAGTGTTACTATGCTTGCAGTATTACTATGCTTGCAGTGTTACTATGCTTGCAGTGTTACTATGCTTGCAGTGTTACTATGCTTGCAGTATTACTATGCTTGCAGTGTTACTATGCTTGCGTTACTATGTTGCAGTGTTACTATGCTTGCAGTGTTACTATGCTTGCAGTATTACTATGCTTGCAGTGTTACTATGCTTGCAGTGTTACTATGCTTGCAGTATTACTATGCTTGCAGTGTTACTATGCTTGCAGTGTTACTATGTTGCAGTTTACTATGCTTGCAGTTTACTATGCTTGCAGTATTACTATGCTTGCAGTGTTACTATGCTTGCAGTATTACTATGCTTGCAGTGTTACTATGCTTGCAGTGTTACTATGCTTGCAGTGTTACTATGCTTGCAGTGTTACATGCTTGCATGTTCTATGCTTGCAGTGTTACTATGCTTGCAGTGTTACTATGCTTGCAGTGTTACTATGCTTGCAGTGTTACTATGCTTGCAGTGTTACATGTTTTTACTATGCTTGCAGTTTACTATGCTTGCAGTATTACTATGCTTGCAGTGTTACTATGCTTGCAGTATTACTATGCTTGCAGTGTTACTATGCTTGCAGTATTACTATGCTTGCAGTGTTACTATGCTTGCAGTATTACTATGCTTGCAGTGTTACTATGCTTGCAGTATTACTATGCTTGCAGTATTACTATGTTGTTACTATGCTTGCAGTGTTACTATGCTTGTAACTATGTTGCATTAATGCTTGCGTATTACTATGCTTGCAGTATTACTATGCTTGCAGTATTACTATGCTTGCAGTGTTACTATGCTTGCAGTATTACTATGCTTGCAGTATTACCATGCTTGCAGTATTACTATGCTTGCAGTATTACTATGCTTGCAGTATTACTATGCTTGCAGTATTACTATGCTTGCAGTATTACTATGCTTGCAGTATTACATGCTTGCGAGTATTACTATGCTTGCAGTATTACATGCTGCAGTTTACTATGCTTGCAGTTTACTATGCTTGCAGTGTTACTATGCTTGCAGTATTACTATGCTTGCAGTATTACTATGCTTGCAGTGTTACTATGCTTGCAGTATTACTATGCTTGCAGTATTACTATGCTTGCAGTATTACTATGCTTGCAGTATTACTATGCTTGCAGTGTTACTATGCTTGCAGTATTACTATGCTTGCAGTATTACTATGCTTGCAGTGTTACTATGCTTGCAGTATTACTATGCTTGCAGTGTTACTATGCTTGCAGTTTACTATGCTGCAGTTTACTATGCTTGCAGTGTTACTAGCTTGCGTATTACTATGCTTAGCAGTATTACTATGCTTGCAGTATTACTATGCTTGCAGTGTTACTATACTTGTCTTGAGTTTACTATGCTATCAGACTGTTAGCATCATGTCTTATTTATCTATGCTTGCAGATTCATGTTCCAGTTTACTTCTCATCTAATAGAACTGTAGCAAACACATGGTTCTCTAACTTCTCATCTAATAGAACTGTTAGCAACTCATGGTTCCTCTAATCTTCTCATCTAATAGAACTGCTTACAACCTGGTTCCTCAACTTCCATCTATAGAACTGCTGAACTGGTCCTCTAACTTCTCATCTAATGAACGTAGCAACATGTTCTTAACTCTCATCTAATGAACTGTTTAGCAAACATGGTTCCTCTAACTTTCTCATCTAATAGAACTGTACACACATGGTTCCTCTATTCATCTATAGAACTGCTTGAACACATGGTTCCTCTAACTTCTTATTTCATCTAATAGACTTAGCAACATGGTTCCTTAACTTCATCTAATAGAACTGCTAGCAAACATGGTTCCTCTAATTCATCTAATGACTTACACCATGGTTCTATTCTATAAGTTGACTGGTTCCTCTACTCAATCAAACAGTTCAATAGGCCCTACCCAGTAAATAATATAACGAACAATACAGTATTTCTATGAATTCAATTATTAACTAGCTTAGGTTTCTAATTTCTATCTGAATGGTTTGTAAGCTTAAAGCTGTTAGCGTGACTAAACTATCTGTGGAACAATAATTTAGGACAACATGCTCGTAACAGTAATTATGTTCTAATTAGAAATCTCAAAACACGTTTTGAATATTTTTAATAAACGTTCTGTGTTCTATATTTAACATACTAATGTTCAAACGTACATTTGATGTCTTGCTGCAGTTGTACTGGACACATCTAACTTCGTTGCATGTGAACATGAAAGAAGAATGTTGTTATAGAATATTACTATTTCATCTTTTCGACAGTTTTGTTACAACGTATGGATACATAGAATTTCTTTGAACGGGTTCTTGTGACTTCTATCTAATGCTTGCATGGTTACATCTCAGGTAATAGAGATTTCTAGAACGTTCTTGGTCTTCAATTATTTGCTTACAACGTCAATAGAAAGATCTTAGAACTCTTGGTATCTCTATTATGCTTTGCTCCACTAATAGAGATCTGTACATATTTGGTACCTTATAATTTCATCTATGTTGTTTAGCTGGTCTCTGAGGTTCATTATGTGTAGATGGTTTTATTTTCCATCTATAGTAAAACTGCTTAGAACACATGGTTCTCTTAACCTATTCTCATCTAATAGAACTGTTAGAAGTCATGGTTTCTAACTTTCATCTAATAGAACTGTCCACATGGTTCCTCTAACTTCTCATCTAATAGAACTGTAGCAACCATGGCCTTACTTCACAAAAGAACTGCTTGTCACTGGTTCCATCTTAACTTCACATATGAACATGTCCACAAGACATGTCCACATAACTTCCCTAGCCAGTCAATATAACGCATGTACACTATGGACAATGTCCATCATAGAACTGCATTCACATCATGACGATTCCTCTAGGACGTGTCCCTTATGTCACATGCATTCCACATATGACTGCAATGGTTCCTAGTGAAGCATTCACATAGGACATGTCAACTAACTGGTGTCCACATAGACTTTCATGTCACATAGAACTGATTAGCCACATGAACAGTCACATATGCGATGTCTCAATAGAACATGTACATAGACACGTTCCCATGAACATGTCCATGACACATTCCAAATGACCGTATGTGCTCAATGTCCACACAGGCACAGTCCAATATAGATTCCACAGGAACATTGCAATGTAGGGCACAATGTCCACATAGGAGCCACAGACATAATCCCCATAGAACATGTCACATGTGCACAGTCACAATAGGGAACATGACATAGAAAGAAGGGATGTCTATAGAATATTACTCCATCTTTCTCACATAGGACTTTTGTCTCACAACGCAGATAAAGTTTCTAGAACAGTTCTGTGTACTTCTCAATTAGTTTGTCACAACGTCCAGATAGGAGATTCTGAACGGGTTCTATGTCTACATTATGACGTTTATGTCTTACAACATCAGTATAAGGACATTTCTAGAACGGGTCTATGTCTCCTAAATAGGCTCACAACGTCAGGTAAGAGAGACTAGTCACATTTTGGACGCTTCATAAAGGATTTCATTGTTTATAGTGGCCTGATGTTCACTTGGTGTAGATGGCATTTGTTTGGTACCATTATATCAGTAACATTACCACTAGAAAATGTACATACAATTTATACCTGAATTCCATAGCAGAGCCCAAAAAAATTTAAATGTCGATGGATATTGGAAATTTTATTAACGCATGTCCACATATGACATGTCCACATATGACCATGTCCACATAGTGACATGTCCACATAGACACATGTCCACATATGACGCATGTCCACATATGACGCATGTCCACATATGACGCATGTCCACTATGACACTATGTCACATAGGACACATGTCCACATAGGACATGTCCACATAGGACACATGTCCACATAGGACCATGTCCACATAGGACATGTCCACATAGGACGCATGTCCACATATGACCATGTCCACATAGGACGCATGTCCACATAGGACACATGTCCACATAGGACACATGTCCACATATGACACATGTCCACATAGGACGCATGTCCACATAGGACACATGTCCACATAGGACGCATGTCCACATATGGACATGTCCACATAGGACACATGTCCACATATGACACATGTCCACATAGGACACATGTCCACATAGGACACATGTCCACATAGGACGCATGTCCACATAGGACACATGTCCACATAGGACACATGTCCACATAGGACGCATGTCACATAGACACATGTCCACATAGGACACATGTCCACATAGGGCACATGTCCACATATGACGCATGTCCACATAGGACACATGTCCACATAGGGCACATGTCCACATAGGACACATGTCCACATAGGGCACATGTCCACATAGGGCACATGTCCACATAGGACACATGTCCACATAGGGCACATGTCCACATAGGACACATGTCCACATAGGACACATGTCCACATAGGTCACATGTCCACATAGGACACATGTCCACATAGGACACATGTCCACATAGGACGCATGTCCACATATGACGCATGTCCACATAGGACACATGTCCACATAGGACACATGTCCACATAGGGCACATGTCCACATAGGAGCAATGTCCACATAGGACACATGTCCACATAGGACACATGTCCACAAGGACACATGTCCACATAGGACACATGTCCACATAGGACACATGTCCACATAGGCACATGTCCACATAGGCACATGTCCACATAGGACCATGTTCACATAGGGCACATGTCACATAGGACGCATGTTCACATAGGGCACATGTCACATAGGACACATGTCCACATAGGACACATGTCCACATAGGCCACATGTCCACATAGGACACATGTCCACATAGGACACATGTCCACATAGGACACATGTCCACATAGGACACATGTCCACATAGGACACATGTCCACATAGGACACATGTCCACATAGGACACATGTCCACATAGGGCACATGTCCACATAGGACACATGTCCACATAGGGCACATGTCCACATAGGACACATGTCCACATAGGACACATGTCCACATAGGACACATGTCCACATAGGACACATGTCCACATATGACACATGTCCACATAGGACACATGTCCACATAGGACACATGTCCACATAGGACACATGTCCACATATGACACATGTCCACATAGGACACATGTCCACATAGGACACATGTCCACATAGGCACATGTCCACATAGGCACATGTCCACATAGGGCACATGTCCACATAGGACACATGTCCACATAGGACGCATGTCCACATAGAGCATGTCCACATAGGACACATGTCCACATAGGACACATGTCCACATAGGCCACATGTCCACATAGGACACATGTCCACATAGGGCACATGTCCACATAGGACACATGTCCACATAGGACACATGTCCACATAGGACACATGTCCACATAGGACACATGTCCACATAGGACACATGTCCACATAGGGCACATGTCCACATAGGACACATGTCCACATAGGACACATGTCCACATAGGACACATGTCACATAGACCATGTCCACATAGGACACATGTCCACATATGACCATGTCACATAGGACACATGTCCACATAGGACCATGTCCACATAGGACACATGTCCACATAGGCACATGTCCACATAGGACACATGTCCACATAGGCACATGTCCACATAGGACACATGTTCACATAGGGCACATGTCCACATAGGCACATGTCACATAGGGCACATGTCCACATAGGACACATGTCCACATAGGACACATGTCCACATAGGCCATGTCCACATAGGCACATGTCCACATAGGACACATGTCCACATAGGACACATGTTTATCATCATGACATCACATAGGCTTGTCCTAGCAGAACATGTCCACTAAACAGTCTCCAAACCTTTCTCTCCTAGGACGCTGCCTCATGAGACCATGTCAACCATCAGGACATCCAATCCACTGTCCATAGGGCCTTCCTACTTTATGGAATGTCCCATGAATGTCCACATAGCTACATATCTACATTATGATGTCCAAAATACTACATGTCCATACATGTCACATAGGACACAGTTCAATTTAGGACATGTCCAATTGACTCATGTCCATAAATCATGTTCGAATTGGACTTTCCATAGACTACATGTCCATATATTCTTGAAAATAAACAATCAGTACTGTAAATCAATTTCACATAGGAGAGACATGCCACATAGATTATTGTTCCACATACGAACGTTAACAGTTTAATTGGATACATGTCTCATTTCTTATCACCAAAATGTACCAATAGGACTCATGTTCACAAAAAGGACAAGTCACACTGACAATTTTTGACTAAGTTCAACTTGTCCAATATGAGCGCATGTTGCACAGGAAATAAGTCAATAAGGACACATGTCACATACGTATGACACAGACATAGACATGCACATATCTCAATGTAAACACATGTTCCCATAGGGCACACTACCTATAGACCATGTCACATATAACATGTCCCATCCTGGTCATGACATTGTTCTTGCAGGAAATGTTCACATGAGGGCAATGAGCATAGGACACTATGCTCACATTAGGACACATGTCATGTAACATGTCACATAAGCACATCTTCCACATAACACATTACAAACACAT
Source organism: Arion vulgaris (assembly GCA_020796225.1). Taxonomy (NCBI): domain Eukaryota; kingdom Metazoa; phylum Mollusca; class Gastropoda; order Stylommatophora; family Arionidae; genus Arion; species Arion vulgaris. The sequence goes on along the minus strand of CM036771.1, from coordinate 6,578,187 downwards.
TCACAGGACACTGCCATCATAAATCATGTCCACAAGTCACTGTCCATAGAACATACTAATTCCCTCCATAGGCACATTCAATTACCATGCTCCATGACACATAGACTCAGTCTACCTTACAGCATATTCCAACATTACGCCCATAAGCATGTCACATAGCATGTCAATGGCACATTCCACATAGGCACATGTCCACATAGGACACATGTCCACATAGGGCACATGTCCACATAGGACACATGTCCACATAGGACACATGTCCACATAGGACTGATCCAGACTGTTCATCATCATCATCAAATAGCTTGTCCTGAGCAGAACTTGACCATCTAAACAGTCCTTCGCAAATTCTCTCTCTCTCTCTCTCAGGTCCTGCCTCTGTAGCTTTCATGCTCAAACCATCAGTTACATCCTGAATCCATCTTCTCTGTGGTCTTCCTCTTTCTCTTTACTGGAATGCCTCCTTCCATAATGGTCTTCTCCAACCCTTCGTGTCTCTTTATATGTCCAAAATATCTTAATTGTCTCATTCTTATTTGTAGCATCAGCCAGTTTTCTTTGAATTTGAGTACTTTCTGGATTGATCTATTTTGTTCATAAATTCTTTGAATTTGAGTACTTTCTGACTAGATCTATCTGTTCATAAATTCTTTGAAGAAAATAAACAAATCAGTACTGTAAATCAATTTGAAAGGGGAATCCCAGAACAGAATTATTTGTTCCGCTATTTATACTGAACGTTAACTAGTTTAGAATTTGGATAATTCTCATCTTTCTTATCACCAAAATAGCTTACCTTAACTTTGATTGTATCTTACCAAAATAGAGACAACGCACACTGACAATTTTTATGACTTCAAGTTCAACCTTTCCAATATGTTATGCGGTTCACTGTTGTTTATAGAGAAATAACTGATGAATACAGCGATGTTTTCATCATTAACCAGGTTAACACAGACATAAAGACTTGGCAACATTCTCAAATTGTAAACTTTATATTTTTTTTTTTCCCCTAGCGGCACAGCTTACCTATGTCTAGAACTGCGGCATATAAATCACGTCTCTCTCTCTCTTGGCTATGAAGTTCGTTTTTCTTGTCGGAAAGTTGCAAAAATGTGTGACGGGGGTGTGTGGGAAGGATAAGGAATGCAGCTGATTAGACACAATTAGCTATTTTTTAACAATATATTGTTGTTTTAAATCTATTTTTACTTCATAAATCATATCTTCTTCTATCACTGCTCATAAATCATATTTTCAAATTTTACCAGCTCCATAAATCATATCTTCAAATTTTACCGGCTCCATAAATCATATATTCAAACTTTACCCGCTTCATAAGTCATATTTTCAAAGTTTACCCGCTTCATAAGTCATATTGTCAAACTATTCCTACTTCATAAATTGCCATTCTTCTCTGTTCTTGGCTTTCTTTTGTATTATGTTTCAGCTGTGATTCATTTCTTTCAATTCCTGTTTTACTTTTCTCCTACAGGTCGTTTTAGGTCCCAGAAGTTTTCGTTTACCCTCTAGTGTCCATCTCAGTGCAGCTATCATGGCGGTGTTAGTTCTCATGCGTATCACATGTCCAATTTATCTCCAGAGACATCAGTCTAATGCAAACTAAATTAGGTTGAACATTTCTGTTCCTGTTATGTCTGTTCTCTCTCTATGACTATTATTCTTAAGATCTTTGTCCCTTAGCTACGTCTCACTCATTTAGAGCTACGTCTCACTCATTTAGAGCTACGTCTCACTCATTTAGAGCTACGTCTCACTCATTTAGAGCTACGTCTCATTCATTTAGAGCTACGTCTCACTCATTAAGAGCTGGATCTCAGAGTTGTTAGACGATGAAGACACGCATGACTTCCAGAGCAAATATAGGGAGCATGAGAGAAATTGTAACAGCTACTAATAATATAAATGTAAACATGATTTGAACCCCCGAACAATTCAATAAAATTAAACCTCCCTCCAAGTTGAATTCTTCTCAGAAAGAAATACTTACTAATACTGTTTCCTGTTTCTTGTTTCTTTCTTTGTGTGTTTGTGTGTGTGTTTTTGTGTTTGTTAGGTGATGGATATATATATATGATAAACATGCCTATATATGGCCAAGGCGCGCTCTTTTAGTCTAAGATAGTCTTTATTTGGTAGTGTATGATACTCTTATTGTAAGTTTCCTGGGTTCGAGCCCTACTCTGGGCGGTACTTTGGGAGTCGTTGTGGCTAATTGGCTACACTTTTGCCCTGCGTTCCAAAGATTGCGGATTCGAATCCCGAATGCAGTCCTGCGTTTTTCCAGATATCCCTAATATTGTTATCGATTCCTTATTTAGTCACAACATTTATGTGTAATCTCTACAGGGTAATATAACCTAAACATCCTGATTAGCGGTTGAACAGTACGTGCCTCATCTCATGAAAACTTAATGATAAAACTATAGAACCCAAATCTAGATCAGATTAAGAAGCAAACTTTGCTCTATCTATTAATCTGTATTACTTCCATTACGTTCATCAGGTCTGGTTGCACGTGCGCATTCCCACACAAAGATAAATACACACAACTGTAGGAAAACAACACAACAACACAAAAGTATTTGAAATGTTAGATAAATGAAGATTGAAGATAAGCATATAGTTTGGTTATGTTTGAGTTTAAACATAGACCCGATCACTTTCTATTGCATGTGCTGTCATTGTAAGCTCCTGTTCAGGTCATAGACTCAGTGAACATTTTTAATTATTTTCAACTTGACGGACAAAATCATTCCTAGAATATAGAGATAGAAATCAGTGGCTACTTGTCGTAGAGTAAATCTTATTTTGGTTTAAAGTTTAATGAGACGACAAGGAAAGAGATTGTAGCTGTTAACTTTTCATTTGTTGAATCATTAGAGTAGTATCTAGAGAGTATGCACTGGGGTCGTCAATGAGGAGCAAAGATTAGTAGCTCTGCCACCATATCAGGCATAGAGGGCGTTGAATGAGGAGCAGAAGCTGGCCTGTACTAAGCATCCATATCAGATGTGTGGTGTCTTGGCATACTGAAACGACAACTGCTTGGCTCTGATCACCAAAATCAGCAATGGGGGGTCGATAGGAAATGAGAAGACAGACAAGACTGATGTTGCCTTTAATATTCAGGCATATGGTGTCTTTGGAATGATTTAGATCAGCAGATCTGTTGGTCCTGCTACCATTCAGGATGTAACATATTCTTGAAATGAGAGAGAGAAGATGGGACCATACACATGGGTGTCGTTGGCAATGAGAGAGCAGACAGACTGGCTGGCTCTGCCACCATATCAGAGGGCCAGCCAATGGATAGAGCTGATATTTTGAACCCCATCATAGAGTGTTGCTACAAAGAAGATTTTCATTTAAACCAATCCACGTCAACTACTAGATTACAGAAGCTGGGTTTGAAGATTGGAGTAGCAAGAAAAGTACAGCATAACAGGTACGTGAGTAGGCTCATCAATCAAAATCGAACTGGTACGGTCAATCGTTGGACGCTGTTGGAGATATTGCGAAGGAGATCGGAGCACCTATGGACATGTCCGTAGTGCAATGAAGATATCCCAAACTGAAACTGCAGATGAGAGAGGGTAGTGGAAGACAGAGCCCCTGGATGATAGAGATCTGATCATGCAGAACCCCTGAACAGGAAAATGATATGATGAATAATAGACATTGTACAGTTATGAGCATCGAAAAACAAATGACTAAACACAGTATTCGAACGACAAACCCGTATTTCGTAGGGCCCCCATTTTCTAGCCCTGCACAGGAGCGTTTCTTAAGAACACAACCAGCTAGCTCATATAACAGATGTACAATTAACATTGTACTAGACTGCATAGAACATTAGATGGTATAGACTGCATAGAACATTAGATGGTATAGACTGTATAGAACATTAGATGGTATGACTACATACAACATTAGAGAAGACATTAGGAACCTAGATTAGATGGTATGAGCTTAACATTAGAGTAGAACATTAGATGGTATGAGCTACATAGGACATTAGATGGTATGAGCTACATAGGACATTAGATGGTATGAGCTACATAGAACATTAGATGGCATGAGCTACATAGAACATTAGATGGTATAGTCATAGACTTAGAGTGAGCTCAGAACATTAGATGGTATGAGCTACATAGAACATTAGATGGTATGAGCTACATAGAACATTACAATGACCACTTCTTCTTCTTCTTGCGTTTGCCAGCTATGAGTTCAGGCGTAGTCAGGACGCTTGGTACTTCTAACTGATTATTTGCGTGAAGGCATACTTTCCTTAGTGTCCCCCGCCATACAGGCTTGCCTTCTCCGACTTCAGCGTTATAACATTGACTGATGTACTTAGAACATCACATTGACTGATGTACTTAGAACATCACATTTTGAGTGAGCTCCAGATGATGCATAGAATACATTAAATCAGAACTAATCCATGATCTACATCAGATAAACACATACATAGAACAACTTCAAACACTCGATAATGTTCTATAATATAATAATACTTACATCAAACTGGAATACAATATCCAAAGTTATCAACTCTAACATCGATGGTATAACCACATGTGCTGTTGCTTCAACAACACTTTTCCTGTATTCAGGCGGCTTCCAGGTCAGATCTCTATCATCCAAGCTTGTCTTCTCCGAATCTCCACAATTAAGATTTCCACAAATCCGATCTGAATGTCCAGCAGCACAGCACGTTGTATAATCTAATTTCATTACTTTAGAGTAATTATTATAAACGTCATTACTATTTGGACATCTCATTGGTAATTCATCCCTACAACTCCTGCCACATGTTCCTATCACACACAGCGTTAACACCAAAAAATACACTAAACTTCTAAAATAACACATGTTGACAAAATATTTGTCATAAAATTAGAAAATTTTTGAAAGTTGCATTCCAATTTTGACCTCGTGTATTTCAATGGGAAAAGTTTATATATAAATTGTACACATAAACTGCACAGATGTTGTAAAATAATCACGCCATTTTATGCAGTCATTGAAATGTTAAATCCTGATATGTGGTGTACACACTCCTTTTCAATTGTTGCATGCTTGTAGTAAGGCAGAGAGGTAGGCCCTGGTGTACACACTTTCTAAGCTAACAGTACGAGTGATATCTGTTGAAGAGGAGAGTCAAGATTCCGAAACACGAAGTAGGTCGAATAGTGTCTCCAAAGCTTCAGCCCTCTATTTCACGAACCGTTCACCCGTCGAGGGCCCTATTGGAGTGCCAGGAAAAAAGGGCACGCAGAATTCACTGAACGTAAAGTGTGTTTTCCTGGGTGGAGTGATTAGATGTCGATAGGTAGACTACACAGTTAACTATACGTTTTTCAGTTGTGTTAAAAGATTAACATCTCTGAGAAGTACACATCGTGTGTGTTTGTTTGTTTGTGATTCCGTTCAGATTGTATCCACTGACATATTTCATGGATTGTTTCACATGCACCAGTCTCGACCCGCGTCACATCGCAATTCACAACTCTCTATAAATGATAGCAACAAATTCCTTCAGTTGCTAAGCTAAAATCTCATATTTCATCGCGACTGTGTAATTTCAGAAACAGCTCGACTATCGTTTGAGCCAAAATTTACACACCTGCCAAGGTAAGTCATTGAGTGCTTTTGTATAACATAATAATATTGTTACCTATAACATTTTCAAACAATTTACCTGTTGTCAAACTATACTTTTTATATTGTCTATAGATTATCATGTAGCACAGAAACTCATACCTGGTAATATTTCTTAAGATAAGGGATCATTTGACAGTAGTAAGTTCAGATATGAGGGATCATTTGACAGTAGTAAGTTCAGATATGAGGGATCATTTGACACTAGTAAGTTCAGTTATGGCACTTGGAAATTGCATTTCAACATGTAGTCAGTTAACAGCGTCCTTAACTGTTCATATTTCAACAATATAGTCTATATTTACTGCATATTGTATTGTTTGTATAATCCTCTCTCGTACCCGTTATGATAATAATAGCCGTCCATCGCAAGCTATGATGACAACAGTCTCAGACGTGTGCTGCTGCACCTCTCTGTTGTTTGCGGAGGTGACTGTAGTCCAATGCTATAGTCTGTCCATTAATTCGTGAGCACGTTTGAAATTGATTTTCTCGAAAACTACCTGTTGGATCTCAGTGATTTTTTGCATGCAGCCTTAGAATATCCATGACGCTAAAATAAAGCTAACCAGTAGTCCATAGATGCTATGGATTTTGCACATCGGCGAATTCCTTTGATCTTTTATGACAATTGCAAATACGGGGCTCAAATTTTAGATTTTACAGTATCCCAGAATTTGTCCATGTCAATTCTATTCATAGGTGTATCTCCATATTAACTTGATAGGTCAAGTAATTAAGTGTGTTGCCCTTTATGTGCAATCGTGAACTTGGATACAATATGCAACAGTTAGTCCTCCCTTCGGTCACCATTAGACCCCAGGGTGTCTTAACTTCACCACAAATTGTATGATGGTAGACGCATTTGGATATGGAAATGTATACGTTGCTATTTCTCAGTCTGTAATAAAATATGATTTGTATCATCCCGAATCTGACGATTCCATGAGGTTGATAATTGTTACTGGCTGGACAAATTGTAATCCATCTCGGTGCCAGTACTCGTCTTCCTCTCGGAGCACATGTTCAACACACTTCTTCCAGAACTGCATGTCTATCATTGAGAAGGACTCACGTGTCAGAACTTCAACATCACACATTTTAAACGTCCTGTTCTGTTCGGCAACTTGCCCTTTTACTTTAGCCCAGACAAGCTCTATCGGATTGGGGTGAGCATGATATGGAGGTAGTCGCAAAGACGTGTGGCCGTATTCCGCAATGATTTTGTCAATATGAAACACCTTTGTCTTATTTGTCATCCTCACCAGGTGCAACAACTCGGGTTTCAAATATGTATCATCGAAGCTGACATTTTCTTTAGCAAGCCAAGTCCTAATTTGATCTTTTGTATTTGATGCAGTTGGTACTTTGTCTTCCGCTGATACTGCGTTGTGATAGAATGCATTATCCATTACCAAGCATGATGGTCTGTTTAGAATTGGAAGTAGATCTTTCTCCATCCAGTGCCTGAAAATATGTCCATTCATTTCTGTGTGGTAGTCCCTACCGTCGGTACTTTTGATTGGAAAATAAGTCCAGCGTCATGGACAAGACCTTCTTCACTGCTTCCTGCATGTGTTAGTATAATACGCTGGCCTTGCTGCTTGGTATTTTTCTTTCTGTTCACCGTCTACTGATTGCCATTCTTTAGCATTGGTGTGGTGAGCATTCACCAGGATTCGTCAAATATACAATATCAAGTCCTGTTCTTCGCCTGCCTGATCTGCCTCAGAAGCTATTTACTTTGGGCAGCAAAAATGTGGCCTATTCACACAATATTTCTTGCCTTGTCTTAGTTTTCTTGAAGGTGCAAGCCTCGGTTTCAAATTTATCATCGAACTTAAATGTCTATGCTCAATCTAATTGACGTTTTAAGTTTACTGTCTTCCTGATAGGGTTGTGAATGTTGATTTCCTCGCAAACATTTTCAAGAGTCTCCCATCTATGACCTGAAATATGCCCATTCAATTTTCTTTTTCCTTCGTCTTGTTGGAATTGGGTTGCAACCTTCTTCCTGCTTTAATCCATGGGAAAAGGCATTTCTCTATTTCATTCGCGCCAGTTGCTGATTGCCTTCTTGCATGGTTATGAATTTATTCGTCAATATAATATCACCTCTCTTAGCTCCTACGGAAGTGTTGGTATAGTAAAACTGTAACCTTCTGCATTGTTATAAATGTGCACTTCAGACTCATTATGAATGTGATATCAATGTCAGTTTTGATAAGCCAACAAATATGATACAATAGCTTCATACAAATAGCGAGATACCCCTATAACTATACAACGGTATCCCAATTATAACGTCATATGCTTTCCGCTTTCAAAGTCGACTGGGTTAGGTGCACGGGATTTCGTGAAATTGTTGTATACTCACGATATTTCTATGTTACCATAATGTATTTTTAGAACAACGCGTCTGTGTACCGTAGATCTGTTACTATTGTGTACAATCCGGTGAGGTTGATTTTAATATAACCTGAAGAAGAAATATTTCAAACTACATCAAATTTTCTTGGAAAAAATATTTCTCTAGCGTCATGGATATTCTAAGGCTGCTTGCAAAAATCACTGAGATCCAACAGGTAGTTTTCGAGAAAATCAATTTCAAACGTGCTCACGAATTAATGGACAGACTATAGAACACAATCTCCTACCACAGGTGGGACATACATGATCATGTACCGTTATACGTTACTTAAAGCCTACAAACAATTTCTGTATAGCGCTCTATCCTGGACAAATCCTTTAATCTCTTCTATGGAACTGGCCGAGTCCGATATATCTTCCATATTTCAGTAAAGTTCGTTTCAGTCTTTCCCTTTCGCTCATGAACTATGTGCCTTCCTGCATGTGATGTGCCTCCCACACAATGCATGTGATGTGCCTCCCACACAATGCATGTGATGTGCCTCCCACACAATGCATGTGATGTGCCTCCCACACAATGCATGTGATGTGCCTCCCACACAATGCATGTGATGTGCCTCCCACACAATGCATGTGATGTGCCTCCCACACAATGCATGTGATGTGCCTCCCACACAATGCATGTGATGTGCCTCCCACACAATGCATGTGATGTGCCTCCCACACAATGCATGTGATGTGCCTCCCACACAATGCATGTGATCTTTATTGCTTGTTATTCCCCACAAATGCTTGATACTCCATAAATAATGTGTGTGACTCCACAATGGTAACAAAGTGTACACTAAACTGAGTACTCAACTGCAGTAATAAGTGCTAAAGTGCTTTATTGCCTCCCACACAATGCATGTGATGTGCCTCCACCAATGCATGTGATGTGCCTCCACACAATGCATGTGATGTGCCTCCCACACATGCATGTGATGTGCCTCCACACAATACATGTGATGTGCCTCCACACAATGCATGTGATGTGCCTCCCACACATGCATGTGATGTGCCTCCCACACAATGCATGTGATGTGCCTCCCACACAATGCATGTGATGTGCCTCCCACACAATGCATGTGATGTGCCTCCCACACAATGCATGTGATGTGCCTCCCACACAATGCATGTGATGTGCCTCCCACACAATGCATGTGATGTGCCTCCCACACAATGCATGTGATGTACCTCCACACAATGCATGTGATGTGCCTCCACACAATGCATGTGATGTGCCTCCACACAATGCATGTGATGTGCCTCCACACAATGCATGTGATTCTTTATTGTTGTTTTTTCCCCATAAAATAACTGAACATATCTCCATGAGGGTAAAGTGTTCGAACTCTAAACTGGTAAACTAAAGTGGTAAACTAAACTGGTAAACTAAACTGGTAAACTAAAGTGGTAAAGTGTTTATTTATTTGTTTTTTTCGGAAGCTCTTAAGGACAGACGGCACCCATAAAGAGAATTATTGAGGTTGCGTTTATGATTCTAAATGATCAACTTGATGTTAAAACTCGGAAAAATTTCAAAAATTCAAGCATATATATTCTATGAAAATAATTTAATATAGAGGGCTTTTAAGGGAAAATGCCCAAAAAGTAACCTTGCAAAATACAGGATGATTTAAGTTCTATTCAGGTTAGCACTATAGAACTTTCAGATGTTATTGTACATCAGCATATCTTGAACTGGTAGCAAAATATTTTAAAAGTATAATAAAATGAGTTTTACTTTCATTTTTCATGCAAATCCAGATTTTTGACCCCAAAAATATATGGTAAGAAATATTCTTGTTCATGAGGCACAAAAACTGTTCAATGAATTCTTGTTAAAGTGGTAGGGTATGATCTACTATATGCATGTTTTCATATGTTCTTCATCTTTCTACTCACAGTGGAGCACAGGTCTTCCACAAACATCCTCCAACCCTCCCTCTCTCTTGTCATGCCTTCCAATTCCTCCCAAGTCTTAACTATATTTTTAATATCAGTTAGATTTGGTTTCTTTTAGTTGTACTTTCCATGTTTGGATCAAGTTCTTTTTTGGGCTTATTTTTCAACGGAGTGAGGTAGCCAGTCCCCCATCCCTTCTATCATCCTTATTCGCCTCTTACAACAAGCTTGTGGCACTGTGCAGGGAAACATTTGTCCTTGCGCTTGATTCTTCCTTCTCCACATTCAATTTTCCACGGCAGAACACAGGCAATGTTGTCATATACAACTCTCCATTCAAGCCGACGCAGAACACAGGCAATGTTGTCATATCAACTCCATTCTGCACGGCAGCACACAGGCAATGTTGTCATACACTTCATTTAGACAATTGTCTCATCTCCATTCTTGCGCACCACTGTGCATTCATCATTTGCGACGGCAGAAGACAATGTTGTCATATACAACTCTCATTCTGGAGCAGACCAAATGTTGCATTATTTGCACGAACAGATTGTACATTGCTGACATTTTCATTGCAAATTCCATTAACAGACATGTTGCTATCATCCTTGTCACTCGACATCATCTTGTTAAACCAATCTATGTGATCTGAGCCTAGAGCGATTGTACGGTGTGCCAGTTATACACCTACAAGTAGGCCAGCACATCCGATTTATGCGACGCTTTTTATTTACTATTATAGCTTCACTAGGCCCCTACCTCAGTCGTCTCTCACGACATTCCTTGTAGGTGGCAGTGTTACTATTCTTTGCTCCCTTGATAACCCCGGTAACATACGGGTATCTGAGTATTCAAGTTTGCCTAAGCGCATAACAAGTTTGTATATACTGCTGCACACATACACACCTGACAGTCACTCATAGTCTAATATAAACGTGTATATACGTGTACACATGCACACATACGCATACACACCTGACAGTCACTCATAGTCTTATATAAACGTGTATATACGTGTACACATACACTACAGCACATGACAAGTCACCATGAGTCTTATATAACGTCTACTTGTTATATTCCAGTTCGTCAATGCGTTTAGTACATCTTATTCAGGGATATCTTACAAGACAGGACTTGACGTAAGATAAGCTCGTCCCAGGTCAAGGGTCAACAATTCGAGAAGGAATGGCTGTCAAAAAAACTGAAAGATAATTTCTATTCATTGATATCATTCTCTAGCTCAATGATTCTTAAATTGTGTGTTACAAAGGACCTTAATTTGTATCCCTTATGTGAACGAATCAATCAAGTGCCCTGCCAGCGTAGGCGATCATGTATCTCCCCAACTTTCTCGTCCCGATGTAGTTAATCAGATCTAACATCGATCTTTAATCGAACCACGATGTCAGACCATCCAACATCTTCTCCCTCTGCCTTCCACGATCTCTCCTTACCTGTTTGTCACTAAATGTTCTAAACCTTCTCTTCGCATTATATGCCAGAAGAACCTGATTGTTTGATTTTATTCTTTTATACGGTTTCTTTGTGTGCAGACCTGTTCTCTCTCTCCTTTTCTCTCTCTCTCTCTCTCTCTCTCTTCGATCACGCCCAGAGCGATGTACCAGATCTCCCCATAAATTTTATTCATGTGGAAATCTGATTCATGCAGCCTTAGCATTGGTGTGTTTTACGTCACATCTTCAGCACCATTTGGAGCTCTGGTGCTTATCCTTCGGCGATGTGTCCAGTTTCAGCCAGCGTTTACTCGGTTCGCTCTCCGTTTTGTATCCATCTAGTGTTTTTTGGTGTGGAGTAGCTAGCCCCACGTCCAACCTCCTTACCGCCTCTTACGACATGCGTGGCAGGTAACAGTGGTTCTATTCTTTACACCCCAATTTGGGCCTCGGTAACCACTCGGGCGAGGCATGTTCTAAAACCTCATCGTTTGTTTTCTTAGCTGTTCATGGAATTGTCAGCATTCTCTTATATAAAACCACTTCTCTGTGACTTACAACCATCAATATTCATAAGTACTTTTACTGTACTTTTCTCAAATCCTGTTTTACCTCACAGTGTCAGGATAAGAAAAGATTTATAGAACGGGCTTTTATCTTAATGGATTTTAAAAAATATCTGTAGTATTTCCATATGATGTCTTTCTCTTACCTTCTTCTTCATCCTTACATCTCTGACATTAACATGAGCATTATCAAGAGAAGAAACATCATGTATAGGGTCCTATTTGTTGACATCTCAAAAAGGGCTTGTCTGGTAAATTATCGTCTGCATACACGACGGCCATAATAATGTTCTCTCGTTTTCTCCTCGTGCTAAAGTCATTTTGTCCCCAACATGTCAGTTGTGTTTTTATTTGTTTCTATTATTTCACATGTGTCTTCTAACTTCCTGACAACGTGCAGCTTCTGCTTCTTTAAGAACAATGTCACCAAGATGACAGCAGCCATTGTATTGTCAGTATATCAGTATACATCGGCGTGTCCTTCTGTAAGTGGTAACGGTGATCTGATAGTATATAGTAGCGTAGGTGCATGATCTATTAGTTGAATCCTCGCAGGACTAGACCTCAACTTTTGAATGTCACGTTTTAGTTAGACACCTCGTAGACATAGACTGTAACTTTTGAATATCAATTTTTATATATCATTTACGGTCTTTGACCCATACTCCTGACAATTATGCACCTATGTATTTGACGCTGACTCCACACATCACTTATTTTTATTTGACCGCTGATGACATTTATGACCATGTATTTGACGCTGACTGACAATTATGAACTCATGTTTTGACCGCTGATCCTGACACATTATGGACTTTGTCTTTGACTCAGACTTTCTTACATCTCATTCAACTATAGAGTCACAGATTTTCATTTTAGAGCCGTTATGAATTTCTGGTTGTACTCTATATGTAGTGTGCTGTGAAATAAGTGAAATTCTTCACTGTTCTTGTATCCGTTGCTTGATAAAGGCCTTTTGATCGGAACGTTGCTGTGTGTTGTTATTGTTTGTGTATTTTGTAAAACTACAGTACTTTACTTTTATAAAATCTCATTCACTGCATATTTGACCTATAACCCTGACATCTCACTTATAGTCTCGAACCACCCCCTAACATTATGAGACACTATCTACACTATCGCATGTGTACTGTGTGCTGCGGGGTTCGAACAGGGAGCAAAGAATAGTAACACTGCGACATAAAAGGTATGTCGTAAGAAGCAACTGAAGTAGGGGCCTAGGAAGCTACCTAGTAAATAAAAAACGTCGCTGAAATCGAATGTGCTAGCCTACTTTTAGGCGCATACCTGGCACAATATAAAATCGCTCTTAGGCTGCTCAGATCATACATACAAATCACAAGATTTGTTTTACAAGTGATCGATATGGGGCCTTTGAAGAAGAAGAATAAGGCCCTGACCTCACATCTCATTCACCGCATCTTTGACCTATGACCCTTGACATCTCACTTATTGTCTAAAATGTCCCTGAAATGATGACGCTATCTACACCGCCACTCAATGTCATTAATCTATTATCTATACACTCATCTTTCTCTCTCTCTCTCTCTTTCTTTCTCTCTCTATTTCTCTCTTATCATCTACAGGGGATAAACACAAGAACGCCCATACTATCTGAAGTGTGTTGGTAACCCCACAACCGGTATGATGACATAGTACACATATTGTGTTCACTCCCACACAACGGCACACACTATTATTAACTTTTCTATATCATTACGTAGGAATGTACATATTTCAAATATATCCGGGGAGGTTTTTTTAATTATATATTTACATTGTATATCAAAAGACGAGATTATGAAGAGAACGAGACAGATCCCTCTGAACCACCCTCTGAACCATCCTCTGAACCATCCTCTGAACCATCCTCTGAACCACCCTCTGAACCATGCGGTAATAAAAGAAGTTGGAGCTGGATAGGACACGGATTATGCTAAACTATTGGATTCTCCGAAATGGGTTAATTCTTATTTGTCATGTTTGTGAGCCTACACACTCTGATATAACCAATAAAATGCTCGTTATTAGGTTAAAGAGTGCGTGTCTCGACTTAAAAGAAGCTTGAATCCCATACTTAACAAACAAAAAACGCAAGAACGTGTCTGGAGAAAACAGTAGGGGAATATAACAAGAAAAGTTGTTTTTTTTCTGGAACCCACAGGGAAAAACGAAAAAAGGAAGTCTGGAAATACATGGAGAAGTGATTTGGAGAATATTAACGGTATACGAGAGAGCTGGTTGAAGCTGCGAGAGATAGGTAAGGATAGGAAGACTTGGTGTATGAGTTGGTTGATGGCATATGCCTGATTAAAAAGGTATAATAGGAAGAGATAAATTATATATTGATGATTGACGGATTGAACCATCATCATTACAGTTCAGTGAGTAACCATGTGTGCTCCGATCTCTTTCTTACATAGTAAGATATCAACGGCAGTGCACGAACTCCGTAGCACCGGTGAGGGTTCCTGATATATATGGTTAATTTTTCATGAATTGGGTACCATGAAAAACACTGGGAAGTAAAGTGGCCAGCGTGATGATGACTACATCACCCACCGTGTGCCGACTGTCAATGAAAAATACGGGCCTAATATACATAATAGTCCTAACAGTGGCGACTCTTGATCATTTTTGTTGATGGGGCCAGATGGTTTTGAGTTGTTATATTTTTTTAATTTAGAAAATAATAAATTCACATTATACATTATTTTTTATGGGGCCCGACCCCACTGGCCCTTAATGACGAGCCGCCACTACTGAGCCCTAATATATACCTAATAATACACCTAATATATATATATATATATATAAATATAGTCCCCAATATACATGGAGGTTTGACAAATGGTTCGTCTCCTTTTGTTTTGTTATGTTCATTGAACAAGTTGAATTAAATCGCCTACATTGTGCATATTTTTTTCCGATCCAGAAGCACTTGAGCTCAGCTCTTCGGCTCGGTGCCATGGACATCGTAAATCTGGGAAATCTGTGGCTTTTTCTGCCATCCCGCGGAATTGAACCCGCCACACACAGAGGGATAGTCACCCGTAGTTCAACGCGCTACGAACACGCTGGGCAGACGGGCAACAATGTGGATATACAATATATTTTTAGAGTTATTAAAAAATCTACTCTAGTCGTACGTTTTATTTCCTTTGAAATGTTTACTACATTTAATAACAAAACAAAAGGACAAGAACTGTATTTCATACCACGAGGTAAATTGGATAATATCATGTTAGACCCGTATTAGGCCCGTCATTGACAGTGTGTAATTTTGAAGATAGTAACAATTATTTGTAAGAGTTTCATTTTGTAATCTTCCTAATGTACTTTGCTCAGGCAGCGGCTTTCCAGCCTGCTCTTCTCGATTTTGAACTGTCAATGGTTCTTTTACGTGCTCAAAATGAACACAGGACCTCCGTTTTATCGTCCATCTACGATAGGACTAGGAACTCGATCTCACCTATACTCATGATCAAGGATCTATGGAAAAAATATCCAGATTGCTCCACGAGGGAGTGAACCTGGTACCTTTGGTACAAGAGACGAGCATTTAGCCTCTACACCACAGAAGTGATCTATCATCAATACTTTCAGCTAGCTGATAGGGACCGAGCACTTATAGGGACGCCCTTCAGTCCGCACCCAGCTATCGAGTTCAGAATTCTAATACAGTGTACTTGGAAGACACCAATATTACTTGGGTATAACCGGACCTGAAGGATTCAACTATCTCTAGGAGTGTCAGTCGACAGCACACATTTATTTATTCTCAAACACTCGACGATAGCTTTAGGAACATTTTTCTCAATCTGACAAAGTGGGTCAACCTGCTGTAGCGCGCTATACCTTAGACCAGACCTCTATTATATAGAGTCGGTCGTGACTATACCTTCGATCAGACTTGGAACACATACACTTTCACAGATTATAATCGTTGTCGTCTGGTATTTGGTTTTGTGTGTGAATAATACAAGTGTTTGCACAGTTTGGTGTGTGTGGGTGTGAATAATACATGTGTGTGCACAGTTTGGTGTGTGTGCGTGTGAATAATGCATGTGTGTGCACAGTTTGGTGTGTGTGTGTGTGTGAATAATACATGTGTGTGCACAGTTTGGTGTGTGTGCGTGTGAATAATGCATGTGTGTGCACAGTTTGGTGTGTGTGTGTGCGTGTGTGAATAATACATGTGTTTGCACAGTTTGGTGTGTGTGTGTGAATAATACATGTGTTTGCACAGTTTGGTGTGTGTATGTACGTGTGTGTGTGTGAATAATACATGTGTTTGCACAGTTTGGTGTGTGTGTGAATAATACATGTGTTTACACAGTTTGGTGTGTGTGTGCACAGTTTGGTGTGTGTGTGTGTGTGAATAATACATGTGTTTGCACAGTTTGGTGTGTGTGTGAATAATACATGTATTTGCACAGTTTGGTGTTTATATGTGTGTGTGTGTGTGAATAATACATGTGTTTACAAAGTTTGGTGTGTGTGTGTGTGTGTGTGAATAATACATGTGTTTGCACAGTTTGGTGTGAGTGTGTGTGTGAATAATACATGTGTTTGCACAGTTTGGTGTGTGTGTGTGTGTGAATAATACATGTGTTTGCACAGTTTGGTGTGTGTGTGTGTGTGTGAATAATACATGTGTTTGCACAGTTTGGTGTGAGTGTGTGTGTGAATAATACATGTGTTTGACAGTTTGGTGAGTGTGTGTGTGAATAATACATGTGTTTGCACAGTTTGGTGTGTGTGTGTGTGAATAATACATGTGTTTGCACAGTTTGGTGTGTGTGTGTGTGTGTGTGAATAATACATGTGTTTGCACAGTTTGAAATTGTCTTTCTTAAACTACTGTCAGTAGCAAGACGTTTTACTGTTGATTTCTCTCTTATCATCTTAATGCATCTTCGTGGCGTAGAGGTTAGATGCTCCCCTCTTGCTCCAAATGTACTTGGCTCGTTCCCTCATGGAGTCATCGAGATGTTTCTCCAGAGATCCCCGATCCAAATATAGGTACATCTAGGTCAGATCGAGTTTCTAGTCCCATCGGAGACGAACGATAAAACGGAGGTCCCATGTTCAATTTGAGCACGTAAATGAACTCTTGGCAATTCAAAATTCGAGAAGAGCAGGCTGGAAAGCTGCTGCCCAAACACAATTCATTAGAAAAGATTTTTTTAATTAAAATTCCTACACAATATCTTCACCATCTTCTAAATTATATCGAGATCCTCGCCGGTGCTACGGGGTTCTGCACTACAACTCTTCTATCCCAGGGATACTCCCCACCTTCACTGCCTCTAATCTTATAAAATACAACTCTTCTATCCCAGGGACCCCCTCACATACCCATCCCTCCCCCTCACATACCCATCCCTCCCCTCCACATACCCATCCCCCTCACATACCCATCCCTCCCCCTCACATATGGCACCGGACACCACCTGAGTGACATCTCTGTTTACTGCTTGACAGCAGCGGCGACAACTTGGTGAGACCTCTGCTATAAACTCCCAATTACTGGAATAAATTTGCATTACTCATCGCTATTCGATTGCCATAAGCAAGAAAACACATCCCAAGATGCTTTGATTACTTTAAAGTAACGCTTACAACCGTGTATTCTGTTCCCCCATGATAGTTACCAAATTCAACACCAGCATTCATTATACGATGTTCATGGCGGCTGGCAGACACAATTTAAATCCTTTGTGATGTGGATTTATAGAAAAAAACTTACAGCTTTTTTATGAGCCCAGAAAGGAAGAAGAAATTATGGACGTTAGAAATAAAAGGAGCATTTTTTCTTCCAACTCTCCATATCCTCTACTTGTTAAACCACTTTTTGTGATTTGTATGTTATCTGAGTCAAAGAGAGTTTGTACGTGGTGCCAGTTATGCGCCTACAAGTTTAACAAGGTGAGCAAAGAACAGTAACACTGCAACCTACAAGGCATGTCGTAAAAGGCGACTAAGGAGGTTTGGTTGAAATCGGATGCATGTGTCCTAAACGTGTAGAAGTCTATGCGTTTAGGGGCCTACCAAACCAATATGCAACGTATACACGTTCTTGGCAAAGATTAAACATATCACAAAGAGTGATTAAAATTGCTCGTAAAGAACGAACGCAAAGAAAAAGAAGAAGACTAAACAGGAAACATCTGATTTTGTATTTTGATGTTTTTCTGATAAAATCAAGTACTGGTTGGATTGAACCCGCGGGCAGGGAGGTTAATCAACAATATTATGGAAGAAATAAAAGTTAGAAAATGGAAGTGGTTGGGACGTACATTAAGAATGCAGAAGACCAAACACTCACATGTGTCTCTGAAATTGAATAGGGGAGGCAAGAGAGGTAGGGGAAAACCTAGAGAGACATGGAGACGAACTGCAGAGAGAGAGAGAAAGATATGAGGCGGGAAAGACCTGGAATGAACTAGGCAGGCTTGCTCCAAATATAATCTGATGTGCGGTAATATATTCATCTCTTATGCTTCAAGAGGAGTTAGAAAAGATGACGTTTCATAAGTCTACAGTGCCAACCCTTCCGTCTTGGCCGTCATGCGTAAGGAGAAACCCTTTTTCATAAGTCTACAGCTCCAACCCTTCCGTCTTGGCGTCATACGTAAGGAGAACCTTTCAAAGTCTACAGCGCCAACCCTTCCGTCTTGGCGTCATGCGTAAGGAGAAACCCTTTTCATAAGTCTACAGCGCCAACCCTTCCGTCTTGGCCGTCATGCGTAAGGAGAAACCCTTTTTCATACCTCGTGGTATACTGGAGAATACAGTGTTAGACCATTAACCGTTGGCTCAAGATGGGTGATGTCAACATCACACCGATTGCCTTTACTTCCAGTGCTTTTCCTGGTACCCAAATGAGGCTTAGTCGATACCGGTCGAAAAAAATATGTTGACTGTAGAATTGAACCCGGGCCACGAATATAAAAAGCGCCAGTTCACTAACAACTAGACTACTGCACCTCGTCGCCCTGCGTACTATAGATAAACAAATATTTGCTCTGACCGCAGATTCCTGTCAGGAAATTTCAATTCTGAAAGGAAATTATTCAAATGACTATTTCCGCTGTCGTCAGCGCTAGTATTAAATAAGTATACAATCCAATTCGTTTAACATTATCGTAGAGTACACACTAGACAAGCCCATGTTTATTTGAAGATGTACAGAGAACACGGAATATATTGCACATTTGTATTTAAGGTGTGGGTAAAAAGCATACTTTTATACACACTGCAGGATGGTGTGTACTGATTGCATTTACTGTGTTGTGGTACCGAGTGTGTGCAGAGTTGGTGGGGAAGGAGGGGAGGGGGCTAAAAGCAAAAGTACTTTCTTTGAACATATTCAAGTTGTCGTCTTCTTCTTCTTTGCGTTCATTCTTTACGACCAATTTTAATCACTCTTTGTGATATGTTTGATCTTTGCCAAGAACGTGTATACGTTGCACATTGGTTTGGTAGGCCCCTAAACGCATAGACTTCTACACGTTTAGGACACATGCATCCGATTTCAGCCAAACCTCCTTAGTCGCCTCTTACGACATGCATGGCAGGTAACAGTGGTTCTATTCTTTACACCCCAAATTTGGCCCCGGTAACCACTCGGGCGGAGTTGTCTGAGAATGATTGATTTAATGATAGAACCGTGATCATTGCACTTCGGTGAGTAACCATGTGTGCTAAGATCTCTTTCTTACACAGGAAGATCTCAGCAATACTGCACGAACTCCTTAGCACCGGCGAAGGTTCCTGAAGTAAATTTGAAGATGGTACAAAATTATTGCAGGTAGCTTATTTTAATCTATTTAATTAATGTTGCCTTGATAGCTGCTTTACAATCTACTCTTACCAAGACAGCTGCTGTTACAATCTCTCTTACCAAGACAGCTGCGTTACAATCTACTCTTACCAAGACAGCTGCGTTACAATCTTCTCTTACCAAGACAGCTGCGTTACAATCTACTCTTACCAAGACAGCTGCGTTACAATCTACTCTTACCAAGACAGCTGCGTTACAATCTACTCTTACCAAGACAGCTGCGTTACAATCTACTCTTACCAAGACAGCTGCGTTACAATCTACTCTTACCAAGACAGCTGCGTTACAATCTTCTCTTACCAAGACAGCTGCGTTACAATCTACTCTTACCAAGACAGCTGCGTTACAATCTACTCTTACCAAGACAGCTGCGTTACAATCTACTCTTACCAAGACAGCTGCGTTACAATCTACTCTTACCAAGACAGCTGCGTTACAATCTACTCTTACCAAGACAGCTGCGTTACAATCTTCTCTTACCAAGACAGCTGCGTTACAATCTACTCTTACCAAGACAGCTGCGTTACAATCTACTCTTACCAAGACAGCATGGTTTAATCTTCTCTTAACAAGACAGCTCGTTATCGTCTCTCCAAGACAGCTGCGTTACAACTATTACCAAATGTAGTAGCTGTCATTGTTCTTTTGTGTGCTCAACTTGAGCAAGGGACCTACGTTTGGTCGTCCGTCTCCGATAGGACTAGGAACTCGATTTAAACTAAAACGAAATGAAGAATATCTGACAAATTATCCTGATCTTTCTACGAGTCAACGAACCGAGTTCTTTTGGAGCGAGAGGTAAATCACATGCCCTCCAGACCATTGAGACTCCCTAGAATGAGAATAAACGAGGAGGATGAAGAAGAAGAAGAAGAAGATTATGTGATGAAAGCTAATGATGGCAAGTACATCGCGATGATCATATAGTTGATCATGAAGCTTTGATGTCGGCGACTTTCGGTTCAGTACATCCGCGTTCGACAAGATTCCCTGCGTCAATTTTCTGATGGTAATCTTTGTATCAACATTTCATTCATCTTTACATATTAATTATTTTCACTCAGGCAGTGACTTTACAGCCTATTTTGATCGATTTTCAAAGGGGCTATTATTCTGTTTGCGCTAGCCACTTTTGCACTAGGTTATCGCCTTATCTGCGTTCGAAATAAGTACTTGATCACCTACAGCTAGCTGCGGCTAGGGATCACTGAGTTGATTTATTTTGTTAATCTCAAGCGGGTTAAGTGAACTGAGTTCCATAATTAGATCTTCATCTTCTTACGCTTCATATCGATCACTCTTTGTGATTTGTGTGGGATCTGAGCCCACGAACGATTGTACGCTGTGCCAGTTATGCGCCTACAACTAGGCCAGCAGATCCAATTTCTGCGACGCATTTTATTTACTAGATCAGCTTTCCCCTACATCAGGCGCCTCTTACGACATGCCTTGTAGGTTGTAGTTTTACTGTTCTGTGCTCCCCTTGTGAGTCGTGGCAACACACGAGCGTTCTATATTAGCAAGAGTCATTATTTCAGTTTTGTCAATGTTTATACTCATGTTACGTCATTACACCGGAACTGGAGAGTCTGTTAATATGTTGTTGTTGTTCTGTTGTTGATATGATTGCTTGATCATCGGCAAAAAAAGCAATTCATTTAAGAGCTCCCCAAGGCTGTTCCATTCCCTCGTGTTAGCTATTTTTACAGATTTGATCGATATATGCCATGAACAACAGAGGAGATAGTAGTAATCGAAAATTCCTGTTTAATGGGGGCTGGTTTTTGTATATGTTTGATAGAACACTGTAAGATTTTTTTGCAATTTTTCTCAATTCTATGCGTTCATGATTATTTATTGTGCAGAAAATGTGAATAATACTGATATTCCTTAGCTTTAAACTTAATTTGTAACATAATATAACCTTGATTTAACATTTTGTGTTGATTTGAAAATGAATCAGTCTATATACAACAATACTGGAATGCGAGGATCACGCGACAGTTGTGGTCTTATTTTCTAGAATTTTTACATGTGCCCGCAGGCCGTATGTTATCGGAGGTCACGGCTTTGCATGCGCTATTAACACAGACAACAACATTTACATGTTAAGACTGTCGTTTCGCGGTTCCTACATTTATAAACAAAAACAATCATCGTTGTCACAGACAATCATCGTTGTCACAGACAATCATCGTTGTCACAGACAATCATCGTTGTCAAACAATCATCGTTGCCAGCGTAGTAGCACACCAGAAATCATATAGTAGTGAAGCATATAGAGGGAAGCCTTTTCTTTGTGGGATCTAGTGTCTGAGCATATTTGTATTGTAACAGCTGGAATCTTCTTCTTCATTTTTTCTTGGTTTTTTCTACATCAAGCGCGTGTTAAATCACAGTTTGTGGTATACTAGACTTATGGTTGTGAATCATGGACTATTACACAAAAATTAAGAACGAAAATACAGTCCTTCGAAACTAAATGCTACAGAAAGATCCTACGAATACCATGGACAGAAAAAGAAAGAACACACAGGTCCTGAAAGAACTAAATGTTAAAGAGAATTGGCTGATAAACAACATACTATAGAGAAAAATTACATACTTTGGTCACATCAAGCATCACGATGGCCTGAAGAGAACAATATTAGAGGGCAGGGTCCCAGGACGCAGAGGCAGACCAAGAAGAAGATGGCTATAAGATATTAAAGAAACCATGAACATGACCATCGACGAAGTGGGTGAACTGGCTAGAGACAGAGTGAATTTCCGATGTGCTGCAAAGAGAGCAACGTCCTATAAAGGATACGCACCTTGATGGTGGTGTACTAGACAGAGAGATGAATGCTGGAGGGTAAAGAGCATATGATGTAACCTACGAGCTAGCCTCATTGTTAAAGCACCAGAACATCATCTCACTGACCGCTAAAGAACAGATGACCAACAACATTTTCATGCCTACATTGTGATACCAGCGCCAAACATAGACAATGAGCAGAACATAGTCACAAAAGACTACTACATGGGAAATGCAATACCTACTAAAAGTTACATCTAACTATTTCTAGCTTTGTCTTTCTCAATTTTTCTATCTCTCACACACTCTCCCACATTTCTGTTTCTCCCACAATCCACATCTGCACTTTAATTCAGTTTTCCCTGTACTAGAACATTCCTATTACACCAAACTAAATACATTACATCTATCTGTCATCTTCGTGTTTGTTATCTCTTAATGACATTTCTTGCTTTCCCTGATTGAGCTAACTTGACATCTCTAACATCTTCCTACCCCTAACCTTACATTCCGCATGATCAAACCAATGTCACCAGGAATTGCTAAAAGCTATATATCATCATCATTAAATAGATTGTCCTGAGCAGAACTTTGTCACCCCAACAGTCCTCCGGAATTTCTCTCTCATAGGCCAGATGTCCCGCCTCTGCGGCTGTTATGTTCAATCCATCAGTTACATCCTGAATCCATCTTTTCCGTGGTCTTCCTCTTCTTCTCTTTGCCGGTATGCCTCCGTCATGATGGTCTTCTCCAGCCCTTCGTGTCTTTTTATATGTCCAAAATATCTTAATTTTCACTTTCTTATTTGTAGCATGAGCCAGTTTTCTTTGATTTTGTGTTCTTTCTGGATAGATCTATTTGTTCTCTTCTTTATCCATGATATACGAAGGACTCTTCTGTAACACTTATATTCAGAAGCTCAATATTTTTCCACTGCTTTATTTATATATATAAATATATTTACAAAAGGGTTTCTTCTGCGTTCGCGCTATGAATTCGGCGCGTTCAGGACGCTTATTACAGTGATTCAGGCCGATTTTTGCGTGAAAATTTCTTTTCTTTTTATCAGTGTCCCCCACCCCCTTCCCCGGCCATACAGACGTGCCGTCTCCAACTTTAGAGGTAAATAAAATGAGTCTGAAGGCAAATGATTCGCTTCATTGCACCAGGTCTCCCCCTCATATGGTCCCGACCCTGTAGGCAGATATGGCACGCCATCTGCCGAGAGTGTTGTACAGGGTGTTCAACTTAAAAGCAGCCCGTGAATGGAGCTAATCAGGCATATATATATGGAAATGAGAAGGTTCAGTTATGACGTAGTATAGGTCAAGGTTGTGTGATGGTGTGTAATTGTAGTGCGGTAAGGGCGATGAACAAATTGACGTAGGACAAGCTAGTCATAACCGGTTTAAATAGTAAATAGACGGAGATGCAATGCGTACCTGGCAAATTTCTATTTATCACTGGGGCTGCTTTTAAGTTGAACACCCTGTACAAAACACGAACTCCGTAGCTCCAGTAACAGTTATTATATTTATAACAAAAATTAAATTCTCGGATTCTCTGAAAGGAGTTAATTCTTATTTGTCATGGTTGTTACACACTCTGATATAACCAAAATGTCACATGTGACTTGACCCAGACTCGAACCCACAATCTTTAGAACGACAAGCAAACGTATTAGCCACTTCATGTTAGAGACCCTTCTTCTTCTTCTTCTTCGAACGCTCCATAGCGAGCACTTCGTCATAGAGAATCTTAAATATGTACAATCAGTGGCGGCTCGTCATTGAGGGCCAGTGGGGCCAGGTCCCACCAATACTCGAAAAAGAGTATAATTTCCCGGAATAGACAAATAATAGTAAATACTCCAAAAACCATGATTTTTCCGAAAATTTGTGTCTGGCCCCACCAAGAAAACGGATTACGAGCCGCCACTGTGTACAATATATATATCCAAAGAACTTTTTGTCTGTCTTATTATACAAGTGGCGGTATGAAAACGTCAACATTTAACAAAGTATTGCCAACACAGACACTTGAATACAATCAACATTTAACAAGTATTGCCAACATCAGACACTTGAATACAATCAACATTTAACAAAGTATTGCCAACACCAGACACTTCGAATACAATCAACATTTAACAAAGTATTGCCAACACCAGACACTTCTAATACAATCAACCAGTTAGACTCTTGTGTTGCGTGACTTTCCACAGCAAATGTTGGGTTTTTTTGCGCGTTTTCCGAAAACAGTACATCAGACAATATTGCGTGACATCTGTGTCGGCTATCGATATCTGGATGTCGGCCAGGGCAGCCATATAGGCCACTTTAAGATATCGCTAGGTTTTTTTGTGCGGTTCAAACTCATATTATCCAGATTTGCGCTTACATTTACTACTTCCTCTAATCGGTTGCTCCCCCTTCGATACCTACCCACTTTGCTAGACTCCCACCGCTGTAATCTATATCCAGGATCACAAAGGAGAGATTGAGTTGAATCGTTGTCACTGTTACCTCACCGACCCTGACCGTTTTCTTACTCGTATCTTTACTGTGGGCGTCTGTAGCTTAAGCAGTAGTGAGCTCGAGCATAAGACAAGAGTACCTAGCTCAAACTCCGTGGCGAACAAATTTGCTCCTGTAGATTTATACGTATGGTAAAAAACAGACACCACCGTTCAGAAAATAATGGCAAACTACCGAACATATAAGTGGTGCATAAAAACTCAACGTCTCATTTACTGTGGATGATGACGACGTCATGTAAAGGATATGCCGCCCGTCTGCCCAGCGTGTTCGTAGCGCGTTGGACTACAGGTGACTATACCTCTGTATGTGCAGGTTCAATTCCGCGGGATGGCAGAAAAAGCCACAGATTCCCCAGATTTACGGTGTTCGTGGCACCGAACCGAAGGATTACGATGTCCATGGCACCGAGCCGAAGAGCTGAAAAGCTCAAGTGCTTCTGGATCGGAAAACAAAAAAAAAAAAATAAAGGATATGCCACGATTTTCATTTTTCATTTCGTTGCTAGAAACCCTTGTAAATAAGGGCATCACTAGCCGATACATGCTGCTGTCGTCTACAGCAACCTATTATTGTTCTTGATATCAACACAACGATAACTTAACCATGTTATTATAGTCTAGACATGTCAGATTGAATGCAAACATTACGTGATCAGAAAACATAACTGCAGTAAGTGCTGATATCTGATAGTTTATCACGGCTAAGCATGATTAACGTTGACAAGCATAGTAAAGCTACCACACGCTGGGAAATAATGCATTCAAATGTTGATAATTCAGACATCAGTTCTTGACAATGTTTACGATCATTCACATATTGCATCTAATATCTCATTCATTTGTTCCTTACAAGAAGATGAAAGTAATCGCTTAACTTATATTGACTCAGGTGTGTGGAGATTTAGAGACCTCACAGTAGCATTTGAAGGTGAGGTTGACATTGTAAATATATGATAATCTTTACCCCCCAACCGCTTTGAAGGCACCCTTAACGTGTCTCTAAAATGCTTCGATATAGACACCCCATGCTGGGAATACCTCACGCAAGATCGCCAAATGTGGGGATGTAACAACATAAACGAAACTCGCATTAGCTGAGAATCGTCATGCCGTTGGGGCACAGAGAAAGCGAGCTGCGCGAAAAGACAAAACACACAATACCCATATGCCTTAACTGTGACCCACATGTGGTAGAGCATTGTGTTCGAGGATTGGTCTCTACATTCACCTCCGCACACACCAGAGAGGTGCAGCGGTAAAGGTCTGAGACTGTTGTTATCATCGCTTGCAATGGACAGCTATAATTATTCTGAAAATCTAACAGAACTAGACCTCTGTGGCGTCGCTGTTGTTAAGAGATGAAATAGTTTACCATGCGTTTTGAAAGTTGTGGCTTAGAATTCCTTCTTCTTCCAACGCTCCATATCTACCACATATTAACCAATCTTTATGACTTGTATGTGATTTGAGCCTAAGAGCCATTGTATGTTGTGCCAGTTATACGCCTACAAGTAGGCCAGCATATACGATTTCTGCGACGCTTTTTATTTACTATGATAGCTTCCCTAGGCCCCTACCTCTGTCGCCTATTACAACATGCCTTGTAGGTCGCAGTGGTAATATACTTTGCCCCATTGAGAACCCCGGGGGCAACACATGGGCGAGACACGATGAGTTAGTTAATGAGCTCTCTAAGATCTTAAACAAAATGTCTGGTAAACTGTTCCCATCCAACGAACTTAGAACAATAGCAACTAATTTAGCTATATCTTTATACATTAAGTGTCATTGAGTAGTTGACACATTTATCTCCATATGTCACATTTACCGTCTACTGTCATATTTTGAGCCCAAGTACGCAGTTTCTTGTTGCATGAATGTATTTTCATCTTACACATAAGACATCAGTCATAACTAGTAATATTTTGTCAAGGGTGTTCATGTTTGTATGAGGGACATTGTTATCGCTCCTTGAACGTTGGGTAATAAATAGGTCAGAGGTTCTCTCGCAATAAATATGATAATGGCCTTTTACGTCTATACTGATGGTCAAGTGTTTTACTGTGACAACTTCTGAGCTTACGCTTGTCTCTCTTGTCTTTCAGGCACCCCTAAGTCTCTTTTCAAAGATTTATGTCATGGTATTCCTCACATAACTCGGCCATCAGCTAGTTTTTTCCTATTTACTGTGACCGATATAAAACTTCTTATTTGAGGCCTTGCAGACATCTTTATATCTGAGCAGTGGTCTGCCTTGGTGCTTCTTCCCTTCCGAAAGCTTGGAGTTACTCGTTGTACAAGTAGGACTGGATGCCCTAGGGGCAGAGCGAAGAGTGTGTTTAACCAGCAAGCCACGGGAACCAGCAGTATGAATTTTCTTCTATATCTGTTGGGATGAGACTAGGCACCCATGGGTCTGCCCGGAGTGCAATGATGTCAGTTTAGTAAGTAACCAATAACTCTTCTGAAAGTATACAGAACAATACTTGTTGTTGTGATATGCGACTACATGGTATTAATAGCTTGTCCTGTTCAGAAATATGCTACTCTAACAGTTCTTCGGAATTTCTCTCATTTGCTAAATGTCCCGTCTCCGCTACCATCATGCTTAAATCAGCTTTCACACCGTGAAACCATTTTCTCCAGTGTCTTCATCTTCTCTCATGTGCTAAATGCCCCGTCTCCGCTACCATCATGCTTAAATCAGCTTTCACACCGTGAAACCATTTTCTCCAGTGTCCTCATCTTCTCTTTGGCTGAGGATATCTCTCTATGTTGTCTTTCCAACCCTTCATGTCTGTTTTATATCAAAACGAAAATCTTGTCCTATCCTTTTACAGCACGTCACCATCAAGAAACAGTAAACAGCGTTGATTTTCTAGGTACCACTTATACGAGCAGTAGTTTTCCTTTGCTTTCTGAACAGTGAAGTCTATATTTTACCGTTAGGAACAATCCTGCCGCGGGTTTTGATTGGGCTCACTACCGCAAAGCCACATGCGCTCACATATATGTTTATATGTTTATATGTTTATATGTTTATATGTTTATATGTTTATATGTTTATATGTTTATATGTTTATATCTTTATATGTTTATATGTTTATATGTTTATATGTTTATATGTTTATATGTTTATATGTTTATATGTTTGTTTATATGTTTATATGTTTATATATATGTTTATATGTTTATATGTTTATATGTTTATATGTTTATATGTTTATATGTTTATATGTTTATATGTTTATATGTTTATATGTTTATATGTTTATATGTTTGTTTATATGTTTATATGTTTGTTTATATGTTTATATGTTTATATGTTTATATGTTTGTTTATATATATGTTTATATGTTTATATGTTTATATGTTTATATGTTTATATGTTTATATGTTTATATGTTTATATGTTTGTTTATATGTTTATATGTTTATATATTTATATGTTTATATGTTTATATGTTTATATGTTTGTTTATATATATGTTTATATGTTTATATGTTTATATGTTTATATGTTTATATGTTTGTTTATATATATGTTTATATGTTTATATGTTTATATGTTTGTTTATATATATGTTTATATGTTTATATGTTTATATGTTTGTTTATATATATGTTTATATGTTTATATGTTTATATGTTTATATGTTTATATGTTTGTTTATATGTTTATATGTTTATATGTTTATATGTTTATATGTTTATATAAAAATGTTTATATGTTTATATATATGTTTATATGTTTATATGTTTATATATATGTTTATATGTTTATATGTTTATATGTTTATATGTTTATATGTTTATATGTTTGTTTATATGTTTATATGTTTATATATATGTTTATATGTTTATATATATGTTTATATGTTTATATGTTTATATGTTTATATGTTTATGTTTATATGTTTATATATATGTTTATATGTTTATATATATGTTTATATATATGTTTATATATATGTTTATATATATGTTTATATATATGTTTATATATATGTTTATATGTTTATATGTTTATATATATGTTTATATATATGTTTATATGTTTATATATATGTTTATATATATGTTTATATATATGTTTATATGTTTATATGTTTATATATATGTTTATATGTTTATATGTTTATATATATGTTTATATGTTTATATATATGTTTATATATATGTTTATATGTTTATATATATGTTTATATATATGTTTATATATATGTTTATATATATGTTTATATATATGTTATATATATTTTATATATATGATTTATATATGTTTATATATATGTTTATATATATGTATATATATGTTTATATATATGTTTATATATATGTTTATATGTTTATATATATGTTTATATATATGTTTATATATATGTTTATATATATATTTATGTATATGTTTATATATATGTTTATATATATGTTTATATATATATTTATATATATGTTTATATATATGTTTATATATATATTTATGTATATGTTTATATATATGTTTATATATATATTTATATATATGTTTATATATATGTTTATATATATATTTATATATATGTTTATATATATGTTTATATATATATTTATATATATGTTTATATATATATTTATATATATGTTTATATATATGTTTATATATATATTTATATATATATGTTTATATATATGTTTATATATATGTTTATATGTTTATATATATGTTTATATATATGTTTATATATATGTTTATATATATGTTTATATATATGTTTATATATATGTTTATATATATATTTATATATATGTTTATATATATGTTTATATATATATTTATATATATGTTTATATATATGTTTATATATATGTTTATATATATGTTTATATATATGTTTATATATATGTTTATATATATGTTTATATATATGTTTATATGTTTATATATATGTTTATATATATGTTTATATGTTTATATATATGTTTATATATATGTTTATATATATGTTTATATATATATTTATATGTATGTTTATATATATGTTTATATATATGTTTATATATATATTTATATATATGTTTATATATATGTTTATATATATTTATTATATGTTTATATATATGTTTATATATATTTATATATATGTTTATATATATGTTTATATATATATTTATATATATGTTTATATATATGTTTATATATATATTTATATATATATGTTTATATATATGTTTATATATATGTTTATATATATGTTTATATATATATTTATATATATATGTTTATATATATGTTTATATATATGTTTATATATATGTTTATATATATATTTATATATATGTTTATATATATGTTTATATATATATTTATATATATGTTTATATATATATTTATATATATGTTTATATATATGTTTATATATATGTTTATATGTCCAAAATAATTCAATTTTCGAATTTGTTTTTTTTTATACCATCAGCCAAGTTTATCGAGTTGCCTCTGGATATATCTGTTTGGTCTCTTCTCTGTCCATGATTTACAGATTCATCTGTAACACTTATAATCAAAAGCACATGTATGCTTTTCCACTGCTTTATTAAAAGTCCATATCTGACTGGCCATACGTTACCACGGGGAATATGCATACTCTGACATTTGTATATTTTGTTCTCATTTATTTGTGACATTGTTAAATGAGATTGTTCAGCTTTCTGTGATGTACTTAGTTTCTTGTAATCAGTGTAATAAATAGACAGTAGACAGTTACTCAGGGAATCAACAACAAAAACAACAATTACCAAACACAGAATTTGTACCACACAGCTTTATTTCTCACCACGCCTATTGCCTAGCACAGCATGGCTCCGGGGTTTCACCTGGGGCTATTAAAATCAATTATTCACTTGAAATAAAGATCAAAAGATATAAGAGACATTCTTCAATCCTAGCTTATTGTTCCATAACTATCGTTTTGAATAATTTGTTTTTACTTTTCTGTTTTTCTCACCATTACCGACTATGGAACGACCCAGCACGTAACCCCGGGGGGTAGACGTAGTAGAATATCAAAGACGTAACAGGAAGTCAAAGAAATCAGGAAAGTGAATGACTTGTTGGGTGAAGCTGTGTCCCGGGTAACAGGTCTCGGGCGAGGTTCAGATTGAATGACAGGAACAAAAGTGGAACCTATTATTCTAAATATAAGGCCAAGGTCAGAGCTATGGCATAGTGAAATGGAAGAGCTCGTGGGGAAAATAACAAAGACTCAAGTCAGTGTTCATTGTTGGGCACTAGAGCAGTAATCCTAGCGAGTTTGAAGGCATCCGTGTGAGCCTAGTCGGGTCAGCTATGCCAGAGCCAACTATAAACTTATAAGTTATTCAGAGTTGGCTGCGGTTATGCACTAGGCCTATATAAGGACCACTGGAACAAGTGCGAGAATTAGGCGTTAAGTTTGGACATGCCAGACAGTGTCGTCTTCGTGGTAGAGAGAGAAGATACACTAATCAACTTCTCATGGGTACGGTGAGCTAATGAACTTTGGGATGGCTGCTGCAGATGAGGACAGAGCACGAATGGGAATGCCCAATGTGCCATGACATCGACCGCATAACATAGGGACCACAAGAGACAACCAAACTTGACTTTTTTGTAAAACAAATTTTTACTATTTTTTGCTACAAAGCGGCGTGGTGTACTGATGTTTATCATCTCGTTGTTTAGGCCTCTAAGCAAATGAAAGTGATTGCAGATGAAGAAGAAGATTTCCTATTGATTGAACTTAATTTTCATGACATGTACAAACTGATTAACCCTTGATCGTACTGTTCAAACTGATGGACTCTTTTGTTCTTCCTATATCTTCTATGTAAGGGGCAATAATTTCTTCTATCAGATTTTCTCATTCTAAAGAGTTACTTCATTGCACCGGGTTTTACCCCATATGGCTCCGTCCCTCTCCGCAGAAATAGCACGTCACTTGCCGAGAGTATTTCACACAGCACAAACTCCGTAACTCCCGCAACAATTCTAGGGATCTCTGGAAAAAATGCACTCGTGAACAGAACGACGCGGTTCGGATTCAAAGCTACAACCTTTGGAACACAAGGCAAAAGCTTAAGCACTTAGCCACAGAGACTATCTGCAAATAACATTTCGTGTTCCGTTTCTTTAGAATCCAATATCTCACACTGTGTTTCTCTTTTCCTGTGTCTTGGACTGGTACCAGAGCGATTAGTATGTCACTTAATTTTTATGTTTTTTTCCTGTTTGTATTTCTATTTGCCCAAAGAGATTCACATAAACGTGTCTATCTTTTGTTTTCTTGTCTATAATTATTTTCACTGGCAATGAAGCGTCCTACAGAATTCTTGTCATTCTCATTTGCTTGTTTTTTATAACTAAGTTGTTTGTTGATGTTTTGTCAATCACGTAGCGGAATCATCGCCGTAGGTCTATACTTGATTGCATTGAATGTTTGAGAAGAAAATGTGTCTCTTCTTCTTCTTCTTCGAGCGCTCCATATCGATCACTTGTTAACCACTCTTTGTGATTTGTATGTGATCCGAGCCTAAGGCGATTGTACGGTGTGCCAGTTATGCGCCTACAAGTAGGTAAGCACATCCGATTTCTGCGACGCTTTTTATTTACTAGGATAGTTTCCCTAGGTCCCTACCTCAGTCGCCTCTTACGACATGCCTTGTAGGTCACAGTATTACTATTGTCTGCTCCCCTTGAGAGCCCCAGCAACACAGGACGGTGATTCATCTCTAAATATATCTGTATGAACGTGGCTCTTTGGTTGCATGTGTTGAATTTCTAAGAAAGACTGGATTTATGATGAACTTGGTTGGTATCCACTAACTGCATGAGTGAGATGTGTTAGAATGGCTAGCTTAGAGAGGGAAACTTGTTTCATATCCACTAACTGCATGAGTGGGATTCTAAGAACGAGTGGACTAAGATGGCAACCTATTCTTCTCTACTGAGTTGATAGTAGATATCATCTTTCTGAGGACCTGGGTGGTCTCTCACCCATTTGTTCTTATAAGCCATGTTTCAACACAGATACAACAAAGCAAATCAAATGATAGGACAAATGGCACCAATTTTAAAGTGCACACATTTCACCATGAACACAAAAAGAGCAATGTTCAACACAATATTTCTCCTCACATTATGTTACCAGTGCCAAACTTGGACACTGACAACAAATGATAGAAGAAAACTAGTCACAACAGAGATGAAATGTCTACGCAGAATGCTGGGTGTAACAAGAAGAGAGCGATTGAGAAATGAAGACATCAGGAAAAAAGTGGATACAACATCAGCACTAGACTTCATCAAGAAACAACAAATTAAATGGTTCGGACATAAGCATAAGCAGATTACCAACAGACAGTGCACCTTAAACAGCAATGTTGCTCCGATACACCGGATACAAAGCAAAAGGGCGACCACACAAAATGTGGACCTCAGAGATAGCAGAGGCGACGAAAGACACTATTTATGAATCGCACACAAGGGCTCGTTCTAGAAATCTCTTCTTATCCTGACAGTGTGAGGCAAAACAGGATTGAAGAAAAAAAGCTATGTTTATCTGTTAAATATAATAATTGTTCTTTAACACGACAGATGGCTTTCCAAGAATGTGGGAAAGTAGTGATTTGGGTAAAGGGGTCAAGTCGATCCTTATGGTGAGAACTGATTAATTAGTTGATGATTTGTTGATTAATTTTGATGATCTGAAATATTTAACTTGTAAAGAACATGTGTATTTGTTTGCAGGACAACATGAAGATAAAACGAACCATCACGAATAAAGGATAAAGATATTGATGCAGACATTTTTATAATAGCGTCTAAGAATGTTAGCCTTGACTTGCTCCATCTTCAACTTGTTTCTTCTATCGCTGGTGACCTTCAGCAGTGGACAGAAAGAAACGGTGAATCATTTGTTACTCTTTGACTCACTCCCAGATGGCATCTCCAGCCAGAAACACACTGCTTTCGATATTCGGACCAACTTTAGCGTAAGTATTAATTAGTTGTATGCATAATATCATTGTGTTCTAGCATTGAGTCAGCTCTGACGGTCTCCCTAGGAATAATCGGATCTGATACCAAGCTACACTATCTCTAGGTATTCGCCTGTGTGTTGTACATAGTTCATAGTTCATAAGTACGGTTCCAACGTCACTGCAACGGGTCACCCCATAATTGCTCCGTTCCTGTGCCAATGAATATCACACGAAATGCTAACAACTGTGAAAAGATTCCTGTGTGAACTAATTCCAGAATGAAACAGCCGCATACTGCCACAAAAAGCAACCTGCACCGCATAATATGCATATGGCCGTCGCGAGTGTAGCAACACAAAACTGTTCATCACTTGAATAGCAATTCTTGTCGAAGGGGACATCAATCTGTGTGTTGTAATAGCTCGCAAGGGGAGCAAAGAATAGTAACACTGCAACCTACAAGGCATGTCGTAAGAGGATTCTAAGGTAGGAGCCTAGGAAAGCTACTCTAGTAAAAAATAAAAGCTTTCCAAAAATAGAATATGCTGGTCACCCGTGTGTTGTCGGGGCTTGCTAGGGGAGCAACGGATAGTAGCACTGCTACTCACAAGGCATTTCGTAAGAGGCGACTGAGGTAGGGGTCTAGGGAAGCTACCTAGTAAATAAAAAGCGTCGCAGAAACCGGATATGCTGGCCTACTTATAGGCGCATAACTGGCACAACGTACAATCACTCTTAAGCTCAAATCACATACAAATCACAAAGAGTGGTTTAACATGTTTTCGATATGCAACATTCGAGAAAGAAGAAGAAGACTCCAGATGTGGTACATTAAAGTGGGATGTTATGTTGCAAATTGGTTTGGTAGGCCCCTAAACGCAGATACACACTGATGAATACATATTGCAGTTTATATCTCCACCTTGACAACTAACACTTGTAATTTAAAGTATATAATCTTATTTAAAGCTTGCACTGATACCACAAACCAATTAACGACAGAAAGGATATAACCTCTGTACAGTTAATCCCAATATACGTCGATAATGTAATCCCGGTTTCCTAGCTGGTGTAGTGTGGATTCTGCGGTTATTCTCGTAGACACAACAAGTGGTGTGTTTATCGATGAGTGGTATTAAAAGAATGGAAACTAGCCTCGTACTCCAACAGGTGCTGTTCTGTGAACTTTCGGTAGGGAAGGGGCTCCAAGTCAGACCACTTGGATATCTGCAAGGCCTCAATAGAGGAAATAAGTAGGACTTTTGTCTTCTTCTTCTTTGCGTTCGTTCTTTACGACCAATTTCAATCACTCTTTGTGATATGTTTGATATTTGCCAAGAACGTGTATAAACGTTGCACATTGGTTTGGTAGGCCCCTAAACACATCGACTTCTACATGTTTAGGACACGTGCATCCGATTTCAGCCAACAGGACTTTTGTAAATGGATTCTCCGCAAGAAGTTAATTTTTATTATTTTATAATCGTTGGCGAAATCACTGTTATATAACTAAAAAACTATACACGTTATTAGTTTGAAAGCGGCGTTGGCGAACTCACTGTTATATAACTAAAAAAACTATACACTTTATTAGTTTGAAAGCGGCGTGCTTGGCTTATTGATTGATAGGACCATCATCATTGCACTTCGGTGATGTGTGTTCCGATCTCTTTCTTGCACAGGAAGATCTCAGTTGCAGTGCACGAACTTCGTAGCACCGGCGAGGGTACCCACTGTAATTTTGAAGATGGTGAAGATATTTTGTAAAAATTTTATTTTTAATCTTTTTCTAATGAATTTTGCCCAGGCAGTGGCTCTCCAGCCTGTGAATTTTCGCTCTTCGCCTGCTCTTCGATATTTTGAATTACCAATGGTTCTTTTACGTGCTCAAACTGAACACGAAACTCATGTTTTTTATCGTCCGTCTCCGATAGGATTAGGAACTCAATTTCACCGACACTGAGATCAGGGATCTCTGGATAAATATTTAGATGGTTCCACGAGGGAGCGAACCTGGTACATTTGACACGAGAGACGTGTACCTAGCGTCTACGTCACAGAGACTCCAAGGCTTTAAAACTATATATAACAAACAAATCAATAAAATAGTATATATCTATATGAATCCTTAGATGAAGTTCTGTACTGAATTATAACTATATGTACCCTTAGATGAAATTCTGAACTGAATTAGAAAGAGAGACAAAGCTGAATGGTCAAAAGATCAATATCAGTTTGGAATGCGTGATTGCTGACCATACACTTATCAAAGCCTCGGCCATTGATTCAAATTAAGGGAATTAACCTTGAATTATTCATTAACTAAACCTTGATTAGAGAGAGAGATATAGATGCACTCAACCATAGGACACTGATGTCACGAATACTCTATGTAATCATTAGTAATCTGGTAATGCTACTCTATAATCACTGAACCGAATTAGTAACACAGTAACAGTTAGTTGGATAACGTATTGATTGTATGATTCCTTCTTCGTGTTTAGTCCAGTCAAGATGGCGTAGAGGTTCTGTGCTCGCATCTCCTACCAAAGGTACTCGGTTCACTCCCACGTGCAGCCATAGGAATATTTTTCCAGAGATTCCTAATCTCAGTGTAGGTGAGATTGAGTTCCTAGTCCTATCGGAGACGGACGACAAAACGTAGGTCCTGTGTTCAAGTTGAGCACGTAATCAAACACATTCGCAGTCACAACTCGAGAAGACCAAGATGAAAAACCAGTTTTCTTTCTTTCTTGAATTCTTTCTGAATATATTTATTTGTACCATCATCCAGTTTTCTTTCTTCTTGAATTATGTCTGGATATTTGTTTTCTTATCTGTCCGTTGTATAAGATGGACTCTTCTGTAACATTTTTATTTGAAAATATATATATTATTTTTTCACTGAGTTGTTAAATGTCCATGTTTCACACCTATACGTTGATACTGGGATAATTCATGCTATTAGTATATACATATATATATATATATATATAACTTTTTAAAATGCGATCACCGACTAATGAGGGTGATCATGAACCTTCACAACCCACGCTCCATACATTTATGAACAACGAATCTATACAACAATAGTATGAGAAACAATGCTTTGTTAGCGAAGTATAAGACAGACAAAACATGTCATTGTTGCCCGTGTCAACGCAGGTCAGGAACGGCGTAGGCTAAGATAAATATTGGCGAATAACTAAGGAAAAGTATGAAGTGAAAGGCCATATTTAAGTGAAAAGTGACATTGTGTACCTGCAGGAAGGGACACTAGGTGAAAAGTGCGGTTGACATTAAGTGAGGGACGACATTCGACATTAAGTGAGAGACGACATTCGACATTAAGTGAGAGACAACATTCGACATTAAGTGAGAGACGACATTCGACATCAAGTGAGAGACGACATTCGACATTAAGTGAGAGACAACATTCGACATTAAGTGAGAGACGACATTCGACATTAAGTGAGAGACGACATTCGACATTAAGTGAGAGACAACATTCGACATTAAGTGAGAGACGACATTAAGTGAGAGACAACATTCGACATTAAGTGAGGGACGACATTCGACATTAAGTGAGAGACGACATTCGACATTAAGTGAGGGACGACATTCGACATTAAGTGAGAGACGACATTCGACATTAAGTGAGAGACAACATTCGACGACATTAAGTGAGAGACGACATTAAGTGAGAGACGACATTAAGTGAGAGACGACATTCGACATTAAGTGAGAGACGACATTCGACATTAAGTGAGAGACGACATTAAGTGAGAGACGACATTCGACATTAAGTGAGAGACGACATTCGACATTAAATGAAAACAATAACTGACGTGAAACTTCAAATTCAATTCGACATACATGTTATACACTCATATTTTACACACACACACACACACACGCATAATGTCTACACATCTTATACAACGTACATATACACACATACATACAGAGACAAATACGATTATAAGCATACAAGTCACATATTTTACACTCTCGACTTTTCAATTATGTCACGCCCACTTCAATATTTCATCATTAAGATGATTGACATCTGTCAAACGGTTGTCATGACTTACAGAAGCTTGTCTACAGAATCGTTAACCAGTGATCTGTGCACTGTTTAACAATATTTATGACTTTTTCTGAAGTGGGGGTCTCAGTCTAAGTTCACGAGTACATTTTTTATCACGGAGATCCATAGAAATGTTGCTGGGGCTACGGAGTTCGTGCTTTGTGCTGTACTCTCGGCACGTGGCGAGCGATTTCTGAGGAGAGAGACCGAGCCCGAACTCGATTTAATGAAGATTTTTGTTAGACGATACTTTTATCTCTCATAAGATGTTGTTGATAAGAATTGCGAAACATGTCATGTGTGCGTTCTCATCTCGGTACAATGACCAACATGTTTTCTTCAGGGGGCATTCATCTTCTTTTTCTACATTCACTTTGTGACAACATTTGTCAAGAGAAAATATGCAAACAATAGTAATACTCCTCGCGGGGAGAATCCAAGTTTTGTGATTGATATTGAAGAAAATAAGAGAAAACAAAATCTAATCCATGTTTATCTGAATAACGAAGCTAGCTTTAGACATGACCTACTTAAACTTAATAGCGCTGGCCTCGCTTTAGATATCAAGTCTGTCATTTCTACAAAATGAAAAATATAGAAACGAAACAAGTCAAGATCTTGGGAGAAACGCTGAGGAAATGTAACGTTGCTTACTTAGTTTGTAGATAACGTTTTCTCTGTTGCTAAGTCTTTTGTCATGGGTTCCCCAAGGTCGTGGGTTCGAAACCGGTTCGCGTCTTTCTGTTCAGGATTGATTTTTTTTTAAAGATCTCTAAGATTTTTGCCGGAACTATGAAGTCCGTGCTTTGTGCAGTACTCTCTACAGGTGGCGTGCCATTTCTGCGGAGAGGAACCGAGCTATATGAGGTAAAAACCCGGTGCAATGAAGTCAATCCTTCGGCTTTAGACCCTTTTAGGCTTTAAAGTTTCTTGGATTAAAGTGGACCTCTCCAACTCCCCCAAATCTCTCATACCCAACAGATACCTGTACACTTTACACTGTGACCAAGGACAGGTGTGGCTCCACTAGGTGTGGTATCTTTGTAACCGTACCTGGCAAATTTCTCCAGGTTAAAACGACATAGCATTCGAATGGTTAGTGCAAACAAAATCTAGGCGAATTAAAAGTTAA
The DNA here is from genome assembly GCA_020796225.1 of Arion vulgaris. NCBI lineage: Eukaryota > Metazoa > Mollusca > Gastropoda > Stylommatophora > Arionidae > Arion > Arion vulgaris. The sequence continues at coordinate 6,538,724 of CM036771.1, read as the reverse complement.
CTCGAACCTGCTGTTTATTTAAGCTACTGATGCTGTGATCTAGGGATTCACAGAGGTACTACGACAGAGAAGAGGTAAATATGAATGGAAATATGATACAAGAACTCAGGTGTACATATGACACAGTTCTCATTTCAAAAGGTATTAGAACATCGAATTATTTCCGTTAAACGCACATTGAAGAATATAATCTTTTTTCTTAATACAAAAACAATGAGAGTGCCGATGTCTTGGCTAAGGAAGGCAGTGCTAAAGCGCAAAGTTTACCAACCACTGCTTTTTTCAAGAGGTCAAAACCCCCATACAGAGAAAACCTGCAGTAGACTGGAAGACAAACACTGGATATGATTATGAGAAAATCTACAGTAGACTGGAAGACAAACACTGGATATGATTATGAGAAAACCTGCAGTAGACTGGAAGACAAACACTGGATATGATTATGAGAAAATCTACAGTAGACTGGAAGACAAACACTGGATATGATTATGAGAAAACCTGCAGTAGACTGGAAGACAAACACTGGATATGATTATGAGAAAATCTACAGTAGACTGGAAGACAAACACTGGATATGATTATGAGAAAATCTACAGTAGACTGGAAGACAAACACTGGATATGATTATGAGAAAATCTACAGTAGACTGGAAGACAAACACTGGATATGATTATGAGAAAATCTGCAGTAGACTGGAAGACAAACACTGGATATGATTATGAGAAAACCTACAGTAGACTGGAAGACAAACATTGGATATGATTATGAGAAAATCTACAGTAGACTGGAAGACAAACACTGGATATGATTATGAGAAAATCTGCAGTAGACTGGAAGACAAACACTGGATATGATTATGAGAAAATCTGCAGTAGACTGGAAGACAAACACTGGATATGATTATGAGAAAACCTGCAGTAGACTGGAAGACAAACACTGGATATGATTATGAGAAAATCTACAGTAGACTGGAAGACAAACACTGGATATGATTATGAGAAAACCTGCAGTAGACTGGAAGACAAACACTGGATATGATTATGAGAAAATCTGCAGTAGACTGGAAGACAAACACTGGATATGATTATGAGAAAGGACTTCATAAAAGATCTAAGCAGAACAGACCTGATCATTATATGATGTCTATATACCGGACACTGCAGACTTAACAGACACTTTCATAGACTAGGAATAAGTCAAACAGCTCTCTGCCAGTGTCAACAGGTGGAATAGACCCCGGAGCATGTCTTGCAAGACTGTTCTCTCTTTGGTGAGCTGAGAAACGTCATCATTTATTACTACTAATGCTACTGCCTTTATATCCATGCAATTATCCCGGTATCCATCTATGTATTCTATTGTTTTTATATCCATTAAATTATCCATGTATCTAGCTATCATTAATATACCCATCCCTGCATGCAACTACCCCCACCTGCACTTGTTGTAGTGACAAGTCACCTTGATTTCCCAGACATAACAAACATGATATGTCGACTAGGTTGAAATACTGACCTCCCAGAAGCGACATCCAGCAACAGGCCGTAAAGTAAACATCTCCAGCACTGACAACGGAGTGAAATATCAACATTTATCAAACACAAGTTTGTTTTGATGATACTAGCGAACATAGATTGTTTTGTTGCAAATAATAATTCAGATTGTGTGACATCTGATGTTATGTTTATTGATATAACAATACCGTGTCAGATTGTGTGACATCTGATGTTGTGTTTATTGATATAACAATACCGTGTCAGATTGTGTGACATCTGATGTTGTGTTTATTGATATAACAATACCGTGTCAGATTGTGTGACATCTGATGTTGTGTTTATTGATATAACAATACCGTGTCAGATTGTGTGACATCTGATGTTGTGTTTATTGATATAACAATACCGTGTCAGATTGTGTGACATCTGATGTTGTGTTTATTGATATAACAATACCGTGTCAGATTGTGTGACATCTGATGTTGTGTTTATTGATATAACAATACCGTGTCAGATTGTGTGACATCTGATGTTGTGTTTATTGATATAACAATACCGTGTCAGATTGTGTGACATCTGATGTTGTGTTTATTGATATAACAATACCGTGTCAGATTGTATGACATCTGATGTTGTGTTTAATGATATAACAATACCGTGTCAGATTGTCAGAGCTGATCATCACTTGTACTTTCTGAAGTCATCATCATCATCATGAAATATTAGCTTGTCCTGGACAGAACTTTATCACTTTATCTCTTTCATCTGTCTGGACCGATCTACTAGCTCGTGCTAATGTTTAATATAACGCAAATCCAGTATATTGTCTAGTTCAGTATTCGGTATAAGTGGATGTCGTCTGTAGAAGTATCTAACCTCCAGAGACTTACGTGGATCTACTGTCCTGGGCATGCGGATGTTTGCGGCAATGAGACAGGCTTGCATCAGCATAGAATAGTTGACTACCACCTCATTCACTTGCTACCGGCGATCCCCTCACAGATGAGCGCCTCATTCACTTGCTACCAGCGATCCCCTCACAGATGACCACCTCATTCACTTGCTACCGGCGATCCCCTCATAGAAGACCACCTCATTCACTTGCTACCAGCGATCCCCTCACAGATGACCACCTCATTCACTTGCTACCGGCGACCCTACAGATGACCACCTCATAGAAGGCCGCCTCATTCACTTGCTACCGGCGATCCCCTCACAGATGACCACCTCATAGATGACCGCCTCATTCACTTGCTACCAGCGACCCCCTTCTTCTTTGCGTTCGTTCTTTACGACCAATTTTAATCACTCTTTGTGATATGTTTGATCTTTTCCAGAATGTGTATACGTTGCACATTGGTTTGGTAGGCCCCTAAACACAAAAGACTTCTACACGTTTAGGACACATGCATCCGATTTCAGCTAAACCTCCTTAGTCGCCTCTTACGACATGCGTGGAAGGTAACAGTGGTTCTATTCTTTACACTCCAAATTTGGGCCCCGGTAACCACTCGGTGACTGGGAAGTATACGCGGTCGACATAATAGTGCCCAGATTGTGCAGTTGGTAAACAAATGTATGGACCAAACACTGTATATCCTAATACACAGCATGGTCTGAAAATAGGATCTTTATTTTCTACTTTACCACAGACAGAATGAGATTTCCACAAACAACAAAGACCAGAACTACAAGTTCATAATGTCTTTAGACTGCAAGACAGATTTTGTCTGTTTTTGTACGAAGTAAAGCAACATTACTTTATATTTGAATAATTCAACTTGAATTTGACAAGTTAGTAAACAAATGTAAACATTTCAATCTTGACCGTTTACTATCAATACAAATGTTGACTACACTTCTGTGTGAGTGACTTTGTTATAGAATTATCACGATTGCTTCTGTGTACAAGACATTCAGGTAGGTATTCCCTATGTATTTTAGGCGAGATATCCGCTGGCAGCAAGATGGTGGCTGAATTTCAAACCATTGGAATTAATATGTTCTTCTTTTTTTCTCGTTCGTTCTTTACGACCAATTTTAATCACTCTTTGTGATATGTTTGATATTTGCCAAGAACGTGTATACGTTGCACATTGGTTTGGTAGGCCCTAAACGCATTCTACACGTTTAGGACATGTGCATCCGATTTCAGCCGAACCTCCTTAGTCGCCTATTACGACATCGTGGCAGGTAACAGTGGTTCTATTTTTTACACCCCAAATTTGGGCCCCGCTAACCACTCGGGTGAGGCGATCCCCTCATAGATGACCACTTCATTCTTCATTCACTTGCTACCAGCGATCCCCTCATAGATGACCACCTCATTCACTTGCTACCAGCGATCCCCTCATAGATGACCACCTCATTCACTTGCTACCAGCGATCCCTCAGATGACCACTTCATTCACTTGCTACCTACGAACCCCTCACAGATGACCACCTCATCTACCTGACGTCTCTATTATTTGTTTAACCCTCCCAGATACTCGCGTTTAACCTCTTTTCCTGTTGGCCAAACATCTTTTCTGTGTGAATATCATGAGCTGAACTTCGATCCAAGAAACTTCTAGATGCAAGCATTGGAAACATTTAATTAGGGATCGGGAGCTTATCTTCAAACTTCACTCCCGGCTACTACATCATTAGAACACTAAACAAAATTGATAAATATCTATTCTCATAATAACCTCCAGCAAATCAAACACAGACACTACAAACTGAAAGCTACAAAATTCTTTGTGTTATTTCTATGTATTCCAGTTCCCTGTCTTGGGTACTTAATCCCAATCTAATAAGTTTCTTTCACAACTGAAATCCCACAAGTATTCTAACTGACACAAACAGACCCCTTGGCAAGATTATCCCTCCATTTTCTTTTTTTTTTTTTAAAGTTCTGGGCTCAGAAACTGTATAAATTTGTGGGTCTAAAATTAGGAAAACACGTCCTGACTCATTAAGTGTACAACGTCAGAGTCGCGTAAATCTGCGTACAGGACAAGTTCAGAGAAATATTTTGTTCCAAATTGTGAGTTGAAACTTGTCTCCCTTTGTAAATCATTCCTCATTTTCCTCAAATAAAAGCATAACTTTGAGCCATGTCATATTTTATTTGACAAAAAGTAAATGCAGTGACCTACCAGCTGGCACCATTACTACAACACTCAAAGATCAAGATGGAAGTGAAAAGACAAATGATAAAAAGTATTTTCCTACCAACACTTTGTTACCAGTGCCAAACGTGGTCTCTGACAGCAACACACGACAGAAAGCTCACCGCATGTGAAATGAAATGCTTGAGGAAGGCAGTGGGGGTCACGAGGAAAGACATACTACGAAATGAGGACATCAAAAGCAGAGTGAGCATAACTTCATGCACCGAATACATTGAAAGACAAATGAAATGGTTTGGATATTTAATGAGAATGAAATACAACCAACCACCAATAACAGCATACAATAAATTGAGATCAGGTACTAGAGCCAAGGGAAGACCAAGAAAAAGATGGATAGACAATATCAAGACCACACTAAATAAACACGGATATAACACAACACGTGCGACTCATCTGGCCCCGGAACGCAAATTAAAGCTCCCACCCCAACGCTTAACGGCAAGAGTGAACAACCAATCCCAACATCCATCTGGGAATAGACAATAGACATTTTGCTTGCCTTTTTCCCGTTTCTGATAAGGGAGGGAAGAGAGGGCGACGAGAAGGAACATTGCCATTAATTATCTCCCTTGACACGTTTCCTTGTTGTCTTAACTTTATGCTAGTCTCTGTGACGTAGAGATCAGATGCACACCTTATGCTTCCAATGTACCCTGTTCGTTCCCTCGCGGAGTGATCGGAATATTTATTTTATCCAGATATCCTTGATCTCAGTGTAGTTGAAATCGAGTTTCTAGTCCTATCGGAGACGGACGATAAAACGCAGGTCCCGTATTCAAGTTAAACTTGTAAAAGATCCTTGACAGTTGAAAATCGGTAAGAGCAGTCTGGAACGCTGCTAAATTCATTAAAATAATAAAAATTCCTACACGAATGTACACAATCTTCATGATGGGAACCATTTAATTTGTTGTTTCTTGATGAAGTTTAGTACTGATGTTGTACCAACCAATCAACCAACCCCCTTTCCCTATGTCTTCATTTCGAAACCAGTCCAATTCTTGGTACTCCCAGCATTCTTTATAGACACTTCCTGTAGTAACATGTTTCGCAAAATGGCATCTTTTAATGCTTAAACCAACAGCATCATCATCAGGTGCCGTGTCGGCTGGCGTAGGCGATCATGGATCTCCACAAATCTCTGTCGTTGATGTTTGCCATCAACTCAGATGTTGACGCTCTACCGTGCCATGAAGTCAGGCTATCCAACAATTTTTCTCTCTGTCTTCCCCTGTCTCGTCTACCCACGATTTTACCGGTTGTCGCAATGTGTTCTAAACCTCCCTCCTCATCACATGCCCGAAAAATGATGACTGCCTCTGTCTTATATTGATAATAAACTTTCTCTGCCTCTTGATCTCATTCAGCACCTCAACATTAGTCATTTTAGCAGTCCATGGGATTCTCATCATTCTTCTATAAAACCACATTTCTGTGGCCCTCAGAGATTTTTCGATCTGTTTGTTCATTGTCCATGACTCGCATCCGTATGTCAGTATTGGTTCTATGTAGCACTGAATAACTCGCATTCTGGTCGGTAGTAGAAGTCTATGCGTTTAGTGGCCTACCAAACCAATGTGCAACGTATACACGTTCTTGGCAAAGATCAAACATATCACAAAGAGTGATTAAAATTGGTCGTAAAGAACGAACGCAAAGAAGAAAAAGAAGATAAGCTAAAGAAATTTTGATCCAATTTTTGAATTGACGTAATTGCTGCGTTCGCATGTTCAATGATAAAGAAATAATGGCTGCCTGAATACGCTATTAAATGTTTAAATTATTGTGCGCAAAACGTGTCCTCCTTTCTCATCCGGGCTAGAGACCGACAGTGACGAAGTTGCATGATCATGTAGACAAGCAGATTCAAAATTTGATTGAAAATAAAATACAAATTTGGTGGTGAAATAGGTAAGCATTTTACCTTGCGTTCTGAAGGTCATAAGTTCTAATCCGTAAGTTCGGTTCACGAGTGCATGTTTCCCAATGATACCTTTCGCTGCTACATACTATCTAAAGATGGATCTAAAAATAGCTACTCTTTGTTTCTAAGTCACAAACGTGAATGTACGCCTATATCATTGACAGTAGAAATGTATAACGTGTTAACACGTCTTTAGCCCACAGCGGAGAGATAATAACCGCCTTGTTAACGCGTCTTTAGCAGTGAATGGAAAAACGTCTATACACGTCATTAGCAGCTAAAGGGTTATGATTGTTGCAGGAGCTACGGAGTGTGCATCTTGCAATACTATTGGCAGGTGACATGCCATTTCTATGGAGATGGACCGAGTCATACGTGTAACTCCGGTGCAATCAAGTTAATCCTTCGCTTTATAACCTTTAACCTCTCTCTGACATGAAATCATATTGTAAACTGTTCTCTTGTTGTTCTATTCAGGGATCAGTTCAGCTGGTACATTCTAGAGAGTTCCGCGTTGTTATCAACGTGACAGCACCGTCACTGCAACAGACGTATGATGTGGACGCCAGCTTGTATAAACACAATGGAAAAGTCGTGCTGGAGATTGTAAGGAGCATCAGAGCTCATCTGTGTTCTGTTTTGTCAATATCTTAATTATGATTTTCTAATGTCTGAGTTTCATATATTTAAAAATGATTAATCGATAGAGATGTTGATAACACGCCTCGCTACAAGCAATGGGTTGTGAAAATTGTGTAGTTTGAGATCAACTTGGACCAAAGATTTATATGTGCACATGGTACGCTGTTGGACTACATGAGACCCTGATCAGTTACATGGGGATGTAAATTACAAGTACCTGTGAAGTCAGAGTAAGGTTTGCCTGAAGGACGAGAAACACTGATGATACGAAAAGCAGGCATTCATGCAAAAAATATGTCAGAGGCACCATTTTTAGTCGAGCACCTTACCATGTTGAAATTATGTTCCATTCTTGAATACTTGAATATCACCATCATACTTTTGAATATCACCATCATACTTTTGAATATCACCATCATACTTTTGAATATCTGTACTGCATTGTATGTAGTACCTATGGTAGATTTATTTCTACTTTCTCCTGGCACGTTTTATCTGAGCAAGTTGTCCTTTTCTGGTTTCACTAGTTATCAGGCCGGCTTAGAAAGTCTGTCTCCAACTGAAGCTACTCAGGTCACTCTTTCTCTCTCTTCTCTTTCTCACTCTTCTCTTTCTCTCTCTCTCTCTATATATATATATATATATATATATATATATATAGATAAGACAACAAATGCAGTGGTTTGAACCTTTAATGAGAATGGCATACAACCAACCACAAATAACAGCATACAATAAAAAGAGATCAGATCACTGATAAAAAGAAAAACATGCCTTCGCGCAAAAATTAGTCAGTAGCGCCGCCATACGAGGTGCCCTGACTACACCTGCAGTTCATAGTGGGCTAACGCTAGATAAAGAAGAATATAGTGAACATAATAGTAATCAATACAAAAGATAGTAATACTCTTGATGATATCATTGAAAAATATAACCATGTTACTGATGTTAACACGATTTATATGTGTTGTACGTCTTCTCATGAACCTTCACAGAAAGAGCTCACAGAGTCACCGGACGTAATCAATTTGACATGGCTGTTTCTCAGTATCATTATAGCTGCAATCATTGTTGGTATTATCACAGCTTGGCATGCTAATAAATGGTATGATATTGTTGTTTCTATGTTCATTTCAAATAAAGTTATAGTAATCTGGGTTCATTACAAATTCTTATTTCTTATGTTTGTTGGCCTTCACGATCTGATATAACCAAAAAGAAATATGCTCTTAGGTTGAACATGCAGAGGCAGAGACAGTGGACTGAATCCCTACAAGCGTCAACAAGTTGCAGGAATTACACTTATCTTCATTCCGGAGCACATGGGTGTCGTTGGCAATGAGAGAGCAGACAGGCTGGCTGGCTCTGCCACCATATCAAGGGGCCAGCCAATGGATAGAGCTGATATTTTGAACACTCTCATAGAGTGTAGCCATGAAGAGGATTTTCATTTAAATCAATTCACATCAACTTTTAGATTGCAAGAGGTGGGATTGAAGAGGCCAGAAAAGAACAGCACAACAGGTATATGAGTAGGTTCATCAATCAATATCGAACTGGTATGGTTACTCGCTGGAAGCTGTTGGAGATATTGCCAAGGAGATTGAAGCACAAATGGACATTGTCTGAAGTGCAATAAAGATATTGCAAACGGAATCTGAAGCTTATGCCTCGGCTTACAGAGAGCTTAAACCACTTCATAACAAACAAAGAATTAGTAATTTCAAACTAGCAATTCTGGTTCATGTAAATTTATCGAACTGATCATTATAATTTATGTTAAATCATCAATCGCTGGAGACATTCCAAAATAAATGTATAAGAAAAATCCTGCAAATATTCTGGTCAAATACAACAACAAATGAAGAGTTTTGAAAATAAACAAGCTGTATATCATTGACGATAGAGAAGAATGGTGGGTATTTGTTGCTGCCCTAAGCAACAGGGGCGTCACAGACTAGAAAGACACTTGAGAGGTTATCGGGGCCCAAATTTGGGTTGTAAAGAATAGAACCACTGTTACCTGCCATGCATGTCGAGGCGACTTAGGAGGTTTGGCTGAAATCGGATGAACGTGTCCTAAATGTGTAGAAGTCTATGCGTTTAGGGGCCTACCAAACCAATGTGCAACGTATACACGTTCTTGGCAAAGATCAAACATATCACAAAGAGTGATTAAAATTGGTCGTAAAGAACAACGCAAAGAAGAAGACTAGAGAGAGATTTTATCAAATAAGTTAATCAATTTTATTCTCTGTCATTACCAATTCATTGTTGATTGATTGATTGATTGATTGATTGATTGATTGATTGAACCATCATTATTGCACTTCGGTGAGTAACCATGTCTGCTCCCATCTCTTTCTTACACAAGAAGATCACAGCAGAAGTGCATGAACTCTGTAGTTCCGGCGAAGGTCCCTGATGTCATTTAAAAGATGGTACAAATATTTTGTAGGAATTTTTTTTTAATTAATGAATTTTGCACAGGCAGGGCCTTTCCAGCCTGCTCTTCTCGATTTTGTCTGCCAAGGATTCTTTTATGTCTTCGTTTATTGAACACAGGGCTTTCGTTTTATCGTCCGTCTCCGATAGGACTAGGCCCTTGATTTCACCTACGCTGAGTTCAAGGATCTCTGGGAAAATATTCAGATGGTTCCATGAGGGAGTGAACCAAGTACCTTTGAAACGAGAGGCGATCACCTAACATCTACACCACAAAGATTTCCAAAATAGTCGACATTTGTTATTAATTGTTACTGATTTCAAAGTGGACATGTTAACATTTCAAAGTGGACATGTTAACATTTCAAAGTGGACATGTTAACATTTCAAAGCGGACATGTTAACATTTCAAAATGGACATGTTAACATTTTAAAGTGGACATGTTAACATTTCAAAATGGACATGTTAACATTTCAAAGTGGACATGTTAACATTTTCAAACTTAGTTATGTTTGTTTTAATGGTTTATATTTGTCATTGTCAGGTATAAACATGAAAAGCCAAAGTTTGACATCTCTGATCACAAAAGCTTTGCCAGCTCATCCCAGCGAGGAGCAGTGTACAGACCTGGCAATAGCATACCAATGGTTACTCTTGCCCAGGGAGCAGGTGATCACATCCTTAGAGGGGATGATGTGGATAACATGCGTAATCTGAGATGTGATGAGGAGTTGAGACAGGTACAGGAGATGCCTGAGGAGGAGGAGGCTGAAGCTCGCGAAATGGTGAGAACAGATGCGGAGACCAAGATTTTTATTAATTCTTTGTTTAAAACTTTTTACTAGCTACAAATGGACTCTACAGACAGGGATTTCTTTAAAGTGAACTCTTTACATGTGAACTCTATACATATCAACCCCCCTGTGAGTGCGGTTCAATTCTGCGGGCTGGCAGAAAAGCAACATGTCTCCAGATTTATGGTGTTCGTGGTACCGAACCGAAGGGTTACGATGTCCATGGCACCGAGCCGAATGGTTACGATGTCCATGGCACCAAGCCGAAGGGTTACGATGTCCATGGCACCAAGCCGAAGGGTTACGATGTCCATGCCACTGAGCCGAAGGGTTACAATGTCCATGGCACCGAGCCGAAGGGTTACGTGGTCCATGTCACCGAGCTGAAATGCTCAAGTGTTTCTGGATCGGGAAAAAAACAAACTCTTTACATGTGAACTCTTTACAGGGGAACTCTTCACACATGGAGGAACATCTTGACCAACACTGGTTTACAGAACATTTTGATGTTCCCTTTAGTTGTTCTCAATGTCTCCGCTCCATATAAAAGGACAGCCTTGACATTTGAGTTAAATATGATTATCTTAGTTTTATTCCTGAGTTTGTGCTTCACAACAAACTATATGTTTATATTTATCAACCTTATTTCAGTTATCAACTTTGTTTTAGTTATCTAACAATAACTTTCTTATAATTTCTTTCTACAGGAGCAGCTAAACAAGCTGAAGTTACAGGGCGATACAGATTTGTCGGCTGAAAATGAAGACAGTGATCCACAAGAAAGAAATCTCATCAAAAGCCGGTTTCATTCCCATGCAAAAACTGTTCATAAGGATTTAATAAACAAAGCAAGCAGTGGCAAAAAGGCAGTATCTTACAAACGCACTCAGAATGGAACTTATGAAGGAGTTCCCACAGATCACGAGGAGACATCTAACGATGAAGTTGATTTTAACGAAAGGGAGAGAAAAATAGAAAATGATACAGACAAGAGTACTGCATTTGCTGTTGGTGATTTACAAGTGAATATGGATAGAGGAAAATCTGGAGCAGGCAGAATTGTTGATATAAAGTCCAATGTAGCAGCTGTTAGCAGTTGCGAGCCAGCGTACGCTAATGATCCTTCGGAAACTGATCCAATGGTATTAGTGCTTGCTGATATTCACAAGACCACACCCACAAAAACTGAAATGGTCAGCATTTCTAAAGATAAAACTGCCAAACCTGGAAACATCTACGTCAGTGCATCAGAATTAACATCAAGAGCTTTGTCAACATTTGGGCCAGGAGTAACCAGCACACTTAAAAGCCCTGTTAATGTTTCAGAAGATCCACAAGACGCATCAACAGCTGATGTAATTTTTCAGAACATAGCTAGAAAGTATCAAACGGATACGCCATGGTTTACTTCAGGATATGCTTCAATGGGAGATATCCCTGAGGATCCTAAAGAAGATGATCAGAGTGTAGTTAGTAGCAGTGCAATGTCTACATCCATGTATGGCAGCAGTGAGATATTTGACGCCAACGATGCTGGTAATATGTATTACAATTTGGACTCAGACCTGGACGTACCCCCATTAGATGCAGATGATATTTTCTCAGATGGAGGACTACCTAGTCCTATTGGTTTTCCAATGTACAGATCAGTTGACAAAGGAAAAGCAAATGATGACATCAAGCTCATCCCAGGAGCACTCAAGTCTCCAGGAGCAAATACTGGTCGTCTTGTTGGTACACCAAAACCCCGGCCATACAGCAGCATCATCGTTAGATCTAGACCTACTCAGGACTCATACGATATATCCTCAGTACCAGTTGATAATGAATGTGAAGAATCTCCACCCCTTCCACCACCACCCGAAGAAAAAACACAGCCTCAGTCAGAGACTGTCTTTGAGTTTCCACCTCCACCAAAGTTTTACAAACCCCCACAACACATCGTCTGGAGAGAGCAACAAAGGTTGGAGAGAGATGGGCAAGGAATGCTGGATAGTGATAATGTTCAAAAACAAACAATGGAGTCAGATTCAAATACAAATGTACAATCTGCAGCAGGACGTAAAAGTGGAGGAGGTGCACGAGGATCAGCATTGACACCAACTTAGTAAGGGATTATTACTTTTCATTTTGTTTTATTTCACAAGGTTCACTGGGCTAACAAGTTCACTGGGCTAACAAGTTCACTGGGCTAATAAACTCACTGGGCTAACAAGTTCACTGGGCTAACAAGTCACTGGCACAAGTTCATGGGCTAACAAGTTCACTGGGCTAACAAGTTCACTGGGCTAACAAGCTCACTGAGCTAACAAGTTCACTGGGCTAACAAGTTCACTGGGCTAACAAGTTCACTGGGCTAACAAGTTCACTGGGCTAACAAGTTCACTGGGCTAACAAGCTCACTGAGCTAACAAGTTCACTGGGCTAACAAGTTCACTGGGCTAACAAGATAAAAGCAATTTTTAAAAAATTATACATAAAAGATTAACATAAATAATCTTGCCATATGTCACACACTTTCTCTTTCTTTACTTTCAATTTATTATCTTTCAATTCTTACCAGACTTGCACAGATCTTATCAGACTTGTACATATCTTATCAGACTTGTACAGATCTTATCAGACTTGACAATCTTACAGACTTGGACATATCTTGCCAGATTTGCACAGATCTTATCAGACTTGCACAGATCTTACCAGACTTGCACAGATCTTACCAGACTTGCACAGATCTTACCAGACTTGCACAGATCTTATCAGACTTGGACATATCTTGCCAGACTTGCACAGATCTTATCAGACTTGCACAGATCTTACCAGACTTGCACAGATCTTATCAGACTTGTACAGATCTTACCAGACTTGCACAGATCTTATCAGACTTGCACAGATCTTACCAGACTTGCACAGATCTTATCAGACTTGTACAGATCTTACCAGACTTGCACAGATCTTATCAGACTTGTACAGATCTTACAGACTTGACAGATCTTACCAGACTTGACATATCTCATCAGACTTGTACAGATCTTATCAACTTGCACAGATCTTACCAGACTTGCACAGATCTTATCAGACTTGCACAGATCTTATCAGACTTGCACAGATCGTATAAGACTTGACATATCTTACAGACATGCGTCAAAGCGATGGCAACAGTCATTATTAGTAGCTTGCACATCGATTCTACCCAACCTCCATTGGACTTACCAGACTTGCAACAGACATTGTTTCTGTCTGGCTAAGCAGGTAGGGATTGAGGGAGGGCTACTCTGGTATAAGTAGTGTTGCAGACGTAGTCATGTTGAATGAGATCCGCTCGCAACGCAGACAAGCGGAATCCCAGAGTGACTATTAATACACATCTATCCCGGCCGAAGGGAAAAGCTGAACGGATAAACATGATTGAATGAGGGATGCATCCAGAGAGACGTTGTGGGCCCGAGATGAGTTGCACATGAGCCCACATGGGCAAAACTCGGAGCCCTGGAGGTGGGGGCCCAAGTTGAGCTCAGTGTCTGGACAAGCTAGAGACATGGTGAATGTGTGCACAGTGAGAACAATAGACATGGTGGGGCAGGTACCAAGGCAGAGCAAACACGCATGCGGACGATGCACGGGTGGGCCCACTGGTCGGGCAAACATGCATGGCACTGAGGGTGGAGCGACAAGGGGTCGTGGCAGGTATGAGGTGAGCGGACCACCCAAAAGTGCAGAGGGACTGGAAAGCCCAGCAGAGGCTTGAATCCAGTGCGCGTTTCCGCCAGAGAACTACTGCTGCCTTGTAGTTAGATTGGGGACTATCAAGGGCTAGCGGAGCAAACCGTACACAAAACTAGACGGTAGTCAAACAAAGTAGTCCATAAAAAGACGGGTCAGATGGGCAGATGACGCTTATCAACCCGGATAGGTCATCTAAGGGTTGCTACCCTAAAGAAAATAGCAACCTGCTGCCTTGCAGGTTGGCTGGGGACAGCAAAAGGCTAGATGAGAGCGAACCCAGTAAACGCTGGTTGAAATCTAACACACTACCGAAGGATAAGCACCAGAGCTCCAAATGGTACTGAAGATTGTGAACGTATCACACCTGTTCTTGGTGTTAGGCTGTTTATAAAAGGGTTTTAAGTTTATATATCACAATAAGAAGAATCTTCTTCTTTGCGTTCGTTCTTTACGACCAATTTTAACCACTCTTTGTGATATGTTTGATCTTTGCCAAGAACGTGTATACGTTGCACATTGGTTTGGTAGGCCCCTAAACGCATAGACTTGTACATGTTTAGGACACATGCATCCGATTTCAGCCAAACCTCCTTAGTCGCCTCTTACGACATGCGTGGCAGGTAACAGTGGTTCTATTCTTTACACCCCAAATTTGGGCCCGGTAACCACTTGGGCGATAAGAAGGATAAAATGGCCGTAAAAGAACGGTCGAGAAGATCAGACCTGTACAGATCTTATCAGACTTGCACAGATCTTATCAGACTAACTTATCCTATTACATATCCACAGTATGAATTTAACACTGCTCTCAGTCCTGTGTGTTTTAACATTGGCTACTGGTGTGTACAGTAACATGGGCAGTGAAGAGACAAGAGTGGACATCACAATCTTTGCTCCAAGTCACTTTTTCACAAACACAACTCGTGTGTTTTTTAATTTCAACAAAGACACAGAGTTAGTTGGCATTAAAGACTCCAGTGTTTTAGTGTATGGTAAGTTACTGCACAGATTTTGACAGAAGCATTATGTATTACATTAGAAATGTGGATTTAATTTACATTATACCTTATATACTTCTTCTTCACTTTTCAACTCCCAACAGAGCACAGGTCTGCAACAAACTTCTTCCAGATCTTCCTCTCTCCTGCCATCCCTTCCAATTCTTTCCATGTTTTACCTATCCTTTTAATATCAGCATCCAGCTCTCTTCTCCGGTTGTCTAGGCCTTCCCTTACTCTCTTTCCCTGTGGGTTCCAAAACTGCCTGTCTTGCAATGCTTCAGGTCGGTCTTCTCAATGTGTGTCATATCGTTGCCAGCATTTCTTCCTTAGCTCTTTCTCCACTGGTATCTGCTACTCTTCTCATGGTTCTCTTGTTTTCTTGAGTTCTTCGTTGTAATCTTTCATACCATCTCAGTCCCTTTATTTCTACGTAAACATTCATTTATGAAGGTCTGTAGTTTTCTGATGGTTTATTTTGTTGTCTTCCATGTTTCCAAGCCATAGAACAGCACTGACTTCACATTTGATTAAAAGATTCTCAGCTTTGTGTTTGTTTTGAGACCTCATATACTGCTCATACGCAAAGAGAAGATGGAAGTATGTTGGGCATACTCTGAAAAGAAATGATCAAAGAATCACAAAGCAGGCATTGAAGTGGGAGGCAAAGGGTTCAAGAAAGAGAGGACACCATAGACAAATCATGAAAAGAACTTTACAGAGAGCCTGCTGGGACTCGCAGGGGGAGCAAAGAATAGTAACACTGCGACCTACAAGGCATATCATAAGAGGCGACTACTGTAGGGGCCTAGGGAATCTACCTAGTAAATAAAAAGAAATGCAGAATTGGATGTGCTGGCCTACTTGTAGGTGCATACCTGGCACAACATACAATCACTCTTAGGCTAGATCACATACAAATCACAAAGAGTGGTTGTAACAAGTGATCGATATAGAGCATTTGAAGAAGAAGAAGACAGAAAGAGGTGAGAAATACTCAATTCCACAGAAGAGATTAAACGAGTTGCCCAGGGTAGAGTGACATGGAAAAATTGATTGCAGACTATTTTTTAACGTATAACAGCAGAAGAGAAATATAATAATAATAATACCCCATTACTGGATCAAGAGAGCCGCGGTAGCGTAGTTGTTAGTGAACTCGCTCGGCTCTCCGTTCAAGCAGTGGCGTGATTTTTACAGACTGCGATGGCTCTCAGGTCGACCCAGCCTCAACTGGGTACCAGACATGCTCTGGGAAAGTAAAGCGGCCGGTGTGATGCTGACCACATCACCCATCGTGTGCCGACGGTCAATGAAAATACAGGCCTAACACTGTATTGCCCTATATACCACAAGATATGAAAGGGTTTCTTTACTTTTTTTTTACTGGATCATAGTGAATGTGTTTATTGAAGAATGAGTTCAATCCACAGATTAATCTTTACTGGACATCAAAGCCAATTAGTCCTCTAGTGCTCTAGTCTCTTCCTCAAGATGTCTCTCAGTGTGTGATGGATAATGACACTATTTCTATGTTGGTTTACTATTCTTCTTTGGCTTCCAGCATAACATTCTTGTCTGACTGCATCTAGTTTGATTTCATATTCTTGCAGTTTGGTTAGCATTGAAGATTTATTTACTCTCGTTCCTTAAATCGTTTCATCAAATGACTTGTCTTGAGCAGAACTTTGCCACCCCAACAGTCCTTTGAAATTTATCTCTCTCATAGGCCAGATATCCCACCTCTGCAGCCGTCATGCTCAAATGATTGTTTACATCCTGAATCCATCTTCTCTGTGATCTTCCTCTTCTGTTCTTTCCCAGTATGCCTCCTTCCGTAATGGTCTTCTCTGTGATCTTCCTCTTCTGTTCTTTCCCAGTAGCATCCTTCCGTAATGGTCTTTCTGATGATCTTCCCTTCCTTCCAGTATGCCTCCTTCCGTAATGGTCTCTCTGTGATCTTCCTTCTGTTCTTTCCCAGTATGCCTCCTTCCGTAATGGTCTTCTCCGTGATCTTCCTCTTCTGTTCTTTCCCAGTATGCCTCCTTCCGTAATGGTCTTCTCCAACCCTTTGTGTCTCTTTATATGTTCCAAAATACTTCAATGTTCTCATTCTTATTTGTAGCATCAGCCAGTTTTCTTTGATTTTGAATTCTTTCTGGATAAATTTATTTCTTCTCTCTGCTCTGTCTATGATATACATGATATAATGATATATTAAATTGAATATTCTCTTATTATCTTATTTTGTCTTATTTTGTCTTATTTTGTCTTATTTTGTCTGTAGTAATGGAGAAGTGACATTTGAAACGTGGAAGACCAAAGACCACTCTTCAAGAACCATCCAACAAGAAAGTAAACTATTGGGATAACCATCAAGATCTGCAACTGCTAGCAAAGAACCGTATCAATGGAGATCTAAAACCTCTGTCCTATTGCTACTTTGTCATTGCTAATTGTAACTAACTTTAACTTAGCAATGGAGAAGTGGCATTTGAAAATAGATGTCTGCGAAAAATAATGAATATAAAATGGAACGAATTCAGGAGAAGTGATGAAATCAGAGACATGTCTGGTCAACCACTAGTGACAACTGTTATAAGAAAGAGAAGATGGAGATATGTTGGCACACATTGAGGAGAAATGATCAACGAATATCAAAGCAGGCATTGAAGTGGGATGCAAAGGGTTCAAGAAAGAGAGGTCGACCTAAGGAGACCCTGAAGCGAACTTTGCTGAGAGAGGCAGGAAATATCGGTCTCAGTTCCATGGAGGAGATTGAGCGGGTTGCCCAGGATAGAGCGGTATGGAGAAATTACTTGCAGGCCCTATGTAACGTATAACGGCACGAGAGGAATTATTATATTATTATTATATTATTAATGGAGAAGTGGAAAATAGTAGTGAAAGCAGACTAACATGTTGCTGATATAAAATATAGTAAGAGACTACAAAAACTTATACAAAATCCTCCAATGGAGGATACTACATTTTCTTCTTTTCTCAAATGCTGTTTTGCCTCACAGCGTCGGGATAAGAATTGTTTCTATAACGAGCTTTTGTTTTTGCGTATAAATAGTGTTTTCAATGCTCTGTTATTTCTGAGGTCCAACTTTACTATGGAACGACTTTTGCTTTGTATCCACTATATCAGAGTAGCATTGCTCTTTGAGGTACATGTTAACTAGAATCTGTCAACTGAGCTACTACATCCACCAGTTATTTTAGACTATCAGAGTAGCATTGCTCTTTGAGGTACAAGTTAACTAGAGTCTGTCAACTGAGCTACTACATCCACCAGTTATTTTAGACTATCAGAGTAGCATTACACTTTGCGGTACATGTTAACTAGAGTCTGTCAACTGAGCTACTACATCCACCAGTTATTTTAGACTATCAGAGTAGCATTACACTTTGCGGTACATGTTAACTAGAGTCTGTCAACTGAGCTACTACATCCACCAGTTATTTTAGACTATCAGAGTAGCATTACACTTTGCGGTACATATTAACTAGAGTCTGTCAACTGAGCTACTACATCCACCAGTTATTTTAGATTATCAGAATACCATCATTATATTAATATCAATTTGTCATTTTGTTTTAATATCAAATTGTCTTCATCTTTCTGCAGACGTATCCAAACCATTGATAGATAAAGATCGCAGATTTGCAAAACCTTGTTTTAATGCTTCATGTGAGCAAGGATGTGATGAAATGAGTGGTCAATGCATCTGCCTTAAGGGCTACAAGTTGAGCGCTACAGGAGAATGCATGGGTAAGAAGCAAGTAGTGTCTGGTTCATACATTTAATGACATTTTATTTTTTCTGTCTTCTGTTTGATCTTCTTCATCTTTGCGTTCGTTCTATACGACCAATTTTAATCACTCTTTGTGATATGTTTGATTTTGCCAAGAACGTGTAAACGTTGCACATTGGTTTGGTAGGCCCCTAAACATATGGACATCTACACATTTAGGACATGTGCATTCGATTTCAGCCAAACGTCCTTAGTCACCTCTTACGACATGCGTGGCACGTAACAGTGGTTCTGATCTTTACATCCCAAATTTGGGCCCCGGTAACCAATCGGGCGTTCTATTTGATGTAAGCACTGTTTCTCAATGTGGAGAGTGACCAATTGGAAAAATTTGGGAAGCAATTAAAGAATGTCCGGTGTGATGGTGACCACATCATCCATTGCATGACAACAGTCAATGAAAAATAATGATCTAACACAGTTATCCAATATATAGAAGTATAAAAGAAGACTTGAGGTATAAAAGAAGGTTCTAAACAAAAATAGACAACAATCATATTACAGATATAGTTTTTTAAAAATCACTATTGTAGGAAATGCATAATGAATATTGTAATTCTAGAACTGCTGACAGCACAATACAGAATTAACTCTTTCCATCCCAATCGCCGCACATGAGCCACAGCGTATTCTTTAGAGCACCATTCAAGTTGTTCCCCTTATACAAATCTTTCTAGTTTTACTTCTACTATTTTTACTTCTATTATTTTTTAACCTTGTTATTCTAATAGATTGTCCAGTTTTCTTCAAATTAGTATGTAATAAGATATATATATCTTTATTTATTGACGAGTAGTTACGATTTAAACAAATGCTTTTTTGCGCCTCCCTTGAATTAACCGTGTACAATTGAGAAAATAACTGCATACAGAAAGAGTTAATAAATTATTCTTGTAATTTTCCTTTTTTACTCTGCAATCAATGTGTATTGAGAACCAGTTTGCACTGAAGGAGTTGCAGTCACCTTGACCTGAATGTTAAATTGTAGGACTGATTGTAAGAAGTAGAAAATGAAAGTATTAGTACTATTAGTATACATATAGTATAGTGTATAGTACCATTCATAAAGCATGGTAAACTACTGAACGTATAAGTGGTGCCTAGAAAATCAACAACTCATTTACTGTGGTTGATGGCGACCTTCTGTAAAGGATATGCTACGATTTTCATTTATTCATATCACTCCTTATCTTTGACACACAAACTAATGTCTACATGAAGTCAATGATATCCTCTCTATGGTTTCTCCACAAGATGTCAATGAATGCATGGATGGTAAAGCTAAATGTGACCCAGAAGCAGGATGCCACAATAGAAAGGGAACATATGATTGCATCTGCGGTGAGGACTTCTATGGAAATGGAAAAATATGTAGAGGTAAGTGTTTTACATTCCTATCTCATTCATATTGTTCACCAATGTAACCTTCGATGTGGAGACGGCACCTGATGATGATGATCTCATACATATTGTTCACCAATGTAACCTTCGATGTGGAGACGGCACCTGATGATGATGATGATGATGATGATCTCATACATATTGTTCACCAATGTAACCAAAGAAGCTCTGTGCTACCAATGTGCTTCTTCTTCTGTGTTAATTCTGTTCAAGTTATTGGTTACCGAACTGACATCATAGCACTCCAGGTAGACCCATTGGTGCTCAGTTTCCCGCAACAGTTATAAAAATGTACCCAAACTGAAAGTTCCTGTGGCTGACTGGTTAAACACACTCCTCTTTCTACCCTCGGGCATCCAGTTCTACTTGTACATTATGTAATATAGATTTAATATCAATTTTAGTATCCTAATCTAACAAAAGATCGCCAAGAGACCGAACCATGCCCCTTATTCATCCTCAATGATCAATATTAATCCGTCTGCTCTCTCATTGCTGCGAACACTTGCATACTCAGAACAGTAAGTCTACTGCTCCTTGTAGTTTGATTGGGGACAATCAAAGGCTAGCAGAGCAAGCCATACACAAAACTGGACGATAGGCAAACCAAGCAGTCCATTAACAAGACGGGTATAGCTGGACAGATGACGCTCATCAGCCCAGGAGGGCAGATCGTTTACGGGTCGCTGCCCTGAAAGAAAATAGCAGCCTGCTGCCTTGTTGGTTTTGGCTGGGGAAAGCTAAAGGCTAGCGGGGAGCAAACCCAGTAAACGCTGGTTGAAACCGAACACACTCCAAAGGATAAGCACTTGAGCTGAAGGCTGTGCACATACATTCCGTTCTGATGTCTGGCTGTTTATATATCACAATAGAATGATAAAACGGCCTAAGAGCGATCGCAAGAGAGAGAGAGAGAGAGAACAGTAGGTCCATGTATGTCTCTGGAAGTTGGAAACCTCTATAGGCAATATCCACTCATAACGCAACCTATTATTCTGGATATTACGAAGCATGAACTTAGTGTCAGATACTAGAGAAACCACTGATAAACTACACTTTGTGATTACAGTAAAAGCGCATAGCTATGTTGTGCAGTTAGTTTACAGCGAAGCTTCAAAATTTGCTTCTTTTGTCATCAACACATCTAATTTTAATTTTGGAATGCATTTTGTTTATGTTCCCATTCTCTAGCTCATGATAGTCTCCACACTAACAGCAGTAGTCTCTGTGTTTCTTCTCTGTACAAGTGACCTTTTGTGCTGACTCAAACATTGCGGCACCATCTCTGGGAATTATTCCACTTAGAGTTCACTGTCTTAGTTGTCTGGGACATAGATACTCACATTTGGTGTTATTTTTTTTCTTTACACTTGAATCTTTATAGAAGGCACCCCAGCAAAGAGGAGAAAAGGAAGACCACGGAGAAGATGGATTCAGGTTGTAACTGATGATTTGAGCATGACGGCTGCATAAGTGGGACATCTGGCCTATGAGAGAGAGAAAGGACTGTTAACTCTTTCCACGCTTTAAGCCGCACACTGCGCCACGGCGGAAGTCCGTTGCACGCTTTAAGCCACACACTGCGCCATCGAGTTGCTTCCCTTATAAGAAGTCTTTCTAGTTTTACTTCTACTGTTTTACTTCTAATACTTTTTAACCTTGTTATTCTATTAGGTTGTCCAGTTTTCTTCAATTTTGTATATAATAATATATATATGTTTATTTATTGACGAGTAGTTGGGATCGAAATTAAAAATTTTTTTTTTTTTACTTCCCTTGAATTAACTGCTTAAAAATTGAGGAAATAAATGGGCGTGGAAAGAGTTAAAGTGACAAAGTTCTGCTCAGGACAAACTATTTGATGTTGAGGGTGGAGGTACTGGTACAGACAGTGATCAGAGAAATCACCTTCATTTTTACCCCTGGACAAGCAGGTTAGTGGTAATGAACAAGCTGATAGATTGGCTACAATATCAGAGGGAGCTGCCATGGGCCGAAATGACATTATTAACACATTGAGAGAGTCTTTCCGAACAGAGGAGTTTCAGGGCTGTGAATCCCATCGCTGACCAGATTAAGAAAGATGGGTGTCAATATTGGTGTAGCCCGAAAAGAACGACATACCAAATATACAAAGAGATTGATTAATCAACATTGAACTGGCATGTTGGGCTGCTGGATTTGTTAAGCGGCATCGGAGTACCTATGAACATGTCCAGAGTGCTATGATGATAGTCCTCATATAACTGATTATTTATATTTCTCTAAATGTTTAATAGCCAATTTAAATTACATGAAATGTAAACATTCAATATTTTATGTTAATAAATATAATTGTAATGTGAATTGTGTACTTTCAGAATGTAAACTGAAGTGTCCAGACAGGCATTATGAAGTGTCACCTTGCTCACAAGAAATTCAAAAAATCTGTAAAGGTGTGTTAATTTAGCCAGGATTATCAAGTTTAAACTTTACTAGTGCACTTTATGACCAATAGTAGATTGTAAATTGTTGATTATAAATAGAATTGTGCACTTTAAAAAAAAGTAGATTCCAATCTATATATTGTAAATAGATTTATGCACTTTATGAAAAGTAGAGTTTCATCAATATATATATATATATATATATATATATATATATATAAGTAGATTTGTGTACACTGTGAAAAGTAAAGTGTTATAACAAAATATAAAAAGTAGAAATGGCGTGAGTCGGTTCTGATGCCCCAGTCAATGGCATATGTCAGTTTTGATGCCCCAGTTATGACATGTGTCAGTTTTGATGCCCCAGTTAATGACATGTGTCAGTTTTGATGCCCCAGTCAATGGCATGAGTCGGGTTCTGATGCCCCTCCCTCCTTGTCATGACATATCAGATCTGATACCATGCTACAGTATAACTTCAGATGTGATACTATGCTACAGTATAACTCCAGATGTGGTACTTTTAAGTAGAGTTTTTCTGTTTGTAAAAATCTTACAGTTACTCGTCTGTATAAATTTGTGTCCCGTTGAATAATATGCATACACTTTGGTCAAAATTTGATATGCCGACCCTACATGTCGTAGTGGCCTAACGGGTGCGCAACTTATTCACATTCTCAGCGCAAACTACACAGATCACAAAGATCGGCTAACTCTGTTTATAAAAATGAGCACACAAACAGAGTTGTGCACTGTCATTACTGTTGTTACTGCCTGTAGTACCGATGTTTAGGGCAGTGTAGGACAGGTCGGATGAGAGCCTGCGGTATTTAATGGCCGCATGGCTAGTGCAGTCGCCACAAAGCTGTTCAGGTTTGGATTTGTTCATTTATTGTGCATTTTTGGGTTGAAATACAGATTCAATGATAAGGAATAATAATTTAACATAACTTAACCTCGTTTCATATAATTATACTAAATTAGAGAATCACATTACAAAATACAGGAAAATTTAAATCTGATTTAATTCTGCTGATGAAAAAAAAAAAATTTTAGCTAGTTCTGGTTATTCTGGTATGGGTCATAAATAGGGTGGTACACTTGAGATCTTAACCTGTGCCCTATAGTTTGTTCTCAAGGGTTTTTTCTGTTAGCCAGATCTTCATTCTCACTTAGTTCAAGCTGGGCAGTCATGCAGGATGTATTATGGAGACTGCTTTAGTGCTCCACATATTCAGATCGCTGGATCCCTGAAACACTTTCGATGAAAATGTGCCTTGAGACCACAGTGTCCCACGCTAAGTCTGAAGATTAAGTCTGAAGACTGTGGTCTGCGCTTTTCTACTAAATTTATTTATGCAAAATGCCTCTAAATATTTGTCTTTTAAACATCAATATTGCATATCTTATTTCAGAATTATCTAACATATTGTCAAAATAAAAATTAGCATGCACACATTCATTTTATATGAGTCATTCTTCTATGGATAGAAATAATACTAGAATATTCAATAGTTTGTTCATAATCAGCATGGCAGATAAGTTTGTATGTTGTCTTTGCAATTCCTGTTAGCTTAGAAGCTGTTAATCATTCAATTGTTTTTGTTTGAGCATGTAACTATGGTGATGCTCAGAATAGATTTTATTTACTTAAAGACAGCGGAGAATTCAAAAATATTTTTTTTTAATATTTTTTTTTAAATTTGCTATCCACAATCTAACCATACATTTTAGATAGAATTCAACTCACAAAATTTGAAATATGGAATAGTTTACCTCAATACATTTCCTATCAATATAAGGCAAGACTGCAGTAAAAGTATGTAAGAATGGCGAAACACGTAAATACAAAGTACTGTAGTTTTACAAAAACAATATAAGGCGATTTTTCAACCAAAAAGCATTTCTCAAGCAAAGGATACAACAAAAGAGAAGAAATTCACAGACTTCCTATACGGCAGATATAACATATACTGTCAGACAATAAATCCCTTATGGCCCTAAAATTAAAATAATTATATAAATCAATATGTATATCAATATATATATATATTTTATTTTAGGGCCATAAAAGATTTATTATATGACTGTATATGAAGGCCTTTTGGTCGAAACATTGGTGTATATTGTTGTTGTGCTTTGTAAAACTACAGTACTTTGTTTTTACGTATTTCACCAACAAACTTCTTATAGAATTCAACATGTAATTTTTAAATGAAATAATTCACCTAACATTGCTTTTCTTATAGAATTCAACATGTAATATATGAAATATGAAATAGTTCACCAAACAATGCTTTTCTTATAGAATTCAACATGTAATATTTGAAATATGAAATAGTTCACCAAACAATGCTTTTCTTATAGAATTCAACATGTAATATTTGAAATATGAAATAGTTCACCAAACAATGCTTTTCTTATAGAATTCAACATGTAAGTTATTTACATGAAATGTATTCACTCTAACAATTTTTCTTATACTAAATTTCAACTACTGTTATTTACAAATACTGAGAGTATTCACCTAAGGAAATGGTTATTATGAGAATTCAAAGTTTTTGAATATGAAATAGTTCACCAAACAATGCTTTTCTTATAGAATTCAACATGTAGAGTTTATCCCTTTCACCATGTAATGTTATGTTTTCACTTCTGGAGGCAATTATATTGCATTGTATACTAAATTATCCAGTATACTGACCTTGCTTCATCTTACAAAATACTGTGAGCCAGTATATCAGCCCATAAGGGTGAAAGGGTTAAATTATGAAATAGTTCAAAGTTTTCTCATCATTAGTTCAGTTTCTATTTAGTTTTTTCATATAATTTTCAATAGATGTTCTGTTCTCAGTGTTAATTAGGAATGCTGAACATGTACAAATCACATTTTCTTCCATTCATATGATATACTTCTGCACATTTGTTTATGTAAATGTTCGAAAATAAATGCACTAGTTTAAAAAAGTGCACATATCCGGAATGCTATGATGATAGTACACATATAATTGATAACTGCAGTACACATGTCATTGGCAACATTTTGAAAGTGTTGGCTTGTAGCAAAAAGAGATTGCACATTTGTGTCTTATAAATAATGAGATAAACAAAGACATGTATATGACAGTATTACATAAGAGAAATATAAATGTATTTCTAAAGTCTATATCGACATTGTTAACCTTTGTGATTTGTTATCTGAGTAAGAGCGAAATATAAATGATTTTTCTTCTTCAGATAAGCTCTATGACATTGACCACTTGTTCCCTCTGTGATGCCTTGTATTGTCTAGCAAAGCCATTGTATGTGTACAGTTTGTGCCTCATAGAATGCACTTGAGTTTCTAGAATGCCTTTAGTTGCTTTCACATGTCTTTAGTGCCCTCTACATCCTAGTTGCCTCTTACGACATGCCTTGTAGTTGCCTCTTACGACATGCCTTGTAGTTGCCTCTTATGACATGCCTTGTAGTTGCCTCTTACAACATGCCTTGTAGTTGCCTCTTACGACATGCCTTGTAGTTGCCTCTTATGACATGCCTTGTAGTTGCCTCTTACGACATGCCTTGTAGTTGCCTCTTACAACATGCCTTGTAGTTGCCTCTTACAACATGCCTTGTAGTTGCCTCTTACGACATGCCTTGTAGTTGCCTCTTATGACATGCCTTGTAGTTGCCTCTTACGACATGCCTTGTAGTTGCCTCTTACAACATGCCTTGTAGTTGCCTCTTACAACATGCCTTGTAGTTGCCTCTTACGACATGCCTTGTAGTTGCCTCTTATGACATGCCTTGTAGTTGCCTCTTATGACATGCCTTGTAGTTGCCTCTTACAACATGCCTTGTAGTTGCCTCTAGACATGCCTTGTAGTTGCCTCTACGACATGCCTTGTAGTTGCCTCTTACAACATGCCTTGTAGTTGCCTCTTACAACATGCCTTGTAGTTGCCTCTTACAACATGCCTTGTAGTTGCCTCTTACAACATGCCTTGTAGTTGCCTCTTACGACATGCCTTGTAGTTGCCTCTTACGACATGCCTTGTAGTTGCCTCTTACGACATGCCTTGTAGTTGCCTCTTACGACATGCCTTGTAGTTACCTCTTACGACATGCCTTGTAGTTGCCTCTTATGACATGCCTTGTAGTTGCCTCTCTGACTACTGCCTTGTAGTTGCCTCTACGACATGCCTTGTAGTTGCCTCTCAACTGAAGTTGCCTTTAATTGACCTCTCACGACATGCCTTGTAGTTGCCTCTTACGACATGCCTTGTAGTTGCCTCTTACGACATGCCTTGTAGTTGCCTCTTACGACATGCCTTGTAGTTGCCTCTTCAGACATGCCTTGTAGTCTAGCCTGCTTACTGACATGCCTTGTAGTTGCTCTTACGACATGCCTTGTAGTTGCCTCTTACGACATGCCTTGTAGTTGCCTCTTACGACATGCCTTGTAGTTGCCTCTTATGACATGCCTTGTAGGTCACAGTGGCACTATTCTTTGCTTCCCTTGTGGGCCCTGGCACTCGATGGCGGCAATAATCACCTTAACCTCTACTATTCTCATACTGGAAGTTGTGCTTTAAAGACTACAATCCATGACAATGATGTGCGTGACTAGCATGATAAATCCAAGCTAAGAATCTGCTTCTTGAGATTCCAGGAACATTGTTGCAATCTCGTATATTTCTTCAGGAGCTCAGCTCATAACTTCTGTGCAATAATTTTCTCCTTTTTTATGGATTTTACTCTTCTATAAATTCAGTTTTAGTTTGGAATATTTTAATTGCACTCCGGACATGTCCATAGGTGCTCCGATCTCCTTTGCAATATTTTCAACGGCATCCAGCGACAAACCATACCAAGTCAATGTTGATTGATGAGCCTACTCATGTACCTGCTGTGCTGTTCTTTTATGGTTACTCCAATCAAAGCTCTTGCAATCTAGCAGTTGATGTGGATTGGTTTAGATAAAATTTGTTGCAGTCACATACATTACAATCTATAGACTCCTTTTTACAGAAATTGTTTTAGTACTCTAAAGACCTTTTCAAGTTTTCTGGTTACACTTTTTACTACTTCTTCTTCTTCTTTCTCGAATCCTGTATGCCTCACAGCGTCAGGTCAGGAAGAGATTTCTAAAACGGGCCCTAGTATGCGCTTCGTAGATAGTCTCTTTCGTCGCCTCTGTTATCTCTGAGGTCCATCTTTTGCGTGGCCGGCCTTTTGCTTTGTACCCATTGTATCGGAGCAGCATTGCTCTTTGGGGTGCACTGTCTGATGGTAATCTGCTTACGAGACCGAACCATTTAATTTGTTGTTTCTTGATGAAGTCTAGTACTGATGTTGTACCCACTTTTTTCCTGATGTCTTCATTTCTCAACCGGTCTCTTCTTGTTACACCCAGCATTCTGCGTAGACACTTCATCTCTGTTGTGACTAGTTTTCTTCTATCGTTTGTTGTCAGCGTCCAGGTTTGGCACTGGTAACATAATGTGGGGAGAAAGATTGTGTTGAACATTGCTCTTTTACTACTGCACACTGATAAATAGAGAATCAATTTTATGCACAAATATTTGACACAATGTCCGTTCATAATTTCTAGAAATTGTTGATGTCCCATTCAGTAAATATGATTTTGTGAACAAATATTCATTTAATGTGCGTTTTCTTAAAAATTGATTTGGCATTTTAATTAATCTATTAGTTTCATGTTTCCGTTAAAAAATCAGTTTTAAAACAACAAGCTACGCTATGGTTGATAATTCTTGGTGTCTATCATACTCCAATAGGTTTTTTTTTTCAATTGTTCATAGCATTAATACCACATTCTACAAACCCATTCCAATCCAACTTTTATTTATTAACTCTTTTCAGCCTGCACTCAGTCTTGCCGCACCGGATACTACATGGCTCAGCCATGCTCTAGCCATGAAAATGCTATGTGCCGAGGTAATATTTCCTCATTTTATTATCTCTATAAATGGCTATCTTTGAGTCAACCATAAACATAATATGTGCAGAGGTCATATACCCTCTTTTTTTTGTCTTCTTTGTAAGCTGTTCTCAATGTTGACCCCACTCAGCTAAACCTGTACTATTGTGCAATGTAATAACATTTTTGTAACTTTTCTGTTCAGTTTGTTAGTAAAAATATTTTATACTGTAGCACTAACAGAATATAGCTCACTTAATGTAGATAAGACTAATACATTTATCAATTATTTTGTGCTACACAAGAAGACAGAACACACATCACCCACATATCCAGCTTTGATCATGTATGATTCAGATGTGGTAGGGAATTGTGTTCCAGGATTGGATTCTACAGTCACCTCTGCACACACCAGAGAGATGCAACAACACACGCCTGAGGTTGTTGTCATCATTTGTTTGTGATGGTAAACATTAGCAAGCACACATCTATGTTATGTGGGTAATTCTTCTGTAAATAGAAAAGGAATTAGTGCTAACTTATTCAATTATATAAGATTTATAATCAACATGGTGGTAAGTATTGTCAGACTTAATTTGTCTTTTTATGTAGGAGAGTTCTACGTCATATGTTGAACCATCGCTAAATTTTCTGGACTAAATCAATTTGTAGTATATAAAAATTCTAGTAGATCAAATTGTAATGCCCACTTGATCACGGCCAAAGGGTGGGAGCTCTCATAAAATGTCAATTGGCACCAAAAAACTCACTTAACCAAACTCCGAGCAGCTCTCATTTGAAAGAATGACGAAGCTAGGAGTTTACACATTCAAGCGTTCTGGGTCCACTAGTTTTGGCACTTCTGAGAAAGACCCAATTTTTTTTATTAACTATGGAGTGTGTGTATTAGAATTTTAAATACAATGGATTTGTAATTCTTTGTAATTCTAATTCCACTGATAACCATGCCAGATTTATACTAAAGTGAGACCAAATTGAGTGCCATTTTCACATTGAATTAACTGGGTTGGATTTTTAACATTTTCAGTTGTTGTTGTTTTTTTGGCCGTGCCAGCGCATTCTGAAAAACTGTTATTTCTCTACCACTATATGTTTTACTTACACATATGGTGTTGTCTTTCTCTTTCCCACTTATCTAATAAAATAGAGTACTTTAAATGCTGTAAGAATTAAATAAATTAAAGTTTTAAAAAGTAGCATGTAAGAATATGAGTCTGTTGCTACTCTACAAGCCCCCATTAGGCATATGACTGACTGTTTCGGTATGTCTTCTGTGAAGGACACAGAAGAATTTAATATTGTTGGTGGTCATCGATAGCAAAGTTGATGATACTCTGTACTACTGGCCACAGGCCTTGTAAAATTCAGAGATTTACATGATGCATATTTTGGACTACATGAGACCCTGATCCTTGACTTGAGGATCTAAATTACAATTACTTCTGAAGTCGGAGAAACTGGACTGACTTATTCACCTTTGCTCCTTGCCGAACATAGGGCCTCAACAGCTGTTTGCCACTTTTCTCGGTCTCTTGCTGTTTTATTTATGGTCTCCCATGATAGTTGAGTACCCTTCAGTTCCTCGAGAAGACTTCATCTCCAGGTCTGTTTAGGACATCCTCTATTCCATTTTTCTTGCAGGTTCCACTCAAGCGCTTGTCTAGTGACACTTGACTGTATCTTTCATAGGGTATGCTCAACCTACTGCCATTTTCTTCTCTAAACCTGGTCATCATGGACTCCTTTGAACAATTTGTTTTCGGTTTCTGTTATTATGTTCTTTTTTTTAATGGAGGAGTAGTTAACCCATCATACAACCCCCAACCTGGAGGACCAGAGAACGAAGCAAGGCTTAACTGAATGGCAAGGGACAGAGAGACACTGGTGATAAGAAAAGCAAGTCAGAAGCACATATGTACCATAACCACACCTGAGTTCATAGCGAACAACCCCCAAAAAAAATATTTATAAAATATTATATAAAAATTATCCTCAACTATAATACATTATTTTTGTCAGAATTATGTCGGAAGGAGAAGTTTGTTGACTAAATATTGACATGCACATTTTTAAACTGCTTCAAACTGTCATTATCAGTAATAACTAATGCTGATTATAGAAGCACTTGTACAGAAGGCATATTTTGTCTTTAAAATATTGTAAAGACAAACCCCCCAACTATAACGTCATATAAACATGAAGTTTAAATATCTCACAGTACTAGATCTTCCTTTTTGCATGTGAGATGACTAGTTATCTTCCATGTTATCTACCCTTCTCTAACTCAGAAAATCAGATATCCATTTAAAATAGGTCGACTGCTATTTTGCTTTGAAACCATTTGTTTGCTATTTCCTAGCATGCCAGATAATTATGTAATAATTATCCATTTTTATTTGAGTTTATTTCTAACATTCTTTTGCTTACATGTTAATTGACATCAAAGTTTGAATAGTTTTTAGTGTGCATGTCATTATTTTTCACTGCAAACTCATCTTTCAAGAAAATGATTATTCCTTGGCGTCATTGTGCACGTTTATTGCTCAGTTCAATGACAATGTTGGAATGCTTTTTTTATTAACAGTAAAAGTAATCACTTGCATGCACTTTATTAGGTCACCAAAAATACTGGTGACTTTTTCTATTTAAAATAGATCTGCTTCTTCTCTTCCACCATTTACTTCTTTATAGAAGTGTTGGGAAGAAACGTAATGATCTTGTGTGTGCTTGTTTTAAGGCACTTTGTAAGCTGGTATTAATTTTCCTAATTCTGTTCTTGATGCTGTCACTCCATCTTTTGCGTGGTTATCTTAATTCATCGATCAAAGATTCAAATTATTTAATCACGAAAATGTGTTTTTTTCTAGCATTATTGGTGATAAATTACTTTCCTAATTATCTTTTGAGAATTTATAGTTTTCCTTATTTTTTGTTCCTTAACTACTGAACCTCCTAATTTATTAAATTTTTCATTTTCTTTAAATATTGTCAGAACATTACTCTACCTTTCATTTGAACACTTGCAGAAAAACTTTCCAGAAACATTTATGTTCTTTTGCTTGCTGTAGGGATTTTTGTGTAAAATTGTTTGAGATGGGTCCTAGTCCCAAGCGTAGCCATCCTCATTCATCTTTCCTGATAAAACTGAAATAGCAGTAGGTGTACATAATTAGATATGGGAAATAATATGTGATATGTTGAGTAAATAACTGATTAAAAGCTACTCCTAGAAAGTTCAGTGGGGTGGCAGGAAGCTACTCCTAGAAAGTCCAGTGAGGTGGCAGGAAGCTCTACTCCTAGAAAGTCCAGTGAGGTGACAGGAAGCTCTACTCCTAAAAAGTGCAGTGAGGTGACAGGAAGCTCTACTCCTAGAAAGTCCAGTGAGGTGACAGGAAGCTACTCCTAGAAAGTCCAGTGAGGTGGCAGGAAGCTCTACTCCTAGAAAGTCCAGTGAGGTGACAGGAAGCTACTCCTAGAAAGTCCAGTGAGGTGGCAGGAAGCTCTACTCCTAGAAAGTCCAGTAAGAGTTGGCAGGAAGTTACTCCTAGAAAGTCCAGTGAGGTGGCAGGAAGGATCTAAAAATATCTCTAAATGTAAAGGATTGACTTCACTGCACAGGGTTTCCGCATATGGCTTCTCTTTTGGCAGATATGATACGCCACTTGCCGAGAGTGTGGCACAAAGCATGAATTCCATAGCTCCTGCAACAATCCTAGTTGTCTCAGAAAAAAATGCACAAGTTACTCAGTCCAGATTCTAACCTACAACCTTCAGAACGCCATGCAAACATCTTAATCACGTTACCATAGAGACCTCATGGCAGGAAGAAGTTTAGCTGTTAATCTGTTCTTCTTTTGGTCATCAGGTGTCAGTCTCATTTTACCTTTAGCATAACTTGTTTCCTTGACTACCATTTAGTATACACATTTGTTTTACATTTAGCATAACTTGTTTCCTTGACTACCATTTAGTATATACATTTGTTTTACATTTAGCATAACTTGTTTCCTTGACTACCATTTAGTATATACATTTGTTTTACATTTGGCATAACTTGTTTCCTTGACTACCATTTAGTATACACATTTGTTTTACATTTAGCATAACTCCTTTCCTTGATTTCCATTTAGTATATACATTTGTTTTACATTTAACATAACTCGTTTCCTTGACTACCATTTAGTATATACATTTGTTTTACATTTAGCATAACTTGTTTCCTTGACTACCATTTAGTATATACATTTCTCATATTATTCGAGGGTCTCTGTGGCTAAGTGGTTAAGCCTTTGCCCAAAGCCTTGCTTTGTAAAATCCAGTGCAATAAAATCAATCCTTGGGCTTTATAGCCCATTTTTAGATATATATTTGTGTATGAGAATAATTTATATCAGTTTCTATTTTCTTGTGTGTGTTTTAATACAACTAAAAAATGATATCTTATCTTGGCACACATTATTATTATTCAACAGTTTGTCGACCCGAGTGCTTGCCTGGTGAGTTTGAATCCAGACAATGCACAAATTATCATGACAGAGAATGCAGAAGTAAGTGATCCTTTGTTCAATGCATATTTGTAATAAGTAACATGAAAATGAAATTCATAGCATATCCGTTACAGGACGTAGCCATCAACCACAGTAAACGAGTCGTTAATTTTCTAGGCACCACTTATACGTTCAGTAGTTTGCCATTGCTTTCATACGCAATAAGTAACATATGCAAGTAATAAAAAAATATGCACTTCCACCTACAATTAAAAAATTTTAAGAGTTTCTTCTTTATCATTCTTATGTCAGTCATTACCACTGAAGTCAGGGTAAGGTTCACCTGAGTGGAGAGGGACACTGCAGATAGAGAAAGCAAACCTTCACACAAAAATCAGATGTGTCATACTAGGCACCATGACCCAGCCTGAACTGTCATAGTTCCCCAGATGGCAGCGGAGGAATGGACAGTTAGCCAGATAGTTAGTGTAGTATAATTAGATTATTTAATAGTTGAGACTATGTGTTGTACTCTATGTAGAAGTGCAACTCATAACTACAAGACACGACATTTTTGTGTAGAAAAATAGTGACGTGTTAGTAACGAGTTAGTAAACAAGGAGACGACATGAACCATTGGCACGGGCAGACGTATTTTTGCCTTGCCACATGAATCTAACATCACTTAATAAAGAAACATGAACTCACGATGGAGTTTGTCTTATTATTATACTCTGCATCATCGTTTGTTATCGTTGGAAATAATAGATAAGAAATGACAACATGCTCATGGATGAGAAACCAAACTGCCACAGTAATAACATTCACCATTAGAAACGGGAACATGTAGGAACCAAACCAAACCACAAGAACAAGTTATCCAAGAGATACCACGACCAAAGGGAACCCCCTCAGACAATCGTTCCTTCCCTATGCATTCTTCTTAAAAAGGGGGCGCCCTACTACAGAACTTATAGCAGGAAAACGTGAAGCCAAAAAATGGTCAGTCCTCAGACCCCAGCACTGGTAGATTCAATGAACTATATGATTTGCTTCAGATCATCCATAGAGCATCTCAGATTTGCAAATATCTATATATATTTTATCAGTCCTTTCTGTAGAGCAAGTATTCTTAACTCTTTCCACGAACAGTTATTTCCTCAATTTTTAAGCAGTTAATTCAAGGGAGGTTAAAAAAAAAAGATACAAAAATTTACGATCCTACTCGTCAATAAATAAACATATATATATATTAATATATACTAAATTGAATAAAACTGGACAACCCAATAGAATAACAAGGTTGAAAAGTAGTATAAGTAAAATAGTAGAAGTAAAACTAGAAAGACTTCTTATAAGGAAGCAACTCTATGGCGCAGTGTGCGGCTAATAGAGTGCAACAGATTTCCTGTGGCGCAGTGTGCGCTTAAAGCGTGGAAAGAGTTAAATAATGTGTTCTCTTATTGGATCAGTCCTAACCAGTGAATAAGGAGCTTAAGATGAACCCCAAGGGAAGCACCAGACCCAATGAATATGGTAAATAAATAGTCAGTAAATGAGTATTAAGGGCCTCCGGAAAAAACAATTTACCAAAATAGTATTCAAACGTCAACCTTGCTTCTTACGGCACCCATTGCCTAGTCCGGAAGGTGGGAGTGTTTTTCGGTACACAACCAAATAGTTCTCCAAAGTAGGAGCTTCTCTTAGTTGTGTCTCTTTCAAACAGCGTCAGTCAGTGCACACTTTTGTGTTACTAATTTTAAACTTTTCTTAGTTTCTATATACATATATATATTTGATTATTATTGTTTATTTTCTTTTTTCCAGTTCTAGTTTTAAACATTTGTTTCTTTATTCGTTTTTTAGTCACATATTTTCATTTTAGGGCAGTTCGAGATGTATTGTCTGATTCTATATGTTGTGTGTAAGAAGTGAATTTCTGCCCTTCTGGTGTATCATTTGCTTGATAAAGGCATTGTGGGTGGATTATGCTCATAACCAGAGATCATCATAAATGAAGAAGAAAGCCACACACAATTTTGTTCCATAGACTTGTATTTATACATTCCATTTTTTCAACAGATTTGACCAACTTAATGCCACCATTGACATCTAAAAATATCATCTTGGAAGAGAAACGTCACATTAAAGAAGATCGAGCTAAACTTGATAAGCTTCCAGCTCATTATGTCGGTTTTACACGGTACAAGCTTTTCAGAGGTTGGTCTACACATTTAATGTGGGTTACTTTTTACATTTACTTTTGTTTATCTGATACATGAACTTTGACCTAACAGATAGCAGATACAATCATTTGAGATTGTGTATATATTTCTGCCAACATTATACTATAAGTGCCAAACCTGGGCGCTGACATCAAACGATAGAAGAAAACTAGTCACGGCAAAGATGAAGGGTTTACACAGAATGCTGGGAGTATCAAGAAGAGTTTAGAAATGTTTAGAAATGAAGACATCAGTATTGAATTTCATCAAGAAACAACAAGTTAAATGGTTCAGCCACGTTAGCAGATTATCAACAGGCAGTACTTCTCAAAGAACAATGTTACTTCTATATAGTGTATACATAGCAAAAGGCAGTCCATGCAAAAGGTGAACTTCTGAAATAACAGGTAGTGAAAAACATTATTTATGCAGCACACACACAACCCTGTTCTATACATCTCTTCTTATCCTGACATTGTGAGGAAAAACATGATTAGAGAAAAGAAGAGAGCAAGAAAGACATGATGTGGATATAATTGTAGCAAAGGCAAATAAATGAAGAAACCATGGACAAATTTGAGCTGTGAAGATAAATGTTATTATAAGAAATCAAGTCTACTTCGAATTATTTATTTTAGAAACATAAAATCATTTAGTCTAATCTGATCAAACTGCAACATGCCCAACCAACCGGCAGTGACTTGTATAGAGTTTATAGAGGAAGTTAGAAGAGTTCACTAAAACTGCAACATGCCCAACCAACCGGCAGTGACTTGTATAGAGTTCATAGAGGAAGTTAGAAGAGTTTACTAAAACTTGCAACATGCCCAACCAACTGGCAGTGACTTGTATAGAGTTCATAGAGGAAGTTAGAAGAGTTTACTAAAACTTGCAACATGCCCAACCAACCGGCAGTGACTTGTATAGAGTTCATAGAGGAAGTTAGGAGAGTTTACTAAAACTTGCAACATGCCCAACCAACCGGCAGTGACTTGTATAGAGTTCATTGAGGAAGTTAATTAAATCAAAAGCTTCTGGTCAAGATGGTGTGGCAGGCTATCTTGATCCCAACTTTGTGTTATCAATATTGGACTCGTACAGCAAATGAAAAAAAAAGAAAAATTGTAACAACAGAGATGAAATGCCTGTGGAGAATAATGCGAGTAACAAGGATAGATAAGATCAAACACAAAACTATCAGACACTCGATAGGAACAACACCAAAACTATCAGACACTCGATAGGAACAATACCAAAACTATCAGACACTCGATAGGAACAATACCAAAACTATCAGACACTCGATAGGAACAATACCAAAACTATCAGACACTCGATAGGAACAACACCAAAACTATCAGACACTCGATAGGAACAATACCAAAACTATCAGACACTCGATAGGAACAATACCAAAACTATCAGACACTCGATAGGAACAATACCAAAACTATCAGACACTCGATAGGAACAACACCAAAACTATCAGACACTTGATAGGAACAATACCAAAACTATCAGACACTCGATAGGAACAATACCAAAACTATCAGACACTCGATAGGAACAATACCAAAACTATCAGACACTCGATAGGAACAATACCAAAACTATCAGACACTCGATAGGAACAATACCAAAACTATCAGACATCGATAGGAACAACACCAAAACTATCAGACACTCGATAGGAACAACACCAAAACTATCAGACACTCGATAGGAACAATACCAAAACTATCAGACACTCGATAGGAACAATACCAAAACTATCAGACACTCGATAGGAACAACACCAAAACTAAAGCATATTAAGAAACAACAAACCAAATGGTTAAGTCATGTAACACAATTAACATCCATCATTTTTCTGTCCTTGCTCAGTTTATTTATCTGATATCACACAGGAGCTGGTATCCATTTGGAGTTAACTGTCCGCTTCATAGACGCAGCTCAACAGTTTGTACCAATCAGTGCATCGCATCCATTCAGCCTTGACTTAGGGGCTCCATCAGTGTTGAAGTCGTACTCTGTGCAACGTTACTGCTCCACCCCAACCCCAGATTATTACATTCTACGTCACAAGAAACTTGAGGTGATTAATGAGAGTTAATAAATACTTACTATATTTATTTATATATATACTAATGTTGATGTATTGAAAGAAATCGGTGGATAGAAAATTCATTATCAGCATAAGAAAGAGATAATCATCATAGATTTATGTTTTGTTGGTTTCAATCCATCAAGATTTCACTTACTTATCATATATATATTTCGTATCAGTAAAAATTCATAAGAAACTTATAGATACTGAATAAAAAAACTTGCAGCTTGAAACTAAAGAAAGCAGTCTACCCATAGTGCAACCTCTTCTTCTTTGAACTCTACATACCGACCATTTGTTAAGCTACTGTTTGGGATATCTATGTGGGATCTGAGGCTAAGAGCGATTGTACGTTGTGCCAGTTATGTGCCTACAAATAGGCCAGCACATCCAATTTCTGCTACACTTTTTTATTTACTAGGGTAGCTTCCCTAGGCCCTACCTCAGTCGCCTCTTACAGCATGCCTTGTAAGTCACAGTGTTACTATTCTTTGCTCCCTTGCAAGCCCAGGCAACACATGTGCAATGGTTTAATAAGATTTGTTTTGTTTACTAACTAAATTAAATTAACAAAATTAGTTAACTAGTTCAAGCAATAACACTGGTTCTGTTAACTAATTAAATGTGAAATTTTAGTACATCTTTCAAAGTCTTATTCTTTTCTCTTCCTCAACACAGAATGTGACTTTCAAGCAAAATGACAATGGCAGCATTGATGCATGCGAGACTCACAAGACATCTCCAGACTTTCTACCATCACTGGCAGGAAACAACCAATCATTTCTTTGCTCACAGCCAGGGTCACTGACCAATATATTCAGTATAGATGAGGACTTTTTTTTGGCCAGGACTAAATGGGTGGACAAGAGCAAGCGGTAACATAGACAGTGCAAATGTTTTCTGTGTATATATATATATATATATATATATATATATATATGGCATTTTTCATCTTTACAGACGGTCAATAAAAAATAGGTTTCAAAGTCAATAGTAAGGATAAAGTGTCTTCTTCATGTATGCTTAGTCTAAGCAGCTGGTATGGAGAATGTGTCATTTTCCCAAGCCCCCCTCTCTACCCTACTGTTTCATACAAAGAAAAGACAAAGTCTACATATTTGGAATGAAGCAGGGGATGACAGAAAATAGAATGGAATACACATATAACCACCAACTGCCTTATGGTCCCTCATTCCGGATTTGTGGTCAAGGTTTACTTCTCTAGACTTCTGCATAACCATGCTGACCCACAAGGCAGTTGGGAATTGCTATCAGGGTTTACTCCCCTAGCTTTTAGCTGTCCTGCCCCCTCCTTCCCCCACAAGCCAGTGGGTTTAACAGTTGCAGATGGTAACAGTTGCAGATGGTAACAGTTGCAGATGGTAACAGTTGCAGATGGTAACAGTTGCAGATGGTAACAGTTGCAGATGGTAACAGTTGCAGATGGTAACAGTTGCAGATGGTAACAGTTGCAGATGGTAACAGTTGCAGATGGTACCGTCTACTGTCATATGGTAGCAGATAAAGCGTTATTTGATATTATTTCTGTTGTAGCTGTTCATAAATTGTTGTATCATATCATCATCAAGGTGCGTATCCTTTATAGGACGTTGCTCTCTTTACAGCACATCTGAAATTCACTCTGTTTCTTGCCAGTTCACCCACTTCGTTGATGGTCATATTCATGGTTTCTTTAATATCTTGTAGCCATCTTCTTCTTGGTCTGCCTCTGTGTCCTGGGATCCTGCCCTCTAGTATTGTTCTTTCCAAGCCATCATGACGCTTGATGTGACCAAAGTATGTAATTTTTCTGTGTAGTATGTTGTTTATCAGCC
Source organism: Arion vulgaris (assembly GCA_020796225.1). Taxonomy (NCBI): domain Eukaryota; kingdom Metazoa; phylum Mollusca; class Gastropoda; order Stylommatophora; family Arionidae; genus Arion; species Arion vulgaris. The sequence goes on along the minus strand of CM036771.1, from coordinate 6,499,276 downwards.
AATTCTCTTTAACATTTAATTCTTTCAGGACATCAGTGTTCTTTCTTTTTCTGTCCATGGTATTCGTAGGATCTTTCTGTAGCATTTAGTTTCGAAGGACTGGATTTTCGTTCTTAATTTTTGTGTAATAGTCCATGATTCACAACCATAAGTAGCCACTGGGAAAATGCATGCTCTCAATATTTTTAATTTTAATATTTTGCTGATGCTTTGCCACATGTTCTTCATTGTGTTTAACTTCTTGATTGCTATTGCCAATCTTCTTGAGATCTCTTTGGAGCAGTGACTGTTATTGTTATATATTGAGCCCAGATATTCGTAACTCTCTACAGATTGGAGTTCTTCATTGTTTACTTGGATGTAGCATATGAAGAAATTAAATAAAAAGGTAAAAATATATGACAAAGAACTGTTGAAGAGATGGTCAGAGTGGCTAAATTTTGTTTCCACTTTTCTCAACACATTCACTACTGATTTGTGAAACGTAATGTGGCGGAATTAAGTTTGTTGACATTTTCCTGCATGAAAATTATATAAGCTGCATCCACTTATACCAAACTCCCATTCAGACCATGATGTAGAAATAGATAGCTTTTCTGTAGATAAAAATCGGAAATTGGACCAGAATGCATTAATGTAAACATAGCACTAGTTGTACATGATACAATGCTTAGCGCAGTGTGCAGCAGTTGGATTATTTTAATAAACAGTTATCAGTTATATGAGGACAATCATCATAGCGCTCCGGACATGTCCATAGGTGCTCTGATCTCCGCCTCAGCAAATTCAACAGCGTCCAGCAGTCCAACACGCCAGTTCAATGTTGATTAATCAATCTCCTTGCATATTTAGTATGTCATTCTTTTCGGGCTGCACCAATGTAGACACCCATCTCTCTCAATCTGGTCAGCGAGTGGGATTCACAGCCCTGAAACTCCTCTGATTTTAATAAACAATCGTGGCTTACCCTGCAGCAGTTAGTATGAAACAAGTTTGTTCACTTGCTCCTTAGTCATACATAAATTTGAATAACAGTTGATGAGCAGAATACACACAATATTATGATGTTAATGTGCAGTATTATGTATTGATTCTCCATGAGTATGATTCATAAAGTCAAAGCTGGAATGCTGAGATGAATGTAGGTGGAGGTACTGGTATAAGTAGGGATCAGAGAAATCACTTAAATTTGTTACCCTGGGCAAGCAGGAGTCAGAGGTAATGAACAAGCTAATAGATTGACTGGCTATGATATCAGAGGAAGCTGCAATAGGCCAAAATGATATTCTTAATGCATTGAGAGAGTCTTTCTGAACAGAGGAGTTTCAGGGTTGGGAATCGCAGTCTCTGATCAGACTGAAAGATTGCTGTCGATATTGGTTCAGCCAGAAAAGAATGACATTCCAAATGTGCAATAAAGATTAATTAATCAACATCGATCTGACACTTTGGACCACTGGACGCTGCTGGATTTGTTGAGGTGGAGATCGTAGCACCTATGGACATGTCCAGAGTGCTATAATGATACTCATCTTATAACTGATGTTTGATTATTTTTCAGATGTCAGAGAAACAGCCGTGCATGTGAAGCTTGTATTCGAAAATGTGGCACTGATAATATGTTTTCTGGTGACCCAACCTGCTCGGTAGCTGGAACGTCCAGCGGCGGTGATGATTATGCAGAATCTCCTAGACTTATGGTGCGTTTTATATTTCCTGGTTCAGTTACATATTTTTTAAATTTGTATGATTGTTAATTCGCTTTGTGTCACGTTTTATCAATCGTCCTAAATTATATACAGCTTCTATCAGATCATCTTTATTCCTGTCTTGATATCACAGATTGACAACCTGATCTGCCAAAGATTGAATATGTCAGCTAAGACAGATTGGTTATTGAACTGACATCATTGTGCTCAGACTTATAGGTGCTCAATCTCCCTCAGCATACTGATGGTTACCATGACTCACAGGTTAAACAAACACTTCCTCACTTTGCCCTTCAGGCATCCAGTTTTGCTTGTACAATATATAAATCCCAGATCATAAATTATTTGATATACTCATAAACCGCACTCAGTGTCTTCTCATTAAAAAAACACTGTTGACTGTATTCTGTACTGCCCGTGTAATGTCGGTGCGCGCAAGGAGCAAGAAAAGTAACACTGCGACCTACAAGGCATGCCACTGGGGTAGGGCCTAGAGAAGCTACCCTAGTAAATAAAAAGCGTAGCAGAAATCAGATGTGCTGGCCTACTTGTAGGCGCATAGCTGGCATAGCGTACAATTGCTCTTAGACTTAGATCACATACAAATCACAAAGAGTGGTTTAACAAGTGGCGATATGGAGCATTCGAAGAGGAAGTATTCTGTGCAATCATTTGTAGAACAACATGTTGTCTGTGTCATGGACTTGTCCACATTTCTCCCTTCATAGATGTGTTACAACTGCTGTGTGAAGAGAAACTGCTCCACCGACTGCAAGGATTACCACAAAAGAAAATGTCAGCCAGAGCAGTGAGTATTAATCCTACCTATCTGGAACTGGGAGGGGGGGGAGAGTAACCTTTACATTATTTCAAATTTTAACCCTTTCACTCCCGTAACTTTGTTTTGTGACCTGTCTTATCTTATCTTAACCACACTTGCCGTGAAGAGTCGTGGGGAGAGTTAGTTTTCTATCTTGTGCCAGGCGTGTTGCGCGTGACATTGTCAGTCCATGCTTTCGCAGGACTCTGAGATGTTATCTATCCATCGTGTTCTTGGCCTGCCTCGCGCTCTGCGCCTTGAGTGTCGATTATTGTAGGCACGTGATGGTAGTAAATGTGGTTCCATTCTCATTAGATGGCGAACCACTTGATTCTTGGCTTCTCGATGTGCTGTATGCATGGTATAGTACCAACGGTGCTTCTGATATTCTCATTAGATGGTCGAACCACTTGATTCTTGGCTTCTCGATGTACTGTATGCATGGTATAGTACCAACGGTGCTTCTGATATTCTCATTAGATGGCCGAACCACTTGATTCTTGGCTTCTCGATGTACTGTATGCATGGTATAGTACCAACGATGCTTCTGATATTCTCATTAGAGGGCCAAACCACTTGATTCTTGGCTTCTCGATGTACTGTATGCATGGTATAGTACCAACGATGCTTCTGATATTCTCATTAGATGGCCGAACCACTTGATTCTTGGCTTCTCGATGTACTGTATGCATGGTATAGTACCAACGATGCTTCTGATATTCTAATTTCTCACTCTGTCTCTCCTCAGTACTCATTTATATTGAAATATATACTGAATTAGCCAGTCTACTGTCTTTGTGTCATCTTCAAATATGCAGTGAGCCAGTACATCGGCTCAGAAGGATGAAGGGGTTAACATTCATTTCCTTTTTGTTATCTGTGTTCCTTTTTTTTCTATATGGAACAATAAATATTTATCTTTTCTGTTTATAGCAATAAATATTTATCTTTTCTACGTGGAACAATAAATATTTATCTTTTCTATGTAGAACAATACTTTTTATCATTTGATGTCATTTACATGAATTCTGTCCAACCCTTGGATAAAAAGATGTGAATTATCTATTATTATAACGGCAATTCGTTATTTTATCCCAGATGTTCTAAAGGCAACCTTCTAGAATTCACCATAGAACCCTCCTGGGACAGCAGTCATGATGGTCGTTTCTTCTGCCACATTGGACCCTCACATCAGCAACATCTTCTGGAGTTAGACTACTCTGTGCATGCTGAGGCGTCTGCAACACCGCTCCATGTTAGCAAAGTCATGATCTATGGGGACAAGTTGTGGGAACAGACTGGAGCCATCCAGCACAGGTTTGAATGGGCTAAGTTATGAATGTACATTTAAGATAATGACTTTATCATGGATATTCAAAGATAAATAATTTAACCAACCACTGAACTCATAGGTAAATTCCTCTTCTTCTTGCGTTCACCGCTATGAAGTCAGGCATAGTCAGGGTGCCTGGTATGGTGCTTCTGCCAAATTTTTTGCATGAAGGCATGCTTTCCTTTTTATCAGTGTTCTTCACCATACAGATGTACCTTCTCCGACTTCAGAGGTAAAGATACATTTTTTTCATGAATCAATTCAAAGTTAGCATATTTCATGAATTAATTCAAAGTTAGCATATTTCATGAATTAATTCAAAGTTAGCATATTTCATTAATTAATTCAAAGTTAGCATATTTCATGAATTAATTCAAAGTTAGCGTATTTCATGAATTAATTCAAAGTTAGCGTATTTCATGAATTAACATATGCCAGCAAGAGTTGGAAAATGGCTCAAGATGTAGAAATTAAGTTGAATGCATTTGAAAATAGATGTCTGCAAATAATAATGAACATAAAGTTGGACAAATTCAGGAGAAGTAATGAAATTAGAGAAATGTCTGGTCAACCACTACTAACAACTGCTATAAAAAGGAGAAGATGGAGATATGTTGAGCATACTCTGAGGAGACATGATCCAAAAATCACAAAGCAGGAACTAAAAGGGAAGGCAAAGAGTTCAAGGAAGAAAGGATGCCACAGGGAAACCCTGAAACAAACTTTACTGAGAGGCAAAAAATAACCATAGAGGAGATTGAGCAAGTTGTCCAGGATTGAGCGGTATGAAGAAATTACTTGCAGGCCCTATGTAACGCTTTAACGGTGACGAGAGGAATATAATCAATATATTTTATCAATCAATGAAATAGAAGTTAAATTCTTTCATCATTCAATCAACAAAAGATATATTAATACCCGATACAGCTGTGGTCATGGAGGACAGGCAGTGGATAGAGCATACATCTTCAGTGCCATGAGAGAAACAGCTCAAATAAATGATTGTGAACAAATGTGTAAATCTGTATCCCTGGTTACAGTGAAGGAGATGGAACTGAAACTGGCTGATGTCAAGACATTTGATTAATCTATATATAGAATGGGTATGATTAGTCAAGCTACACTGATTATGGTGTTGGAAAGATCAGAGCACCCTGTGAATTTGTCCTGAAGAATACATTAGAGATGTTGCATACTATTAAGATCAGAGCACCCTGTGAATTTGTCCTGAAGAATACATTAGAGATGTTGCATACTATTAAGATCAGAGCACCCTGTGGATTTGTCCTGAAGAATATGTTAGAGATGTTACATACTATTAAGATCAGAGCACCCTGTGGATTTGTCCTGAAGAATATGTTAGAGATGTTGCATACTATTAAGATCAGAGCACATGTGAATTTGTCCTGAAGAATATGTTAGAGATGTTGCATACTATTAAAATCAGAGCACCTGTGAATTTGTCCTGAAGAATATGTTAGAGATGTTGCATACTATTAAGATCAGAGCACCTGTGAATTTGTCCTGAAGAATACGTTAGAGATGTTGCATACTATTTCATAATCAACACTAATTTTAACAGCAGGTAATATATATGTTAACATACGGACATCATTACAAAATTGTATCATCTACACAAGTCTACTTATTCTACACGTCTACTTATTATTCTACACAAGTCTACTTATTCTACACAAGTCTACTTATTCTACACAAGTCTACTTATTCTACAAAAGCCTACACATGTCCGACATCATTACAAAATTTATATCAAAATGTATATTACCTTTTCATAGAAAAAACATAAAGCTTTTTTTTATACCGAGCGATGGAATTCTGGACATTGCTATTAACTCAAGTTTAGGAACTGTGCCAGATTTTTTGGAAGGAGCAACCAGTTTTCAAAATGGTGTATTCAAAGTTGGAACATACAAATCACATGGCTCTCAACTTGGAACATCAGCTATTAGACCAGACTTTGTATTTATCAGACCTTCAGAACCACATGGTGTCCCTATCATGCCAGGAGGTAATTCATGTTTATATGCATATGTGTGTGCATTAGTTGCATATATTCAATGTGTGTTAGGTGCGCACTTCATGCTGAGGTCGAACTTCCAAAATGTATCTTTATGTTATGAAAGTGTCAAGTAGCATGTTCCTTGCAGAACATCGCTTGCGCAACCAGCCTGAAAAATTTGTCTCTAACAAGTTTTCTTGTATCCTCCAGCGTCATGTTCAAGATTTCTTTCATGTCTTGCTGCCACCTTTTTCTTGGTAGTCCCCTGCCAGACTTTTGTTTTTCCACCTTCTGATGCTGCCCTCTCAATTATATATCTGTCTTCTGCCTAATATGTCACATCTGACTGATTTTTGTGTGAAGGCTTGCTTTACTTACCACTAGTATCCCTCACTATTTATTTGAGCCTTACTCTAACTTTAGAGGTGATATAGAAAGTAATTTGAATGCATTTGAAAACAGATGCCTGCGAAAAGTAATGAACATAAGATGCAAATGAATTCTGGAGATCATGACATCAGATAAATATCTGGTCAACCATAGCAACAACTATTATAATAAAGAGAAGATGGAGATATGTTCTGCATACTCCAAGAAAAACTCATCAAAGAAATACAAAGCAAGCATTGAAGTGGGAGGAAAATAATTTGTTAAATGTAAGGACACCCTAAGTAAATCCTGAAATGAACTTAAATAAGTAAAAAAATATCGGACTCAATTCCATAGCAAAGATTGAACCAGCTGCCCAAAAAAGAGCAGTATGGAGAAATTGCTTGCTGGCCTTATGTAACATAGAACAATGCGAGAGAATTCCAGTTAGTAACATATAACAATGCGAGAGAATTCCAGTATGTAACATATAACAATGCGAGATAATTCCAGTATGTAACATATAACAATGCGAGAGAATTCCAGTAAGTAACATATAACAATGCGAGATAATTCCAGTATGTAACATATAACAATGCGAGAGAATTCCAGTAAGTAACATATAACAATGCGAGATAATTCCAGTATGTAACATATAATGAAACACATACAAACAAAGTACTATAGTTTTACAAAATACATAAACAGTGACGATAAACAGCAACATTTCGACCAACAAGGCCTTTATCAAGCAAACGAACAAACAGGAGTGACAAATTAAAATGAAACACAAATGGACGACCAAATACCAACGTATCTAAGGAAAATCTGGAATAAAAACGAATAACGAAATAAATGTAACACAAAAACACACATAAAAACTAGAAATAGAAAAGAAACAATGATCTAGGAAAATCTGAATAAAACGAATATAAATAAATGTAACATAAAACACATAAAAACTAGAAATAGAAAAGAAACATAGATGTTTCATTGTTCTTTTCTATTTCTAGTTTTTATGTGTGTTTTTTTGTGTTACATTTATTTTGTTATTCGTTTTATTCCCGATTTTCCTTAGATAAGTTGGTATTTGGTCGATCCATTTGTGTTTCATTTTAATTTGTCCCTCCTGTTTGTTCGTTTGCTTGATAAAGGCCTTGTTAGTCGAAACGTTGCTGTTTATCGTCACTGTTTATGTATTTTGTAAAACTATAGTACTTTGTTTGTACGTGTTTCACTATTTACCAAGTTTTACTGCAGTCTTCCCTTTTCGATATATGTAACATATAACAATGCGAGATAATTCCAGTATGTAACATATAACAATGCGAGAGAATTCCAGTAAGTAACATATAACAATGCGAGATAATTCCAGTATGTAACATATAACAATGCGAGAGAATTCCAGTAAGTAACATATAACAATGCGAGATAATTCCAGTATGTAACATATAACAATGCGTGAGAATTCCAGTATGTAACATATAACAATGCGAGATAATTCCAGTATGTAACATATAACAATGCAAGATAATTCCAGTATGTAACATATAACAATGCGAGATAATTCCAGTATGTAACATATAACAATGCAAGATAATTCCAGTATGTAACATATAACAATGCGAGAGAATTCCAGTATGTAACATATAACAATGCGAGAGAATTCCAGTAAGTAACATATAACAATGCGTGAGAATTCCAATATGTAACATATAACAATGCGAGAGAATTCCAGTATGTAACATATAACAATGCGAGAGAATTCCAGTAAGTAACATATAACAATGCGTGAGAATTCCAGTATGTATGCACAATAGTTCTGTCTTTTCTCTAATCTTATTTTGCCTGACAGCATCAGGATAAGAAGAGATTTCTATAACAGTCTTCTGTGTGTGCTTCATAAGCAGTGTTTGTCATCGTCTCTGTGATCTCTGAGGTCCACATTTTGCGTGGATGGCCTTTTGTTTTGTATCCACTGTCGCCCTAGTGGTTACCGGCGCCCAAATTTGGGGTGTAAATAATAGAACCACTGTTACCTGCCACGCATGTCGTAAGAGGTGACTAAGGAGGTTTGGCTGAAATCGGATGCACGTGTCCTAAACGCGTAAAGTCTATGCATTTAGGGGCCTACCAAACCAATGTGCAACGTATGCACGTTCTTGGTAAAGATCAAACATATTACAAAGAGTGATTAAAATTGGTCGTAAAGAACGAACGCAAAGAAGGAGAAGTATCCACTGTATCAGAGTAACATTGCTCTTTGAGACGCACTGTAATCTGCTTATGTGGCCAAATTATTTATTTTGTTGTTTCTTGATGAAGTTTAGTACTGATGTTGTATCTACTATTTTTCTATCTTCATTTCTAAACCGGTCTCTTCTTGATACTCCCAGCAATTTGCGTAGACACTTCATCTCTGTTGAGACTAGTTTTCTTCTATCGTTTGATGTCAGCGTCTAAGTTTGGCACTGCTAGCATAATGTCGGGAGAAAGATTGTGTTGTTTAATATTTTAGTGTTCATGATGACATTTTTGCATGTAAAAATAATTCTGTATGCTACATAAAATGTTGGCATTTTTTCTTGTTCCAGCTCACCAAGAATGCACTCATGTTGCACTGAATAATATGTTGCTAGCATCCAACATGGAAAACCCTTACATTCATGACTGGAAACTAGAAGCTGTAGCAAATGGTTCCTTTCCCTTTATCATCACCAACAAAGCACAAGACCCTGTTGTCATGGCAACTCTGCCACGAAATGTGTCAATACTGAAGAAGCTTTTTGCTCCAGTTTCTTTGAATGTCAACAGTTTTTCTGGAGACTTAAGACAGAATTCCTCACACTGGCTTGTCACAGTTCAAGCAGAGACTACAAATTGTCCAGGTATGTTTGCTACTTAGACATGCTTGAATGACATCTCTCTGTCACAGGGAACTCAATGTATTAATTTTAATCTTATTTGTATGTTTGCTGCTCAGACATGCTTAAACGACATCTCTCAGTCACGGTGAACTCAATGTATTAATTTTAATCTTATTTGTATGTTTGCTGCTCAGACGTGCTTGAACGACACTTCTCAGTCACAGTGAACTGAATGTATTAATTTTAATCTTATTTGTATGTTTGCTGCTCAGACGTGCTTGAACGACACTTCTCAGTCACAGTGAACTGAATGTATTAATTTTAATCTTATTTGTATGTTTGTTATTTGCCCTTGTGTTGCCGAGGCTCACAAGGGGAGCAAAGAAGAGTAACATTCAAGCCATGTGGTAAAAGGCACTTGAAGTAGGGGCCTAGAGAAGCTACCCTAGTTAATAAAAAGTCTCACAAAAATCAGATGTGCTGGCCTACTTGTGAACACATAACTTGCACAACATACAATTGCCCTTAGGCTCAGATCATATACAAATCACAAATAGTGGTTAACAAATGGTCGAAGTGGAGCATTCGAAGAAGAAGACTCATGAATTAACATGGAACTGGTACAGTTAGTTGCTGGACACTGTCGGAGATATTGTGAAGGAGATCGGAGCACATATGAACATGTCCAAATTGCAATGAAGATATTCCTAACTCAAACTGAAACAGGGTATTTCTAAAAATATCATTAAATATGGATGTCTATTGTCTACTGTCTGTCCCAAGGTGGATGATGGAATTGGTTGTCCACTCTGCCATTAGCGTAGGGGGACTTTAATTTGCTCCAGGGCAGATGAGTTGCCCTTGTTGTGTTATATCCATGTTTACATATGTATCAATATGTTAATTATATCATTTATTTTACAGGTTTCCTTCACATGACACTGCTAGATCCAAACTATCCATCTAAGGTTTTATTTGATTGTGACCTTGCAGTTCTGTGTCCTAACAAATTTTCCATCAGCTTTGCCCTCCCAACCGCAGACAAGCTCGGCTTGCATAGAGATGTAATAATCACTGTGACAGATAAGATGGGAGAGAATCACTTCAGAATCTATAGGAGAGCATCTATTGGTGAAAAAGTTGCAGAAGACGCAAACAGTGAAGAGACTGGTAAGTCGTAAATATTGTTAGCTTATATGACATTTTTTCTAATTTAGGTACATGTTAACTTTTTCCTTAACTCTTAATCATTGGCAGGTTTTTAAGGTTTTTTCTATATTTTTGATGCCCTGCTCTATATTTAGCAACCATACAAGTTCTTTGCATTGAAAATAGGCATGTTATATATGGTTGGAAAGCTAATTGGATAAGCTATCAGGATATGTGGTTTTAACATAAGTGTGATGTAATTTATGATATCCGTGACCTACTTATGAAAAATCTAAAAATAGATTATTCTACAAATGACAAATTATTTTACAGTCATAAAGAAGGAAAAAAAATAAGTATGACGAATATAATGGAATATTTTAATACAGTCTTGTAAAGTCTTCATATTTACAAAACATATATGAATTTAAACATGTTTGGAAAATATGAAAAGCAGTAATCATGAAATTTAAAATATTCAATATTTTCATATTTTAAAGTAAAAAATTCAATAAATTTGGCCTTCAAGAGAAAATGACGCCGAATTCTTCTAGTAAGCAGTCCATAAATAACTAACACTTATAGTATCATACATAAACATTCAATAGTTATATAATTTCTAAACCTTGCAAGTAAAAGATATTATTGAACAAAAATATGATTACGCAATGATATTTGATAGACAAACTAATCAGGAAAAAAGTTATCGGGCATCTTGCAAACAGACTAAAGTGACACAGGCATAGAATGTTCATCTGACCCAAGCATAGATATTTCAAGAATCACTGGTGTCTTCATCAGGACAGTAATCTGAGTTATTAGAATCTATTTTATCACATATTTTGGGATTTTTGGCTGGAGCAATTTTGACGTTTCTACAAAATGGCAAGTGGGAAATGAGGTGTGCTTAAGTCAACGAGATTAGACATCTAAAAAATATATAATTAATTTTTAATAATTTTTATTAGATTATCAGATGTTCTGTATTAGATAACATAAATTTTACCAACTTAAATGCAAAATGGATACAAAATTATGGCCACTTAAATAGGCATGTTGCATCGATCATAAATGATCGAAATCCCATTATCCCAATGGTTAAGGGTTAATGTTTACAACCGTAGTAGTTTTGAGTATCCTGTTTCTGTTGCTCTCATGGTCAAGTCTTTTATTGTTCATTGGGGGGTCTTCTTTATCACAAATCAGACATGTTCAAAATTGTTCCGATCTTCTTCTCGACATGCCTTTCAGCTCTGATCTTCTTCTCAACATGCCTTTCAGCGGTGTTTAGACTAACAATAACTGTTCTGAGCTGGTTGATGTATCTTCTGTGATTTCATTCATGATTTTTCCATTTTGCCACATTAATCTGTATGCATAGCTTGTGCAGTCAAGATGAAGAATACCCTTTATCTTCTTTGTTTAAATCTTCAGAGTATTTTTTAATTAGAGCATTGATAATGTCGCTTTTATTTATAGAAGGTCTACTCTCAACCAGAGCATTGCTCGCCAGTGCAACCACTCTCCCATTACCTTCCCCAGAATGACATGGGGCAAAGACATAGGTGTGTGTAATGTCAAACAGCTAATTATAAAATGTACTTAGATTACAACCTATCATATTTTTATAGTATCTAGAGTTTGTGAAGACAGAAATTGCGTGATAAACACCTCCAAATGAAATAAATCAGCTTTGCAACTCCATAGTGCCTATTTGGACTGGTCTAAATTCTGGGTATGGTAGGTTGATTTTATGATCTGTTTCCTTAGTTTCTTAGTAGAAAGAGATTGAAAGTAAATATTGTTTATAAACTGTATTCTTATTCTCAAATAGATTTGTTCAACATTCCTTCTAACCTAATTACCAGTAGAAGAGGGAAGAAAAACTAAATAAGTTAGCAAATAATATATTTTATTTTACTTTTAAAGAAACTTTTCTATTTATTAAATATTACACTGCATCAAGAAACATTTACTTAATTTGGATCTATTTATAAAAATTATTTTTGTATGTGTTATGGATTAGCAAAATCATAAGAGTTTGCCTATTGACACGGACTTGACATTCACACATGAAAAAGGAATTGGCCTTCCTACCTCCAGCCACTAGAGTCTAGAAATAAGAAGTAAGAGGCACTTCATACCTTAATGTCTGAAAAGACTACAGGAAATTGTATTTTAATTTGTTATATTTTTGTTACAATTAAGAAAACCACAAATTAATTTTTGGATGCTAACAAAATATATATATATATATACTTTTCAGTCAAACTTATCGCCTCAGATATACCCTTTCTCAATATGCTGTTAAAGGTGAAAAAGAGAAGAAAGACATTGATGGTCAGCCAGTTCAAGAGATGACCAATCTACCATTAGCTTTTCCATATTTGTTGATGCTGAGTGGTTCTGTACTGTTGCTGCTTGTACTGGCTATTCTTGGTCTATGCTTCCAACCTGGTGAGTAATGGGTAATCTATTTGTGTTTATCTTCTAGAACAGCTCTCTGAGGGACCGCTGCCCGTGTGGTGCCGAGGCCCATAAAGGAAGCAAAGAATAGTAGCACTGTGACCTACAAGGCATGTCATAAGAGACGAATGCTGTAGGAACTAGCAAAGCTACACTAGTAAATAAAAAGTATTACAGAAATCGATGTGTTGGCACTTGTAGGTGCATAACTAGCACAACTACAATCACTCATTAGACTCAGATCACATGCAAATCACACGAGTGGTTAACAAGAGGTCGATATGGAGCGTTCGAAGAAGAGGATGGACAACAGGTTGGAAGAGAATGAAAATGATTTGATGGAAATGACATTCTTAACGCATTGAGAGGTCTTTCAGAAGAGATGAGCTTCAGGTTTGTGAATCCTAGCCGCTGACCAGATTGAAAGAGATGGGTGTCGATTTTAGTGCAGCCTGAAATAAACAACATACCAGATATGCAAAGAGATTGGCTAATCGACATCGAACTGGCATGTTGGGTCGCTGAACGCTGCTGAAAATGTTGAGTTGGGGATCGCAGCACATATGAACATGTCTGAAGTGCAATGATGATAGTCCTCATATAACTGATAACTGATGGGAAGAGAAGGTCAAGAGGTTCAAGGACAACATGGAGAAGAAATGTAAAAATAGAATTGAAAGATTGTGGCCTGACTTGGGAAACAATTGATGTAAAATGTGGGAGAATGGCAATAATGGAAATCTCTTGGGAAAGTCAAATGGGATACAAAGAAGATAAAGATAAATTTGTGTTTTTTGTCACTGGATTAGTTAGTTCTGAAATCTCTATTGTTTTGTTAGAAATTAAGATACTAGTGTCATCAATGTTGATCTTTATGCTCTGTTAGTAATGACAGACCGTTGATTGGTCAAATGTAGGCCATCAGGGCTGACTCATACCATCTGCTTTTGATAAATTTGAACTTAACAATATCATCTGAAATCATTAGATGGGATGGAATACCTGTGATCACTGACTCCAAACCAGGTTACAGAAGGTTTGTGGTCACTTATGCCTGCTAACATAACTCATGAAAAATACAATTACTTGTTTACCATTCATTGTTTATGACAACGGAAACAACGCAAGTCACCAAGTTAAATACAAATAATATTCAGACCTTTGTCAATGGATGTCTTCAGCTCATTCTCAGACTGAGATGGTATGACATAGCTACAAACATAGACCTGTGGACAAGAACAGGACAGAAACCAATGATGGCCCAAGTTAAGAGGAGAAAATGACGACGGGTCAGGGAATACCCTACGGAAGACACAGTCGAGTGTCACTAGACATGCACTTGAGTGGAACTCTCAAAGAAAATGGAAAAATGGACATCCTAAACAGATCTGGAGATGGAGTCTTCTTGAGGAACTGAGGGTTGCTGGACTGTCCTGGGTGTCATAGTCCCCTGACCCAGGGAGACTACATGGGAGACCATAAAGAAAGCAACCAGAGCCTGGTAAAAGTGGCAAACAACTGTTGAGGTTCTATGCTTCACAAGGAGCAGAGAGGAATAAGTAAGAAAGTCGTATTAATTGTTTATAGAGATTTATAAATTATGTCTTGTTTATATGTTATCTTTCAGCTTTACCTGTGCCAGAAACCCCATATGCACGTTGGTACCATCCTTTCTTTGCTACAGGCTACATGATGTTTCAATTTATTTACAGTGCTTTTGTCTCTGGGACAATTTTCTTCCTGATACTCACTGTCATTACTAGGTAAGTCACAATATAATGCCTCTTTGTGCTGTGTTTTTTTAGTCGTTGGATCATCATCACTGCATATCGAAACAATTAGTCCATGAGTGCTCTGATCTCTTCCTCACTGTCATTACTAGGTAAGTCACAATATAACGCCTCTTCATATTGTGTTTGATTTTTTTAGTCCTCAGATCATCATCACTGCATATCAAACTAATTACTCCATAAGTGCTTTGATCTACCCAGTATGTCTCTCAGCGTGTGACAACTAACGACACTGGTTCGTTTTTGTCTACCAGTATAGTGTTCTTGTCTAGCTACACCACATTTGACTTGGTATTCTTGCAATCTGGTTAGAGTTGTAGATTCACCACTATTACTTGAATCATGTACACATGAAAGATTGATGTGAGATGTATCTAGCCATGGCAATACAGAAACAATCAGCAATCATGTCATTTGTCGTCTCCTCAAAAAGACTGAGCACTTATATCAGTCTTCTTCTTCGAACGCTCCATATCGACCACTTGTTAAACTACTCTTTGTGATTTGTATGTGATCTGAGCCTAAGAGCGATTGTATGTTGTGCAAGTTATGCACCTACAAGTAGATCAGCACATCCGATTACAGCAACGCTTTTTATTTACTAGGGTAGCTTCCCTAAGCCCCTACCTCAGTTGTCTCTTACTACATGCTTTGTATATCTCTGTGTTACTATTCTTTGTGGGCCCTGGCAACACACAGGCAACTTATATAAGTAATATTGGCTCTGTTAACTAACAATTATTGTGCCAGTAAATAAAGAAATAAATTCAGTGGTATATTGCTAGTCTGTATGAATTTAACCAGTGAGCCACGTGAACCATCAGTATGCATGCTCTTTGATATCTGTTGGAGGATACTGAGCACTTATGGGTCTGCCTGGAGTACAATGACGTCAGTTCAGTAAGCATTAACCAATAGTGTATAGGAATTATTTATGAAAATAGCAGACAAATGCTACTCATTTGTTACTGAAATTCTCTTGTTTATCTCAGTCATCATGTCAACTTTGTGGTCAGTCGTGGCCAGTCCGGAGCTGTCAGTACTGCCTCCAGCCATATTGAACTATTACAACTACAGCGACACCTGGAAGGGGAAATAACTAAACAAGATTCCCAAGCAGATGCTGCTCAGAAAGTCTGCATGCAGGACATGAAGAAAATTGTGACAGACATGAAGAAAGTAAGACTTCCTTTAAATATATAAACAAAACTTTTTTTTTAAATTCTACAGCAAGACATTCGGAAAGAATTAATGTTTAAAAAACTGCAGAATAGAATATATGGCAGAAAATGCAACACAATAGTAAGTAATTTTGAAATGAATTTCATGGCATATCCTAAAGGACGTAGCCATCAACCACAGTAAACTAGTCATTGATTTTCTAGACACCACTTATACGTTCAGTAGTTTGCCATTGCTTGCTGAACAGTGAGGTCTATTTTTACCTTTTGTAAAAACCTACGGAACAATTTGCTTCCAAACTTGCCCACCGTGGGGTTTGAACCAGGTACGTTTGGGTTCGTGATTGAGCTCACTACCGCTTGAGCTTTACAAAGAATATAAACAGAAAATGTTTACATTTATTTAGTAAACAGGTTTTTTTCCACTTTAGTTAACTTTCTACGCTTTCGGCTTTCTTGGTCAAAGTGTAGTGTTCACTTGGTCACAGCCTAAGGATGGGAGCCTTTAAAAAACTCCAAATGGCACAAAAAACAAACTCAGAGCAGCTATCATTTGAAAGAATGACAACGCTCAGAGTTTACATGTTCAACAGTACTGTGTTCTCTCATTGTGACAGTACTGGGTTCACTCGTTGTGACAGTACTGGGTTCTCTCGTTGTGACAGTTCTAGGTAGGGCCCAATTAACCACACACACAAATGATATTGTTGATATTATTTTATGTGAAATTTCTCTTCTGTTTCTCACAGTTTCATCTGCTACTTCTGGACTCTACCAAAGATATATTTGAGCGCCACCGCCTAGATCTCCTCTTGAGTCAGCAAAAACTTCATGTTAGGGAAAAGTTGATGAAGGACTTAGAAAACTTTAGGTATTTATATATGTAGAAAAAAATTGCTTGTTGTAAAACAGATCTGAAAGTGTTTAAAGAAAAAAATTGCTTGTTGTAAAACAGATCTGAAAGTGTTTGAAGAAAAAATTTGCTTGTTGTAAAACAGATCTGAAAGTGTTTGAAGAAAAAATTTGCTTGTTGTAAAACATCTGAAAGTGTTTGAAGAAAAAATTTGTTGAAAAACCCAATTGAGTCTGGATCTGTAGGAGAGCTTCTATGGTCAGTCTGGGTTCTATCTCACGATCACCGCCCAGACCAATGTACCAGATCTCCCCATAAATTCTATTCATGTAGAAATCTGATCCATGCAGCCTTAGCATTGGTGTATTTTACATCACATCTTCAGCACCATTTGGAGCTCTGGTGCCTATCCTTCGGCGATGTGTCCTGTTTCAGCCATCGTTTACTCGGTTCGCTCTCCATTCTGTAGCCATCTAGTGTTTTTAAGGTGTGGGATAGCTAGCCCCACGCCCAACCTCCTTAGTCGCCTCTTACGACATACGTGGCAGGTAGCAGTGGTTCTATTCTTTACACCCCAATTTGGGCCCTGGTAACCACTCAGACGCATCAGTCTGGGTTCGATTCCCCAGCAACAATGGAATTTTTTCCAACTGTAACTTCTCTCATTCAACCCAGCCTCAATTAAGTACCAGAAAAACATTGGGAAGTAGTGACTGCATAATATTGACCCCATTGTGTGCTAATGGTCAATGAAAAATATGAACCTAACAACATATTCCTCAATATAGCTGACGGCAGGATAAGGGGTAACTTTTCCCAATGTCACAATGAAGTTAGAAAGTGCTTGTAACATATATGTCACAATGAAGTTAGAAAGTGCTTGTCACATATGTCACAATGAAGTTAGAAAGTGCTTGTAACATATATGTCACAATGAAGTTAGAAAGTGCTTGTAACATATATGTCACAATGAAGTTAGAAAGTGCTTGTAACATATATGTCACAATGAAGTTAGAAAGTGCTTGTAACATGTCACAATGAAGTTAGAAAGTGCTTGTCACATATATGTCACAATGAAGTTAGAAAGTGCTTGTAACATATATGTCACAATGAAGTTAGAAAGTGCTTGTCACATATATGTCACAATGAAGTTAGAAAGTTCTTGTCACATATATGTCACAATGAAGTTAGAAAGTGCCTGTAACATATATGTCACAATGAAGTTAGAAAGTGCTTGTAACATATATGTCACAATGAAGTTAGAAAGTGCTTGTCACATATATGTCACAATGAAGTTAGAAAGTGCTTGTAACATATATGTCACAATGAAGTTAGAAAGTGCTTGTAACATATATGTCACAATGAAGTTAGAAAGTGCTTGTCACATATATGTCACAATGAAGTTAACATATAAAAGAAGTTTGTGTTGTTTTTGCCATGTCAGGAGATTATTGTAAATGACAATTCAACTACTTAAGCACTACTAATGCTTATTTTGTTTTACATTTATAAACTTTCCAGAAACTCCTATGCTAAAGCTGCAAGATCTGTACTAAGACAAGTCAACCAGAATGCCCTTGCATCTTTCCAGAATGTTCAGTATAACAATAGCTGGTTGGATGGTGCCAGATTTCTTCATGAGGCAGTCAATCTATTTATGAAAGCCAAACAGAAGGAACAGAAAAGTTTTATGGATTGGACAGGAATCAAGGCAGATTTAGCAAAGCTGGAAATTGGTAATCTGTTTAAATTTACAAAATTCATCATCATCAGGTTACACAGTTTAAAGACTAGAATAATCAAATCTTTTCACTGTAACCTGTCCCAATTAGCTCTCTTATGTTGTCTCAGCAGTAGCATGACCTCTGTCTCTTGTGTGTGTTCAGTGAATACTGTCTTCAGATGCTCTTTCATCTATTTCCAAATATTTTTTGCAGCAGACATTTTCTTAATAAGGATGACTGCAGTAGATCAATGTTTCAAACTATTTTTTTTAACAAACATTAGAAACACAAAGTATGGTATTTTTACAAAGTACATGGTGTTCAAGATAAAAGCAGCCTCGTGGTTAAGGAAGCATCGTCGTCAAGGGAGCTAATCTAGCATATGTTTATGAAAATGTGAAGGTTCATTTATGACGTAGTATAGATCAAGGTTTTGTGACGGTGTGTAATTGTAGTGTGGGAAGGGGCGATAAACAAATGTGACGTAGGATGAGCTAGCCGGTTTAAATAGTAAATAGACACAGTGCAATAGGTAACTGGCAACTTTTGATTTGTCACTCGAGCCGCTTTTATCTTGAACTCCCTGTACAACAAAAGAAACATACAATTTGACAAAATGGTCAATAGAAAAAGCAGATGCAGTAAAAGCCATCACATACAAATAATTTGCAATAGCCTGTCTGGAAATCTTTTCTTATTCTGATGCAGTGAAGCAAAATAGTTTGAAACTTGTGAAAGTTAGGAATTTATCATCTCACTGTGTCTTTAATGTCTGTTCTATAAGATATAGTCTCCATTCTGTTTGTTCTGTATCCTTTGTTTGATAAAGCCCTTTTTGGTGAAAACATTGCTGTATCTTGCTTTTTATACATTGTAAAACTACCTTACTTTGTATTTGCATTTTTTTTTAAACTGAGACAAATCAGGATTTGAGAAGGAAGAAGGAGAAGCACAGCCATGCATTGCTTGAAATCACAAACAAATTACAAATAATTGTTAAAATATAGTTATTTTAGATTGGAAGTTAACAAACAGCATTAATCTTTCTTGTCTGTACCTAGATCTTACATTTTCACTGCCTGCATTGCCTCGACTTGATGATATTCCTGTTCAGCCTCCTGATCTCCCACCAATCAAAAGAGATTCTCCACAGAAGTTGATTGAAAAAGATCCAATAAGAAGCATACAGATGCACAACAATTGGTTCTTTCCTCTTGATGAGTCAGGAATAGGAGGAGCCATGACACATCAGGTAGATCCTTAGAAACTTATCAATGTTAACAATCTTGAATATCTTGGCCATATTTGTTCTCCTGCTGATTTAGTCTAAGTGTTATCAAGTGGTTAGCATTCTGGTGTTATTAGGTGTTTATAGCGCATGTGTAGTATATTGGTTATTAAACTGATGTCACAGCACTCCAGGCAGACCCATAGGTGCAATCTCCCCAACAGATGTCAAAGATTATGAATACTGATGGTTCTTGTGGCTCGCTGGTTAAACACACCTCTCTCTGCTCCTCAGACATCTAGCTCTACATGTACAACATGTAATTTCAAACTCCTGAAATCGCCGGATTGATTCAACGTCAATTTAAGTGTCTGCATCCAACCATTCGAAAGTGGTTAGAATGGTGGTTTAGTAAAGTGGTCAGATTAGAGAGTTGGGATAGTAAAGGGATCAAAACAATGGTGTAATCACGTAGTTATAGACCTGGTGTAATGTAGTGGTTATAGTGCTGGTGTAATCAGGTGGTTATAGGGCTGGTGTAATCAGGTGGCTAGATTGCTGGTGTAATCACATGGTTAGAGTGCTGGTGTAATCACATGGTTAGAGTGCTGGTGTAATCACATGGTTATAGTGCTGGTGTAATCACATGGTTATAGTGCTGGTGTAATCAAATGGTTGGAGTAATAAAGTGGTTAGAGTGCTGATGTAATCACGTAGTTAGAGTGCTGGTGTAATCAAGTGGTTAGAGTGCTGGTGTAATCAAGTGGTTAGAGTGCTGGTGTAATCAAGTGGTTAGAGTGCTGGTGTAATCAAGTAGTTAGAGTGCTGGTGTAATCAGGTGGTTAGAGTGCTGGTGTAATCAAGTGGTTGGAGTAATCAAGTGGTTAGAGTGCTGGTGTAATCAAGTAGTTAGAGTGCTTGTGTAATCAAGTGGTTAGAGTGATGGTGTAATCAAGTGGTTAGAGTGCTGGTGTAATCAAGTGGTTGGAGTAATCAAGTGGTTAGAGTGCCGATGTAATCACGTAGTTAGAGTGCTGGTATAATCAGGTGGTTAGAGTGCTGGTGTAATCAAGTGGTTAGAGTGCTGTTGTAATCAAGTGGTTAGAGTGCTGGTGTAATCAAGTGGTTGGAGTAATCAAGTGGTTAGAGTGCTGGTATAATCAAGTAGTTAGAGTGCTGGTGTAATCAAGTGGTTAGAGTGTTGGAGTAATCAAGTGGTTAGAGTGCTGGTGTAATCAAGTGGTTGGAGTAATCAAGTGGTTAGAGTGCCGATGTAATCACATAGTTAGAGTGCTGGTGTAATCAGGTGGTTAGAGTGCTGGTGTAATCAAGTGGTTAGAGTGCTGGTGTAATCAAGTGGTTAGAGTGCTGGTGTAATCAAGTGGTTAGAGTGCTGGTGTAATCAAGTGGTTAGAGTGCTTGTGTAATCAAGTGGTTAGAGTGCTGGTGTAATCAAGTGGTTAGAGTGCTGGTGTAATCAAGTAGTTAGAGTGCTGGTGTAATCAAGTGGTTAGAGTGCTGGTGTAATCAAGTAGTTAGAGTGCTGGTGTAATCAAGTAGTTAGAGTGCTGGTGTAATCAAGTGGTTAGAGTGCTTGTGTAATCAAGTGGTTAGAGTGTTGGTGTAATCAAGTGGTTAGAGTGCTGGTGTAATCAAGTGGTTAGAGTGCCGGTATAATCAGGTGGTTAGAGTGCTGGTGTAATCAAGTGGTTAGAGTGCTGGTGTAATCAAGTGGTTAGAGTGCTGGAGTAATCAAGTGGTTAGAGTGTACTGCTAAAGATGAAGAAGCAACAACAACAAAAAACAAGAGAACGAGGCAACAATGAGAAACAAAAAACAAGAGATCAGGGCAACAATGAGAAACAAAAAACAAGAGAACGAGGCAACAATGAGAAACAAAAAACAAGAGAACGAGGCAACAATGAGAAACCAAAAACAAGAGAACGAGGCAACAATGAGAAACAAAAACAAGAGATCGGGCAACAATGATAATAAAAAAACAAGAGAACGAAGCAACAATGAGAAACAAAAAACAAGAGAACGAGGCAACAATGAGAAACAAAAAACAAGAGAACGAGGCAACAATGAGAAACAAAAAGAAGTAACAGTAAGGAGTAAAAAGCAGGAAACAAAATAAACTATTTTTAAAAAGTAACAATAAGGATAAGTAGTTAGAACTGGAGGGAAATGGAACACAGAAGAAAAAAAGTTTAGCAAAAAGAAGGAACAAGTAGTAATAATAAAGAACAAAAAGTAATCTCTCTCATGATCACCCTTAGACTGATGTACCAGATTTCCCCATAAATCTCATTCATGTGGAAATCTGATTCATGCAACCTCTATGGGTGTGTTTTGTCACATCTTCAGCGTCATTTGGAGCTTTGGTGCTGATCTTTTGGCGATTTGTCTGGTTTTAGCCAGCATTTACTGGCTTCGCTCTCCGTCTTTCTTTGGCTGTTCCCAGCTGACCTGCAAGGCAGCAGGTTAAACAAGAAGTAATAAAAAGATTGATGAAGAACATGAAGTAATAAAAGAGAAGTAACATTTAGAAATGGATAGTAACAAAAGAGAAGTAATGGAGAAGAAGTAACACAGAAGAAGAAATAACAAACAATAATGAGGAACAAGAAGTAAACAAAATGAATAATAATGAGAAATAGAAAGTAATAAAGAAAAAGAAAGATAAACAAGAAATAGCAAAGAAGAAGCAACAATGAAAAACGAGAAACAGCAAAGAACAAGTTTCTTTCCTAATCCATGTTTTGCCTCACAGCATCAGGATAAGAAGAGATTTCTAGAACAAACTTTTCTATGAAGTAAGAAGGATAAAGACAAACAATGTTTTATTATTTTATCCTATCATAATTTTGTTTTAATTCAACAGTCTGTCAGTGAACATGATTCAGAAAGTTCCAAGAATGGATCGTCTGTTGCATTCTTTTTGTTCTTGGCTATGTTCATTACATGTGACATATTCTTACTGGCTCATCGAATGTGCAAGGCATGGACTGTAGCCAAGCTGATCCTGTTTGGGTTTCCAGAATACTTCAGAGAACAGAAAGGTAAGCTGTATGTATAGGAATCTTCAATGAACTACCGTTTATTCTAATATCACCTCGAAAATTAAATTGTTTCCGCAGCTAACCCACTATGAATTCAGGCTTAGTCATGGCGCTTAATATGGCATCTCCTACTAATTGTTATGTGAAGGTTTACTTTCCTTATCACCAGTGTCTCTCACCATTCAGGCGAACCTAACTCTGATCTCAGAGGTACTTGTAATTTAGATCCCCAAGTAAAGGACCAAAGTCTCATATAATTTGAATGCCTACTGTGTGTATACAAAGAATTTTTTGCCAAGCAGGCCTTGAAATCCAGAAATTTATACGGCAAATGGTCGTTAACGTAAAGTATTATCAACTCCGCTAACTACAACCACACCTCAAAAATCTTAGTTCATATTTTCATTAACGAGTTAGAAGACGAATGAGAAAAAAAGAAACAATATGGAAAGAAATAAAACAAAATAGAGAGATGTTCCAGTCCCATAACAGGTATATACACGTTAACAGTGTGATTACTTCAAGAGAACCATGTTGCTGCTGCTTTTGTAGGCTTGACTAGTGCTCTAGAGACATCACACAGAGCCAACTATAAACTACTGGGCCGGACACCAGGTTTTCTCTCTTCCGTAAAGTGGTCTGACATTTTGTGTGTGTCGGTAAACGATAGAACGTCAGCGTGTCTTGTTATTTTATTCGATTTTGAGTCCTTGGATATTTATCTACAACAAATATTTGGATTACTGATATTGCAGAGTGTTAAATTAAATTTGTGCATATTGTTTTCATCTTAAAATGGTCAAAAAGTGTTGTGTTTCTGGATATAAATCGAACTAAAGTGGTCTGACATTTTGTGTGTGTTGGTAAACGATAGAACGTCAGCGTGTCTTGTTATTTATTCGATTTTGAGTCCTTGGATATTTATCTACAACAAATATTTGGATTACTGATATTGCAGAGTGTTAAATTAAATTTGTGCATATTGTTTTCATCTTAAAATGGGCAAAAACGTGCTGTGTTCCTGGATGTAAATCGAACTACGACTCGACTAAAGAATATGTGAGTGTTTTTAAATTCCCATCAAATTCTGATAGGAGAGACAGATGGAAGAAATGCATTCCACGAAAAGACTGGTCACCAGCTAAATCAGCGTTGTGTGCGTAAACATTTTCATCCATGTGACATTATATTGTCTGATACATTTATAGATAAATGTGGAATTAAACATGAACTTCCTCGAAAGCATCCTGGTTTTAAAAAAAACTGCTTATCCATCTCTTTTCCTGAATTGCCATCTTATTTATCGAGTCAACAACCACAATCTCGTAAAGATCCAGAAATAAGAGTAGCAGAAATCGTCAGCAAACATGACAATAGAACAGCTGAGTGGTTGTCTGCAGATATTATACAAGATTTTCCAACTTTACAGTGTGAGATAACAGCAAAGTTAAAAGACTTGTTAGATAAAAACTGGAGAATGCATACAGTCACAGAGGATATATTTACTTGTCTTGTTTTGTATACTATGAATGTGAAAGCAAACAGTGCACCATCAATTTCTGTAAGTGTAAATGTTTTACCAGACATGAGTGTACAAGTTTATGTAGAAAATAAACAAGTGTCTGGTAAATATCTTGATTGGATTTTAATTAACAGTAAACTTGAGAGGTGGTCACAGCTGGAAAATTTACTGATCCACTACAAAGATACTGATCCTGCTACTTCTCCAAACATAAAGAGTATTAGTAATTTATTAGAAGAAGCATATAGTAATTTAGAAATTGTTAGAGAATTAATATTATCATCTGAAGATACTAATACACACATACATGAAAACAACTAACATTTATCTTAGAGCAGGTACAACTTGTCAATAAGGACAAATACAGAAGACGCTACAGTAGTTGTACATTATGCTTTTCCTATATGGTTTTCTTGAAATCTCCTGCATGCTATAGATTTATCAGAAAATCTCTCTTATTATGTCTCCCACATCCATCTACATTAAAAAATTTAACTTCTCCTTATTCATTGTCTAATGATGATGGCAGCATTTCTACATACATAAAATTTAAAGAGTGCAGACTTTCTGAGTTGGAAAAGATTGTGGCAGTACAAATGGATGAAATTCATATCAAATCAGCTGTAACATACTCAGGTGGTAGATTACTTGGTAGGGCTGAAAACTCTATGCAATCAGCAACAACAGTACAGGCTTTTCTGATTTCCTCAGTGTTTGGAAGTTATCGAGAAGTTGTCGAGCTGTCGCCTATGTACAGGATGACATCAGAGGATCTTGGCACAAAATTGCTTCAGATCATCAACAGTGTACAAAAGTGCGGTTTCACAGGTTCTGGCAGTACTTGCAGACAACAACTCAGTTAACCGTAAAGTTTATAATAACCTTCTAAAAACAACAGTACATATATAGAAAATCCTGGAATTGCTGGTAAAAATATTTTTATTGTATGACTCAGTGCATCTGTTGAAATGTCTGTGGAGAAATTGACTGAACCAGAAAGATGCAGAGCAGACATTATCATATCCCGCCACAACCGAGTTACTTCTGAATAAAACATCAATCTCAAATTGTACTAATTCTAGCCAAGTAGCAAGTGCTTCTTTTCACATTTGAAAACTATCAAAATGAGCTCCTGAGTATTGTGAAGTTGCACCAACTTTAACTAGTAAAGCCCTTTGCCCCTCAAGTATAGAGAGGCAGAAAGTTTCACTAGCTCTTGCAATTTTCAGTGAGTACAATATTGCAGCTTTGAGGTTCCTAGAAAGTCAAGAAACAGCAGATTTCATTGAGGTCATTTGGAGATGGTGGCACATTATGAATGTTAAGAGTAAATTCGCAGGGAAAGGAATAGCGTAATAATTTTGCTAATCCACTAACTTCAATTAACAGTAAATTGTTTCTTTATTTGAAAAATTTTGTTGTGTGGTTGACTGAATGGGACAAGTTGCCTACTTCCATTGGGAAACTAACCAGAGAGACATATTCTGCTTTACTGCATTCTGTAACTGTTATGATTGAACTGGCTGAGTATTCCTTTTCTACTTTCAATGTAGAATTCATACTTTTTGGAAAATTACAAACTGATAACTTAGAAGCCTGCTTTGGTGAATATCACAATTGTCTGGTTCTAATTATCTAGTATCAGTGAAACAAATATTGGAAACAGAAAAAGAAATTGAAGATTTACTCCTATTGTGTCTCATCATCTGTCTATGGTCATTTTTCAATTCGTAACTTTGCTGAAGCTATGAGTCATGAGGGTGATGAATGTGATAGTGTTTTTGAAGATGGTATCCAGTCTGATGTAGACAAAGTGTTTTTCCACATTGATCCTAATGATTGTGAGTTGCTTTGTGTAGAAGGTGCAGAGGAATCATTAGTATATATTGCTGGATATGTCTCCAGTAAGATCAGTAGGAAAACTCAGTGCATTTCATGTAAGGCCTTGCTACAAATGGAGAAAACACTGACAGTTGATGTTCAGCCAGAGATTGCAACTGACTACATTCAATTACTGGATAGAGGAGGGCTAAAATACCCATCTAAACTGATTACACTGTTGACATTTGTGTCATATGCTGCTATGCAGAGGCTCATATTGTTGTAGGTCCCCCCTTAATTTGCTGTGGCTGATATTGATTGGGTGGACCTTTACTTCATGGCTATATCAGACTACTCTTTGATGAATCGTTGAGTTATGATGGTAGCTCTATAGTAGTTATGTGATAATTCATGGTAACTCGAACAATGATATAAAGTACGAACAGTTATAGTTTCATCTTCATTTATTTCTGATTCTGATGTATAATCATGGACAAACCCCAAAATACATCTGATCGTGTCTAAAGTTTATGTCATCTCTTCGTCTGTTTGTTTACTCTGGCCATAGTTACTCAATCGTCACTCACTACACAAAAGCGTCATGTCTCGTAGTTATGTGTTGCACTTCTACTTAGAGAGTACAACACATAGTCTAAACTATATAATATTTAATACTACACTAACTATCTGGCTAATTGTCTGTCCCTCGGCTGCCACCTGGGGGACTGGCTATCGTAGCTATCCTCTACACCGCCGGAGACCTCGCCGTCGACCCGACGCGGAAATTCCAAATCCAACATGCACAACGGTAGAGACCGTCCGGGTTATAAGAGTGTGAGAGCTAAATAGGAACCAGTCCTACACATCGTGAAATGTGGCTCTACAACAACCAACTACAACAGTCAACCATGGTCGAAAAGGAAAAGAAAATCCTGCGGATCTCAGGATGACCCAGTTGAACGAGCTAAATGGGAACTAGTCACCACACGTCGTTGAACGTGACTCGTCAACTGGTCATAGGTGACCATGGCTAACATCAACGGTCAACCCTATGTGCTCTATGCTGAAACAATATATCATATAAACACATCAGCAATATTTGCATAATATAATTGAAATATCAGCCGTGTAACTCCGACAGCGACCTAACAGCAGTATCTTTCTCACTAGCAAAGGAAACATCTGGTCAACTGTACTGCGCATCCTAACTTCACATGATGTAGGAAGGCCAAGGGGCAGCTCACAACTGTCATGTCACTATGTCTTTCTTGCCTGTCAGAGTCTTGTCCTGGAATCGCAACAAAAAATTAATTAGAACGAGAATAGGACATGAAAAAATACAGTTGAACATTCTACAGTATATGACCGCACATAGAGGAACCAATAAGCAACCCACAATTCAGAGGAAGGACAAAACCCACAAAATTTGACATCTACAATGTCACTGTCCAATGTACCTACATTATATGAAATGCAGGGGATAATAACACTCATCCCACTCTGAAATCGATGCGCCTAGTATCCTCACTGCTTCATTAGCTAGCAATGAAATATGTGTGGACAACATCCAACACTCATTATCCAAGCACCGTGAGGCATAACAATCACCGTCTAAACTCATGGCAAATGAATTCATCAAAAAAAAAAACACTGACTTAAATACCGAACAAAACATAAGAGGTCAGGCTCACGATTCCAAAAAAGGAATTGACACCAAACCTACGAACAATTGAACCATCTTGAACAATATTAAAACCACCCACATTAGACAGACCGCACTGTGGTATTATCGATTTTCCTTAAAAAACGTAATTTGGGGTTATTTATATTTTAGATAATACATTCAATTCTGAACCAGAAACCATCTTTAGTTTATAATAAAGATTAAGCTATGTATTTTAATTAAATTGTTTAATTATGTATGTTTTTACCTTTAGCAAGCTAATTATATATTCAAAATCTTAAAATTGTCATAACTTTGCTTCTATTTGGACAATATTAATAATTTTTCACAAAATTAAAGCCTCCCATAATCTGCGATCGTTTTTATAAACAAATAAAGAATATAACAAGAAATTTCATTGGTTGATAAATAGTCAGCCATGATACTTTGAAACCCTCAACCAATCAGAGCGGTTCTTACAAAATGCTTACATTTACGATTAGTAAACAGTGGCAATTAGACACGCGCGTTACGACTGAAGTGTGTATCTTTTGAGCTAAATAATTTGCTATTACTCTACTAAACCATTATGGATAGTAATAAAGTAATTAAAACAAATAGATATCGTTCAAAGAAAAGGAAATTTCGAGGTAACCAGTATTCTAGAACGGAAGATTTGAATGCTAGTATCAATACTAGTATTAGTAGTATTGACAGTGTTGAGACGTTCGAGTGGGCAGTTTCAGTTTGAAAATGATGATCCACAAATTCTAATATTGACATTGATGATACTGTACCTGCCCTTAGTGAATCCAGTTTAAATTTAAACCTGTCTGTTCCAACTTCATCATCTTTTCAGAAGCTAAACAAGTCTTTAAATTTAGTAGAAGTTCCTGAAGTTCCAGAAATTAGTGGCTATCGATTTCTTGACATAGAAAATGTGATTTCTTTCGTTCAATTGTTACCATGTTCAAATTGTTTTGATATGAGTAGCAAAAATACATTCATAGTGAAAGAAGTGCTAATTGGAGTAGAAAGCCATTTACATTTTACCTGTACTTTATGTGCACATGTAATTTCATTGAAGTCGTGCACAGAAAATGTCAACCTGCGATTGCAGTTGGATTATAGCATTGGCTGTCATTATGAGAAAACTAAACAGTTTCTTGGGAATATGAACATGCCACCTCCTGTTGGTGAAACAAGAAGCCGTGTTTTAAAAAAACAGATTCATGATGCTACAAAGGATGTAGCAAACAATGATCGTCAGAGGCAGCAAAGAACTGAAAGATGAACAGGGTCCAGAAGTCACAGTCAGCTGCGATGCGACATAGCAACGTGTGAATTGTCTCCAGAATGGGGTATCTACAGTACTGTCTGTAAATACAAATAAAGGGCCTTCGAAGGTACTAGACAGTTATGTGAGTAGCAACCACTGTGCTAAATGTTTGAATGCCAAGAAAAGATTTCCCAACATTGCGGATTATCAAGAATGGTTTAAAACCCATGCCAGTAACTGTCAACAAAATCCTAGATTCTTCTGGAAAGATGGAACCTGATGGCATAATGAACATCTTTCGCAGGTCTGAGAAGAACCATAACCTCATTTATACTGGTTATTTAGGTGATGGGGATTCTAAAAGTTATAAATCAGTAGCTGAAGCTGTTCCTCCAGTATATAATGGGGCCTCTATAACTAAATTAGAATGTTATGGCCATATCCAGAAGCGAATGGGAAAGCGCTTACTGGACAAGGTTAGTGAATATAAGGGCCAATCATTTACAGAGGGTGGGAAAAAGTTTATAGGAATAGGGGGAGCAGGTAGATTAACTGTAACCGCCATTAAACGCATTCAGGGTCATTATGGTGCAGCTATTAGGAAAAATATTGGGAATTTAGAGGAAATGAAAAAAAGTGTCTGGGCCATTTTTAACCACCGTAAAGGTAATCATGAGGACTGTGGTAGCTGGTGTCCTAAAGATAAAGTTTTAGCTGATAAAAACAAACTACCTAACTTTGTTTTGGACAAGATAATGCCTGTATTTGTCGAGCTATCTTCTGAGGTTTTGTTGAAAAAATGCCTTCATGTTGGTACTCAAAATGCAAGCGAATCTTTCCATCATCTTATATGGACTCTGTCCTAAGACACATTTGTGGGGAGGATAAGGTTGGAAATAGCTGTTGATGATGCCACTATAGTCTTTAATAATGGGGAATTAGGAAGACATAGTATTTTTAACAAACTGAGCTTATCCTTTGGAAAACATTGTTTTCAGTGCTTGGACGTAGATAGAAAAGCTATATCTTCCTCATTAAAACAAAATTTAAATACAAAAGGTAGAAAGGTATAAAAATCATTGCTAACAGTTCAAGAGTTGGCTGGGAAGATTGTTATGTTCCTGGCGGTTTTAAACTGCATTACTGCCTTCAATAATTCAGAATTTGTCGGTTTTTGACATTTCTCAAAACTGTTATTTTACTTAAATGTATGTCCAAAATACAATTTTATTCCAAAACTACTCAAAGAAAAGCTTAAAATTTGACACTTCTTCCTTATGCACATGTGCTCAGCCCCTACCACTTTTATTAGAATTCCTTGAATGGTTTTTATGTATTGTGCAAAAAGATATCTCTTACCCACTTCTTTTCGTCAAAAATATGGATTTGGATGAAAAAATTCAGGTAAGTCTCATTTCTTTATATTTTAAAAATCTTTTGCTACCAGCTAAAGATATGGTGATTTAGTATAACATCTGAAATTTCTATTGTGCTTACTTTAATAGAGCTTAAATCATCCTGTATTTGGCAATGTCACTTTTTGAACTTTTTACCAAAAACATCAATATTTAACATTTTTGCCTAGAATATATGTGTTTGGATTTTTAAAATAATTTTTATTGAGTTTTTACATTATGTTGATAACTTAGAACCATATAAAAACCTTGGATTCTTAAGATTTAGGTTTAGGGGTGCCGTCTGTCCTTAAACAACTTCTCAATCCCTTTAGAGGAATTAAAGTAATTTATATAATCACAAAGGAATTAACCTTTCACTTATGTCCCCCCTTACGACTGGACATTTTAGAAAGTCCCTGATGAGTCAATGCTATAAAAAATAAACTTCTAGTTTATCCTATATCTAATTGTCCATCTGTGCACATATTAACACAGGAAATTTTCACATCTCTTAATGTAACGTCCCGAAATTATTAACCTAGATTGGTTATTGTCATCAACCGGACTGATGACGTAATACCTTGATTTATCATCAGGCGTCTGAATCACCCTGTATAATTGGGTAGAATATAGGTAACCCAATTTGTTAGAGTCCCTACCTTGCCTATCTTTCTTGGACCAAGGAATCTATGTGAATAATATCAACTTGTCCCTGTGAATCATCAATTTTTTTATGTATACTGGCTATTTTGTCACTGGCTTCTTTATGGGCCTTACTTAATTCATTTTTTCTAAATACCATATCATTCGTTCCCTGTACCTCAGAATGAAATAAATCATCAATGATAAAATTTATGGGTAATTTAGAATTGTTCCTACCATAAAGTAAATAATAAGGCGACCACCCTGTGGAGGTATGGGGAGTAATATTGTAACTCAACACCATATGCGGAACATGATGAGACCATTCTAATTTATCAGATTCTTCCAACGAACGAAGCATAGCTAACAACGTCCTATTGAACCGCTCGCAAATTCCATTTCCCCTTGATTATGCGCTGAAGTCTTGGACTTTTAATTCCATATTTCTGGCAAGCGCCAGTACAACTGTGGACTCAAATGCCTTTCCCTGGTCGGAATGTAATTTGCTTGGAATTCCAAAGTCAGGTATCCATCTGTGCTGGATAGCATCAGCCACTGTATTTGCAGTCTGATCCTTAGTGGGAATAGCCACCACATACTTAGTGAAAACATCAGTCATGACTAAAACATGTTTAAAACCACAAGAATCCATGGGGAACTCCATGAAGTCCATGGCTACCAACTCCAAGGGATAGTTGGCAATTATGTGTCCATAAACAGATGTGATTTTACTAGGAGATTTAGTCAGATTACAAATTGCACAAGATCTTACCAGAGCACTTACATCCTTTGACATACCATACCAGAAAAAGCAGGACTTTAATAATGACAAGGTCTTATCTCGCCCTTGATGGCCAATCTCATGGATAGCTGCTAATACTATCTGGCGTAGAGCATAAGGTAATATAATGGTTAGTTCATAGTGATCATTCTCACCCCCCTTTTTCATACAAAGGACCCCCTTTACGATGCAAATATTATCACGGGATAACCACAGGCGCTGTGATTCTCTGGGCCATTCGGAGGTGTCTGCCTGAGTATCCGTCTCAAGTGCTTTTATCACGGCTTGGAGCGCGGAATCTTGCAACTGGAATTGACGTACATCTGATAATCTATAAGAGCCGGCACTCCCTGCAATGTCAATACCCATAGTCTGGACAAGCATATCATAACTGTAAGGAGACTGTGTTAGTGAATTTGTTGATCCCAAAATCTTCATCCTCGGACAACGCTTCGCATTCTGTCTCTCCGAGCATGACAGGTAATGGATATCGCGACAAAAAATCAGCATTCTTATTCAACGACGCCTACGATGCTTGATCTCATAATCGAAGATCAGCCATCTGAAGATCCATCTTTGCTCAATGGCACCCAATTGCGCTTTGTTTAAAAACGTTAAACCCTTATTATCTGTATAAATTGTCACTTTGTTACCTAACAGATATGATCTAAACTTTTCAGTGACGGCCCATTTCAGGCCCAATAATTCAAGTTAAAGCTACTTTATGTTTTTCTCCTCTTTCAGCAAGTTCTGCTGGCATAAGCTATTACTTTACAATTATCATTCTGTTTCTGACTTAATACTGCACCTAAACCACTAAAAGAGGCATCAATGTCCAGGATAAATGGTTTGTCAAAGTCAGGGAACCCCAGAATTGGTGCAGAGACCAATCTAGTTTGGAGATCCCGAAAGGAACGCTCACACTCACTATTCCAATTATAATTGGACGAGCTAATTGCCTGTCGACGATTCGAGCCTCTGGGCTTGCCAGCAGAAAAGCCCGCATTCACCATATCAATAAGAGGCTTTGCAACCTGTGAGAACCTGGGGATAAATCTCCGATAATAACCCCATCTCAGAAATGCCCTTACTTGCTTCACATCAGAGGGTGTATCGAGATTCTGTATGGCAAAACTTTGATTGTTGAGTGGCAACGCCACTACCGGAAATAGTATGACCCAAAAAAATCAACAGAATCCCTGCAGAAAACACATTTATTTGGATTAACTTTGAGACCTATCGATCTTATCCTCTCCAAGACCATACCCAACCGAACTAAGTGGTCGTTGAAATTAGTTGAAAAAATTAACATATCGTCCAAGTATACTAATAAGGATTTGAACATAAAATCAGACATGGAGTTCTGCATCAAACGTTGAAATGTTCCCGCAGAGTTAGTCAATCCCATCGGCATTCTCGTATATTCATATAATCCGAAGGGTGTACAAAAGGCAGTTTTATCAGCATCTTCCTGCTTCATGGCCACCTGGTAGTAACCACTAGTTAAATCAAGAGTGGTAAACAATTTTGCGCCATTTAGCGAATCCAAATAATCATCGATGCGAGGCAAAGGGTATGCATCCTTAATAGTTTTTTTTATTTAACTCCCGATAGTCCACACAGAGGCGCAAAGATCCATTTTTCTTCCTGACTAAAACCACAGGCGAGCCCAGGGCTGACACTCTCACGAATAACCTGTTTCTGCAGGAGATCCGCAATATGATTTTGCACCTCTGTATAGAATGCAGGCGGGATTCGCCTGTATGGCAATTTAATGGGATTAGGATCCTGTAAACGGATTTGATGCTGAACTTTATCCGTATAACCCATATCATATTCATCACAGGAAAAGACATCGTTATATTTTCATAAAGGGCCAACATCTCAGCCTTTTGAGTTGAGACCCATGCATTTGACTAAGTCGAATCTCTTGGAACCCACATATACATTCGAGGATCCCACCACCCCAAATCTAACAGTACTAGACACTGCACACTCTACCGACGTTGCCGAGGTGATATTACATTCCAGTTCCCCAGTAGAGTCAATGCTACAAATATTACCCACTATCGTACCATTAGAAAGTAAAATATCTTCCTTAGTAATATTCAACACATGAATAGCAAAACCCCCTATGCAACACAGTCACCGTATTGCAACATACAATTCCTTTCCAAATAAAGAACGGTTAGATTCAAAATGACATGTCGACCAAGCTAATCCCCCTTTAGACTCTAACAAACAACACCCAACGAACTAGCTCGATATGTGACTTCCTTCCTTTAGCAGACCAAATAAAGGCTGGAAGAGAGGATGTACAACTTTCACTGGTACAGACGGAATTGAAAAACCCAGAATAGGTCGAAACAACCGCAGGCGGCTAAGGATATTAGTGCCGATGATAGCCTGATAATCACTATTAATATTAGAAGAGGTTTCCTTAAAGATATAGAATCCACAATCCTTGAGATAAGTACTATAAATCTCAATGTTAACGACGACATGTCCTAAGTAAGGAATAGATAAACCATTGGCAGCTTTTAGTTGCACCCAATTATCCCCATCTAACATAGACTCGGAAAGTATGCATGAAACGCACCCTCTGTGATAGCCGACACTTGAGAACCTGTGTCAATGAGACACCTAAAACATTTCCGCTATAGTAACATTTTTCAGCGGGTGATCCCTACCAGCGTCGGTCCTGGGCTCTGTTTTCCGGCACCAGGACGAGCCTCTCCTGAGTGAGTGCCATTTAACATTTGCACCGACAATTACGTTCCCATGTCCCACACGACCGCATCTATAACATCGGAGTGGGGTCTCTATCTAATCACCCTCTCCCGAAACTGGGGAACAGGGCACAGAGCGATACCATGCTCCAGATAGCCGCCACCTGTGTGGTACCTAGAGCCTCTGTTTAACATGGATTCCAAGTGTTCCACACGACTACTCAGCCCTTCAAATGCCCTGGAATCCGGTCCAGGTGCCGGGTTCACCTCAAATCGCAGAGCTTCATCTCTACAATTTAGAAAGGTGGTGGAAGGATCCCGCGACACCAAGGTCACCAACATCCGAACGAGACTGTTGCTCAAGGACGCAACAAAACGATCCGAAGGTTATTTGGACTAGGGAACTGAACCCTCCTGGTCTGAGCTGAAGTGACCTTGTGAAAATGCCCGCCAGACGATGGGAGTAGGCCAGGCAAATTCCCCACCCGCTGGGACGAACCAAAAAAACGGACAAGATAGCCTGAGCAGACCTATTGTCTCCAAATACCTTTAGAGACCATTAGCAGGATTTCGGATCCTGCGATGACATCATCTGGATCTCGTTCTGTCGAACCACATCAGAGACATGTTCAAAAGAGTCTCAATTCTATCCTGTCCACGATTCCATAGTATTTCCAATACTGTCGGATGTCCCTCACAAATTCGTCCACGGATGGACCATCTCGATCCCCAAACGTCCGCAGGGTCCTGCAGGAGTGGACGAGGGAGATTATATGGTGCAGTAGCCAATGGCGCCGAAAAATTCGGCCAGTTATCCCCAATCGGCGCTGGATGAGTTACCGTTTCAGGGGAGGTAGGTGCTGGTGCGGTGGTAGCCGCTTCCAACAGAACATCCTCGCAGTTCTTGCCCCCTCTGGTATTCCTATGCGTCATCATAAAAGTGTACACCAAGAATCAAAAATGGTAGTAAAAAATTTATATATATATAGATATAGCAACAATTCAGTGAGCAGGAAATACAATCCCTACCGACATAGATATATATTCGAAAGAGAACGATTTCAAATATTGACCCAAAAACGAAAAAAATCATCACTCCATCACTGCAATGCCTGTGATCAATCCATACCCGGCGCACTCAATAGACATATGGCATTGTCATAAGTAGATAATCTCACTTTCACCACTATACACCCGTCATTTATACTGACAAACATTAGCAATGTCAATCCCCGGGAGTGTATTCTTAGAACAGCAAATATACAAACCGTTATGAAAATCACTGGTAAAAATAGGTAATCAAGAAGTTCGATTGCTAGTCGTTCCACACAAAATGCAACCAATTAAATAATCTCTGAAAAATAGCAATATTAGGAATGATAGGAAACAAAGTAGTACTTACTAATATTGTAACACTTGATGTAAATGTCTTAGAAAACACATGGCAATAAACATATGTATCAGGCTTGTAGTCGTAGTAGTGATCTCCAGGGTCCATCGAGAGAGGTAGAATGACAGGAACAGTGTTCTTGACCGGTAGATGTGGTCTCAGAGAAGAGCTGTTGTTGAATAATAAATTGCTAAAGTCTTGAGGATGGAGAAAATATATGACCGGTGGGTAGCTCACGCCGGTCACCTTCCCTGTAGGAAGGAGAATAAATAATAAATTGCGAAGATCCTTGAGGATGAAGAAAATATATGACCGGTGGTGGCTCCGCCTGGTCACCTTCCTGTAGGAAGGAGAATAAATAATAAATTGCGAAGATCCTTGAGGATGAAGAAATATATGACGGTGGGTGGCTCCGCGAGTCACCTTCCCTCAGGAAGGAGAATAAATAATAAATTGCGAAGATCCTTGAGGATGAAGAAAATATATGACTGGTGGTGGCTCAGCCGGTCACCTTCCCTGTAGGAAGGACAATAAACAATAATTTGCGAAGCTCCTTGAGGATGAAGAAAATATATGACCGGTGGGTGGCTCACGCCGGTCACCTTCCTGTAGGAAGGATAATAAACAAGAATTTGCGAAGCTCCTTGAAAGTGAAGAAAAGATATGACCGGTGGGTGAATATCCGCAATTATCCGCACCATCATAGCCGAAGAAGCATCGTAAAAAAACGTGTACCTTGTAGATGATATATATAAAATAAACTATGAAATCATAACCAGACTCACGATTGATCCACGAATGCCGATACAGTTAGGGCAGATCGTAATTTTTTCTGACACTATTTCTGTTGTAGGTCCCCCTTAATTTGCTGTGGCTGATATTGATTGGGTGGACCTTTACTTCATGGCTATATCAGACTACTCTTTGATGAATCATTTGAGTTATGATGGTAGCTCTATAGTAGTTATGTGATAATTCATGGTAACTCGAACAATGATATAAAGTACGAACAGTTATAGTTTCATCTTCATTTATTTCTGATTCTGATGTATAATCATGGACAAACCCAAAATACATCTGATCGTGTCTAAAGTTTATGTCATCTCTTCGTCTGTTTGTTTACTCTGGCCATAGTTACTCAATCGTCACTCACTACACAAAAGCGTCATGTCTCGTAGTTATGTGTTGCACTTCTACTTAGAGAGTACAACACATAGTCTAAACTATATAATATTTAATACTACACTAACTATCTGGCTAATTGTCTGTCCCTCGGCTGCCACCTGGGGGGGACTGGCTATCGTAGCTATCCTCTACAATATCACCAGAATTAGAAGCAAAATTTCTGGCTTGTAAACAGCATAAGAAGCTCCTTATCCATATTGTTACATGTAGTATTGTGAAACATTGTGTTGATCAATTTAGTGGTATGTGTGCTAATGGATGTCCAAAGGCAAGCATTATCCCCACTGTCTAATGTATTATTAAACAATTACAGAAAAAATGCATAATGATAAAACAGTCAGTTCTTCTAACAAGAGAAAATTGGCCAAATTTTCACATTAAGTTTCATCAATTAACACTTTGCAACAACCTTCAGTTTACACATCAAAATCTCAAGGCAAACTTTAAGAAACAATATGTATAAGCTAATTTGCAATGTTTGCATGACGGGCGTTTTTGTTTTCAGTTCATCTGATATAATTTGCTGTATGTGCTTCAAATGTCTATAAAATGTATAAACTTGGAAGGGTACTTCAAACTTCACTAGCAAGTAATTGTTTATAGTCAATTGTTTACAATATTTATCATTACATATCAATGATCTAAGTAAGATGGACATATATAAAAGAACAACAAAGTGTGCTACAGTTAAAGCAACTTCTGTGTCTGTTAGAAATGTATATTGTACCTTATTATACAGCTATGTATTACATTATAATGCAACTGTTGTTCTGCAATACTTTGTTAATCATTTTGAGCTTCTACATTGAATTTTCTTAAAGCTGTGTTAAATATGAATAAAATCAAATATGAATAAAACCATGATCATTTGATTAAAATAAAATTCATTTTATGACCATATCTCAAGTTTATTATTATCTATAATCCATTTACGATGTTTGTCATTAAATGTATGTCTGTACAGTAATGGATTTCGTAAAGAGATCTTAAGAATATAGTCAGCCCCCTTTTCTTATCTAGGTCAGGGAATACCTGGCGAGTTGTAAGGCCTGGGCTATAGCCTGGCTGTGCATCACACCAGTCTGTGATGCAGTCAAGTTCCCTCTGTATCCTACTGGTATTCTCATAACTGTCTATACAACATGTCATCAGTAAATGTCAATGTTTTACCTCTTCCATCAAGTTGTTGTTCTGTGATTGACACCATGTATATGTTGAATAAACTGGTGAAAGAGGAGAGCCTTGTGACAAGCCTGACCAGATAACCAACCACCACATCGTAGTAAAGTCTTCCTCTTGAACAGCGCAGCAATCTATCTTATGAATAGAGGGTGAGCCTGGAGTTAGATAAGCTGGTGAATGAGATAGTCATAGTGCATTCTGTGTATAAGTCCCCCATTGCTGCACAAGTTTCTATACCTGCATGAAAACCCTAGAAGACATCAT
Organism: Arion vulgaris; assembly: GCA_020796225.1. Lineage (NCBI taxonomy): Eukaryota > Metazoa > Mollusca > Gastropoda > Stylommatophora > Arionidae > Arion > Arion vulgaris. The sequence continues at coordinate 6,460,850 of CM036771.1, read as the reverse complement.
TGGTGAAGACCACATCATTACACAATGTCTCCTTATAATTTAAAATAACGGTGTAAACACATGTATATACGAGGCATGTTCAAATGAAAACGGACTTGTGGATTTATTTAAAAAGTATCATACGCAAATTAAAAGTTTCAACAGAATTAAACAAAGCAACCACTTGTGAATAAGAATGCACCTGGGTTCATCAGAAAAAATCTCTGTATGCATTTAGGCAAGCATTCCACTGTTTAGGTAGATGTCGAATGTCCCCGGGGCTGCTCACTGAACCAGTGGTCACCGCTGTCTTCACTTCACGCTGCTGGCCTGTTGAATCGCTGTCCCTTTAGTGCTTTCTTCAACGGTCCGAAACAAATGGAAATCACATGGGGACAAATCGGGACTATAGGCTGGGTGGTGAAGAACTTCCCGATTCTTCTTTGCCAATGTTTCCTGCACAATTTTGCGACGATGGACGAGCGTTGTCAGCAGATCTTGCACGGCCAGGTCAGGCGCATATTGTTGCAACAGAAGAAGCCATAGCCTTGCTTGATAAAGCAGTACTGACTGACCGTCGTCGGAGCTTCTTCGCTTGCAGAAGAATTCCATATGTCAATTGGGACAGCCCACATGGTTGTTCAGAAGAAATTGAAATATCGGAAGGTGTGTTCACAGTGGGTCCCACGGATGTTGACTGACCACCATAGGGAAGAACGGATGGGGTGGAGTTTGAACCACTTGATGCGTTACAGGACAGAGGGTGATGCATTTCTGTTGAGCATTGTGGCAGGTGATGAATCGTGGTGCCACCACTATGAACCGAGCAGCAAATTGACAGCATGCAATGGAAACATCCAGGTTCACCAAAACCCAAAAAATTCAAGACACAGGTTTCTGCTGGGAAGGTTATGGTGACCGCATTTTTGACCATGAAGGGCTTTTGTTGACGATTTTAAGGAACCTGGTGTCAACATCAATGCCGCCCATTATAAAGACACTTTAGACAAGCTGCATAAGGCCATCAAGGCTAAGCGACCAGGCAAGCTTTCTCAAGGTGTGATTCTTGTCCACGACAACGCTCATCCGCACGCGTCGCAAAATTGTGCAGGAAATATTGGCAAAGAAGGATTGGAAGTTCTTCATCATCCAGCCTATAGTCCCGATTTGTCCCGTGTGATTTCCATTTGTTCGGACCGTTGAAGAAAGCACTAAAGGGACAGCGATTCAACAGCTGAGCAGACGTAAAGACAGCGGTGACCACATGGTTCAGTGAGCAGCCACGTACCTTTTTCTCGGACGGCATTCGACGTCTACCTAAACAGTGGGATGCTGGCCTAAATGCATACGGAGATTTTTTCTGATGAACCCAGGTGCATTCTTATTTACAAGTGGTTGCTTTGTTTAATTCCGTTGAAACTGTTAATTTGCGTATGATACTTTTTAAATAAATCCACAAGTCCCGTTTTCATTTGAACATGCCTCGTATAATGATATACAGATAATTGTACATATAGTGATGTTGAGAGAGTCTATCCAAACATTAGAGTTGTGAATCCTAGTCTCTAACCAGATTGAGAGAGATGGATGTCGATATTGGTACAGCCAGAAAAGAATGACATACCAAATATGCAAAAATATTGATTAATCAACATCGCACTGGCATGTTGGGCTGCTGGATGCTGCTGAATTTGTTGAGGCAGAGATAGGAGCACCTTTGGAGATGTCCGGAGTGCAATGATGATAGTCCTCAGATAACAGATAGGGATATATAGATGTATGTATATATATATATATATTGGATGGTGATGTTCACAGATGAAGATGATATATATATATAATGTTGATCACTGATCAAGATATATATAATGTTGATGTTGACAGATCAAGATATATATAATGTTGATGTTGACAGATCAAGATATATATAATGTTGATGTTGACAGATCAAGATGGTGACAATGATAATGTGTTTCAATCCAAGCAATCCAAAAGCAAACTAGCCCCTGTCAATGGATGCAGGGATTCCCCAATGTTTCAGAACATTAAAATGTTCTTTATTCAGGTAATTTATATGTTTCGTACATTTCTTTTTATAATCCTGTTTTACCTCACAGAATTATAAGAGACTTTTTTAGAACGGATTCTTGTGTCCGCTTTATATATGGTGTTATGTTATGCGATCGACGTCACGGCACATTGGGCATTCCCATATGTTCTCCTTCCTCTGCTGCAGCAGCTATACCAAAGTCCACTTCCTCATTGTACCCATAAGAAGTTGATTAGGATATCTTCTCTCTCTACCACAAAGACGACATTGTCTGGCATCCCAAATTTAACTCCTAATTCTTGCAATCGGTCCAGTATCTGAAACTCGCCCATGTCACATAATTGAGTGCAGAGCGCATTGATGACATTGACTCTGTCCACCTTGAAATATATGGTGTATTTCGCTGCATTTGTTACTGGTTACTAAACTGACGTCATTGCACTCTGGGCAGACCTATAGGTGCTCAGTCTCCCCAACAGATATCAAAGAGTATGCATACTGATGGTACTCATGGTTCGCTGATTAAACACACTCCTCACTCTGCCCCTCAGACATCCAGCTCTACTTGTACAACGAGTATCTCCAAACTCCTTCAATCGCTGGATCGATTCAACATCTATTTTAGTGTCCTCATCCAACAGGCAGTCGCGAAGAGACCGAAGAACATTCCCTTATCCATCTTCAACTCCCCAACAATCGATGCTGTTGATTCAAGCCTGTCCACTCTCTCATTAGCACAAACACTCACACGCCCAGACAGTAGATCCACATAATCCTTTGGAGGTTAGAAACTTCTATAGACGACATCCACTCATACCGAAACCTGCCCTTTTGGATCTTGTGAATCATTGACTGAGAGTCAGATATAACAATGACCCCAGTAAATGCATATTATTTTTGTGGTCCATCTTATGCGTGGACCTTTTACCCTATATATTGGCTCTCTGGGACTCTGTTTACTGGGGCAGTTGTCATATTTGACTCTCAATTGATGGTTCTGGTTACAAAATGGCAGTTTGCAGTATGAGTGGATGTCGTCTATTGAAGTTTCGAAAATTCCTGAGACTTACGTGGATCTACTGTCTTGGACATTTTGGTATTTGCGGCAATAAGAGAGAAATGGACTGTATCAACATCATTCATTGAGAGACCAAAGAATGTCCCTCTTTTAATTCCTCGACAATCAATGCTGTTTATGCAAGCCTGTATGATTTGAATGACACGATCCTTAAGTCACAGAGACCTCCAATATAAAAAACTTCATGGGAATAAAAAAAGAATCTCTAAACAATTGTAGAATTCATCATGAGAACTTGTCTAATTATGTTTTCATCATGAGAATTTGTCTAATTATGTTTTCATCATGAGAACTTGTCTAATTATGTTTTCATCATGAGAATTTGTCTAATTATGTTTTCATCATGAGAACTTGTCTAATTATGTTTTCAACATGAGAATTTGTCTAATTATGTTTTCATCATGAGAACTTGTCTAATTATGTTTGCATCATGAGAATTTGTCTAATTATGTTTTCATCATGAGAACTTGTCTAATTATGTTTTCATCATGAGAATTTGTCTAATTATGTTTTCATCATGAGAACTTGTCTAATTATGTTTTCATCATGAGAATTTGTCTAATTATGTTTTCATCATGAGAACTTGTCTAATTATGTTTTCAACATGAGAATTTGTCTAATTATGTTTTCATCATGAGAACTTGTCTAATTATGTTTGCATCATGAGAATTTGTCTAATTATGTTTTCATCATGAGAATTTGTCTAATTATGTTTTCATCATGAGAACTTGTCTAATTATGTTTTCATCATGAGAATTTGTCTAATTATGTTTTCATCATGAGAATTTGTCTAATTATGTTTAAACACTTTTAAGTGTTCAGAAGAAGAAGAAGAAGAAACAAAATGAAAGTTCCCTATTGATTCTATTTTGTAATCTTTCAGACTATTTCAACAACATTTTTCCCTAAGATAGTTGGAGCAGTGGCAACTTGTGTGTTTCTCATCTGTCTGCTAGATTTCAGCAACAAGTACTTGACAGTACAGGAACTAGAAAGAGCTGGACTTTACCAAAGCACTGTAAGTACTTTTTTTTTAAATTTATCAAACTGCTTTGTTCTCATCTTCTTTTGTTTGTTAGATGGTGGATTGAGTCTCATTGTGGCTGAGGCACGATCTTTTAACCTAAGAAGGTGTCTTTTAGTTATATCAATATATTGGCCTTCTTTCTTGATGTGGCCTGGGACTAGTCCTAAACAAGAACTGTTTGTTGAGTATTGTGTTCTGGTATGTGTGTACAGTCCTGAAATATTTCTTTAGGATATCCACTTTAAAAAAATTCCCTTGTGGCTTCCACTCAAGTGCTTGTTTAGTGAAACTTGACTGTGTCTTCCGCAGGGTACTCCTGACCCAAGACTATGTTTTCATCCTAACTTTAAAATTTCAAGTAACTACAATATTTCAGTTTCCAAGACATGGCACAGTTTGTGATTGAATGTTCCACGATGTTTCTTGAATTATTTGACATTTCCTTTCCTTTTTATTTGTATGTTTGTGCAATACTCTCGGCAGATGGCGTGCCCTTTGTGCAGAGAAGGACCGAGCCATATGGGGTCAAACCCTGCGCAATTAAGTCAATACTCCGGTTTTAATGCCATTTAAACTATAAAATACTTTCTTGAATTTCTTTCACAGGACCAGTACCTTGACCTACAAATTTCAATGACAAATGCACGTCTGCAAACCCATTCAGACTACATAAACACCGTAGACTTTCCAGCATTTCAATCTTCAATGAGTAGCTACATCTCCAGGCACAGAACTGTACTGAGCATATATCGGAAACATCTTCAAGGATTGCAGGTAACATTTGTACATTTTTTCAGTTTATTTCTGTATGGTGTTTGTTTACTCTAATTTAAGTAACTGATCAAGAATGTAACTGATAATTTGAACATGACGGCTGCAGACGCAGCACGTCTGGCCTATGAGATCGAGAGATTCCGAAGGACTGTTAGGGTGACAAAGTTCTGTTAAGGACAAGCTATTTGATGAGATGAGTTTGCCCATGTGGTGGCAGGGCCCGCAAGGAAAGCAAAAAATAGTACCACTGCGACGTAAGAGGCTACTGATATAGGGGTCTAGGAAAGCTACCCTAGTAAATAAAATGTCTGGAAATCAGATTTGTAGGCGCATAGATGCACAGTGTAAATCGCTCTTAGGCTCAGATCACATACAGATCACACAGAGTGGTTAACAAGTAGTCGATATGGAGCATTCGAAGAAGAAGAAGAATAAGATGAGTTTATTTGCTGCCATAAAGTAGCATCTGGCCGAATGGATTAGAGCGCAGACTCCCATTCAGGAGTCCCAGGTTCAATTCCCGGTAAGGCCAAGAAGTCAAATTTTAGAATCGTACTTTGGTGACTAACCATGTGTGCTTTGATCTCTTTCTTACACAGGAAGATCTCAGCAGCAATAGACAAACTCTGTAGCGCCGACGAGGGTCCTCGATGTCATTCTGAAAACAGTGAAAACATTTTATAGTAAATTTATTTTAATCTTTTTAATAAATTTTGCCTGGATTTGTAGCCTACTCTTATTGATTGTCGACTGCCAAGGATTCATTTACGTGCTTAACTAGAGGTTAAGACTAAAGACTTTCATTTTAACCTCTGTCTCCGATAGGACTAGAAACTTTGGAAAAATATCCCAATCGCCCCACGCAGGGCAGCAACAAAGCACTTTTGGAGCGAGAGGTGAGCACCTTACCTCCATATGGCTTTACGGGGTTCTTTGTGGCGTAGAGGGTAGGTGCTCGTCTCTCGTGCCAAAGGTACCAGGTTTGCTCTCTTGTGGATATTTTTACCAGATATCCTTGATATCAGTGTAGGTGGGGGGACTGCCTAGAGTAGTTGATAGTAGCTCGGCCTGCTAGCTGTGAGACGCCTCATAGCTCGGGTTCGAACCTACTGTCCGGCATTTGTTCGAGTCCCCTGGTCATACTCAGGACGATAACGTGAGTACCTCTGAAGTCAGAGAAAATCTGCCTGTATGGCGAGGAATACTAATTACGAGTACATTGAGCACATGGCTGCCAGTGTAAAGTAATTTACAATGTGCACGCTGCTGTCATTGTAAGAAATTGGAAAACGGATTTTCACGCAAAAATCAGTTTCAGAGATGAAACTCGTCTGAGTTGAAAGCGGACGAAAAAAAAAAAAAAAAAAGTGTAGGTGAGATTGAGTTCTTAGTCCTATTGGAGCCGGACGATAAAATGTAGATCTTGTGTTTAATTTGAGCATGTAAAAGAATCCTTGGCAGTTCAAAATTTAGAAGAGCAGGCTGGAAAGCCTCTGTCCGGGCAAAATTCATTATAAAATTCCTTATATACTCATAAAATTCATTATAAACTTCCTCCAAAAATATATTCCTTATATAATTATAAAATTCATTATAAACTTCCTCAAAAAATATCTTCATCATCTTCTAAATGACATCGAGGACCCTCGCAGATTCTACAGAGTTTGTGCACTGCAGCTGTGATCTTCCTGTGTAAGAAAGAGATCGGAGCACACATGGTTACTCATCAAAGTGCAATAATGATGGTCCTATCAATCAAGCAACCTTACCCACCACGCCAGAAAGTAGTTAAGTAAAAATCTTAAGTATAGTAAATAATGATCTCAATAGCATAGCTCAGTATTTCTCCGGCACATGTTAGAAGTGTGGCAATGGAAAGTTTAAACTGGTTAGAAACATGTCACTACACTCATGACATTACATGGGCTGTATATCAGTACAATAATCATTATAACATCCTCTTGTTGATTATTGCATTATTGTTTCATTGTATGTGATGTGTAATGAATATGAAAACATAAGTTGTAACACATTATTCTTCTCAGAATCTCAGTACAGAGATGTACTGTGAGCATCTCAAGACTATAGGCATTCCTGGAAATTGTAGTGGTCCTGCTGCACAGTCTGAGGAAAAGGACAAGATCAAGTGGAATACTATTACTTCAGTGACCCATGCTTGCAAGTTTGAACCAATTGTTCCAAATATTTTCAACAGGTAAAGAGTTTCTGAAACAATCTAATACTTACTGGCTAATTGTAGCCTTCTCATACTGTTTTGAATCATGGTACTATCATTGTGTATGCTGAAGTGTTTACACTTGATGAGGAGAAATCTCAGTCCATTGGGTGGGATCAACTGAGTTATCAGTTATATGAGGACTATCACTATAGCACTCTGGACATGTCAATAGGCTCTGATCCCTGCCTCAATAAATCCCGCAGCTTTCAGTGGCCCAACATGCCAGCACAATATTGATAAATACATTTTTTGCATACTTGGTACGCTGTTCTTTTCATGCTGTGCCAATGTTGACACCCATCTCTCTCAATCTAATCAGTGTGTAGGACTCATAACCCTGAAATTCCTCTGTCCTCATAGACTCTCTCAATGCGTTAAGAATGTCATTTTGGTCCATCGTAGTGCCTTCTGATATCATAGCAGTGCCAGCCGTTTTATCAACTTCTTTATTACCCCTGACTCCTACATGACCAGGGATGAAAAGGCAGGTAATTTCTCTGATCTTGGTCTGTGCCAGTACCCCTCTACCTAGTATCATCTCATCATTTCTGTTTCGACTTTATCAATCATAGTCATGGAGTAACTGAGTGAAAACACAAGAGTAGATATGAGATGCCAACAACATCAACGTTTCTGTAACCCCCAACATCTTCATTGTCCAATCACTTGGGGATATCGAGTAAACCCCACTGGCCATTCTTATAATATTTCCTTCATTGTAGAGTAACACTTGAAATACAACAATCTCCAGCATAAAGACGAAAAATGTGATATTTACTGTAGCTTGACAATGACTTGTTAAATCTACCTAAAGTTATCATGTTAGATTCTCAATTCATGCTGTAATATCTCTGAACTAAAGGCGAAGGATTGACTCTATTGTGCTGGGTCCCCCCATATGGTTCCATCCCTGTCAGAAGAAATGGCAGGCCATCTGTCAAGAGTGTTGCACAAAGCACACACTCCGTAGCTCTAATAACAATCATAGGGATCTACTGAACAAATGTCACTTGTGATGAAGTCCATATTCAAGCCCACAACCTTCACAATGAAAAACAAATGTCTTAACCACTTCCTCATTGAGAGCTCCTGTCTTAACCATTTCCTCATTGAGACCACCTGTCTTAACCACTTCCTCATTGAGACCACCTGTCTTAATCACTTCATCATTGAGAGCCCCCTAAATTTTGAAAATGCTTCATTGTTGGACATGAGGGGATGCTATCTAAGCTGGTGGTCTGTTTATGTCTTTGGACATGAGTGGATTATATCTAAGCTGCTGTCTGTTATGTCCTATGTGGATCTACTGTCTTTGGACAATGTAGGAGTTTGCAATAAACAAAAAATGTCACCAATTTGTGCACCAAAAGTTTTTGTTAATCATCTTCTAGTATGTACATTTCTATTTTTTCTCTAGAATGCCGTCAGATAAACGATCATTTACAGAGCGACAGATGGAAGTAGTGCTAGAGAGCCTCCGATACATCATTTTCTACACAAGTCAGCTGGGGGTGATCTACCTATTTGTCATTGTTCTCAAGGAGCTGACCAGTGCTGTTGTTTGGATTCTTATCCAGAGGTGGGTTTTGTGTGGATTCTTATCCAGAGGTGGGTTTTGTGTGGATTCTTATGCAAAAGTGAGTTTTGTGTGGATTCTTATCCAAAAGTGAGTTTTGTGTGGATTCTTATCTAAAAGTGAGTTTTGTGTGGATTCTTATCCAAAAGTGAGTTTTGTGTGGATTCTTATCTAAAAGTGAGTTTTGTGTGGATTCTTATCCAAAAGTGAGTTTTGTGTGGACTCTTATCTAAAAGTGAGTTTTGTGTGGATTCTTATCCAGAGGTAGGTTTTGTATGGATTCTTCACTTGTATAAGATGGAATTAACATAGAAATGTGTGCTTGATGTCTCACTGTGAGCAAGTAATGACACATTACTTGCTGTTTATGTAAGACCTGCGATAAATTTCACAACAAATATATCAACAACAAAACATGTCTTTTTTATTGTAAAGTATCTTTAACAGTTTAAGAAAAATAGAGAAATCCTTTATTTTTTAGTTAATAAAATACTTTCATAACATACTATTAAATATAAATTTGGGAAGTTTAACTTGAATGTGTGGTGCAGACCAAGAATATATGGAATATGTGCGTCAAATAATGGCAGATTTGCAAAAACAGTGTCAGCAGATAAATCAATAAGTAATCCTTCAAATAACATGTCAAAAATCAGTTGATATGTTGTTGTTTTGAGTTTAGTTGTTGTTAGTAATCCTTCAAATAACATGTCAAAAATTAGTTATGTTGGTGTTTCGAGCTTAGTTCTTGCCATGTCTTTGTTTTAAGAAAACTGCCATTGTACCTATTTTTGTAACTATCACTAGAAAGAAGATATTTTATGATAGGAATGCCCGCCTGCCCAGCGTGTTTGTAGCGCATTGGACGACGGGTGACAAGCCCCCTGTGAGTGCGGTTCAATTCCGCGGGCTGGCAGAAAAGCCACAGGTTCTCCATATTTATGGTGTTCATGGCACTGAGCCAAAGAACTGAAAGCTCAAGTGCTTCTAGATCGAAAAAAATAAAATTATAGGAATACTGAACGTAATGTTGTTAAGAAAACTGGTGTAGAAGAATTTTTATTAATTTATTGCAAGCAAACTGAATATTATTAACTCTTTCCCCGCCCATTTATTTCCTCAATTTTTAAGCAGTTAATTCAAGAGAAGTAAAAGAAAAAAAACAATTTTTAAATTACGATCCCAACTACTCGTCAATAAATAAACATATATATATTATTATATACTAAATTGAAGAAAACTGGACAACCCAATAGAATAACACGGTTAAAAAGTAGTATAAGTAAAACAGTAGAAGTAAAACTAGAAAGACTTCTTACAAGGTAAGCAACTCTATGGCGCAGTGTGCGGCTTAAAGCGTGCAACAGACTTCAGCCATGGCGCAGTGTGCGGCTTAAAGCGTGGAAAGAGTTAAGAAAGCTGGTTTAGAAGAATTTTTATTAATTTATTGCCAGAATACTGAATATTATTAAGAAAGATGTTTTAGAAGAATTGTTATTAACTTATTTCAGATAAACTGAATTATTTCAAATATTTTCTGCAGGTCTGGAATGATCAGGTTGAGAATCATTGTGGAACATGATCAAGATGAGACTGGACAGTGACTACAAGATTTATGATTTTTTTCTTGTTTGTTGGTGGAATAAAATGTTATACAATGGAGAGTTAAGTCAAACTGATAAGAAATGATAAGAGAGTTAGCAGAAAGCAGGTTTTTACATAGACAAATATACCTCTCTTACTGTATTTGGATTTCATTGATGAGTTTTACTTATAATATCATAAGTAATAATAATACAAAAATGGTTGCTATATTTTTCCCCTATTTCATTTGTTATTTTCTCCTTAGGGAATACATCACTATTTTACAGGAGGTCTGTATTAAGTTAATTTATGTTTGTCTCCAAAACATTCTTAGAACATTCTGGACAGAGAAGAGAACAAAACAAAGACATCCTACAAGACCTGCATCTCGAGGAGCATTGGCTCATAAATAGCATCATGTCCTGAAAGATGAAATATTTTGTTCACATTAAATATCACAGTGGTTTGGTGAGAATGGTAATGGAACGCATGGCTACTTCAGTATGAGGTATGAGATGACCAAGACAAAGGTGCGGCGGGACATCAAAGAAACCTTGAACATGGCACGGGAAGAGGCAGGAGAACCAGCTACAGACAGTTTGTCAGGTGGGCTGTGATGAAAGCGATGTTCCTTAATGCCCATGCTACTACTGCAATGTATGTCTCCATTAGTCATGATTTGAGTTGTGGTTTGTTTTACATAATGAGGTTGCCAACTCCAAAATGTAGCCCTTCTCGTAGAACATGAGTGAATAAAGTAAGTTGATTCTGGTCTTTAGGCGATGTATGGAGACCTATAAATCTGATGTGGTCAGAGCTGATCAGATCTAGAGAGAAATGAGGGGTGACTGCAGTGATATTTAATAAATTGGCATTTTATGATAAAGATGTGTATGTATGTATCACATAAGCAAGCAAAATGAATAATTAAATCATAAAACTAACAAAAATCCAATGTTACAACTATAAGTCTTTGTCAAGAAACATACACACATGCACAATGAATACCAAACAAACTAAATCATGGATCCAAATAGGATGGATGATTTAAAAATGGATACATTTTATACCTGCCCGTCTGCATGGCAAAATATGGACACCTAAGAGCGGAAGTCATGTGTCTGGTCAGCCACCGATATGGGCAGAGCAATGTATGATGGTTCAAAATGAAAGGGAGAGACAACTCTACTTAAGTGAAACCAGTGACAGGGAAGTAATTAGAGCCGTACAAACTTGGGACACCCCATCCCCAATTTACTTTGTTATTACCAATGGATGAAGTATGGAAGAGAACTGCAAGAATGCATATGTATGCATAAGTGGAGACATTGCACTAGATCGTATTCAAGCAACATACCTGTAGGGGTTGGAACTAGACAATTGTACAGCTAAAATGACACTGCTCTTTAGTAAGTAAGTACGGAACCTGTTTTCATTCCATGAGGTATAATGAGGAATACAGTGTTACTCCTTCATATTGCTGTCACCAACGACACACAATGTGTGATAGGATCAACATCACATCCCCGCATTTTACTTTCCAGTGTTTTACTGGTATCCAGTTGAGACTGAGTTGACCTGAGAACCATAGTCTTAAAATATCCCACTACCACTGTTGAATTTGATCCTGGGACTACATGTCTACGATCAAGTGCGCTAATAACTACACTATCACAGCTCTCATTCTGTTCTTTATTTCCCAATATTTGTAAAACATGACAAAAATAGATTGTTATTGCTCTTTATGTCATATAATTCTTAATTTACAGGGCAGCATGATATGACTAAAAAGATAAGATTAAATCAGAATACTTCGCTCCAAAAAAGTTAAATTTTTCATTGGCATCAATATGTTATTTTATTCTTCTATTAATGAAAATTAAAGACATCACATGACCATTATCACATGTCCATAAGTAATAACCAATACAGATCTGTTTAAAAAAAGATCAGGCCTGCACACAAAGAAACCTTATCAAAAGAATAAGAATCCGACAATCAAGGTTCTTCTGGCATATAATGCGAAGAGAAGGTTTATAACATTTGGTAACAACAGGTAAAATTCAGGGAAGGAGAGATCGCGGAAGACAGGGAGAAGATGCTGGATGGCCTGACATCATGGTTCAACATTAGATCGATATCAGAACTGATTACATGCACCAAGCAGAGAGAGTTGTGGAGAGACATGATTGATTGGTGAAAGGACTGGTCGGTTGGTACAAAGAATGATTGATTGGTGAAAGGGCTGGTCGGTTGGTACAAAGAATGATTGATTGTTGAAAGGACTGGTCGGTTGGTACAAAGAGTGATTGGTTGGTGAAAGGACTGGTCGGTTGGTACAAAGAGTGATTGGTTGGTGAAAGGACTGGTCAGTTGGTACAAAGAATGATTAATTATATAAGATAAGTGACTGGATTGGTTGGTTGGTAAAATAGATGAACTGTTAGATGAAAGTGTATGGGATTGAGAGAAAGATGAAAGTGTATTGGATTGCGAGAGAGAAAGATGAAAGTGTATAGTAATTACCATTATACTGTACATAACCACATTTACATATATGTCTGTCTATAACATATATATATATATATATATATATATATATATATATATATATTATTACGTGTACAAAAATGTAGCCAACTGTTGCATACATATGAGATTATGTTGTGATAAAAATAGTAACCAGATGTCTATGAAATGAATACTCTCTTATCTTACGGACACAATCCAAGCTCAAAGTGTGTTTGTATACTGAGGAGCTTTATGGCTGATGATCTATTCAATCTTTAACGTAAAAAGGAACTTCTGGCCATGCTACGGAGAAGCGTGTACTTTTGTCGGAACCAATCATAACAAAAACACAGCGTTCAGCATTACCAATGAATGTAAATATTAGTAAACACCAAACTGGCGTGTTGGGCTGCTGGAGGCGGGAATCAGAGCACCTTTGGATGTGTCTGAAATGCTATGATGATAGTTCTCTTGTAACTGATGATGATGGTAGTTCTGTTCCCTAGGCCAGTGCAATGGTTTTGTTGCTGCTCATTTTGTGAGACCAAACATTTTACAAGCCACCATGAATCTTGTCATAAGGCTCTGAATAAAGTTTACAATTTTAAGATAATAATATGATGATGGCGTGTCACTTGCAATTTTACCATGTTACAATGCTGATTACTTTGTAAAATTGTTACCTAACTTGAGTTTGTAACATTTAAAAAAAATCTAACTTTAGATTATTACATGTTTATAACATGACTTTGGTTTGTTATATATTTTATTTTGGTTCGTTATTTTATTTTCATTTGCGATTTAATTTTAGTTTGTTATATATCTGTGATTTCATGTTTGTTATATATTTGTGATTTCATGTTTGTTATATATTTGTGATTTCATGTTTGTTATATATTTGTGATTTCATTTTAGTTTGTAACATGTTTATAAAGTAAATAAATGGTTTCACAATTTAGGATTAACTGTAGTTTGTTACTTTTTTTTAACATTTGTTCCTGTTATTAAATTGTCAGCAAAATTAGCAACCAAGTCTTGCTCTTGTAGAGTTAGCAAGAAGATATACAACCAAGTCTTGCTCTTGTAGAGTTAACAAGAAGATATACAACCAAGTCTTGTTCTTGTAGAGTTAGCAAGAAGATATGCAACCAAGTCTTGTTCTTATAGAGTTAGCAAGAAGATATACAACCAAGTGTTGCTCTTGTAGAGTTAACAAGAAGATATACAACCAAGTCTTGCTCTTGTAGATTTAACAAGAAGATATAAAACCAAGTCTTGCTCTTGTAGAGTTAACAAGAAGATATACAACCAAGTGTTGCTCTTGTAGAGTTAACAAGAAGATATGCAACCAAGTCTTGCTTTGTAGAGTTAACAGAAGATATACAACCAAGTCTTGCTCTTGTAGAGTTAGCAAGAAGATATACAACCAAGTCTTGCTCTTGTAGAGTTAGCAAGAAGATATGCAACCAAGTGTTGCTCTTGTAGAGTTAGCAAGAAGATATACAACCAAGTGTTGCTCTTGTAGAGTTAGCAAGAAGATATACAACCAAGTCTTGCTTTTGTAGAGTTAACAAGAAGATATACAACCAAGTGTTGTTCTTGTAGAGTTAGCAAGAAGATATACAACCAAGTCTTGCTTTTGTAGAGTTAACACGAAGATGTACAACCAAGTGTTGTTCTTGTAGAGTTAACAAGAAGATATACAACCAAGTGTTGCTCTTGTAGAGTTAGCAAGAAGATATACAACCAAGTCTTGCTTTTGTAGAGTTAGCAAGAAGATATGCAACCAAGTGTTGTTCTTGTAGAGTTAGCAAGAAGATATGCAACCAAGTGTTGTTCTTGTAGAGTTAGCAAGAAGATATACAACCAAGTCTTGCTTTTGTAGAGTTAGCAAGAAGATATGCAGAGAATAATAATAATTAGATGAAACAAATCAGGACACCATAGCCAGAACTGCCATTTTTAGAAAACAGAGAAACATAAATAATATTGATAAAAGACAACTTGGCAGAGAAATGTGGAGACCTTGATTGCAGTGGCAGCTCGTGATCATTTTGTGGTGGGGCCAGACAAAAGTTTTCAGAAAAATCATGGTTTTGGTATGTTATATTTTAATTTATAAAATACTAAATACACGTTACACATTATTTTAGGTGGGGCCCGGCCCCAGTGGCCCTTAATGACGAGCCGCCACTACTTGATTGATTGATTGGACCATTATCATTGCACTTGTGTCAATAACCATATGTGCTCAGATCTCTATTACACATGGAAGTCTCAGCGGCGGGGCACAAGCTCTGTAGCAACGACAAGAGTTCCCGGTGTAACTTTAATTGTAGAGGAATTTTATTTTAAAATTTTTGTAAACAAATTTTGTCTGGGCAGAGATTTCCAGCCTACTATTATAGATTTTCAACTGCCAATGATTCTTTAACCTGCTCAACTTGAACACAGGCCATATTTGTATCCGTCATCTCTGATAGGACTAGGAGCTTGATCTCACCTACACTGAGAACAGGGATGTCTATACAAATATCCTGACGTTCCACATGGGAAACGAACTCAATAAGTTTGGAATTAGAGCTGAGCACCTTACCTCCACTCCACAGAGATCTTCTATGGTCAAGAAACTAACCAGGAGTCAGTCCAGAGTCACCTTACACATGATATTCACAGATCAAGAAACTAACCAGGAGTCAGTCCAGAGTCACCTTACACATGATATTCACAGATCAAGAAACTAACCAGAAGTCAGTCCAGAGTCACCTTACACATGATATTCACAGATCAAGAAACTAACCAGAAGTCAGTCCAGAGTCACCTTACACATGATATTCACAGATCAAGAAACTAACCAGGAGTCAGTCCAGAGTCACCTTACACATGATATTCACAGACCAAGAAACTAACCAGGAGTCAGTCCAGAGTCACCTTACACATGATATTCACAGATCAAGAAACTAACCAGGAGTCAGTCCAGAGTCACCTTACACATGATATTCACAGACCAAGAAACTGACCAGGAGTCAGTCCAGAGTCACCTTACACATGATATTCACAGATCAAGAAACTAACCAGGAGTCAGTCCAGAGTCACCTTACACATGATATTCACAGACCAAGAAACTAACCAGGAGTCAGTCCAGAGTCACCTTACACATGATATTCACAGATCAAGAAACTAACCAGGAGTCAGTCCAGAGTCACCTTAACCATGATATTCACAGACCAAGAAACTGACCAGGAGTCAGTCCAGAGTCACCTTACACATGATATTCACAGATCAAGAAACTAACCAGGAGTCAGTCCAGAGTCACCTTACACATGATATTCACAGATCAAGAAACTAACCAGGAGTCAGTCCAGAGTCACCTTACACATGATATTCACAGACCAAGAAACTGACCAGGAGTCAGTCCAGAGTCACCTTACACATGATATTCACAGACCAAGAAACTAACCAGGAGTCAGTCCAGAGTCACCTTAAAATGATATTCACAGACCAAGAAACTAACCAGGAGTCAGTCCAGAGTCACCTTACACATGATATTCACAGACCAAGAAACTAACCAGGAGTCAGTCCAGAGTCACCTTACACATGATATTCACAGATCAAGAAACTAACCAGAAGTCAGTCCAGAGTCACCTTACACATGATATTCACAGATCAAGAAACTAACCAGGAGTCAGTCCAGAGTCACCTTACACCTGATATTCACAGACCAGACAAAGTTTAGAATTGGTTGTTGTTCGACATCATGTCTCAAGCTACAATGCTTACCAACTGTTTCGCCAGCATTCAAATTTAAGTCGTCTGAAAACAAAAAACATGTTATTTAGAAACTCATCAAGAAATAGCTTGTCCTGAGCAGAACTTTACCACTCTAACAGTAGGTGGGGGAGGGGGAGATGACACATGCTAACCCCCTTCCTTTAACGTATGGACGCACATAGTCAGATATGATGTAGAAATGGGAATAAACAAAGGCAAGTGTTGAAAAACAAACATATGAACACATCGACAGTCAGATCTATAATCAAATTCTATCAGTTCAGAATATCTTCATTGCACTCCGGACATGTCCATAGGTGCTCCGATCTCCTTCGCAATATCCCCAACAACATACATCGACTGGTCGTATCAGTACGATTTTTGTTTGTTTAGTGGGGGATTAAAGCCTCTTTAAGCCGAGGCACGCTCCCTTCAACCCAAGGCGAACCTTTTATTGGTTATATCAGATCGTGTAGGCCAACAAACATAAAAATAAGAATTAACTCATTTCGGGGGTGGAGTAGTAGTGCGATTTTGATTGATTATTCTACTTATATAATTGTTGTGCTGTTATTTTCTGTATATATATATATGGAACTGCAGTAAAACTATTTGATTGGCAAAACACGTAATTACAAAGTACTGTAGTTTTACAAATTACAAAAACAATGACAAAATACAGCAACGTTTCGACCAACAAGGCCTTTATCAAGCAAACGAACAAACAGGAGTGACAAATTAAAATGAAACACAAATGGACGACCAAATACAAACGTATCTAAGGAAAATCTGGAATAAAAACGAATAACGAAATAAATGTAACACAAAAACACACATAAAAACTAGAAATAGAAAGGAAAAGAAACAATGAAACATCTAGTAAATATATAACTTGAATACATGCAACATATACCCATATAGATTACAAAGCAGGGGAAGAGAAAGTACTAAGAAGCATAAGAATGGAATATAACATGAATACATGCAACATATACCCATATAGATTACAAAGCATGGGAAGAGAAAGTACTAAGAAGCATAAGAATGTAATACGTTGAGCCCGCGTGGTCGCAAGGTACCATACAAAGAAATCAACCGATTCTCCAGAGCAAATCGACTGCGATCATCCGAGGAACATGATCGGATGGCTGTGACCTGGACATCGTGAGCACCTAAATGGCCAGTGTCATTGAAATGGGTGGCTACAGGGTCACAGAGCATTGGCGTATGTCGCGTAAGTGTTGGGCGAATCGGTCACTGAGCCTCTTGCCTGTCTCGCCGATATAAGCCTTGTTACACCGCTTACAGATAATAGCATAGATAAGATTACGGGACTCGCATGTGAACCCATCGTCAATAAGAAACGTGCCTAAAGGAAAAGATACAGTACGCGTCTGTATCACATAAGCACACGTGTTGCAACGCCGACGACCACACTGGACAGTGCCAAAATGAGTCTGGATATTGGACTTAAGGCGACTGTGTACCAACATATCCTTAAGACTTCTGTCCCGTCTGTAAGACACCAAAGGATAGTTGGGGAAGACAGAACGGGTCTCAGGATCTGATCTAAGGAGAGACAGATGACGGAATAAAACATTTTCACCAGGGAACTATGGGGTGGTAAGTTAAGATAAGTTTTACTCTGTCAGAGTTAGTAGTCCTATGCTGACTGGTAAGGGCCTGCTGGCGAGTGATTTTCTGAACTCGATGCATAGCCGAGACAAGCACCCTCTCTGGGTATAGGCGCCTACGAAAGAAATCAAGCATCTCGCGAGCTCTCTCAAGAAAATCATCGTCCTCACTACAAAGGCGACGAAGGCGTAAGAGCTGCGAGAATGGCAAAGAGTCACGACAAGCCCGGGGATGGGAAGAAGTATAGAGGAGAAAACTATGTGCATCAGTAGGCTTGTAATATACTGATGTATAGATAGTGGATAGGCGTAAGGTGATAGTAATGTCAAGAAAGTTGACACAAGTAGTGGAGATGTGAGAAGTAAAACGAATAGAAGGGTTGAAAACATTAATGAAATTAATGAAGCGTGACAAATCGGCTTCAGGCATATCAGTGATGCCAATACAGTCATCAATGTATCTGTGATAGACAGACGGAAGGGGCCATCATATGTAGTCCATACTAGGTGTTCAAGATAGCCCATGAAAAGACAAGCATAACTAGGTCCCATTTTAGTACCCATGGCAGCCCCACTGATCTGCTCAAAGAATTGGTCATTAAACTGAAAGGAGTTAAGAGTGAGAACTAGTTCCGCAAGACGAAGGAGAGCAGAAGTTGACACAAGTGGATTAGTTCTCCTATTGAGAAAGAACTGGAGAGCTATAAGGCCGTCAGGATGAGGTATAGAAGTGTACAATGAGCACACATCAAGGAGGAAGAGACGGTAGGTTCTCTCGGTAGCAACTCAATGGTAGAAAAGACAGACAAAGCTTAGAATTGTTATTTTCTGGCAACTCTAATCATCAATTTCAGCTCTTACAATCTAGTTAGTGAATTGGTTTCAATGAAAATCTTTATTGCCACCACATTCTATGAGGGCGTTCAAAATATCAGCTCTATCCATTGGCTTGTCCCCTAATATGGCGACAGAACTAGCCAGCCTGTGTGTTCTCTCATTGCCAACGATACACATGTGTCCCGAAACGAAGATAAGTGTAATTCTGTAAATTGTTGACCCTTGCAGTGATTCAGTCCATTGCCTGCGCACCGAACCAGTCTCCACCTTTCGGATCATACTCAATGAATCACTCAGGATGCACGCTTGAGTGTAGTTTTGTGACTCCAGCCAGTGTAATGTCCTAGTCACCGCCAGTACCTCCATTGTCATGTTGCTTGTTGTCATACTAAATGCACCACTGGCTTCCTTGACCATTCTGCCGCATGATCTTGCAGAGAAGGCCCATGCGGAATTTTCGTGGCGAACTACCGATCTATCCGTGTAAATCACGTCACCTTCATTTCAGTTTTCATCAATGATGTCTTTAACGTCTGCATCCAACACCCTTGGATTCTTCTTTCTGATAACCTTTGTCAAATTTAATAGTAGTTAAAAATGTGTTCCCGTATATTGAAGGCACCGGTATCCATTCTTCCCCATGGTCGATATTCTATCAGTTACTTCCAGCTAGAAGCGCAGTCTAGTTTGGACAAGACTGGGTTTTTTTTTTAAAAGAAAACCTCAAGCTACGATTGTCCCCATCTCCTCTGTGTCCCTGTCGCACCGCTGAGCAAACCACGGAAAATTTTCTGCAAGACTGTCCCCTGCGTGTCCTCCCTAGAAAGAAATGTTGGCCCTACAACTTCACACTATATTCAAAACTACATGGCACCAGAGATGAGACTCAGACTACAGTCGACTTATCATTTTTTTTTTTTTCCCGTTCCAGAAGCACTTGAGGCTGAAAGCTCTTCGGCTCGGTGTCATGGGCATCGTAACCCTTCGGTTCGGTGCCACAAACACCGTAAATCTGGGGAATCTGTGGCTTTTCTGCCAGTCCGCGGAATTGAACCCACACTCACAGAGGACTAGTCACCCGTAGTCCAACGCGCTACGAACACGCTATGCAGACGGGCTCGACTTTATCATAAGAACGCGTCTAACGGTATAATCATCAAAATAGCTATTGCAAAGAAGAAGAAGAAAGAAAATCTGAAGACAATTTCTGACAACAAACCTTGAAGATCTAATAGGATTATCAATATCTTGAACACAAAAGAAGATTAAATCGAGTTCTATTGTCATATCAAATGTTGGTTGTGCTGAATTTCTCTGAATTTTTGGTTTCTTCACCTGAGCTGTAGTGAAATATTATTGTGTCCATTCCTATTGACATCACCGAATCTCGTTTTGATTTCCCTCGGAATGATTATTTTGTTAGTGAATTTTTTTTTTTAACCGAGCATTTCATGCAGACTCAGTCTCCCCAGCGCCGGATTAGCCTAGTAGCAGAAGTAGCAAATGCTACGGGTCCCGCGTTTCGAGGGGGCCCTTTTTTTTTTTTAAATGAAGTGTTTATTTTCATTTGAACAGAACAATATCAGTAATTTCATGATGTACAAATATTTTGTGGATTGAAATGAAAGTGTCCGTGAAATGAAAATGTGAGATGTTGGGCTTTATGATGATTATCTAATGATGGTAATGATGGTAATGATAAAGATGATAATTTTTATTTAATGTGTAGGTAGGTCTAAACCAATTTGAAATTTTTATTTTTTTTTATGGAAATGTATTTGTGATGTACTTTCACTGCTCATGCATAGAAAAACACTCATTCATTCACACTCACTTTCACGCTCATTTACTCTCGCAGATCACAACTTACATTAACTTTCATATGTTATGTCCGCCTATGTTACAGAGCTAAGCTGTCACTAGTCATAAACAAGGAACTAAGGTTGGGAGGTGGGTAATAATATCCCCTTTCATTTGTATCTTAATTTAGGTTAGGACCAAGGTCATGTTTACTCAATTTCGAACTTAGGTGGACGGTCACATTGAGCTCACTAACAATGTTACAGTTATTTAGTTTTTGTGTAGGAGTGCCCCCTTTTTTGCACACTCTTCTAATAAACGAAAACTTGAAAGCTTGAACAAAATGACCATTAAATTTTATTCATAACCCAGTTTCTCTTCCTTCAGCAGTTTTTACGCGCGAAACTTAGTTTAAAATAAATGCAAGTGGTCGGTTTACGAAAGAAGGATTTGACGACTGGAAAAACGCAAATAATTTGTTGAAAAGACATGAAGAAAGCATCTCCCATAGACAAGCGATAATTTCGCTGTTAGTTTGCAAAAAAATAGGATGCGCGTGTCGATTCTCAACTTGTAAGCCAAATTGAGATCGTATAAACAAATTGCCGGACACTATTAGGGCGAATTACTTCAATTATCCAATTTTTAGCAGAACGAGATCTTGCATTTCGGGGTAGTGATGAAACTATTGGTTCATCTCATAATGGAAATTATTTAGGTTTGTTGGAATTAATAGCCAAATTTGACATTTTCTGGCTCAGCATATAAATACTTATGCAAATAAAGGAACATACATCATACTTATCAAAAACAACATCTGAGGAATTTATCCATCTAATTGCATCAAGCTTACTGGCTCATATTATTTGCGAAATTAAGAAATGCTAGCACTATCCAGTATCACTGGAATCTACTCCAGACATTTCGCATGTGGACCAACTCACTCTAATAGTGCGTGCGCTATGTCTTACCATCTGGATCAGTGGAAAGGTTTGTGAAGTTCTTGGATATGGAAGGTCATACTACTGAACAACTCGCCCAAACTTTACTTGATTTTTAAAAGAAAAATGGCATTGATATCAAAGACTGTCGTGGTCAAAGCTATGACAATGCCAGCAACATGAATGGGAAATACCACGGCTTACAAGCACGCATTAAGGGAATAATTAAATATGCAGAATACATTCCCTGCATTGCACATTCACTGAATTTGGTTGCTAAGTGTGCTGCAGAATGTTGTATAGAAGCATCCATTGTTTTCGATTTTGTTGAAATACTCTATACATTCTTTTCCGTTTCTACCTATCGATGGAGCATCCTTACAAAAGCACTGGAAGATACAGGTTCAAAACTCCCGACTTTTAAGAGACTGTTCGACATCAGGTGATCTGCTCGAGCTGATGCGACAAAGGCACTTTTATGTGGTTTTACCACTATCAAACAAGTTTTGGATGACATCTCAAATAACATGAATCAAAGGTAAATAGTGAAACACGTACAAACAAAGTACTATAGTTTTACAAAATACATAAACAGTGACGATAAACAGCAACGTTTCGACCAACAAGGCTTTTATCAAGCAAACGAACAAACAGGAGTGACAAATTAAAATGAAACACAAATGGACGACCAAATACCAACGTACCTAAGGAAAATCTGGAATAAAAACGAATAACGAAATAAATGTAACACAAAAACACACATAAAAACTAGAAATAGAAAGAAACAATGAAACATCTAGTAAATATATAACTTGAATACATGCAATATATACCCATATAGATTATAAAGCATGGGAAGAGAAAGTACTAAGAAGCATAAGAATGTAATACATACAACATATACCCATAGAGATTACAAAGCATGGGAAGAGAAAGTATAAGAAGCATAAGAATGTAATACGTTGAGCCGCGTGGTCGCAAGGTACCATACAAAGAAATCAACCGATTCTCCAGAGCAAATCGACTACGATCATCAGAGGAACATGATCGGATGGCTGTGACCTGGACATCGCAAGCTCCTGAATGGCCAGTATCATTGAATTTCTTTGTATGGTACCTTGCGACCACGCGGGCTCAACGTATACATTCTTATGCTTCTTAGTACTTCTCTTCCCATGCTTTGTAATCTCTATGGGTATATGTTACATGTATTACATTCTTATGCTTCTTAGTCTTTTTCCCATGCTTATAATCTATATGGTATATGTTGCATGTATTCAGTATATATTTACTAGATGTTTCATTGTTTCTTTCTATTTCTAGTTTTTATGTGTGTTTTTTGTGTTACATTTATTTCGTTATGTTTTATTCAGATTTTCTAGATACGTTGGTATTTGGTCGTCCATTTGTGTTTCATTTTAATTTGTCACTCCTGTTTGTTCGTTTTCTTGATAAAGGCCTTGTTGGTCGAAACGTTTGCTGTTTATCGTCACTGTTTATGTATTTTGTAAAACTATAGTACTGTGTTTGTACGTGTTTCACTATTTACCAAGTTTTACTGCAGTCTTCCCTATTTGAATCAAAGGTAGAGTGTAGTAATCAGGTGTATGGGTTAGTTTTGGAGATGAGTAAGTTGGAAACGGGAATAGTGACCATTTTATGGAACGGAATTCTAGAACGCTCGCAAGCGTCTAGCGCTTCATTACAGTCACCTGATCAAGATCTTAATACGGGATATGCCCTTTATGGATCGTTATACGGGTACGTTCAAGCATGGCGGACAACATTTTCAGATATTGAGGCCAAAGCCAAAAGCCTGACTGACTGTCAAGAATATCAGCAACAAACTTCAAGACAACGCAAGAGAAATACTAAGTACGACGATTTCAGCGGCTCTACTACGCTCGATGAAGTTGTAGAAAATCAAAAACCTAAACAAAAATGTGAAAGTCAGGTGTTTATTGTCCTAATTGATAATGTACTCTCTGCCTTTGCTAAACGCATGGAAGCGTACCATAGAGTGACTGGTGTATTTGGAATACTTTGGTAGTTAAAATCTCTTACAGCAGAAGAGATCTTGAAAAGAACTCCAAATATTGTCAGTGCTTACCAAGAGGATTTGGAAGAAAGACTAGGCGACGAACTTGTGCAGTTCGCTGAACTTCTTAAAACTAATACAGCTGCTGCTATTAACAACGATAAGCATGAAGCTCTTGAACTGCAATTTTATAAACTTATAATGGAAAATTCATTAGAGTCGTGTTCCCCAAATGTAGAAATAGTCTTACGAATTTAGTTGTCTTTACTAATGATTTGTGATTACTAACTGCAGCGTAGAACGCTCTTTTTCAACATTAAAGCGTACAAAAAGTGAGTTAAAAAACATGATGGGACAAGATCGTCTAAACAACCTCACCTTAATGAACATTGAATGTAATTTACTTAGAGAAATTGATTTGTCTAGTGTTATCTCTAAATTTGCCCACATTAAATCGTGACCAGTTTGTTTGTAAAAGTTGTGTTTTATTATTTATTTTCATACAAAACCTAGGGCCCCGCGTTAAAATTTGCTACATGCCCCGCGCTGGCCTAATCCGGCACTGAGTCTCCCCCTACAGTCAGATGTCGAAAGGTATGCACATACTTGATATACTGACGGTTTCTGTTGTTCGCTAGTTAAACCCATACCTCCCTCTGCCTCTCAGGTATTTAGTTCTATTTGTAACGTGTAATCCCAAACTCAAATCACTTTATAAGTTCAACATCAATTTGAGTGTCCTCATTCTCCAACAGGAGGTCGCCAAGAGACCGAAGAACATCTCACTTATTAATTTGAAGCTCCCCCAGCAATCCCATGCTATAGTGCGTTTCAAATTGATTTTCCTGAGGAAAATTTAATATCTCTGCAACCGCTTGACCGTAATTGCTGTAACTTTGCATATGATCTAATGATCGTAATGTCCCGAGGTTGATATTTTTAAAAAAAATTTTGATATTTTACAAAATGTTAGGCTCATGAAAGTGAGTAAACACTTTATATGATTTATATAATATGAGTTATCTCACCCTCCAAAATTCGAATTGTACATACGCCTATGCCGAAAATATGTGATTTTTAAATTTACGGTAAACATTGAATTTTAGACAATCGTTGGGATATCGGAAATACAACACCACATGCAAAAAATCATGTTCATCCATGCAATAAATATGCAGATATTTGAGGTCAATCGTTGACCGAACGTTTTGAAACGCACTATAGAATGTCCGCTCTCTTATTGCAGTGAACACCTTCATCCCTCGTGCTATGCGATTTAACAAGTGCATGACCTGTGTATTATTGACGTTAGCAACCTGTAACAGTAATATTCTGTCATGTACTGTTCAAGATCACGCTAACCTGTCCAAGTGTTACAACTCTGTAACCGTTGTCTTTTGTTGTGTTCAAGGTCAAACTACTTGCCTAGTACTAATATTATGTAGCTGTTATCTGCTGCAAGGCGTCGGTGGTGTAAAGGTTAGCATGGTTGCCTTCCAAGCAGTCGATCCGGGTTCGATTCCCGGCTGACGCATAATTTTTATTTGCAAATTGTTCAAAAAGTGGTTGTCTACGAGTAAAAATATTGTTTTGTTTGTTATATAGGGATTTAGGCCGAGGCACGCCGCTTTCAGGTTGAACCTTGTTTTGGTTATATCACAGCGAGTGTGCCAACAAACAGGAAAACTAAGAACTAACTCCTATCGGAGAATCCAATCGCTTGTGTGTTGCCTGGGCCCGCAAGGGAAGCAAGAATAGTACCACTGCAACCTACAATGCATGTCGTAAGAGGCGACTGATGTTGGCTCTATGGATGCTACCCTAGTAAATAAAAAGAAGCGCAGAAATCGGATGTGCTGGCCTACTTGTAGGCGCATAACTGGCACAACGTACAATCGCTCTTAGCCTCAGATCACATACAAATCACAAAGAGTGGTTGATATGGAACGTTGTAAGAAGAAGAATGAGAATCTAATTTAACCCTAACCCAAGTAAAAAAAAAAGAACCCATTTATACCACGTGGTATGCCCGCCTGCCCAGCATGTTCATAGTGCGTTGACGACAAGCCCTCTGTGGGTGCGCTTCAATTCAGCGGGCTGGCAGAAAAGCCACAGGTTCTCCAGATTTACGGTGTTCGTGGCACTGAACCGAAGGGTTACGATGTCCATGGCACCGACCCGACGAGATGAAAGCGCAAGTGCTTCTGGATCGGGAAAAAAAATATATATCACGTGGTATATATAGGGTAATACGGTGTTAGGTCCGTTATTTTTATTGACCGTCGACACACGATGGGTGATGTGGTCAACATTGACCGTCGACACACGATGGGTGATGTGATCAACATTGACCGTCGACACACGATGGGTGATGTGGTCAGCATTGACCGTCGGCACACGATGGGTGGTGTGGTCAGCACCACGCCAGCCGCCGTCGACACACGATGGGTGATGTGGTCAACATTGACCGTCGACACACGATGGGTGATGTGGTCAACATTGACCGTCGACACACGATGGGTGATGTGGTCAACATTGACCGTCGACACACGATGGGTGATGTGGTCAGCATTGACCGTCGGCACACGATGGGTGATGTGGTCAGCACCACGCCAGCCGCATTGAAACGATGTGATTCAGCACAGAACAAACTACTGGACGCAAAACCTATTGTCTCCTGAGACAAAGAGGTAAATGATTATTTATTTTTTTCTGTAATTCAAGGTCACATAATCAGTCCTTAGTGTTAGAATTCCGTAGGCATTGTCAGATTTGGGTCTGTCAGATTTCCCCAAAGCTTAGTTTTTTTATCGACTTGACGGTGAACAAAGTGGAAGCACATGCTCATAAGTTATGAGCACATGCTCTCATACAATGCTCATAAGCATGCTACAAAGAAGACCGTATTCTTCAGCTTTCCGAGAATTTGAGATTGTTGCTGTAAATATCACCCACCTCCATTCATCTCTGTTCTTAGCATTCTCTTCCCACCTGTTGACTCCTAGTATTTCTGAGTTGCAATATTATCTATCCATCGTTTTCTTAAGTCTGCCTCGTGGCCTTTTCCTTTCGTCTTTTGTTCATAAAAAGTAAACAGGAAGTCATGTGACGTCATAAACGGACGGATGTAAATACTGATGGCGGGTTAAGATCATTTAAATATACTGTTAGTTCATAAACGAAACATGACATAGCTTCATACTAACTAGGTATAGGATTATCAATAACAACCCAGCTAATCATACTGAAATATTAACGTTCGTGGCCTATAAAATAAAAGCTGTTATAAAAGATATGTAATAAAAGGTAATATGTTTACTTGATCAAGCCGTCCGAGTCGAGTCTCTAATTCAGTAATTGATGCTAGAAATTTTAATCTAATCGTTTCTAAATACTTTCTTATAATATAATGTATTACGACTACTATGTTAATATCTCAGTAAACGTTTCAAATTGTATTTTTGTGGTAAAAGTGAATTTTCTACCCACCAACTACCAGAACCCGACTGCTCTCAGGCTGCTCCGGTACTAACCCGAACCGACGGACTGCACACCCACTGCCCAGTTCTTCAGTGTGTTTTTTTTTACATACATTTAGGCAAATGGGCAAGAGACCGTTGAAGAAGAAAAAAAAATAATATAAAAGTATTATATGCAAATGAAGAGAAAAAAACTCCATCATCATGGGCTATGCCGGTTGGTGTAGACTTCTGGATCTTCATAAACGACTGAAGTTCCATGAAATTTAACTGCTCCAAATTGTTTCTCACTGTCGTCCAATATCTCATCAACCATATATTTTGTAGTTTGTACCATGTGTTCTAAATCATTTTTTCTCATGTCATGGTCCCAATAAATGATTATTTTTGTCTATTTTTGTTGTTGGTAATGTGTTTCCTCTGTATCTTGGTCTATTTAGTATATCAACGTTGGTCTTTTTAGCAGTCTAGATTTGAAAGCAAAATTTGATACTAGAGAAAAGAAAATGTCCCAGGACCATTCAGTATAGACCATAGAGAGAGAAGAAACTTTCATTGATTTCTTATTAAATGACATTTCAGTTCTGAACACCATATTTAAACAGCACCATAAAAGCCTACATAAAGGACTTCACCAGATGGAACAATAATTATCAGTTTAGTAAAGAGCAACAATAATTATTTGTCAGACAATAACATCACTGATTGGTCTGTGCTCCTGTCGGTCAGTAGCAACAATAAGTTTTATTAGTCTTGTCGGTCAAGGAAAGCACTAATTATTAGTCCTGTTGGTCAGTAGCAACAATAAGTATTATAAGTCTTGTCGGTCAAGGAAAGCACTAATTATTAGTTCTGTCAGCTAGAAGAACACTGGTTAGTAGTTCTGTTGGTCAGTAGCAACAATAAGTCTTGTCGGTCAAGGAAAGCACTAATTATTAGTCCTGTCAGCTAGAAGAACACTGGTTAGTAGTTCTGTCGGCTAGAAGAACACTGGTTAGTAGTTCTGTCGGCTAGAAGAACACTGGTTAGTAGTTCTGTCTGCTAGAAGAACACTGGTTGGTAGTTCTGTCGGCTAGAAGAACACTGGTTGGTAGTTCTGTCGGCTAGAAGAACACTGGTTTGTAGTTCTGTCGGCTAGAAGAACACTGGTTTGTAGTTCTGTCGGCTAGAAGAACACTGGTTAGTAGTTCTATCGGCTAGAAGAACACTGGTTAGTAGTTCTGTTGGTCAGAAACAAATTATTAGTCCTTTCATTTCAAGACTAACAATAGTTATTAATCTTAAAGAACAAGAACGGAAATTGTTATTAGTCCTGTTGGTCAAGAATAACAATTGTTATTAGTTCAAACAACAACAACAAATGATTAACCATCTAAGTGCCAAGAAACACATTGAATGAGACCTTGTTTCACCATTAGTTATTCTGGTAGCAACTCTACACTGTCATAAGGAAGAGCAGTAACAGCTGTAGAGTGCCAGACATGGACAAGACACAAAACAGCTTACAGTGAGATGGACAAGACACAAAACAGCTGTACAGTGGTAAGAACAAGACACACAAGACAGCTGTACGGTGATATGGACACAACACGAAACAAATGTACAGTGACATGAATAGGACACCTATTCTTCTTCTGTGTTCATTCTAGAATAACACTTATAAACCACTCTTTATGATTTGCGCTGTTCTACGTATTGACATCATTTTTAACAGAAAAGCTGTTATTTCTACACCTTTTTAATAAGACAACTGATGTGCAATGACACAGACAAGACATGAAACAGCTGCACAATATCATAGACAGGATATGAAACAGCTGCACAATGACACAGACAAGACACAAAACAACTGTGCAATGACATAGACAAGACATGAAACAGCTGCACAATATCATAGACAAGATATGAAACAGCTGCACAATGACACAGACAAGACACAAAACAACTGTGCAATGACACAGACAAGACATGAAACAGCTGTGCAATGACACAGACAAGACATGAAACAGCTGTGCAATGACACAGACAAGACATGAAATAGCTGCACAATATCATAGACAAGACATGAAACAGCTGCACATTGATATGGATTAGATAAGGCTCAACAGCACATTTACACAGACAAGACACAATACAACAGCACATTGACACAGACAAGACAACAGCACAGTGACACAGACAAGACACAGCACATTGACACAGACAAGACAAGACACAACAGCACAGGGACACAGACAAGAAACAAAACAAATTGTCTCATGAGACTATTAACCTATTAATAATTGTGTGTTTATTTTATTTGTCAGATTGTATTAAAAGTTCAGTGTATCCCCGGTGATACTTAGGATTGTGCCCAGGTGTTGCTATAGAGGGGTCACCGTTGCCAATAGCTGTCACCATGGAAGAAGATGCTCCAGAAGGATCAAGTGATCTTCCAGTGTGTGTATTTATTTATATATATATATTATATATATATATATATATATATATATATATATATATATATATATATGTCTATGCACACACATATAAGATAACGACCAAGATATTCAAAGAAAAACAGACAACCTGTCATCTATAGTATCAAAAGTTTGACTACGAATTGGCAAAGCAACATCAGCTTTTAAAAGTCTAAATAAAATATGGAACTGCAGGTTATATAGTATTAAAACTAAATTACAAATTTTCAATTCAAATGTCTGAATTTTAACATATGCCAGCGAGAGTTGGAAAATGACTAAAGATATAGAAAATTGAATGCATTTTAAAATAGATATCTTAAAAATAAGGGACATAAAAAGGGACAAATTCAGGAGAAATGATTAAATCAGAGAAATGTCTGGTCAACCATTAGTGACAGACTGTTATAGAAGGAAGATAGAGATATGTTGGGCATATCTGAGAAAAATGATAAAGAAATAACAAAGCAGGCATTGAAGTGGGAAGTAAATGGTTAAAGAAAGGATGTCCCAGAGACCCTGAAAAAACTTTCCTATAAGAACGAAAATGATGGATTCAATTCCAGAAAGAGATTGACGAGTTACCCAGGACGAGTGGTATGGAGAAATTGCTCAGCCCTTTGAGATAATAAGACAGGAGAAATATATATATAAATATTTGTCACCACATTTAAGATAGCCAACAGAAGGTCAGTATAAATAACAAGCAATCATATAATTTCCTGATTTGACTGATTGATAGGACATCATCATTGCACTTCGTGAATAAGCAGGTATGCTCAATCTCATTCTTTCACAGAAAGATCTCAGCAAAGGTGCAAAGCGATGTAATTTTCAAGATAGTTTTTAAAAATTTGATGTTTGAGTCTGTCAATAGAGTTACGTTAATTACACTAGTAACATTGAATATCATCTGAGAAATGTCTGGTCAATCACTAGTAACATTGAATATCATCTGAGAAATGTCTGGTCAATCACTAGTAACATTGAATATCATCTGAGAAATGTCTGGTCAATCACTAGTAACATTGAATATCATCTGAGAAATGTCTGGTCAACCACTAATAACATTGAATATCATCTGAGAAATGTCTGGTCAACCACTAATAACATTGAATATCATCAGAAATGTCTAGGTCAACCACTAGTAACATTTAATATCATCTGAGAATGTCTGTCAACCACTAGTAACATTGAATATCATCTGAGAAATGTCTGGTCAACCACTAATAACATTGAATATCATCTAGAATGTCTGGTCAACACTAGTAACATTGAATATTATCTGTGAAATGCTGGTCAAGCCACTAGTAACATTGAATATCATCTGAAGATGTCTGGTCAACCACTAGTAACATTGAATATGCTGGAAATGTCTGGTCAACCACTAGTACAGCTATTATTAGAGAGAAATGGAGATATGTTGGACATACCATTAGAAGTAATGTCTGTAAACCACTAGTAACAACTGTTATAAGAAGAAGATGAGAATGTTGGCATCCTTGAAAGTAATGTCTGTAAACATAGTAACAACTGTTATAAGAAGGAGAGGATGGAGATATGTTGGGCATACCTTGAGAGAAATGTCTGGTCAACCACTAGTAACAACTGTTATAAGAAAGAGAAGATGGAGATATGTTGGACATACCTTGAGAAGAAATGATCAAAGAATATCAAAGCAGGCATTGAAGTGGGAGGCAAAGGGTTCAAGAAAGAGAGGACGATGTAAGGAGACCTTGAAGCAAACTTTGCTGAGAAAGGCAAGAAATATCGGTCTCAGTTCCATAGAAAAGATTGAGCGAGTTGCCCAAGATAGAGCGGTATGTAGAAATTGCTTGCAAGCCCTATGTGACATATAACTCTACGAGAGGAAATTATTATTATTATTGCATATCATATGAGATTTCACTTGTTAAAAATGAATGTCTGTGTACTTGTGGATGTTATTTGCAGACTGCATCAGAAGATGTCATGGAGGATGAGACTGCGGAGTCAACTGGGCAGGTATTATCAAAGTTTGTGTGTGTTACTGTAGACACCAAACATATCAATTGTTTTTATGTATCTTTCTGCTGGCACCAAACGTATATATTGTTTATCTGCGCCTGTGTGCTGCCGGGGCTTGCAGGGGGAGCAAAGAATAGTAACACTGCGACCAAAAAGGCATGTCGCAAGAGGCGACTGATGTAGGGACCTAGGGAAGCTATCCTAGTAAATAAAATGCGTCGCAGAAATCAGATGTACTTATAGGTGCATAACTGGCACTACTAAATCATCTTAACTCTTAGTGACCAGAATAGCCATTATAAGTTAACGCCACTTGATGCCCTGTCCCAGAGTTAAGCTCAGATCACATACAAATCTCAAAGAGTAGTTTACAAGTGGTCGATATGGAGTGTTCGAAGTCGAAGAAGAAGTTAATTTATCTAAAAATAGAGCTACAAGGGTGCCTAAAATGCAGCCTCTGAGATGACAGAAGCCAGCATCAGAGTTGGCGAATACAGGGTGATCAAGGTCCTACTATATCCCAAAATTGTGACAATTATGATTGACTAAAAGAGGTCTAAAGACAAATAAATCATTGTACCGGGTTTCATCCATAATGCTGGGTCCCTCTCCGCAGAAATAGCACACTACCTGCCGAGAGTATTACGCAAAGTACAAATACTATAGCACCAGCAACAATCCCTTGCATTTCTGAACATTACACTTCAGAACTGTGCTGTCTGAATCTGCATTACTGGGACACTAAAGGTTCTAAAGCTGAAGGGTTGACTTCATTGCACCTGTTTGACCTCATATAGCATGGTCCCTCTCTGCTGAAATAGCATTCCATCTGCTTAAAGTATTGCACAAAACATGAACACCATAGCTGCAGCAACAATCCTAGGATCTCTGAAAAAAATGAGCTCGGGAATAGAAAGGCTCCATCCGGAATCGAACACACAACCTTCGAAATGCAAGGCAAAGTATAGCAGCAAAAGTATCAATAGCAAAATAAACACACTGATGACAATTATATTCTACTACTAATTCATGCATTTTATTTTTCAATCAGGAAAGTGAAAGTGTGAAAGGAAAAGAAAAGACGCCAGAAGAATTCCCTGCAAATCGACTAGATAACATGGAGAGGATGTTACATGAACTCAGAGAAGAATTATACGAGCTAAAAGACTCCATGGAGAAGTCTGTAAGTAAATGTGCAGCCACTGTCTATCTATCTTTCTATTCTTTAATCCTGTTGTAAGTGTGTCAAGTCAAACAAAGGAGACACCTAGAGCGAGCCTCCATACATACCTTGTCTTTCTTTTCTCCAGTCCTGATTTGCCTCACAGCGTCAGGATAAGAAGAGATTTCTAGAACGGTCTTTTCTATGCGTTTTATAAACAGTGTTTTTTTGCTGCCTTTGTTATCTCTGAGGTCCACCTTTTGCTTTGTATTCACTGTATCAGGGTAAAATTGCTCTTTGAGGCGCACTGTCTGTTAGTAATATGCTTATGTAGCTGAACCGTTTAATTTGCTTATTCTTGATGTTGTTCAGTACTGATGTTGTACCCACTGTTTTCCTGATGTCTTCATTTATAAGCCGGTCTCTTCTTGATATTCCCAGCATTCTGCGTAGACACTTCATCTTTGTCATGACTAGTTTTCTCTTATCATTTGAGGTTAGGGTCCAGATTTGGCACTGATAGCATAATATTGGAAGAAAGATTGTGTTGAACAATGCTCTTGTCTGTGTTTTCTTTGTCTTTGTTTATGCATTGAAAGTCAGATTAACAAATGAACATAAGTTCTCTTTCTCACACGCGATTGTTCTTTTTGGCCATTTTGATCATTCTTATTGTGATATATAAACAACCTTTGCCAAGAACGTATTTTTACGTCACATCTTCAGCACCATTTGGAGCTCTGGTGCTTATCCTTTGCCGATGTGTCCGGTTTCAGCCAGCGTTTATTCGGTTCGCTCTCCGTTCTGTAGCCATCTAGTGTTTTTACGGTGTGGGGTAGCTAGCCCAACCTCCTTAGACGCCTCTTACGACATGCGTGGCAGGTAACAGTAGTTCTATTCTTTACACCCCAATTTGGGCCCGGTAACCACTTCGCGGAACATAAATTCAAGCCTACTTATGCTGAATGATGTTAAACAAATTGTGCACATGGGTTTCGTTGGCAATAAGAGAGTCCACAGACTGACTGGCTCTGCCATCATATCAGAGGAATAGCCAACAGATGGAGCTGACATTCTGAACGCCCTGGGGTGACCACAAAGAGAATTTTCATTGTGGCCAGAAAATAACAGCAGAACAGGTATATTCTTCTTCTTCAAACGCTCCATATCAACCACTTGTTAACCACTCTTGTGTGATTGTATGGAATCTGAGCCTAGGAGCAATTGTACGTTGTGCCAGTTATGCGCCCACAAGTAGTCCAGCACATCTAATTTCAGGGATGCTTTTTATTTACTAGGGGAGCTTCCTAGTTTCTACTTCAGTCACCTTTTATGGAATGCCTTGTAGGTTGCAGTGGTATTATTCTTTACTTCCCATGTGGACCCCGGCGCCGCATGGCCGGAACAGGTATATGAGTAGGCTCATCATTCAAAATTGAACTTTTACGGACAGTCAATGGACGTTGTTGGAGATATTGCAAAGATCGGAGCACATTTGGACATGTCCGAAGTGCAATGAAGATATTGCAAACTGAAACTGACTGCCTGCAGAAACCAACTTTTTTTTTCAAATCGGTGTATCCATTTTATTTTTGGTCGAGGAATAAACTTAATTAGAATTGTCTGGTTTGCAGGAACACACAATTTTAGTCAAGAACACTAACCAGATTTATGTCAATCAACTTTTTGATGGAATAGCTAACTATTTGCTGTTACTATGTCTTGTTATTATTTCATAGGTTGATGGCAATGACAAGACTCAGAATATCTCACAGACAGGTTTGTTGTCTTCTTTCTTCTTCTTCTTTGAACGTTCCATATCAACCACTCGTTAACCACTCTGTGTGATTTGTATGTGATCTGAACCTAAGAGTGAGTGTAGTGGTATGTTGTGCCAGCACATCCGATTTCTGTAATGCTTTTTATTTACTAGGGTAGCTTTCTTAGCCCCCTACCTCAGTCACCTCTTACGACATGCATTCTAGGTCACAGTGTTACTATTCTTTGCTCCCCTTGTGAGCCTTCTAAATATTGGTTATCACAAGTACCATCAGATTACTAACAATTGAAAATACCAGGCGGGAGGGGGGAGTCCTCTGTGGCTAAGTGATTACGCCGTTGCCTTGTGTTCCGAAGGACGTGGGTTTGAATTAAGTCCATGCTGTTCTGTTTACGACTGCATTCTTTCCAGAGACCCCTAGGATTGTTGCTGGAGCTATGAAGTTTGTGCTTTGTGCACTACTCTGCAGGTGGCGTGCCATTTCTGTGTGGATGGACTGAGCCATATGGGGTAAAACCCGGTGCAATGAAGTCTTTCCTGTGGGGATGGATGAGACATATGGGGTAAAACCCGGTGCAATGAAGTCTTTCCTTCTGTGGCGATGGACCGAGACATATGGGGGTCAAATCTGCTGCAATGAAGTCTTTCCTTCTGTGGCGATGGACCGAGACATATGGGGGTCAAACCTGCTGCAAGGAAGTCTTTCCTTCTGCTTTGTACCCTTTATGAAAATACCCTATAGTTGAATGGAAATTATGGACAATATATCAATAACATCACATACAGAAACAGGGTCACTATGTCTTGAATACATGGTTTTAATACACTGGACAAATTGGAGATCTGTATGCTATTGTATAACTCAGTAGATGTGGTATTGTAAAGTGGGGTTTACTGTTTGTCAAATTTTTCCAGTAGCCATCTGTATAAATGTTGTGTGCTTTTGGACACTCTACATGCACTCTCTGTGTGGTCGGACAATATACATGCAACCTCTGTGTGTGGTCGGACAATATACATGCAACCTCTGTGTGTGGTCGGACAATATACATGCAACCTCTGTGTGTGGTTATACAATATACATACAACCTCTGTGTATGGTCGGACAATATACATGCAACCTCTGTGTGTGGTTGGACAATATATATGCAACCTCTGTGTATGGTTATACAATATACATACAACCTCTGTGTGTGGTCGGACAATATACATGCAACCTCTGTGTAGGGTCGGACAAAATATTGCTCCTGCAACACTTTCAGTTCTGTCACCAAGTGATAACCCATCAGGTCGAGTCACCAATCTACATTGGTACAATTTCCAGTACAATCGGTTCCATTGTCTACCCAGATAAAACTTATACCTACAATTTTCCAGTTAGGGGAACAATTTTGTTGCAGTAGCTACTGTGCAAGTGCTCTTGGGCTCAAGGACTGAGCAACTATGTGAGTTTCTTGAATGCAAGGAACTTCTGTTGTTCTTCTACTTGTACCTCATCATCTACTAATTGTTTCTCCTGTTCTTCTACTTGTATCTCATCATCTACTAATTGTTTCTCCTGTTCTTCTACTTGTATCTCATCATCTACTAATTGTTTCTGTTCTTCTACTTGTATCTCATCATCTACTAATTGTTTCTGTTGTTCTTCTACTTGTATCTCATCATCTACTAATTGTTTCTGTAGTTCTTCTACTTGTATCTCATCATCTACTAATTGTTCTCTGTTCTTCTTCTACTTGTATCTCATCATCTACTAATTGTTTCTCCTGTTCTTCTACTTGTATCTCATCATCTACTAATTGTTTCTCCTGTTCTTCTACTTGTACATCATCATCTACTAATTGTTTCTCCTGTTCTTCTACTTGTACCTCATCATCTACTAATTGTTTCTCCTGTTCTTCTACTTGTATCTCATCATCTACTAATTGTTTCTCCTGTTCTTCTACTTGTATCTCATCATCTACTAATTGTTTCTCCTGTTCTTCTACTTGTACATCATCATCTACTAATTGTTTCTGTTCTTCTACTTGTATCTCATCATCTACTAATTGTTTCTGTTGTTCTTCTACTTGTATCTCATCATCTACTAATTGTTTCTGTTGTTCTTCTACTTGTATCTCATCATCTACTAATTGTTTCTGTTGTTCTTCTACTTGTATCTCATCATCTACTAATTGTTTCTGTTGTTCTTCTACTTGTATCTCATCATCTACTAATTGTTTCTCCTGTTCTTCTACTTGTACCTCATCATCTACTAATTGTTTCTTTTGTTCTTCTACTTGTACCTCATCATACTAATTGTTCTTCTGTTCTTCTACTTGTACCTCATCATCTACTAATTGTTTCTCTTGTTCTTCTACTTGTACCTCATCATCTACTAATTGTTTCTCTTGTTCTTCTACTTGTATCTCATCATCTACTAATTGTTTCTCTTGTTCTTCTACTTGTATCTCATCATCTACTAATTGTTTCTCTTGTTCTTCTACTTGTACCTCATCATCTACTAATTGTTTCTCTTGTTCTTCTACTTGTACCTCATCATCTACTAATTGTTTCTTTTGTTCTTCTACTTGTATCTCATCATCTACTAATTGTTTCTGTTGTTCTTCTACTTGTATCTCATCATCTACTAATTGTTTCTGTTGTTCTTCTACTTGTACCTCATCATCTACTAATTGTTTCTGTTCTTCTACTTGTATCTCATCATCTACTAATTGTTTCTGTTGTTCTTCTACTTGTACCTCATCATCTACTAATTGTTTCTGTTGTTCTTCTACTTGTACATCATCATCTACTAATTGTTTCTCCTGTTCTTCTACTTGTATCTCATCATCTACTAATTGTTTCTCCTGTTCTTCTACTTGTACATCATCATCTACTAATTGTTTCTCCTGTTCTTCTACTTGTATCTCATCATCTACTAATTGTTTCTCCTGTTCTTCTACTTGTACCTCATCATCTACTAATTGTTTCTCTTGTTCTTCTACTTGTACCTCATCATCTACTAATTGTTTCTGTTTTTCTTCTACTTGTATCTCATCATCTACTAATTGTTTCTCTTGTTCTTCTACTTGTATCTCATCATCTACTAATTGTTTCTCCTGTTCTTCTATTGTACTCATCATCTACTAATTGTTTCTGTTCTTCTACTTGTATCTCATCATCTACTAATTGTTTCTCCTGTTCTTCTACTTGTACCTCATCATCTACTAATTGTTTCTCCTGTTCTTCTACTTGTATCTCATCATCTACTAATTGTTTCTCCTGTTCTTCTACTTGTATCTCATCATCTACTAATTGTTTCTTTTGTTCTTCTACTTGTATCTCATCATCTACTAATTGTTTCTCCTGTTCTTCTACTTGTACCTCATCATCTACTAATTGTTTCTCCTGTTCTTCTACTTGTACATCATCATCTACTAATTGTTTCTCCTGTTCTTCTACTTGTATCTCATCATCTACTAATTGTTTCTCTTGTTCTTCTACTTGTATCTCATCATCTACTAATTGTTTCTCCTGTTCTTCTACTTGTACATCATCATCTACTAATTGTTTCTCCTGTTCTTCTACTTGTATCTCATCATCTACTAATTGTTTCTTTTGTTCTTCTACTTGTACCTCATCATCTACTAATTGTTTCTCCTGTTCTTCTACTTGTACCTCATCATCTACTAATTGTTTCTCCTGTTCTTCTACTTGTATCTCATCTACTAATTGTTTCTCCTGTTCTTCTACTTGTACCTCATCATCTACTAATTGTTTCTCCTGTTCTTCTACTTGTATCTCATCATCTACTAATTGTTTCTCCTGTTCTTCTACTTGTATCTCATCATCTACTAATTGTTTCTCCTGTTCTTCTACTTGTACATCATCATCTACTAATTGTTTCTCCTGTTCTTCTACTTGTACATCATCATCTACTAATTGTTTCTCCTGTTCTTCTACTTGTATCTCATCATCTACTAATTGTTTCTCCTGTTCTTCTACTTGTATCTC
Source organism: Arion vulgaris (assembly GCA_020796225.1). Taxonomy (NCBI): domain Eukaryota; kingdom Metazoa; phylum Mollusca; class Gastropoda; order Stylommatophora; family Arionidae; genus Arion; species Arion vulgaris. Next base: position 6,422,128 of record CM036771.1, on the reverse strand, counting down.
ATCATCTACTAATTGTTTCTCCTGTTCTTCTACTTGTACATCATCATCTACTAATTGTTTCTCCTGTTCTTCTACTTGTATCTCATCATCTACTAATTGTTTCTCCTGTTCTTCTACTTGTATCTCATCATCTACTAATTGTTTCTGTTCTTCTACTTGTATCTCATCATCTACTAATTGTTTCTCCTGTTCTTCTACTTGTATCTCATCATCTACTAATTGTTTCTCCTGTTCTTCTACTTGTATCTCATCATCTACTAATTGTTTCTGTTGTTCTTCTACTTGTATCTCATCATCTACTAATTGTTTCTTTTGTTCTTCTACTTGTATCTCATCATCTACTAATTGTTTCTCTTGTTCTTCTACTTGTATCTCATCATCTACTAATTGTTTCTCTTGTTCTTCTACTTGTATCTCATCATCTACTAATTGTTTCTCCTGTTCTTCTACTTGTACATCATCATCTACTAATTGTTTCTGTTGTTCTTCTACTTGTATCTCATCATCTACTAATTGTTTCTTTTGTTCTTCTACTTGTATCTCATCATCTACTAATTGTTTCTCTTGTTCTTCTACTTGTACCTCATCATCTACTAATTGTTTCTCTTGTTCTTCTACTTGTATCTCATCATCTACTAATTGTTTCTCCTGTTCTTCTACTTGTATCTCATCATCTACTAATTGTTTCTCTTGTTCTTCTACTTGTACCTCATCATCTACTAATTGTTTCTCTTGTTCTTCTACTTGTACCTCATCATCTACTAATTGTTTCTCTTGTTCTTCTACTTGTACCTCATCATCTACTAATTGTTTCTCTTGTTCTTCTACTTGTATCTCATCATCTACTAATTGTTTCTGTTGTTCTTCTACTTGTATCTCATCATCTACTAATTGTTTCTTTTGTTCTTCTACTTGTATCTCATCATCTACTAATTGTTTCTTTTGTTCTTCTACTTGTACCTCATCATCTACTAATTGTTTCTTTTGTTCTTCTACTTGTATCTCATCATCTACTAATTGTTTCTCTTGTTCTTCTACTTGTACCTCATCATCTACTAATTGTTTCTCCTGTTCTTCTACTTGTATCTCATCATCTACTAATTGTTTCTCCTGTTCTTCTACTTGTACATCATCATCTACTAATTGTTTCTGTTCTTCTACTTGTACCTCATCATCTACTAATTGTTTCTCTTGTTCTTCTACTTGTATCTCATCATCTACTAATTGTTTCTGTTCTTCTACTTGTATCTCATCATCTACTAATTGTTTCTGTTCTTCTACTTGTACCTCATCATCTACTAATTGTTTCTCTTGTTCTTCTACTTGTACCTCATCATCTACTAATTGTTTCTCCTGTTCTTCTACTTGTACCTCATCATCTACTAATTGTTTCTCTTGTTCTTCTACTTGTATCTCATCATCTACTAATTGTTTCTCCTGTTCTTCTACTTGTATCTCATCATCTACTAATTGTTTCTGTTGTTCTTCTACTTGTATCTCATCATCTACTAATTGTTTCTGTTCTTCTACTTGTACATCATCATCTACTAATTGTTTCTCCTGTTCTTCTACTTGTACCTCATCATCTACTAATTGTTTCTCCTGTTCTTCTACTTGTACCTCATCATCTACTAATTGTTTCTGTTGTTCTACTTGTATCTCATCATCTACTAATTGTTTCTGTTCTTCTACTTGTATCTCATCATCTACTAATTGTTTCTCCTGTTCTTCTACTTGTACCTCATCATCTACTAATTGTTTCTTTTGTTCTTCTACTTGTACCTCATCATCTACTAATTGTTTCTGTTGTTCTTCTACTTGTACCTATCATCTACTAATTGTTTCTGCTGTTCTTCTACTTGTATCTCATCATCTACTAATTGTTTCTCTTGTTCTTCTACTTGTATCTCATCATCTACTAATTGTTTCTCTTGTTCTTCTACTTGTATCTCATCATCTACTAATTGTTTCTGTTGTTCTTCTACTTGTATCTCATCATCTACTAATTGTTTCTCTTGTTCTTCTACTTGTATCTCATCATCTACTAATTGTTTCTGTTCTTCTACTTGTATCCCCATCATCTACTAATTGTTTCTGTTGTTCTTCTACTTGTATCCCATCATCTACTAATTGTTTCTCCTGTTCTTCTACTTGTACCTCATCATCTACTAATTGTTTCTCCTGTTCTTCTACTTGTACATCATCATCTACTAATTGTTTCTCCTGTTCTTCTACTTGTATCTCATCATCTACTAATTGTTTCTTTTGTTCTTCTACTTGTATCTCATCATCTACTAATTGTTTCTCCTGTTCTTCTACTTGTATCTCATCATCTACTAATTGTTTCTCCTGTTCTTCTACTTGTACCTCATCATCTACTAATTGTTTCTGTTGTTCTTCTACTTGTATCTCATCATCTACTAATTGTTTCTTTTGTTCTTCTACTTGTATCTCATCATCTACTAATTGTTTCTCCTGTTCTTCTAATTGTACCTCATCATCTACTAATTGTTTCTCCTGTTCTTCTACTTGTACATCATCATCTACTAATTGTTTCTCCTGTTCTTCTACTTGTATCTCATCATCTACTAATTGTTTCTCCTGTTCTTCTACTTGTACCTCATCATCTACTAATTGTTTCTCCTGTTCTTCTACTTGTACCTCATCATCTACTAATTGTTTCTTCTGTTCTTCTACTTGTATCTCATCATCTACTAATTGTTTCTCTTGTTCTTCTACTTGTACCTCATCATCTACTAATTGTTTCTGTTCTTCTACTTGTACCTCATCATCTACTAATTGTTTCTCTTGTTCTTCTACTTGTACCTCATCATCTACTAATTGTTTCTGTTTTTCTTCTACTTGTATCTCATCATCTACTAATTGTTTCTCCTGTTCTTCTACTTGTACATCATCATCTACTAATTGTTTCTCCTGTTCTTCTACTTGTATCTCATCATCTACTAATTGTTTCTCCTGTTCTTCTACTTGTATCTCATCATCTACTAATTGTTTCTCTTGTTCTTCTACTTGTACCTCATCATCTACTAATTGTTTCTCTTGTTCTTCTACTTGTACCTCATCATCTACTAATTGTTTCTCTTGTTCTTCTACTTGTACCTCATCATCTACTAATTGTTTCTCTGTTTCTTCTACTTGTACCTCATCATCTACTAATTGTTTCTGTTGTTCTTCTACTTGTACCTCATCATCTACTAATTGTTTCTTTTGTTCTTCTACTTGTACCTCATCATCTACTAATTGTTTCTGTTGTTCTTCTACTTGTATCTCATCATCTACTAATTGTTTCTGTTGTTCTTCTACTTGTACATCATCATCTACTAATTGTTTCTGTTGTTCTTCTACTTGTATCTCATCATCTACTAATTGTTTCTGTTCTTCTACTTGTATCTCATCATCTACTAATTGTTTCTCTTGTTCTTCTACTTGTACCTCATCATCTACTAATTGTTTCTGTTGTTCTTCTACTTGTACCTCATCATCTACTAATTGTTTCTGTTGTTCTTCTACTTGTACCTCATCATCTACTAATTGTTTCTGTTCTTCTACTTGTACATCATCATCTACTAATTGTTTCTCCTGTTCTTCTACTTGTACATCATCATCTACTAATTGTTTCTGTTGTTCTTCTACTTGTACATCATCATCTACTAATTGTTTCTGTTGTTCTTCTACTTGTACCTCATCATCTACTAATTGTTTCTGTTGTTCTTCTACTTGTACTCTATCATCTACTAATTGTTTCTGTTCTTCTACTTGTATCTCATCATCTACTAATTGTTTCTGTTCTTCTACTTGTATCTCATCATCTACTAATTGTTTCTCTTGTTCTTCTACTTGTACCTCATCATCTACTAATTGTTTCTTTTGTTCTTCTACTTGTACCTCATCATCTACTAATTGTTTCTGTTTTCTTCACTTGTACCTCATCATCTACTAATTGTTTCTTGTTCTTCTACTTGTACCTCATCATCTACTAATTGTTTCTCCTGTTCTTCTACTTGTACATCATCATCTACTAATTGTTTCTGTTCTTCTACTTGTACTCATCATCTACTAATTGTTCCTGTTCTTCTACTTGTATCTCATCATCTACTTCTTGTTTCTGTTGTTCTTCTACTTGTACCTCATCATCTACTAATTGTTTCTGTTGTTCTTCTACTTGTACCTCATCATCTACTAATTGTTTCTCCTGTTCTTCTACTTGTACCTCATCATCTACTAATTGTTTCTCTTGTTCTTCTACTTGTACCTCATCATCTACTAATTGTTTCTTTTGTTCTTCTACTTGTATCTCATCATCTACTAATTGTTTCTGTTGTTCTTCTACTTGTACATCATCATCTACTAATTGTTTCTGCTGTTCTTCTACTTGTATCTCATCATCTACTAATTGTTTCTGTTGTTCTTCTACTTGTACATCATCATCTACTAATTGTTTCTGTTGTTCTTCTACTTGTATCTCATCATCTACTAATTGTTTCTTTTGTTCTTCTACTTGTATCTCATCATCTACTAATTGTTTCTCTTGTTCTTCTACTTGTATCTCATCATCTACTAATTGTTTCTCCTGTTCTTCTACTTGTATCTCATCATCTACTAATTGTTTCTCTTGTTCTTCTACTTGTACCTCATCATCTACTAATTGTTTCTCCTGTTCTTCTACTTGTATCTCATCATCTACTAATTGTTTCTCTTGTTCTTCTACTTGTATCTCATCATCTACTAATTGTTTCTGTTGTTCTTCTACTTGTACATCATCATCTACTAATTGTTTCTCCTGTTCTTCTACTTGTACCTCATCATCTACTAATTGTTTCTCCTGTTCTTCTACTTGTCCTCATCATCTACTAATTGTTTCTCTGTTCTTCTACTTGTACCTCATCATCTACTAATTGTTTCTGTTCTTCTACTTGTATCTCATCATCTACTAATTGTTTCTCCTGTTCTTCTACTTGTATCTCATCATCTACTAATTGTTCTTTGTTCTTCTACTTGTATCTCATCATCTACTAATTGTTTCTCTTGTTCTTCTACTTGTATCTCATCATCTACTAATTGTTTCTCTTGTTCTTCTACTTGTACCTCATCATCTACTAATTGTTTCTTTTGTTCTTCTACTTGTACCTCATCATCTACTAATTGTTTCTCTTGTTCTTCTACTTGTATCTCATCATCTACTAATTGTTTCTGTTGTTCTTCTACTTGTATCTCATCATCTACTAATTGTTTCTGTTGTTCTTCTACTTGTATCTCATCATCTACTAATTGTTTCTCTTGTTCTTCTACTTGTATCTCATCATCTACTAATTGTTTCTTTTGTTCTTCTACTTGTATCTCATCATCTACTAATTGTTTCTGTTCTTCTACTTGTACCTCATCATCTACTAATTGTTTCTGTTGTTCTTCTACTTGTATCTCATCATCTACTAATTGTTTCTGTTCTTCTACTTGTACCTCATCATCTACTAATTGTTTCTGTTCTTCTACTTGTACCTCATCATCTACTTCTTGTTTCTCCTGTTCTTCTACTTGTATCTCATCATCTACTACTTGTTTCTGTTGTTCTTCTACTTGTATCTCATCATCTACTAATTGTTTCTCCTGTTCTTCTACTTGTATCTCATCATCTACTAATTGTTTCTTTTGTTCTTCTACTTGTATCTCATCATCTACTAATTGTTTCTCCTGTTCTTCTACTTGTATCTCATCATCTACTAATTGTTCTCTGTTCTTCTACTTGTACTCTCATCATCTACTAATTGTTTCTGTTGTTCTTCTACTTGTATCTCATCATCTACTAATTGTTTCTTTTGTTCTTCTACTTGTACCTCATCATCTACTAATTGTTTCTCTTGTTCTTCTACTTGTACCTCATCATCTACTAATTGTTTCTGTTCTTCTACTTGTACCTCATCATCTACTAATTGTTTCTGTTCTTCTACTTGTACCTCATCATCTACTAATTGTTTCTGTTGTTCTTCTACTTGTACCTCATCATCTACTTCTTGTTTCTTTGTTCTTCTCTTGTACTCATCATCTACTAATTGTTTCTCCTGTTCTTCTACTTGTATCTCATCATCTACTAATTGTTTCTGTTGTTCTTCTACTTGTATCTCATCATCTACTAATTGTTTCTCCTGTTCTTCTACTTGTACCTCATCATCTACTAATTGTTTCTCCTGTTCTTCTACTTGTACATCATCATCTACTAATTGTTTCTGTTGTTCTTCTACTTGTACATCATCATCTACTAATTGTTTCTGTTGTTCTTCTACTTGTATCTCATCATCTACTAATTGTTTCTCTTGTTCTTCTACTTGTACCTCATCATCTACTAATTGTTTCTCTTGTTCTTCTACTTGTACCTCATCATCTACTAATTGTTTCTGTTGTTCTTCTACTTGTACCTCATCATCTACTATTTGTTTCTGCCTTATTCTTTCCTGTACTCTCATCATCTACTTCTTGTTTCTGTTGTTCTTCTACTTGTACCTCATCATCTACTAATTGTTTCTCTTGTTCTTCTACTTGTATCTCATCATCTACTAATTGTTTCTCCTGTTCTTCTACTTGTATCTCATCATCTACTAATTGTTTCTCTTGTTCTTCTACTTGTACCTCATCATCTACTAATTGTTTCTGTTGTTCTTCTACTTGTACCTCATCATCTACTAATTGTTTCTCCTGTTCTTCTACTTGTATCTCATCATCTACTAATTGTTTCTGTTGTTCTTCTACTTGTACCTCATCATCTACTATTGTTTCTCCTGTTCTTCTACTTGTATCTCATCATCTACTAATTGTTTCTTTTGTTCTTCTACTTGTACCTCATCATCTACTAATTGTTTCTCTTGTTCTTCTACTTGTATCTCATCATCTACTAATTGTTTCTGTTGTTCTTCTACTTGTACCTCATCATCTACTAATTGTTTCTCCTGTTCTTCTACTTGTATCTCATCATCTACTAATTGTTTCTGTTGTTCTTCTACTTGTACCTCATCATCTACTAATTGTTTCTCCTGTTCTTCTACTTGTATCTCATCATCTACTAATTGTTTCTCCTGTTCTTCTACTTGTATCTCATCATCTACTAATTGTTTCTCTTGTTCTTCTACTTGTATCTCATCATCTACTAATTGTTTCTCTTGTTCTTCTACTTGTATCTCATCATCTACTAATTGTTTCTCCTGTTCTTCTACTTGTATCTCATCATCTACTAATTGTTTCTGTTGTTCTTCTACTTGTACCTCATCATCTACTAATTGTTCCTGTTCTTCTACTTGTATCTCATCATCTACTAATTGTTTCTCTTGTTCTTCTACTTGTATCTCATCATCTACTAATTGTTTCTCCTGTTCTTCTACTTGTATCTCATCATCTACTAATTGTTTCTCTTGTTCTTCTACTTGTACCTCATCATCTACTAATTGTTTCTCCTGTTCTTCTACTTGTATCTCATCATCTACTAATTGTTTCTCCTGTTCTTCTACTTGTACCTCATCATCTACTAATTGTTTCTCCTGTTCTTCTACTTGTATCTCATCATCTACTAATTGTTTCTCCTGTTCTTCTACTTGTATCTCATCATCTACTAATTGTTTCTCCTGTTCTTCTACTTGTACATCATCATCTACTAATTGTTTCTCCTGTTCTTCTACTTGTATCTCATCATCTACTAATTGTTTCTCCTGTTCTTCTACTTGTACATCATCATCTACTAATTGTTTCTCCTGTTCTTCTACTTGTACATCATCATCTACTAATTGTTTCTCCTGTTCTTCTACTTGTATCTCATCATCTACTAATTGTTTCTCTTGTTCTTCTACTTGTATCTCATCATCTACTAATTGTTTCTCCTGTTCTTCTACTTGTATCTCATCATCTACTAATTGTTTCTCTTGTTCTTCTACTTGTATCTCATCATCTACTAATTGTTTCTCCTGTTCTTCTACTTGTATCTCATCATCTACTAATTGTTTCTCCTGTTCTTCTACTTGTATCTCATCATCTACTAATTGTTTCTCCTGTTCTTCTACTTGTATCTCATCATCTACTAATTGTTTCTCCTGTTCTTCTACTTGTATCTCATCATCTACTAATTGTTTCTCCTGTTCTTCTACTTGTACATCATCATCTACTAATTGTTTCTCCTGTTCTTCTACTTGTATCTCATCATCTACTAATTGTTTCTCCTGTTCTTCTACTTGTACATCATCATCTACTAATTGTTTCTCCTGTTCTTCTACTTGTACATCATCATCTACTAATTGTTCCTGTTCTTCTACTTGTATCTCATCATCTACTAATTGTTTCTCCTGTTCTTCTACTTGTATCTCATCATCTACTAATTGTTTCTCTTGTTCTTCTACTTGTACCTCATCATCTACTAATTGTTTCTCCTGTTCTTCTACTTGTACCTCATCATCTACTAATTGTTCCTGTTCTTCTACTTGTACCTCATCATCTACTAATTGTTTCTCTTGTTCTTCTACTTGTACCTCATCATCTACTAATTGTTTCTCCTGTTCTTCTACTTGTATCTCATCATCTACTAATTGTTTCTGTTCTTCTACTTGTACCTCATCATCTACTAATTGTTTCTCCTGTTCTTCTACTTGTACCTCATCATCTGTGACTAATTTTGTCTTCTGTTCTTCTACATGTGCCTATTCTACAATGTCTCATGTAATCTAAGTTAAGCATCTATAGTCTACTAAAGTTCAGTTTAAATGCTCTGTTCAAATCACGCATTACAGCAATAATGTTTAATAACATTCTTACATACTTTCTATTTATAATATGATATTACATCTGTTCTTCTACATAGTACACAATATGCATTATTTATTTTTTCATAAATCATTCTACTTTAGCACTCATATCTCTAATTGTTCATATGTTCAACATTTCTACATTGTAACTCATACAATTGTTATACTAATTTTCACAAAACTGATCCCACTAATCAATACGCATTCATACTTTTTCTAGTGTTTGTAGTATGATGTTTTTTATTAAAACTAATTTATTTAATTAATGACTATCTCAAAATAAGGCTACATCAATCATGCAATACTAATGTTAACTTTGTTCTATATCTTGTAGTCTTTATTTATAAATGAAAACATCTCCTTCTTCTACATTGAACTCAATGAATTGTTCACAGCTATCAGAAACACAATCAAATGAAGCTCTAATTTTCATATTGTTGTGTCTATTGTTATTCATCATCAATAATTGTTTAAACTGTACATCAAAAGGACATATCTATGATCTCATATAATTTTAATTTTCTAAACATTTTATTCTATTGAGCTCTTTATCACATCTCAATTGTTAATTTTCTAAACATGTTACTATCATAAGCTCTTAAACATCTCAATTGTTAATTTTCTAAACATGTTACTATCTTGAGCTCTTACATCTCAATTGTTAATTTTCTAAACATTTTACTATCTATTGAAGCTCTCTTAAACATCTCAATTGTTAATTTTCTAAACATTTACTATCTATTGAGCTCTCTTACACATCTCAATTGTTAATTTTCTAAACATTTACTATCTATAGCTTCTAAACATCTCAATTGTTAATTTTCTTAACATGTTACTATCTATTAGCTCTACACATCTCAATTGTTAATTTTCTAAACATTTACTATCTATTGAGCTCTCTATACATCTCAATTTTAATTTTCTAAACATTTTACTATCTATTGAAGCTCTCTTAAACATCTCAATTGTTAATTTTCTAAACATGTTACTATTTATTGAAGCTCTCTCACACATCTCAATTGTTAATTTTCTAAACATGTTACTATTTATTGAAGCTCTCTCACACATCTCAATTGTTAATTTTCTAAACATGTTACTATTTATTGAAGCTCTCTCACACATCTCAATTTTTAATTTTCTAAACATTTTACTGCGACCGTGTATTATTCTCAAATCTCACTAACTCTCAGAACATATTATTTTCAGAGCATAGAAAATGTTAAAGACCTTTATGGCACCATAGATGAAATAAACAACTCCCTGAGTGAGAAAATTGCCCAGCAACGTGTGGAAATGCAGAAGATTGCTGGGGACACACCCAAGGCTATCAACTATGACCCTTTCAACTATGGCGAAGCATACGGTGGAGATTTTGTGGTGAGTATTCTGGATGCTAATTTTATTACTAACTAAACTAAAATTTCCTGTAGCCTTAAAAAGGGTTTAAAAGCTGAAGGATTGATTTCATTGCTCCGGGTTTTACCCCATACGGCTCGGTCCCTCTCTGCAGAAATGGCACGCCACCTGCCGAGAGTATTGCATAAAGCACGAACTCCGTAGCTCCAGCAACAATCCTAGGGGTCTCTGGAAAAACTGCACTCTTGAACAGAATGGCGCGGTCCGGACTCGAACCCACCTTCGACTCACAAGGCAAAGGGCTTAACCACATAGCCACAGAGACCCCATAGCCTTTTTAGACCTTAGGGTCTTGTCTCTTCACATTCCTAGCTTCTAGTATGCAAGGGGTAGGAGGACCAATTCCTTCCTAACATGTGGACGTAAGTGGGGATTGAACACACAGCCCTCTTGTGTCTGAGTCAATAGGCGACGCTGCGTATTATACTAATCCGTTCCCACACTCTCTTATTACTACTACTACTTTTCAGAAAATACTATAAATACTGCTGATGCTACTGTAACTACTATTTCTACTGCTTAAACTGACATTACTGGTGCTGTGACTACTACAAAAATTACTACATTTTTTATTACTAATTTGAATTTACTATTGATCCTACTGCTACTATGACTGCTATTGCTGTTACTGCTGCAGCTATAACAGAAGAGCCAAGATTCCATGCATCAACTGTTGCAGAAAGCCCAGGTGAGATGTGCCGGTCATGTGCTTATGCCTGATAAACGCATCCCAATATAGTTGATCTATGGCGAGCTGTATGAGAGCAGACATAGTCGCTGCTGGGACTTGTCATATTCTTCTTAGAACGCTCCATATCGACCACTTGTTAAACCACTCTGTGTGATTTGTATGTGCTCTAAGCCTAAGAGCAAGTGTATATTGTGCCAGTTTTGCACCTACATGTAGGCCATCACATCCGATTTATGCGACACTTTTATTTACTAGGGTAGCTTCCCTAGGCCCATACCTCAGTCGCCTCTTTCTTACAACATGCCTTGTAGGTCGCAGTGGTAATATTCTTTCGCGCCCCCTCTGTGAGCCGGCGACACTCGGCGGACAGATTCAATTTCTAGTTGTTGTCTCTTTGAATGTTTTGTTTGGTCTATATGATTTTTTTAATTAATATATGGAAAGACTGTAGTAAAACTATGTAGCAATGGTGAAACATGTAAAAACAAAGTACTGTAGTTTCAGTTTGGAATATCTTCATTGCACTCCGGACATGTCCATGGTGCTCCGATCTCCTTCGCAATATCTCCAACAGAGTCCAGCGACTGACATTCTGCAAGGTACATGCTACATGAAGAGATGTTCTACAAAGAACATGCTACATGAAGAGACATTCTGCAAGGAACATGCTACATGAAGAGACATTCTGCAAGGAACATGCTACATGAAGAGACATTCTGCAAGGTACATGAAGAGAAGTAATAGATAAATGGAAAATAGTGTATTGTTTATTGTTATAATAACCATGTGACCTGTTTTCATCCAATCAGGACTTTCAAGCGAGAAAACGCATAACAAAGATTAAACTATTGCTACATAGTCTTCAAGCTGCCATGAATACTCTCTGAATCAGCAAAGGTCAGCCCTGAAGTGGATCTTGGCTTCAAGGTTGTTCGCTTAGATCAGCTGTTGGCTGCAACTGGATTTAGAGATGCTATCACAACTGGAGGTAACAACAAAAAATGTCTGTACCAGGGGGTTTCCCAAACCCGTAATCAGCTAGTCAGTTTAAAGTATAATAGTTCAATGTGGCTCCCATAGTCAGTTAAGAGTTACTCGTCATAAATTAAATACAGTCTCATTATCATCAGGTGCCAGCTGGCATAAGTGATCATAGATCTCTACAAATCTCTGTCCCTGGTGTTTGCTATCATCTCAGATGTTGACAGAGGTAGACATCACACTGACCGAGCTGCAGAGAGCACTGAAAAACCTAAAAAGGCCCCAGGACCAGGTGAAGTATCAAATGAGATGCTCAAACATGTAGGCCTAACAGCAGTCTTCTGAAAGCTACCTAGTAAATAAAAAGCATTGCAGAAATCAGATGTGATGGCCTACTTGTAGGCGCATAACTGGCACAGCATACAACCACAGCATACACCCACCTTAGGCTTAGGAGTGGTTTTAATAACTGGTCAATGTGGGGCATTCGAAGAAGAAGAAAAGGAATTGTTCTACAGGGTGTTCAACTTAAAAGCAGCCTGTGAATGGAGCTAATCTGGCATATATGTATGGAAATGAGAAGGTTCAGTTATGACGTAGTATAGGTCAAGGGTGTGTGATGATGTGTAATTGTAGTGCGGGAAGGGGCGATGAACAAATGTGACGTAGGGCAAGCTAGTCAGAACCGGTTTAAATAGTAAATAACACTACGCGATAGGTTATCTGGCAGCTTTCGATTTGTCAATGGGGCTGCAATTATCTTGAACACCCTGTATATGAAGTTGATTCATTGAGGTTTGTTCGGCGCTGTGAGGTTTTTACATTTCTTCTGAAGAATTGCTTAGTGTTTGTTATCACAATGTGGTGATGGTTTGTTTTGGGTTGCTGAGTTACAACATGGCTGACCAGTGCTGGTGCAATGTTAAGAATACATGCAGAAATAGGAAAGGATGACGAAACAGGCAAGGTAAATGTGCTGGTGGGAGAAAAACCATGTCTTAAATATATCTGCTTGGACATCATCAATATTCGCATGCTGTATTGAAGCTTCGTGAGTGTTTGTCAACGCTAACTAATTCTCAAAAACCTTGTGTGGGGCAGATAACATAACCCTCCCACCGATGATATAGCCTGAAAGATCATCAAGACATACAAACCATCCAACTACAATAAGGTAGGCTAATGGTGAGGGTTCAGCAACTAACGAATGGAGTCCATTTTTCTACAAGATGAACTTTGACTAAAAATGAAGCAAATTTTAGTTGCCAGATTAGTAAAAACAACAAAAGTGCTATCTTACCATAAAATATACTGACACACTAATGAACATTTGACTTATTTAACACTAATTTTACACTTGTCACATTTGACTTATTTAACACTAATTTAACTTGTCATATTTGACTTATTTAACACTAATTTTACATGTCAATTTGACATTGAATAATAATTTACATGTCATTTGACTTATTTAAGACTAATTTGACACTTGTCACATTTGACTTATTTAACACTAATTTTACACTTGTCATATTTGACTTATTTAACACTAATTTTACACTTGTCATATTTGACATTGAATAATAATTTGACACTTGTCACATTTGACTTATTTAAGACTAATTTGACACTTGTCATATTGTGCTTCTAGTTCTATTTACAGAATATCAGTGATGTTCTTCTTACTGTGCTTTCATATTTCTTGTTTCTTGTATCTTCTTTTAATATATTTCTTTAGCTAGAAACATAGACATTTGTTTGCTGTTGTACGTTATAATATTGTTTTATTTTCTATTTTTATGTTTGATAGAATCTAGCAATGAAGATGCGGTCATCATTTGAGAGAGCTTCCAGAGAGCCAGGAGAATAGAGATGCCAAGGAAGGAGATGTTTCAGACTTCTGAAGATCTGGTTTGTATCCAACAATAGTATAGAAAAAGGGGGAAGACTGCAGTAAAATGTGGTAAAATAGCGAACTACGTACAAACAAAGTACTATAGTTTTACAAATACAGAAACGGTGACGATAAACAGCAACGTTTTGACCAAAAGGCTTTTATCAAGCAAACGACACAACAGGAGTGATGAATTTCAAGGAACACTACAAATGGACAATTACAGAAACATTCAAACGTATCTAATGAAAATCTGGGAATAAAAACGAATAACGAAATAAGTGCAACACAAAACTAGAAGTGGAAAAGAAGAGAAGCAGTAAACAATCAAGTGAATATATAACTTATATATATGAAGCAAATACACATACAGACTACAAGGCATGAGATGAGAAAGTACTAAGAGGCATAGGAATGTAATGCGTTGAGTCCAAGAGGTCGATCTACGATCATCAGAGGAACATGATCGGATGGCTGTGACCTGGACATTGCAAGCTCCTGAATGGCCAGTATCATTGAAATGAGTAGCTACAGGGATCACAGAGCATTGGCGTATATCACGCAAGTGTTGGGCGAATCGGTCACTGAGCCTCTTACCTGTCTCACCAATATAGGCCTTGTTGCACTGCTTGCAGGTGATGGCATAGATAATATTCCGGACTCGCACGTGAAACTGTCTTCAATAACAAACGTGGCTTTTGGAAAAGACACAGTATGAGTCTGTATTACATATGCACACTTATTATAGCGCCGACGGCCACACTGGATGGTGCCAAAATGACTGGATATTAGGCTTGAGGCGACTGAACCAACATATCCTTAAGACTTCTGTCCTGTCTGTACGCCACCAAAGGATAGTGTTGGAAGACTGAATGTGTCTCAGAATCAGACTGAAGAATGGAGAGATGACGGAATAAGACTTTCTTCACAAGGGAACTATGAGGGTGGAAAGTTAAGATAAGTTTCACCCTGTCAGAATTGGAAGTTCTATGCTGGTTAGAAAGAGCTTCCTGTCTAGCAATTTGCTGAACGCTATGCATAGCAGATGCAAGCACATTCTCCGGGTATAGGCACTTGCGAAAGAAATCAAGCATCTCGTGAGCTCTCTCTCTGGAGAGAAATCATCGTCCTCGCTACAGAGCGCGAAGGCGCAGAGTTGAGAGAAAGGTAAAGAGTCACGACAAGTCTGGGGATGGTAAGAGGTATAAAGGAGAAAACTATGTGCATCATTAGTCTGACTGCCGCTAGTTATGCTATGGTTACTTTAAAAAAAAACCTGTTTCTGTTATCATCGCAATTTTCTCTTTACGTGTCAGCAACTTAGGGTTATTCCCAAAGGCTTTTCTTCTAACTTTCACCCCTCTGCAGGCTTGTTGTACCCTAGGAAGCAGTAAATCTTACAAAAGCTAGAAACCAAATGTGCGTTACAATGTATGCGTTGCATTGCTGCCAACCATTCACATCTTCTTACTGACTTGGACTCCTCACAGTCCCTACTTATACAGCGTCTATGACTTCTCACTTCTAACAATATGCTCCTGTACTCTCTTATTCGTTTCATTATCCATGTTTGAACAGAATCTGCATGGATATTCCTAACTCATCAAAAACACTTTACCTTCTTCGCTCTGACTTCTACACTCCTTCCAGTGTCACACGATCTTCTTCAACACAGGTGGTCTTGCATCCTCGACCTTCCTACAACAGCGGACGATGCTTAAGTGGACCAGTTTGTCTCTCGACTAATTATTCAATTCCTCTTAAGATGATGAACGATGTTTCACGTGCCTAGCACTGAAATTTCACTGTTTCAGAACTAGCAGGTGCTCCACACACTAATCGACTGCAAGAACCAAGGTCTACTCTTGAGCTCGAACAAGAAACTATGCTGGCTGACAAAGAAGGTTGAACCACAAAGAACAGTTCGATGCCACAGTCTGAGGCTCGAAAATCAGGCATCATGGAAAAATTCTTGTTAACGAAGCGTGTCGGTTGACCGACAACTAGAACACAAGGCATTGCTTACCCATCCCAAATCCTAGTGACCCATATATGATATATACATTCACCCTGCATACTGACAGGTACTCTTGATCTCCAGAGTGAACAAATCTAGCTTGAACATCAATCGATTCATACAATTGATCTTCTAAATGATAAACTATTGAATACCAGACTTGATCCTTCTTCTTTGTCTTCTGCGTTCTCACTAGATTGGGATTTCAGATTCTCTAATAAAGGCAGCCGTCTGCCTCAAATTATCAACCACACCATACAGTTTATCTTGGACGCTAATGTAAGTGGGCCACCTCTTTCTTCTCAAGTCTGCATACTAGGGGCAGTTCTGTAGGACACAATTCCCATGATTTCTGCTTCCCTGTTTGTGCTGACCTCTTACCGCAGTAAGTTTTGGCCACCCTCGTGATGGTAGGTCGGACATTCTTCCTGCGTAGCTAAATCTCCAAGGCAGATTGGCGACCGTAGAATCCGTTATCCCATTCCTCAATGTGAGGGGCCGTTGCACCATGTTATGCGTCTTACGGCATGGTGCATCCGATTTCTGCAAGCATTTGTTTCAGGTTAGCATTCCCTAGTGGACACGTGCATCCGATTTCAGCCAAACTTCCTTAGTCGCCTCTTACGACATGCGTGGCAGGTAACAGTGGTTCTATTCTTTACACCCCAAATTTGGGCCCTGTAACCACTCGGGCGAGACTTGATCCAGAACCTATTGTATTTTTGACATAAAAATCAGCACTCCAATCCAGAAAATTATCAGGGCTATAGATCCTACTGTCTGAACTGTGCAAGCAGCGTAGGGTCGTCTTGCAGGTGATACCGTCTCACTCTGGAATACCAGGAAATGAAACAGCAGACCGATTGGCCAAGAAAGGTGCTCCAGGAGAGCAGCCGGATGTGCCAGTTACCTACCACCAAAAGAAAAGAATGATTAAATCAATGAGAAAGCCACAAATACCAACACAAGACGATTACTATAATATGAGCAGATTAGAACAAGTTGTCATTCTGCACCTTAGAACAGGACACAATCGACTCCGCAGCCACATGTATACAAAATTCAAGATTGGCAATTCAGCCATGTGTACATGTGGACAGGCACATCAGACTGCAGAGCAGATACTTCAAGACTGCCCCGAATATGATACATTGAGGCAAACTCACTGGCCTAATGAAACAACACTCGACAGAAAACTACACGGACCTCTGTGTGAGGTACAAAAAACAGTGAAGTTTATACAAGAGACAACATTGAATATATAAACAATATTTCAAGTGAACAAAGGAAGGAAGGATACAAGAGACAACATTGAATATATAGACACTATTTCAAGCGAATGAAAGTAAGGAAGGATACAAGAGACAACATTGAATATATAGACAATATTTAAGCAAACAAAGGAAGGAAGGATACAGAGACAACATTGATATATAGACACTATTTCAAGCGATGAAAGTAAGGAAGGATACAAGAGACAACATTGAATATATAGACAATATTTCAAGCAACGAAATGAAGGAAGGATACAAGAGACAACATTGAATATATACACTATAATTCAAGCAAACGAAAGGAAGGAAGGATCTAAATGATCATCTGATCCACTTTTGATACCCTTATCAGAATAATCATAATCTAAAAGTCTAATTTATCTTGAAATCATTCAGAATAAGTTCAACATCTTGTTCTGTTGTTACCCTCTTAGAGCGGCAATTTTTATAAATTTGCAACAAATCTTGTCATCATGAAAACACTGGGAAAATACATTTTTATAAACATGTATCCAGCATCTTGAAAAAACAAATAGCAACTTGTGGGCTGTGTTTGACGTCACATTTGTACACATTTTATCTTCAGTCGTTGACAAATAGCAACAGTGTCTTGTCAGAGCTATAGAGAGCCAGTTGGAAAGCCAGCTGTCTGTGTCTTTAAAAGCGCTCATCTGTAGAGCTAGACAATGGATGCTGTAACAAATAAGGGTTTGTGGTTCGAATCCTGTATTTGGTAATTAATTTTTCCGAAGCCCTATTACTTGTTCTCTCTTTCTCTCGCTCTCTCGTCACCTTTCAACTCACAACATAGCACAGGTCTTCAACAAACTTCTTCCTCTCTCCTGCCAGCTCTTCCAATTCTTTCCATGTTTTACCTATCCTTTTAATATCAGTCTCCAGCTCTCTTCTCCGGGTTTGTCTAGGCCTTCCCCTACATGAAAACATGTCTTGAGCAGGACAAAACAGCCCAGCTCGCAACAGAGATGAAGAGTTATGGGATAGACATTCTGGAAATCTCTGAATACTTTTTTTGCTGTCTATTTATTATCATATTCATTTATCTCCAAGAAAGGGTCAACACAGGAACAACCAATCACAGCAACAACTCTCCATACAGCAAAGTAAATCCTAATGACAACAAATAAGGAAATTTGGCTGAACAGATGGGCCATGGGAAACACAGGAAGAGGTGTACAGCCATATGGCCAGCCCTAACCTTAATGACAACATCAACCACCTTACAAGAAGAGATCAGAGCACCATTTTAGACTCCGAACCCAACACATACCACTTAATAATTACTTGAACAGAATTCATCCACAACACACTCCAGAGTGCCAACTGTGTGCACATCATCATGAAACCATTCACCACCACCTCTTTAAGTGTCAAGCACTAGATGACATCAGAAAGACCCTCCTTCCTCCAAGGCCAGATAAATGGAACACATTATACGGAACAAAAGAACAACTTACAGACACATGCAGATACCACTACATAGCATTGGGCCGAAGGGCAAAAGCTCAAGTGCCGCTGGATCATTGAAGAAGAAGAAGAATCTGCGGTGCCTCCCATGGGGATCTTAAAACTCCTTATCTTCTGCTGTCTGAACTATAAAGCAATATGTCGGCGGGCGAGATGTTTACATCTCAGAACAATATATTGGAAGCTCAGGCTCTAAGGGTTAATTCAAGTAAGAAACAGACAAAAACCAGCCGGGTGATTAATAGATAGGAAGATTGAAAAGCATAGGTAGAAGTTCGATAATAATAGTACAATCTTGTAGCAGGAGAATTTCTGACATTTGGTAGTGGAACTAGCTAATAGTGGAGCGTCTGGTCGAATGAATTAGAACGCAGGCTCCCAAACGGGAGCCCGGGTTCAATCTCCGGTAAGGTCACTGAGTTTTTTCTGTCTGGGCATAAAGAAAAATCATAACCTGAACAGTTTCACTGCGATTACACTAGCTATATGCCCCCCATCCCTGTCATACACTACCCTAAAAGTGGTGTTAAAGGTAGTAACTACTATCTAATAACAGACTCTGATCTATTGTGTTTCTATAGTGTTAATATTGTCTGTGTACACTATTGTGTTTCTATAGCGTTAATATTATCTGTGTACACTATTGTGTTTCTATAGCGTTAATATTATCTGTCTACACTATTGTGTTTCTATAGTGTTAATATTATCTGTCTACACTATTGTGTTTCTATAGTGTTAATATTATCTGTGTACACTATTGTGTTTCTATAGCATTAATATTATCTGTGTACACTATTGTGTTTCTATAGCGTTAATATTATCTGTGTACACTATTGTGTTTCTATAGTGTTAATATTATCTGTCTACACTATTGTGTTTCTATAGTGTTAATATTATCTGTGTACACTATTGTGTTTCTATAGCGTTAATATTATCTGTGTACACTATTGTGTTTCTATAGTGTTAATATTATCTACACCATTTTAGGAATCAAAATGGGCTATCACCGACTCAATCATGCAGACCATGTACAGACTAGAAATGGAACTTGGAGAGCTGCAGAAGGCTGTGTGTTCCTCTGATGTATCCAGCAACACAAAGATTCTTGATGTAAGTGCTAATAATGGACACTACTGTCAGACAGACAAATAAATGGATGGTACTAGTAGTCAAATTATTTAGGTCATGTGTGATTCCTGTACTGACCTACGGTTGTGAAAGTTGGAAATCAACAAAGAAAATTGATAAGAAACTGAACAGCTTTGAGAATAAATGTCTACGAAAATTATTAAAGTAAAATGGAGTGATTTCATTTCTAACAACACAGTGAGAGATAGAACACACCAACAACCCGTATCAAATATTATAAGGAAACGAAGGTGGAAATATTTAGGTCATGTTCTTAGATCAGACGAAAGAGACTAAATCGACAAGTCCTTATGTGGTCACCAGTTGGGAAAGAAAACGTGGAAGACCAAAGACCACTCTTCGAAGAACCATCCAACAAGAAAGTAAACTATTGGGATGTAAAACCATACAAGATCTCCAACTGCTAGCAAAGAACTGTATCACATGGAGATCTAAAACCTCTGCCCTATGTCCGCCTTTGGCACGAAAGGAACAAACTAACTAACAAACTAACTAGTAGTCAAGACAGACAGCCTTACAGATAGTACTAAAAGACAAACAGCCATACAGATAGTACTAAAAGACAGACATCCTTACAGATAGTACTAAAAGACAGACAGCCATACAGATAGTACTAAAAGACAGACAGCCATACAGATAGTACTAAAAGACAGACAGCCTTACAGATAGTACTAAAAGACAGACAGACTTACAGATAGTACTAAAAGACAGACAGCCTTACAGATAGTACTAAAAGACAGACAGCCTTACAGATAGTACTAAAAGACAGACAGCCTTACAGATAGTACTAAAAGACAGACAGCCTTACAGATAGTACTAAAAGACAGACAGCCTTACAGATAGTACTAAAAGACAGATAGCCTTACAGATAGTACTAAAAGACAGACAATGGAGTAGAACTAACCTTAGTTCTGGCCACCGGCAAACTCTCAACCAATTTCAAGGCTGAGGTAGAGACCCTCGGTGCAGCTGCAAAAATGGCACTACAAAATATGAACCAAATACATGGAAAAGTAGTGCTCGTGACTGACGCATTGTCTGCTATCTCAGCACTGAAATCTGAAAGGAACACAGAACTAAGTGATCTCAGGTCAACCGTAGCCCAGTTATCCCATGAATCTGAGAGGGTAGTAATCCAGTGGATACACTCACACTGCAAGATGAAGGGGAATGAAGATGCCGACAGACTGGCTAAAGAGGGAGCAGGAATGCACCAAGATGACAACCTGGTTAGCTATGAAGAAGCAAAAACCATCGCCAAAGGGCACTACAAAGCAAAATGGGACAAAGAACACCCAAAACACAAGAATGATGGATATTACCAACTGTCCAGAAGGGACCAGACAGCATACTTCGCCTCCAGACAGGTCACAACAGAATGAGAAACCACCTGTACACTAAATTCAAGATAGGCACCAACGACCTGTGGCTTGGCAAGTATGACAACAGAAAATATCCTTCAGAACTGCCCCCAGTATGCAGACCTGAGAAGAAAGAGGTGGCCCACTTACACCAGCGTCAAAGACAAACTGTATGGCGTGGCTGATAATCTGAGGCAGACTGCGGCCTTTATTAGAGAATATGAAATCCCAATCTAGTGAGAATGCAGAAGAAGAAAAGATACAGACTTACAGATAGTACTAAAAGACAGACAGACTTACAGACAGTACTAAAAGACAGATAGCCTTACAGATAGTACTAAAAGGCAGATAGACTTACAGATAGTACTAAAAGACAGATAGACTTACAGATAGTACTAAAAGACAGACAGCCTTACAGATAGTAACTAAACTAAAAGACAGACAGACTTACAGATAGTACTAAAAGACAGACAGACTTACAGATAGTACAAAAAGACAGACAGACTTACAGATAGTACTAAAAGACAGACAGACTTACAGATAGTACTAAAAGACAGACAGACTTACAGATAGTACTAAAAGACAGACAAAGAACAGAATTGTATATTAAAAGCTGTCTACTTCTGTTTTTTCTTCCTTGATAAATATATCATTCGTCATGATTTTGGTTTTCTCTTGCACTGCCATTATTCATTTCTCAATTCTTCATTGTGATGTTGGTAGCAATACTGTATTTTCAGTATTTCTTAGTTCAGGTATTTATCTTCACCCAATTACGAATGATATATGTGTGAAGCTCTTGGAAACACCAAACAAATACTAGACATGTCTGGGAATCACTTCGGGAAACATATACACCAAACAAATGCTAAACAGGTACTTGAAGCCCTCGAGGAAATTTATACACCAACCAAGCATATTCTAGTTAAATGTGTGAATCTCCCAGGAAATATATACACCAAGCTTCTTTTAACACTATCTTCAGTTTTATTCTAAAATCACTGTCAGCTGTACAATCCCTGGAAGATAAATCTGCTTATAGTACAGTACAGAACCTAGTAAGAAAACTTGCTCAGCTGTCACAAAAAGGCAGAATTTCACTTGCAGTGGATTCGATTTCACTGTGGCATTTTAGACAATGAGAATGTCAATGTCTTGGCTAACAAAGGCAGTGCCAAAGAGCAAATTTACCAACCACTCTCTTTTCAAGAGGTGAAAACCCTCATACAGAGAAAATCTGTAGTAGACTGGAAGACAAACACTGGATATGATTATGAGAAAATCTGCAGTAGACTAGAAGACAAACACTGGATATGATTATGAGAAAATCTGTAGTAGACTGGAAGACAAACATTGGATATGATTATGAGAAAATCTGTAGTAGACTGGAAGACAAACATTGGATATGATTATGGAAAGGACTTCCTCAAAGACCTGAACAGACCAGGTCATTGAATTTCACCTACGTACCGGACACTGCAGAGTCAACATAGACTAAGGATGTCAGACAGCTTTCTGCCAGTATCAGCAGGTGGAACCGACACCGGAGCAGGACTGTTCTCTCCGGGTGAGCTGAGAAGTAACATGTAATCACACCTAGTAGACCTAAAAACTAAGCTTTGGGGAAACCTGGCAGACCTGAAACTGACTGTCAAGTTTTGTAGTCCACAGTAAACTAAGCGCATGACCAGAGATCTCTAAAGAATACGAAGATTCTGAAATCTGTAACTAACAGCTGATAATCTGAATCACAGTCTGTTCCTAAGTGTCTTTGTAGATGATACCCCTCCTCTCTTGATTATATTAGCATGTAATCTATTTGATCTGTAAACATCAGCGCACGCACACACACACACAATTTATGTAATAATTTACACACTTCATCTCACCATTAATCTAGCTACTCACACAATTATCTTATCATTAATCTTGCTACGTACACAATTATCTTATCATTAATCTAGCTACTTACACAATTATCTTATCATTAATCTAGCTACTCACACAATTATCTTATTATTAATCTAGCTACTCACACAATTATCTTATCATTAATCTTGCTACTTACACAATTATCTTATCATTAATCTAGCTACTCACACAATTATCTTACCATTAATCTTGATTGATTGATTGATAGGACCATCATCATTGCACTTCGGTGAGTAACCATATATGTTCTGATCTCTTCTTACACAGGAAGATCTAAGTTGCAGTGCAAAACCTCCGTAGCACCAGCGAGGGTCCACAATGTTATTTTGAAGATGGTGAAGATATTTTTGTAGAAATGTTATTTTTAATCTTTTCTAATGAATTATGTCCAGGCAGTGGCTTTCCAGCCTGCTCTTCTCAATTTTGAACTGCCAAGGGCTCACATTTAACACGGTACCTACATTTTATCGTCCATCTCCGATAGGATTAGGAACTCAATCTCACCTTCACTGAGATCAGGGATCTCTGGAAAAATATCCAGAAGACTCCACGAGGGATCAAACCTGTTACCTTTGGCAAGATAGACAAGCACCTAACCTCTACGCCACATAGATCTCCTTGAAATGATCTTATGATTGTCTAACAATTAATCATGATTGATTGATTGAACTACTGACACATTGTCTTCCACAAAATTATCTTATGATTGTCTAACAATTAATCATGATTGATTGATTGAACTACTGACACATTGTCTTCCACAAAATGATCTTATGATTGTCTAACAATCAATCATGATTGATTGATTGAACTACTGACACATTGTCTTCCACAAAATGATCTTATGATTGTCTAACAATTAATCATGATTGATTGATTGAACTACTGACACATTGTCTTCCACAAAATGATCTTATGATTGTCTAACAATTAATCATGATTGATTGATTGAACTACTGACACATTGTCTTCCACAAAATGATCTTATGATTGTTTAACAATTAATCATGATTGATTGAACTACTGACACATTGTCTTCCACAAAATGATCTTATGATTGTCTAACAATTAATCATGATTGATTGAACTACTGACACATTGTCTTCCACAAAATGATCTTATGATTGTCTAACAATTAATCATGATTGATTGATACTGACACATTGTCTTCCACAAAATGATCTTATGATTGTCTAACAATTAATCATGATTGATTGATTGAACCACTGACACATTGTCTTCCACAAAATGATCTTATGATTGTCTAACAATTAATCATGATTGATTGAACTACTGACACATTGTCTTCCACAAAATGATCTTATGATTGTCTAACAATTAATCATGATTGATTGAACTACTGACACATTGTCTTCCACAAAATGATCTTATGATTGTCTAACAATTAATCATGATTGATTGATTGAACCACTGACACATTGTCTTCCACAAAATGATCTTATGATTGTCTAACAATTAATCATGATTGATTGATTGAACCACTGACAATTGTCTTCCACCAAAATGATCTTATGATTGTCTAACGATTAATCATGATTGATTGATTGAACTACTGACACATTGTCTTCCCCAACCAGGACTTAGTAGCTGCCATAAAGCAACTTAAAGATAGACAGTTGGACATTAAAACAGTCAAGCGGTTGATGGGAAAATTAGCGGCGTACCTGTTGTGAGTACCATTGTAGATCTTGTTTTGTCTAGTCATTTATGTAGACAAGTGTCGGGAAAAGGCTAGCGTTCACATTGCTGTGTCTAGTTAGGGTGTTTATAAAAGTCGCTGTGCAGTGAATTTTGGAAAATATTTGAGTAATTATGCCACTAAAAAAAAAAATTATAAACAGTAGAATAACAATGACAGTTTTTTTGTTACCTACCTTGAATTAATTGTTTAAAAATTGGGGAATTAACTCCAGCGTGGAGTTAAATGTCCATGCTTAACACCCATACATTACCACTCTTCTATTATAAAATGATTGCATTGTTCTTTTCTGTTATCTTCTGTAACATTCCTCATGATGTTTTCTGCATATATATTAAACAGACAAGGCGACAGAATGCAGCCTTGTCTGACTCCTTGCCTTATGTCAAACCAGTCTGATGTATCATCACATGTTCTTACAGCCGCAATTTGATCACTATAAAGTTCTCTTATGATCTGTATCAAATGTAATGGGAATCCATTTCTCTCATAATCTTCCACAATTCCTGATGCTCTACATAATCAAATGCCTTTGAGTAGTCAATAAAGCATGAATATAGATCTCATTATACTCTCTAGTTTTTTCTATGATTGTTCTCATGTTAAATATATGGTCACTGTACTCTTTTCCCTATTTTTAGTAAAATTTTATTTCCCGGGCTAATCAATGCCACTGTTCTATAGTTAGTACTTCCGGGCTAATCAATGCCACTGTTCTATAGTTGGTACTTCGGGGCTAATCAATGCCACTGTTCTATAGTTGATACTTCCGGGGCTAATCAATGTCACTATTCTATAGTTGGTACTTCTGGGGCTAATCAATGCCACTGTTCTATAGTTGGTACTTCAGGCTAATCAATGCCACTGTTCTATAGTTGTACATAATTTCACATTTATCTCAAATATCACAGCTCAGTATTATTGCAGTCATTTTGATTTCAGCACAACATTCTTCTTCTTCTTCTTCAGCGATCTCTGGTCATGCGCTTAATTTACTGTGGACCACAACTGGGCAGACAGCTTCAGGTCTGTCAGGTTTCCCCAAAAGCTTAGTTTTCAGGTCGACTGGGTGTGGCACATGTTGCTTCTCAGCTCACACAGAAGAGGACAGTCTTGCAAGATATGCTCTGGTGTCTGTTCTGCCTGCTGACACTGGCAGAGAGCTGTTTGACTTATTCCTAGTCTGTATAAGTGTTTGTTGAGTCTGCAGTGTCCGTGCGTAGTGAAATATAATGACCTGGTCTGTTCTGCTTAGGTCTTTGAGGAGTCTTTCTCATAATCATATCCAGTGTTTGTCTTCCAGTCTACTGCAGATTTTCTCTGATGAGGTTTTGACCTTTTGAAAGACAAGGGTTGGTAAATTTGCTCTTTGGCTGCCCTCCTTAGCTAAGACATCAGCACTCTCATTGCCTGCAATCACAGTGGATGGAACCCACTGCAAGTGAATTTCTGCCTTTCTAAAGCTGAGCAAGTTCTCTTTGTAGTTTTTGTACTGTGCTATCAGTGGATTTAGCCTCCAGGGCTTGTATAGCTGACAATGAGTCTGTAAAAATACCATCTTGCTTGCAGCTTATTCATGTGCTGTGCTGCCATCAGAAGGGCTATGAGTTCTGCTTTGTAGTTGGAACATATTCTTCCAGTAGGAGCCTCTAGAGACACAGTGGTAGCATCTGGGTGCCTAATGACCTCCTGCTCACCATTCATGGTTGCCTCCATTGCCGATCCATCTGTTAAATTCTTATCCAGCTGTCTTCTGGAAACATGTAATGGAGATGTTCCATTGTAATTGCTTTTTCACTAGATTAGGCTCGGCATCTTTGCTAATAATTTAGGGATGGAGGTTGAGAAGTTTGGGTGGTACTGAGTCTGGTTCCCAGTGATCAAAAGCAATTCTTCAGGTATGGAATTATGATTTAGTAGTTCCAAGTATGACTTTCCTATTTCTTTTGCTTTGTGGTTTAGACTTGTGCGCTTTAGTCTGTTCTTTGTTCTAGCCGCTATTTTTTCATGCAGTGGATGGTGAGGCATTCTTTTGATCCTTTCAGTCTGTAGAATCACTTTTCCCCTTCTTCTGTCTTCCAAGGGCTGGATGTTGGCTGCCTTTTCCATTTCTACATTTGGTGTAGATTTCATGGCTCCCAAAATAGTACGCAGACACCTGTTTGTGTTTTTTCCAGTATCGATTTGTTTGAATGGGCTGCTGATATCCATGTCGATGATGCATATTGAGGGTGGTCTAACTGCACCAGTGTACACCTGACTCAGGATTCGAATATCAGCTCCCAGGTAGTTCCAGCCAGCTTCCGCATCACACTTTGTTTCCTCATAGCCTTTCTGTTTGTTTCCATTATGTGATGTTTCCATGTCAGGGACTGTCAAACTTAACTCCCAAAAGGTTGGAGTATGGGAACGGGACGATATCATCGTTAAATTTCAGTCTGAAGTGTTCTTCCTTGTTGACAATGAGAAAAGCGTTGCTATAGTTTTGCTCCGGTTTATTTCTAGACCCCATTTACTTGCCCACATTATGACGCTGTTCAGGCTGGCCTGGAGTTTAAAGATGGCAGGACCCAGAAACTCAGAGGTGTACCACACAGCTAGATCATCAGCATGGAGAGAGTGTGATACATGTCTGGGCAGAGTTTGTGGCAGATCATTAATATATACCAGGAAAAGCAATGGGGACAGTACGCTGCCCTGTGGGACTCCTGCTCTTAATTTGAATCTGGGACTGTGCACTCCATCCAATTTTACAGATGCTTGTCTATGGGTAAGAAAGTCTTTTATCCCAAAAGTACATTCTACTCCGTATTCCACTGGGAAGAGCTTGAGTAGCAAACCATCTTTCCAGACTTTGTCGAAGGCCTTAGACATGTCGAAGAACACAGTGAGGCTTTTCTTCTTTTCTTGGAAGCCATTTTCTATGTCCTGTGCGAGGTATGCCACTTGGTCATCAGTGCTTCTATGCTGCCTGTAGCCTGTCTGGGCTGGATCCAGTTTATGGTTGGATTCTAAAACCACTGGAGTCTAGTGGTTATCACTCTCTCCAGCAGTTTTGCAGTGCAACTTAGCAAACTTATAGGTCTGTAGCTCTCGGATCCTTTTGTCTTTCCACTTTTGAAAATTGGGTGGATTGTGGCATTTTTCTAGATGTCTGGGACTCTCCCTGTCTCAACTATTGTTAAAAATCTGGAGTAGAGACTCTGTGCTATTGGGCCTATTTGTTTGAGCATGTCGTTTGATACTCCATCTGGTCCGGGGCCTTTTCGATTGAGCTTTTCAGTGCTCTCTGCAGCTCAGTCAGTGTGATGTCTACCTCCATACAGGGTTCACTTGTTGCTTTTTGAATGTAGCATTTATCTCACTTCTGACTTCTTTCCCTTGCTCCTGACTTATTGAGCATGAGCTTTCTTGCTTGTAACACTGGGCCATATGGGTGGCTGCTCGCTTTCCTGTGAGAAGTTGTTCTCCTTGCTGAACTGTTTTCCCTCTAGATGGGTTGTCATCGTTCAGGGCTTTGTAAGTCTCCACAACTTTTGAGTATCTTTTTCCATGTTCAAAGAGGCTGTCTTTCTTTCCAGGATTTTCTACACTGCTGGTTTCTTTCTCTAACATAAAGGGCCCTTGCTCTATTGTGTTGCATTACATTTAGTCCGTTAGTGGATTCCATTGTATTTCTGGCACTGCAAGCGAGCTATGGAGAACTTCCCTCTCTGGTGTCAATATGGCTTGTAGTTTTCTCCTCCCTCTGGGTATAGCCTTTTGCAGCATCTAAAATGGCTTTATTGAATGAACGTGCATCTCTGTCCCCTTTTCCTGATTGATTAATTTCTTTACAGTACTTGTCTGCTAGTTCTTTGGGAAAAGCTTCCAGTCTGCCTTTTGTAATTCCAACTAGGGCAGAGTTTGTAAGTTCCTCCTTATTAATGTTATTTATGAGGAGTTTCACTGGTCTATGGTCACTACCTCCAATCTGGATCGAGACTTGCCTTTCGGTTATCCTGTGGAATGTCGTCTGTGCAAAGCCAGATCTGGGGTGCTTGTTGTGCGCCACCCTGTGAGTAACATGTGTGAGGATCATCTGGGTGGTTGAGAATGGTGAGACTGTTGGTGATCAGCCATTCTTCAAGGCTTTCACCTCCAGGATCTAGCGTGTCATAGCCCCAGCTTGGTGAGTGGCTGTGAAGTCTCCTACTATAAGCAAGTTGTCATCTTGAACTTTGATTAGCTTCAGCTCAGTTTGAATGGAGGTGGTGAGTATATATTGTATAGTGTCATCTTAGTGTTGTTGATAAGGAGTTGAACAGCTTGAATTCTGTGCTCATCTGATTGGACCTGTGAGTTCAACTGCCGGTATGGAATTACTACATTTATCTCAAATATCATCAGCTCAGTATTATTGCAGTCATTTTGATTTCAGCACAACATTCACCAACTCGCTATTGTAGTACTAGTTCTTAGTTACATTCATTCCCAAAATTCACCAACTCGCTATTGTAGTACTAGTTCTTAGTTACATTTATTCCAACATTCACCAGTCTATTGTAGTACTAGTTCTTAAGTTACATTCATTCAACATTCACCAACTCGCTATTGTAGTACTAGTTCTTAGTTACATTTATTCCAACATTCACCAACTCGCTATTGTAGTACTAGTTTTTAGTTAAATTTATTCCAACATTCACCAACTCGCTATTGTAGTACTAGTTTTTAGTTACATTTATTCCAACATTCACCAACTCGCTATTGTAGTACTAGTTTTTAGTTACATTTATTCCAACATTCACCAGCTCGCTATTGTAGTACTAGTTCTTAAGTTCAATGAAAAGTTTTACAGCTGAGTTTGAACACTTGTTCCTACATCCAGACCAAAGTTCGTCAACCCAGTATCGAATTCACCAGATTTCCGATGACTACCACTAATTCTCATGATGGAATGGTTACCAGGTCTATGCTTGATGACTCCTTTAGACCTCTCAAATCTATGCAAACAACAATTGAGAGTTTGGTTAAACGAATCAAAGAGTTAGTAAGTATATTTTGATATGTAGTATGTATGTTAAGAAATATGATAACTAGTATATTGTGATATGTAGTATGTTAAGATATATAGTAACTAGTATATTTTGATATGTAGTATGTATGTTAAGATATATGATAACTAGTATTTTCTACCTTTGTTACCGTTGCCAAACTTGGTCTCTGACAGCAACACACCACAGAAAGCTCACCACATGTGAAATGAAATACTTGAGGAAGGCAGTGGAGGTCATCAGGAAAGATATATACTATGAAATGAGGAGATCAGAAGCAGAGTGGGCATAACTTCATGCATCAAATGCTTTTTCTTGTTGCTTCAAGTGGTTCAGAAGCTTTCTGTCTATCTCTGTGAGTTCCCCTGCTCTGTTCACTGATGCAAAGTAACTGTTGAAGTGCTCTGCTTTTTTCTGGTCTTCAATGATTGTTTCCCTTCCATCTATCACTGGTTTGGGATTTGTCTTCCTACTATCCCCAGACAGATTGTTGACCAATGCCCAGGCTTTATTTCCATTACGTCTGAAGTCTAGTTTTGAGCATGTGTCTATCCATTTTTCATTTTAGTTTTCCCTAACTGCAAGTTTACTTTTGCACAAGCTTTATTGTACTGCACTTTTATGTCCAGTGATGGTGTGGACTCTAGTGTTTTCCTTAATGTGCTTCTTTCATAGATGGTGTCTTGTATGTCTTGGTTCCAAAATGGTTTGTGTGATTTCCGGCTGCCCCTTTGGGATACATAATGATGAGGCTTTCAGAATTGCTTTTGTTACTTCTTCGTTGAAAGTCTCAACACTGCTGGCATCAACTTGTGTAAGCAGAGAGTCAGTTATTTCTTGAAAAATTCTCCAGTTAGCTTTTTTGAAGTTCCACCGTGTTTTTGCTTTCGACAGGCTCTACTTACAGTTGTTATAGTAGTAAGGAGTGGTTTGTGATCACTTCCGATATCATCAAGTATTTGAGAATGGCAGGATTCTGTCAAGTCGGATGAGCAGATGGTCAGGTCAGGTCGAGTAAGTGAGAGGTGAGCTCTGTGCAGCAGAGTTGGTGGAGATTCTGCATTCTGTAATACTGATAGATTTGTTGTATCACATAGCTCTTCTATTAATTTTCTTGTTCTGTTGTTGTCTGGGTAGCCCCAACGTGGAGAGTGTCCATTTAAGTCTCCGGCTAAAATAGTTTTGCGATACTGTGTGTTGTGCAGTTCTGGCAGTTTGAGTGTTTTCTGTGGAGGGTTATAGATGTTGTATATGGTATATTTTCCTCCAGAGTGCCAGATAGTAATTTGTTGCACATCTGTGGGATGGGCTGTTGTAAGCTGTGATGCATCTCCCTGAATGTCGTTACGTATGTGTGATTATGCCTTGGCTGTCAGTACACCTACAGGGATAACTAGTGTATCCAGTCAAGTGCAGGTCACTGTCTTTGTGTAGGGTTTCTTGCAAAAGGGCCACATGTACCTTGTGGTCATGTAATAATTTTGAGAGTTCAATCTTTTTGTTTCTTAGGCCACAGATGTTTAGTTGTAGGGTGTTAAGTGAATGTTTGTTCTTTTGGTCATCTGACATCTGTAGGTCCTTCTTCTCCAAGGGTTTGTATATTTCTATGTTTGCATTTGTTTGTTTTGTTTTTTCCAGTAGTCAATTTTTCGCACAGAACAGCCTGGTTACCCTCTGTCTGGCGCGGACCTTGATATTGATGGACATCCGATCTCGCTTGAATTTCTATTATTGTTGTACATAGCATTGAAAAGCTGGGAGTCTGTGGTTTCCTACCCCCAGACAGGAGCCAGAATAATACTGCCATAGCACTAGTGGATGAGGGGCTTTCTGTGTCGCTTAATGAGACTGCAGCCAAGGTAGGGTTCGCTGTTCTCATTCCCCGCCACCAGATTGTCTGCTGGTCACGCCGAGGGTCTGTTATACTCTAGGCTTATGTCCAAATGTTCAAGGCAAGAGGATCATCACGTCCTGAGTCACTGCGCCTCTACGATGGATGTCAGCCGTCAGAAAGCAGCACACATTGGTTCTCTATCCTCAGATCTAGTTAGTACCCTTCTGACTTCTTTCCAACCACAGAGGGGGCATGTACATTTTTCAAATATTATACAAATGTTTACCACATCTACTCAGTTATGCTGTAGGGCTGTGCCAGATCTGAATGGTCATGTGAGAGGCCATTAGAGCTCTCACTGTGGTTAAGAATATTGGAGGGGGGAAAAGGGGACGTGGGTAGGGGAAAGAAAGGAGGAAGTGGGAGGGGTTTAAACAGGATTACTCCGCCCACTCATGTTGTTTAGCCAGTCAGCTGAGACTGTTGCCCGGGTGTGCACGTGGAGCCAAACATGAGCTAGGTGAAGTGGGGACCAAGTAGGATCATGACTATCCATGGGTGCGACCAGGATACGGCTGTCATTTTCCGTGAGGTACCCCTACCTTCTCACCCAACACCCGAGTAGGCCCCTAAACGCATAGACTTCTATACATTTAGGACACATGCATCCGATTTCAGCCAAACCTCCTTAGTGCCTCTTACGACATGCATGGCAGGTAACAGTGGTTCTATTCTTTACACCCAAATTTGGGCCCGGTAACCACTCGGGTGTCTGTTAGTACTATTAGTGCGGAAAGACTGCTTCATTGCTGAAACTGGGTCATTCCAGCACTTCCTCAACTTGCTAACCTGGAGTCTACCCTAATTCCTCTTAAACTGCATAGACATTTTTTAAAAAAAAGTGTCCAAAGGTGAAGGATTGACTACATCTCCCCATATGGCTCTGTCCCTGTCTGCAGAGATGACATGCCATCTTCCGAGTGCATTTCACAAAGCACAAACTTTGTAACTCCTGCAAAAATCCTAGGTATTTCATGAAACAATTTAACATGTGACTGGTCGGTTCGAACCTTCAATACGACAGACAAATGATACACCACTTCACGTTTAAACTCACTAGAAATATCCTATAGCAACCATTAACTGTTGTTAAGCTTGAGCAAATTATTGATTTAATCTCAATGAATATATTGATAGTTGTCAAATATTTGTACACAGGAAGTCTTCTTTGAGTGCGACCCAAAGTGCAGTCAGAAAACGTAAGTGTCAACTGGTTTTAACAAAATGTTCATCAATATTTCTTCTTCTTCTTTGCGTCTGTTCTTTACGACCAATCTTAATCACTGTTTGTGATGTTTGATCTTTGCCAAGAGCGTGTATACGTTGCACATTCGTTTGGTAGGCCCCTAAGCGCATAGACTTGTACATATTTAGGACACTATGGAGTTCACTGCTGCCTCCAGGGCTCTGTCATGGGTGGCTGAGCAACAGGTAACCCATATGATTATCATATCAGATTCAATGAATATGCTTCAAATTATTGAATCTGGAAGTATGCGTGTGGAATGGGTGGACAGCATTCGAGATCACATCTCAAGAAAATGACTTGGCTATACACACCTGGACATGCTGTAGTGCAGGGTAACGAGCATGCTGACTTTCTTGCAAACAATGCCCGACTCAAGCAGGCAGAAGTATGGACAGAGCCGATATCATCAATGTGGTACGCTCTCAATTATGTGACATGGGCAAGTCTCAGACACTGGACAGATTCGAGAATTAGGTGTTAAGTTTGGACATGCCAGACAGTGTCGTCTTCGTGGTAGAAAGAGAAGATATAGTAATCAACTTTTCATGGGTACGGTGAGCGAATGGACTGGGATGGTTGCTACAGCAGAGGACAGAGCATCAATGGGAATGCCCAATGTGCCATGACGTCGATCGCATAACGCATTTAGGACACATGCATCCGATTTCAGCAAACCTCCTAAGTTGCCTCTTACAACATGCATGGCAGGTAACAGTGGTTCCATTCTTTACACCCCAAATTTGGGCCTCAGTAACCACTCGGGCGATATCCATATTTGAATTTTAAAAAAAAAATTTTTAATATTCCTCATTTATGAAAAAATATTCCCAAATTTAAAGAAAATATTTAAAGACTAACAAGTTCATGTTATTACACTCAACAACTTTCACTAGAAGAGACTAACAAGTTCATGTTGTTACACTCAACAACTTTCAATTGTTTTCATTTATCACCACAAATTATCTGAGACTGATTTATTATGTTTACTGCTATATTATGTTTACTACTATAGTATGTTTACTGCTATAGTATGTTTACTGCTATATTATATGTTTCAGCGAGTGGTTACCGGGGCCCAAATTTGGGGTGTAAAGAATAGAACCACTGTTACCTGCCACGCATGTCGTAAGAGGCGACTAGGAGGTTTGGCTGAAATCGGATGCACATGTCCTAAACTTGTAGAAGTATATGCGTTAAGGGGCCTACCAAACCAATGTGCAATGTATACACGTTCTTGGCAAAGATCAAACATATCACAAGTGATTAAAATTGGTTGTAAAGAACGAACGCAAAGAAAAAAGAAAGAAAGAAATTATATGTTTACTTCTATATTATGTGTTTACTTCTATATTATGTTTACTTCTATATTATTTACTTCTATATTATGTGTTACTTCTATATTATGTGTTTACTTCTATATTATGTTTACTTCTATATTATGTTTACTTCTATATTATGTTTACTTCTATATTATGTGTTTACTTCTATATTATGTGTTTACTTCTATATTATGT
This sequence comes from Arion vulgaris, assembly GCA_020796225.1. Taxonomy (NCBI): domain Eukaryota; kingdom Metazoa; phylum Mollusca; class Gastropoda; order Stylommatophora; family Arionidae; genus Arion; species Arion vulgaris. The sequence continues at coordinate 6,387,723 of CM036771.1, read as the reverse complement.
TTACTTCTATATTATGTTTACTTCTATATTATGTTTACTTCTATATTATGTGTTTACTTATATATTATGTTTACTTCTATATTATGTGTTTACTTCTATATTATGTTTACTGCTGTATTATGTGTTTACTGCTATATTATGTTTACTGCTGTATTATGTGTTTACTGTTATATTATGTTTACTTCTATATTATGTTTACTTCTATATTATGTGTTTACTTCTATATTATGTTTACTTCTATATTATGTTTACTGCTATATTATGTGTTTACTTCTATATTATGTGTTTACTTCTATATTATGTGTTTACTTCTATATTATGTTTACTTCTATATTATGTTTACTTCTATATTATGTGTTTACTTCTATATTATGTGTTTACTTCTATATTATGTTTACTTATATATTATGTTTACTTCTATATTATGTGTTTACTTCTATATTATGTGTTTACTTCTATATTATGTGTTTACTTCTATATTATGTTTACTTCTATATTATGTTTACTTCTATATTATGTGTTTACTTCTATATTATGTTTACTGCTGTATTATGTGTTTACTGCTATATTATGTTTACTTCTGTATTATGTGTTTACTGCTATATTATGTTTACTTCTATATTATGTTTACTTCTATATTATGTGTTTACTTCTATATTATGTGTTTACTTATATATTATGTTTACTGCTATATTATGTGTTTACTTCTATATTATGTGTTTACTGCTTTATTATGTGTTTACTTCTATATTATGTTTACTTCTATATTATGTTTACTTCTATATTATGTTTACTTCTATATTATGTTTACTGCTGTATTATGTGTTTACTGCTATATTATGTTTACTTCTATATTATGTTTACTTCTATATTATGTTTACTTCTATATTATGTTTACTTCTATATTATGTTTACTGCTGTACTATGTGTTTACTGCTATATTATGTTTACTTCTATATTATGTGTTTACTGCTATATTATGTGTTTACTTCTATATTATGTTTACTTCTATATTATGTTTACTGCTGTATTATGTGTTTACTGCTATATTATGTTTACTTCTATATTATGTGTTTACTGCTATATTATGTGTTTACTTCTATATTATGTTTACTGCTATATTATGTTTACTGCTATATTATGTTTACTTCTATATTATGTTTACTGCTATATTATGTGTTTACTTCTATATTATGTTTACTTCTATATTATGTTTACTTCTATATTATGTGTTTACTTCTATATTATGTTTACTTCTATATTATATGTTTACTGCTATATTATGTGTTTACTTCTATATTATGTTTACTGCTATGTTATGTTTACTTCTATATTATGTTTACTTCTATATTATGTGTTTACTTCTATATTATGTTTACTGCTGTACTATGTGTTTACTGCTATATTATGTTTACTTCTATATTATGTGTTTACTGCTATATTATGTGTTTACTTCTATATTATGTTTACTGCTATATTATGTGTTTACTTCTATATTATGTGTTTACTTCTATATTATGTTTACTTCTATATTATGTTTATGCTGTATTATGTGTTTACTTCTATATTATGTTTACTTCTATATTATGTTTACTGCTGTATTATGTGTTTACTTCTATATTATGTTTACTTCTATATTATGTTTACTTCTATATTATGTGTTTACTTCTATATTATGTTTACTGCTGTACTATGTGTTTACTGCTATATTATGTTTACTTCTATATTATGTGTTTACTGCTATATTATGTGTTTACTTCTATATTATGTGTTTACTTCTATATTATGTGTTTACTTCTATATTATGTGTTTACTTCTATATTATGTTTACTTCTATATTATGTTTACTTCTATATTATGTTTACTGCTGTATTATGTGTTTACTTCTATATTATGTTTTCTGCTATATTATATTTATGTTTACGACTTCTATATTATGCTTGCTTCTATTTTATTTTTACTTCTATATTATACATATTTGATGTTGTTGATGAGCTACAGACTACTCAATTACTCTGAAATATTGATATATGTTATGTCTACCAGAAAACAAGGCAGTGTCAAGGCTGCATGTTTGTCATGTGACAGAGCACTTGACGGAAAAGTTGTCAAGTAGGTATTCATTATTTTAATAACATCGGCCACCTTGTGGACCACACAGCTCATCAATAAACATACACTAATATTGTCTGTCTTACTCTGTTCTTTTCTGTCTTCCCAGTCAACTTAATATTAGTCTGTTTCCATCTATCTTCTCTGCAAGTTTTTGTTATCTTACACTGTTTATTTTTCTTTGTAGACTCCAGGTCGTCAATACCTGAATTGTGATGCTGTCTTTGATGGTCATCTTAATTACCATCTTAATGATCATCTTAATGATCATCTTAATGATCATCTTAATTACCATCTTAATTACCATCTTAATGATCATCTTAATTACCATCTTAATTACCATCTTAATGATCATCTTAATGATCATCTTAATGATCATCTTAATGATCATCTTAATTACCATCTTAATGATCATCTTAATGATCATCTTAATGACCATCTTAAGGTGACCACAGTTATTACCCTACCGAAAAGGGGAAAACTGGATTCCAATAGATGGTAGCATGACCAACTATTGCAACGTTATCATTAATGTTGGGAAGAGAATGTAGAGATTGGGTCAACATGAAGGCTGAAGTCACAGTTAAATAGCTGATAGAAGATAATGCAAGGGATGATGTTGTTTAAACTGATGGGTCAGTTCATCGTAGTGATAAGTCAGGCTGGAGTTTCTTGGCTAATGCCCATTGTAGGGCTGTTGCAGAGCGAGTGGAGCGTACAGTACAACTACTTCTAGTTTGAGGATGGAGGTTTAGGCTGTTACTGCTACCCTCCATTGGCTCTCTGGGACTCCATTTACTGGGGCTGTTGTTGTATCTGACTCTCAGTCGATTCTTTGGAAGATCTACAATGGCAGGTTGTGGTATGACGGGATGCTGTCTATAGAGGTTTATAACCTCCAGAAGCTTACATGGATCTACTATCCTGGGCATGCAGGTGTTCACTGCAATGAGGGAGCAGACAGAATTGCATTGATTGTCTCGGATTTTCGGATAGATAAGAGGGATGTTCTTTGGTCTCTTGGTGAGCTTCTGTTGAAGAAGGATACCTATTTCTTCTTCGAACGCTCCATATCGAACACTTGTTAACCATGTGGTGTGATTTGTAAATGATCTGAGCCTAAGAGTGATTGTACGCTGTGCCAGTTATGCACCTACAAGTAGGCCAGCACATCCGATTTCTGCGATGCATTTTATTTACTAGGGTAGCTTCCTAGTTCCTACATCAGTCGCTTCTTACGACATGCCTTGTAGGTCGCAGTGGTACTATTCTTTGCTTGACTTGCGGGCCCCGGCACCACACTGGTGGAATGTGGATACTGAAATTGATGTTGAATCATTCCGTCCGCTATTTTGTTCGGAGTTTGTACTTACATGTTGTATAAGTAGTGCTGGTTACTTGAGAGGGGCAGAGAGAGGAGGAGTGTGTTTAACCAGCAAAGCATAGGAATCATCAGTATGCGTACCCTTTGACATCTGTTAGGGAAGACTGAACACCTATGGATCTGCCAGGAGTGCTGTGACGTCAGTTCAGTAACCAATAACCAGAGATAATGACCTATATTAACATTGTCTAATTCTTTTCATAATAGCATTAAGTAGCTTGTCTCTTCCAGAACCTGGCTCCCATGACAGCAATCCTGAAAAACTCTCTATTCTTTTCAAGGTGACCGGCGTCAGCAGCAGCCATTCTCAGATCATCAATGACATCCTGCACCCTTCTAGGTCTTCCTCTCATTCTTCTTCCAGACACCATTCTTTCCAGAATTAACTTCTCTAGGCACTCATGTCGTTTAATGTGTCCGAAATATTTAATTTTCCTTGTTTTTATTTTATGCAGTTATGTTAAACAATTTTCTGTAATATTAATTTGTTGCAAAACAGAGCATTTACTATACTGTAGTCATTGCTTGTGTCTAATTTCCTCAACAGCCAGCAAGTAGTGACCAAGTATAACATACAAGGTTCACTCTATGATGCAACAAAAACTGCTGCCATGCAAGTCTTTGTCAAAACTCCCAAAAGTCTGCAGTACACAATCAACAGAAGTTACACGTAAGATCACATGAACTTTCTCAAACAAAAATAAACATCAGTAAAACTAAGAAACAAGAAAGAAACAGACATATCTTTGCAACCTCAGAACATAAATTTTGTTTGAAATATAGATTTTTGCTATAGTTGCTGCTAATTTTGTTATCTTCATAAACAGTTTTCATACTTTATAGACCACAAACCTTCTGTAGTCTAGCCCAGCGCTGTGCAACGTGGTGCCCATAACCCCACATGTCATACTTTATAGACCACAAACCTTCGATAGTCTAGCCCAGCGCTGTGCACGGGGCCCATAACCGTGCATGTCATACATTTATGATGCCCTATTCTACTCTGCCAGCTTTAACGTTAATCAGATTTCAAGTAAACACTATTTTTCTTTTTTTTCTCTTCATAGCACTTTCATGAACCCAATCTTCTAGCTTTGACATCCTTGTTTTATTTAGTAGCTATTCTACTACCCTTCAAAATCTCAACCGTTTGCTATTTTATTGAAGACAATATCTGCATATCAATTATATTACCATTACTATTAGAGCATGACTCCCATGTGGGGTCCCGTCCGTGTTCAATTCACCCTAAGGCCAAGGATTTTTCTGTTGTGGGCATAAATGACAAATCCTAACCTGAACAGCTTTGCGGCAACTGCACTAGCCATGCGGCCATTAAATTCCTTAGGGTTTCATCCCTACTGTCCTACACTATGTCCTAAAAGTGGTACCACAGGCATAACTGACAGTTACTATTGTTAATATTTAAAATTTATAATAACATTGCAATCATCACATGACGGCAGCATCTCCATAAACATCAGTCAGATACCCCAATATATAGAAACGTTGGACAGTACTGCTTTGGCCTATTATTGGAAAGGTCTAAAGCAAGATGGATTGACTTCATTGCACTGGGTTGTACATATATGGCTTAGTCCCTCTACGCAGAAATGACATGCCACTTGCCGAGAGTATTGCAAGAACTCAGTAGCTCCGACAAAAATCCTATGCATCTCTAGAAAAATGTACTTGTGAACAGAACAGCGTATTCTTGATTCAAACCCATTACCTTCAGAACGCAAGGCAGCATCTTAACAACTTAGACCACTGAATTTAATTGTAGCTTTGTAATCTATATTTAAGTTACAGCTGTTATTGTAGCTCTTCTGTCTTTCTAAAGTGAACTTCAAGATTTCTCTATCTAGTATTGACACATCTACTGGAGTATTGGATGTATACAGTATCCCCAGACCTTGTGGTGCAGGCTACGCAGTTTATTGGCCCGTACATAGAGAATCCAAGTAAGCAACATATTTATTTATTTGATTCATTTATCTTTCTTATTTTGCTTAACCCTTTCGCTGCTACATACTTTCTGAAGGTTAAGCTAAAAATAGCTGCTCCTTGTTTCTAGGTGACAAACGTGAATGTACGCCTATAGCAGTGACAGTAGCAATGTATAACGTGTTAACACGTCTTTAGCCCACAGAGGAGAGATAATAACAGACGTGTTAATGCGTCTTTAGAAGTGAATGGGAAAACGTATATATACGTCCTTAGCAGCTAACGGGTTAAGAATAATACTTCAGTATATTCTCTCTAAGAATATATATACTTTTCTATACATATTTAGGGTTGTAATATTTCTTTCAGAATGTTCAACATTTTCACAGTACTCATTTCGGTTTTCTAAAGAAATGGTTCCTTCTTTAAAGGGAAAGCTTAATTTTGCTCCGACCTAAGTGGGTTAATATATTAATTCCTTTGACTATTTGTGTTTTTAATTTTAATAAAATTATTTTTGTTTACATGTTTTCATTTGTGATAAATTTTTATGAACCATTACTGTATCATTACTGTATCATTACTGTAAGTAGAAAGAATGATTGCGTGCTTGACAAAAGTTGATAGCAATATTGTGTACATTTGATTTCATGATTTCATTTGTTTTAGACAACAACTGACACAAGCGAAATATACCCAAGAAACAGATACGTAAGTCTTGGTATCAATCAATCAATCAATCAATCAATCAATCTAGATATAGCACAAATATTATTAGCTGTAGTAGTGGTTATATCGTCATCATCAAGTAGCTTGTCCTGAACAGAACTTTGCCACCCCAACAGTCCTTCAAAATTTCTCTCTCTCATAGGACAGATGTCCTGTCTCTGCAGTCGACATGCTCAAACCATTACTTACATCCTGAATCCATCTTTTCTGTTGTCTTCCTCTTCTCCTCTTTGCTGGGATATCTACTTCTATGATGGTCTTCTGAACCCTTTGTGTTTCTTTATATGTCTAAAATAGTTCAGTTTCTCATTCTTTTTGGTAGCATCTGCCAGTTTTATTTGCTTTTGAGTTCTTTCTGGATAGATCTATTTGTTCTCTTCTCTGTCCATGATATAAGGAGGATGGTTCTGTAACACTTATATTCAAAAGCACTTATATGTTTCTCCACTGCTTTATTTAATGTCCATGTTTCACGCCTATAAGTTGCCACTGGAAATACATGCATGCTCTTAGTATTCTGATTTATGTTTTGATATAAGTTCCATTCCATACTGTTTTTAGTGGTTTAATTTTTGTAAAGCAATGTATGTTCTTCTTTTAATTTCCTACATCACATTTTCATCTTTTGTTAGCAGAAAACCAAGATATTCAAAACTGTTCACATTTTCATCTTTTGTTAGCAGAAAACCAAGATATTCAAAACTGTTCACATTTTCATCTTTTGTTAGCAGAAAACCAAGATATTCAAAACTGTTCACATTTTCATCTTTTGTTAGCAGGAAACCAAGATATTCAAAACTGTTCACATTTTCTATTTTCTACCATTGATAAAAATATCTCTTGTTTTATCCTTTGTCATTATTGTTGTTTTTACTACATTGAGATTTAGTCCGAAAAATAGTGGTTGTGTAGTGAGATATTTTCATTTGTAGACAGGATAATACTTTATATCTAGCGGCATCACACTAGTAGTTGTTGTCTTCTAGGTAGAATGGTCAAATCTATCTATATCCTCTTTGTCTCCTATTTAACATATACAGGGTGTTCAAGATAAAAGTAGCCCGGTTGACTAATCAAAGCCTGTAAATTGGGCTACTTTTATGTTGAACACCCTGTATAACTTCCATCATAGATTTCTATTGTTGATATTCTGCCGTCTCACTATTGTTTCAACTTCAAGCCACAATCTTTTAACTTTCTTTCCGCACATGTTCTCCATGTTACCTTTGGATATTCAGACGTTCTTTTCCCATCCACTGTCCATCAGAGAACTTTCCTATATAATATCACTGTAGCATGTCCTCGTTTGTTTTCTTTCTTCTTATTCTTCTTCTCTAAAGTAGACAACTCAAAGACAGGTAATAATGTCAACTTATTGTGTTATTTTATTTGAACTTGTCCACTTCAGATTTATTATGTCAATATAAGCTTGAACTCTAAAGTCCCTGCATGACTAGGCACTGAAGATGGTCCTCGGGTATCGCACGCACACTCGCACAGACACACTCACATATTTCACTCAATTTCCCATATGAAATCAAAGCAGCACACATTATAAGATACTGTGAAAATATATTTGAAAACTCATCAAGCTATTCATTTAATAATCACTACTAAACAAATGTAATCAAACTGGTAGAAATCTCAGGATAAATGATAGGAGACTTTCATGAAAAATCTAGGCATATTCTTTAGAGGACATCACCACTTACCACAGTCAACAAGTCATTGATTTTCTAGGCACCACTTATACATTCAGTAGTTTGCCATTGCTTTCTGAATGGTGAGGTCTATTTTACTGCTCGTAAAAATCCAAGGGAACAAGTTTGCTTCCATACTGCCCGCCGCGAAGGTTGAACCATGTACGCTTGGGATGTGATTGAGCTTACTACAGCTTAAGCTACAGACACCCACTAAGATGAATAAGGGTAAATTATAGGAGTCTTTAATAGTTAATTATAATAGTTGGTTTTTTTTTTCTGATCTGATCTGATCTGATTATATTCCGAGTAGACTCTCAGATTCTTAGTCTTTCCTGGCAGATGTTGACAAGCTTGCATACTGTACGTGGCTGTTGATAGGTGGTTATAAAACAATTATTCCAGCCTACATGTACCAACAAGATTTTGTTAAACTGGACATTAAATCTTGAAAAAGAAAAGGTTGTCAGAAGAAAGACTATCCAAAGTCGAGGCACAACTGCCTGGCACAGGGTCAAGACTGGACATTAAATCTTGAAAAAGAAAAGGTTGTCAGAAGAAAGACTATCCAAAGTCGAGGCACAACTGCCTGGCACAGGGTCAAGACTGGACATTAAATCTTGAAAAAGAAAAGGTTGTCAGAAGAAAGACTATCCAAAGTCGAGGCACAACTGCCTGGCACAGGGTCAAGACTGGACATTAAATCTTGAAAAAGAAAAGGTTGTCAGAAGAAAGACTATCCAAAGTCGAGGCACAACTGCCTGGCACAGGGTCAAGACTGGACATTAAATCTTGAAAAAGAAAAGGTTGTCAGAAGAAAGACTATCCAAAGTCGAGGCACAACTGCCTGGCACAGGGTCAAGACTGCAAGACTGTTACCATTTTGATGATCTAATTCAGTACAGCCCCAACATTTTTATATATTAAGACGTATCATCTGAATGATGATTATCGAGATGCTGGCACCATATGATGAATGCAATACTACTATTATGGAGATGCAGATACCATATGATGAATGCAATACTACTATTATGGAGATGTAGATACCATATGATGAATGCAATACTACTATTACTAATAATAGCGATAGTAATATTAATATAGATAAGATGTTGATGCTTTCTCCACTGACAAAGCACAGGGTCAGGGGTTAGAAAGAAGCAGAATAGTTACACAATAAAACATAATTGCTAACATGAGAAGACCATGTTCATGGGAGTGCAAAGAAAATTGTGATTAAAAAAACAGAAAAATAGCTTGTGTTCCTGAAATCTGATTAACTTTCTTGAAGCCGACAGGGTCAAATAGAGCAGCATGAATTTATGACACAGCGCCACCGCAGCACATCGGACATCACTGATCAAATTCAAGCTACAACAAATTAGATAAGTTGCGCCTTGTCTCTATCTAAAACTCACAACACATGCCATCATGTCTCTCCTTCCTTTGATACAACACTCACTGTTGTAATCTAGCTCTTTGTTCATATTTGTTGCAGGAAACTGAAATATATTCGTGGTCTGGATGGTCACTATTACATGGGAAGTGATGTACCAGTTCTCATGGTGCAGTAGTAGTTGTGGTAACGTTGTTGTTAATGCTTGTTTTGTGATTGTGTTGCTAGGTCGATTGATTACCTTTATCTTGGTGAAGGACAACCAACTAGTTGTATTTATTACATGTGTTTGTGCCAGAGCCAATTATAAACTTATGGGCCTTCAGACTCGGGTAAGAATTATGGGAAATCACAACTACAACACGTGACCTCGCATTCCAGTATTTGTGTATATAGACGAATTCATTTTAAAATCAACACAAAATGCTAAATCAAGTTATATTATGCAACAAGTTAAGTTTAACAATAAGGAATATCAATATTATGAATATTTTTCACCAATAAATAACCATAGACTCAAAGAATTGAGCAAAATTGCAAAAAAGCTTGTAGTGTTCTATCAAACATATATAGATTCCAGCCCCCTGCTCTGATCTGGGTCAGGATTCCTGATCATTTGTCTGGCCAAGTTATCTAGAGTTGGCTGTGGTTTTGTCAACGCTGTTCGATTGAATTTGACCTGATTATTCTGTGTTCAACAAATGATGCTGTTTACGAAAGACACTCCTTAGTGAAGCTTTATTTTTTTCCAGAGCTAGATGGATGTGTTCTTAAAATTTATAGACTAATGCTAGACAATGGGTGCTGTAAGAAATAAGAGTTTGTGGTTCAAGTTATGTGTTTGGTAATTTGTTTTTTCCTGAAGTAATGGGTGTAGTAGTGTCATCAGTCTCTATAGTAAATGTAATGGATGTAGTAATATCATCTGTCTCTATAGTAAATGTAATGGATGTAGTAATATCATCTGTCTCTATATTAAATGTAATGGATGTAGTAATATCATCTGTCTCTAGAAAATGTAATGGATGTAGTAATGTCATCTATCTCTATAGTAAATGTAATGGATGTAGTAATATCATCTGTCTCTATATTAAATGTAATGGATGTAGTAATATCATCTGTCTCTAGAAAATGTAATGGATGTAGTAATGTCATCTGTCTCTATAGTAAATGTAATGGATGTAGTAATATCATCTGTCTCTAGAAAATGTAATGGATGTAGTAATGTCATCTGTCTCTATAGTAAATGTAATGGATGTAGTAATGTCATCAGTCTCTATAGTAAATGTAATGGATGTAGTAATGTCATCTGTCTCTATAGTAAATATAATGGATGTAGTAATATCATCTGTCTCTAGAAAATGTAATGGATGTAGTAATGTCATTTGTCTCTATAGTAAATGTAATAAATGTAGTAATGCCATCTGTCTCTATAGTAAATGTAATGGATGTAGTAATATCATCTGTCTCTATATTAAATGTAATGGATGTAGTAATATCATCTGTCTCTAGAAAATGTAATGGATGTAGTAATGTCATCTGTCTCTATAGTAAATGTAATGGATGTAGTAATATCATCTGTCTCTAGAAAATGTAATGGATGTAGTAATGTCATCTGTCTCTATAGTAAATGTAATGGATGTAGTAATGTCATCAGTCTCTATAGTAAATGTAATGGATGTAGTAATGTCATCTGTCTCTATGTAAATCGTAATGGATGTAGTAAATCATCTGTCTCTAGAAATGTAATGGATGTAGTAATGTCATCTGTCCTATAGTAAATGTAATAAATGTAGTAATGCCATCTGTCTCTATAGTAAATGTAATGGATGTAGTAATATCATCTGTCTCTATAGTAAATGTAATGGTGTAGTATGTCATCAGTCTCATAGTAAATGTAATGGATGTAGTAATATCATCTGTCTCTAGAAAATGTAATGGATGTAGTAATGTCATCTGTCTCTATAGTAAATGTAATGGATGTAGTAATATCATCTGTCTCAGAAAATGTAAAGGATGTAATGTCATCTGTCTCTATAGTAAATGTAATGGATGTAGTAATGTCATCAGTCTCTATAGTAAATGTAATGGATGTAGTAATGTCATCTGTCTCTATAGTAAATCTAATGGATGTAGTAATATCATCTGTCTCTAGAAAATGTAATGGATTGTAGAATTCAATCTTCCTATAGTAAATTAATAAATGTAGTAATGTCTGTCTCTATAGTAAATGTAATGGATGTAGTAATATCATCTGTCTCTATATTAAATGTAATGGATGTAGTAATATCATCTGTCTCTAGAAAATGTAATGGATGTAGTAATGTCATCTGTCTCTATAGTAAATGTAATGGATGTGAGAATATCATCTGTCTCTAGAAAATGTAATGGATGTAGTAATGTCATCTGTCTCTATAGTAAATGTAATGGATGTAGTAATGTCATCAGTCTCTATAGTAAATGTAATGGATGTAGTAATATCATCTTCTCTATAAGTAAATCTAATGGATGTAGTAATATCATCTGTCTCTAGAAAATGTAATGGATGTAGTAATGTCATCTGTCTCTATAGTAAATGTAATAAATGTAGTAATGCCATCTGTCTCTATAGTAAATGTAATGGATGTAGTAATATCATCTGTCTCTATAGTAAATGTAATGGATGTAGTAATATCATCTGTCTCTAGAAAATGTAATGGATGTAGTAATGTCATCTGTCTCTATAGTAAATGTAATGGATGTAGTAATATCATCTGTCTCTAGAAAATGTAATGGATGTAGTAATGTCATCTGTCTCTATAGTAAATGTAATGGATGTAGTAATGTCATCAGTCTCTATAGTAAATGTAATGGATGTGATAATGTCATCTGTCTCTATAGTAAATATAATGGATGTAGTAATATCATCTGTCTCTAGAAAATGTAATGGATGTAGTAATGTCATCTGTCTCTATAGTAAATGTAATAAATGTAGTAATGCCATCTGTCTCTATAGTAAATGTAATGGATGTAGTAATATCATCTGTCTCTATATTAAATGTAATGGATGTAGTAATATCATCTGTCTCTAGAAAATGTAATGGATGTAGTAATGTCATCTGTCTCTATAGTAAATGTAATGGATGTAGTAATATCATCTGTCTCTAGAAAATGTAATGGATGTAGTAATGTCATCTGTCTCTATAGTAAATGTAATGGATGTAGTAATGTCATCAGTCTCTATAGTAAATGTAATGGATGTAGTAATGTCATCTGTCTCTATAGTAAATCTAATGGATGTAGTAATATCATCTGTCTCTAGAAAATGTAATGGATGTAGTAATGTCATCTGTCTCTATAGTAAATGTAATAAATGTAGTAATGCCATCTGTCTCTATAGTAAATGTAATGGATGTAGTAATATCATCTGTCTCTATAGTAAATGTAATGGGTGTAGTAGTAGTGTCATCTGTCTCTATAGTAAATGTAATGGATGTAGTATTGTCATCTGTCCCTATAGTAAATGTTATAAATGTAGTAATATCATCAGTCTCTATAGTAAATGTAATGGATGTAGTAATATCATCTGTCTCTAGAAAATGTAATGGATGTAGTAATGTCATCTGTCTCTATAGTAAATGTAATGGATGTAGTAATATCATCTGTCTCTATATTAAATGTAATGGATGTAGTAATATCATCTGTCTCTAGAAAATGTAATGGATGTAGTAATGTCATCTGTCTCTATAGTAAATGTAATGGATGTAGTAATATCATCTGTCTCTAGAAAATGTAATGGATGTAGTAATGTCATCTGTCTCTATAGTAAATGTAATGGATGTAGTAATGTCATCAGTCTCTATAGTAAATATAATGGATGTAGTAATATCATCTGTCTCTAGAAAATGTAATGGATGTAGTAATGTCATCTGTCTCTATAGTAAATGTAATAAATGTAGTAATGCCATCTGTCTCTATAGTAAATGTAATGGATGTAGTAATATCATCTGTCTCTATATTAAATGTAATGGATGTAGTAATATCATCTGTCTCTAGAAAATGTAATGGATGTAGTAATGTCATCTGTCTCTATAGTAAATGTAATGGATGTAGTAATATCATCTGTCTCTAGAAAATGTAATGGATGTAGTAATGTCATCTGTCTCTATAGTAAATGTAATGGATGTAGTAATGTCATCAGTCTCTATAGTAAATGTAATGGATGTAGTAATGTCATCTGTCTCTATAGTAAATCTAATGGATGTAGTAATATCATCTGTCTCTAGAAAATGTAATGGATGTAGTAATGTCATCTGTCTCTATAGTAAATGTAATAAATGTAGTAATGCCATCTGTCTCTATAGTAAATGTAATGGATGTAGTAATATCATCTGTCTCTATAGTAAATGTAATGGGTGTAGTAATGTCATCAGTCTCTATAGTAAATGTAATGGATGTAGTAATATCATCTGTCTCTAGAAAATGTAATGGATGTAGTAATGTCATCTGTCTCTATAGTAAATGTAATGGATGTAGTAATATCATCTGTCTCTATATTAAATGTAATGGATGTAGTAATATCATCTGTCTCTAGAAAATGTAATGGATGTAGTAATGTCATCTGTCTCTATAGTAAATGTAATGGATGTAGTAATATCATCTGTCTCTAGAAAATGTAATGGATGTAGTAATGTCATCTGTCTCTATAGTAAATGTAATGGATGTAGTAATGTCATCAGTCTCTATAGTAAATGTAATGGATGTAGTAATGTCATCTGTCTCTATAGTAAATCTAATGGATGTAGTAATATCATCTGTCTCTAGAAAATGTAATGGATGTAGTAATGTCATCTGTCTCTATAGTAAATGTAATAAATGTAGTAATGCCATCTGTCTCTATAGTAAATGTAATGGATGTAGTAATATCATCTGTCTCTATATTAAATGTAATGGATGTAGTAATATCATCTGTCTCTAGAAAATGTAATGGATGTAGTAATGTCATCTGTCTCTATAGTAAATGTAATGGATGTAGTAATATCATCTGTCTCTAGAAAATGTAATGGATGTAGTAATGTCATCTGTCTCTATAGTAAATGTAATGGATGTAGTAATGTCATCAGTCTCTATAGTAAATGTAATGGATGTAGTAATGTCATCTGTCTCTATAGTAAATCTAATGGATGTAGTAATATCATCTGTCTCTAGAAAATGTAATGGATGTAGTAATGTCATCTGTCTCTATAGTAAATGTAATAAATGTAGTAATGCCATCTGTCTCTATAGTAAATGTAATGGATGTAGTAATATCATCTGTCTCTATAGTAAATGTAATGGATGTAGTAATATCATCTGTCTCTAGAAAATGTAATGGATGTAGTAATGTCATCTGTCTCTATAGTAAATGTAATGGATGTAGTAATATCATCTGTCTCTAGAAAATGTAATGGATGTAGTAATGTCATCTGTCTCTATAGTAAATGTAATGGATGTAGTAATGTCATCAGTCTCTATAGTAAATGTAATGGATGTAGTAATGTCATCTGTCTCTATAGTAAATATAATGGATGTAGTAATATCATCTGTCTCTAGAAAATGTAATGGATGTAGTAATGTCATCTGTCTCTATAGTAAATGTAATAAATGTAGTAATGCCATCTGTCTCTATAGTAAATGTAATGGATGTAGTAATATCATCTGTCTCTATATTAAATGTAATGGATGTAGTAATATCATCTGTCTCTAGAAAATGTAATGGATGTAGTAATGTCATCTGTCTCTATAGTAAATGTAATGGATGTAGTAATATCATCTGTCTCTAGAAAATGTAATGGATGTAGTAATGTCATCTGTCTCTATAGTAAATGTAATGGATGTAGTAATGTCATCAGTCTCTATAGTAAATGTAATGGATGTAGTAATGTCATCTGTCTCTATAGTAAATCTAATGGATGTAGTAATATCATCTGTCTCTAGAAAATGTAATGGATGTAGTAATGTCATCTGTCTCTATAGTAAATGTAATAAATGTAGTAATGCCATCTGTCTCTATAGTAAATGTAATGGATGTAGTAATATCATCTGTCTCTATAGTAAATGTAATGGGTGTAGTAGTAGTGTCATCTGTCTCTATAGTAAATGTAATGGATGTAGTATTGTCATCTGTCCCTATAGTAAATGTAATAAATGTAGTAATATCATCAGTCTCTATAGTAAATGTAATGGATGTAGTAATATCATCTGTCTCTAGAAAATGTAATGGATGTAGTAATGTCATCTGTCTCTATAGTAAATGTAATGGATGTAGTAATATCATCTGTCTCTATATTAAATGTAATGGATGTAGTAATATCATCTGTCTCTAGAAAATGTAATGGATGTAGTAATGTCATCTGTCTCTATAGTAAATGTAATGGATGTAGTAATATCATCTGTCTCTAGAAAATGTAATGGATGTAGTAATGTCATCTGTCTCTATAGTAAATGTAATGGATGTAGTAATGTCATCAGTCTCTATAGTAAATGTAATGGATGTAGTAATGTCATCTGTCTCTATAGTAAATCTAATGGATGTAGTAATATCATCTGTCTCTAGAAAATGTAATGGATGTAGTAATGTCATCTGTCTCTATAGTAAATGTAATAAATGTAGTAATGCCATCTGTCTCTATAGTAAATGTAATGGATGTAGTAATATCATCTGTCTCTATATTAAATGTAATGGATGTAGTAATATCATCTGTCTCTAGAAAATGTAATGGATGTAGTAATGTCATCTGTCTCTATAGTAAATGTAATGGATGTAGTAATATCATCTGTCTCTAGAAAATGTAATGGATGTAGTAATGTCATCTGTCTCTATAGTAAATGTAATGGATGTAGTAATGTCATCAGTCTCTATAGTAAATGTAATGGATGTAGTAATGTCATCTGTCTCTATAGTAAATCTAATGGATGTAGTAATATCATCTGTCTCTAGAAAATGTAATGGATGTAGTAATGTCATCTGTCTCTATAGTAAATGTAATAAATGTAGTAATGCCATCTGTCTCTATAGTAAATGTAATGGATGTAGTAATATCATCTGTCTCTATAGTAAATGTAATGGGTGTAGTAGTAGTGTCATCTGTCTCTATAGTAAATGTAATGGATGTAGTATTGTCATCTGTCTCTATAGTAAATGTAATAAATGTAGTAATATCATCAGTCTCTATAGTAAATGTAATGGATGTAGTAATGTCATCTGTCTCTATAGTAAATGTAATGGGTGTAGTAATATCATCAGTCTCTATAGTAAATGTAATGGGTGTAGTAATGTCATCTGTCTCTATAGTAAATGTAATGGATGTAGTAATAATGTCATCTGTCTCTGAGAATACAACATGACTATTGTTAATGTGCCCAGGAGAATACAACATGACTATTGTTAATGTGCCCAGGAGAATACAACATGACTATTGTTAATGTGCACAAAGAGGTCAAAACAAAGAGATATATCATTTTTAATCTTGGAAGAAAACATCAATTTTGAAATATAAAAGGCGGCGAACCCTGGTTCTTCCCTGGCACGTGGTCACTAGACCAGCGTGTTATCAACTTTGCTATTGGTGACCCTGTTTTGTCTCATGTGCTGCAAACTTTCATCTTCCACAGAGCGAGTGCCAAAAGAAAATGCCAGCGACTATATTAAAGACTAGCAAGCATTCCAAGAACTCTTCAACAACCAACAGTGGCTCCAAAATCTTACGAGAGGTTAATTACCACGGCAGGAAGGTAAGTTATTTAATCAAGTATGGGAAGAAGAAACTGTCCCAGATCAATGGAAAAAGGGAATAATTGTTAAGATCCCCAAGAAAGGTGATCTCAAAGATTGCAACAACTGGAGAGGGATCACCCTATTATCAGTAATGATCAAGACTTTCTGCAAAATCATTCTTAATAGAATCAAAGGAGCAGTGGACACAACCTGAGAGAAGAACAAGCTGGTTTTAGACCTGGGAGAAGCTGCTTAGACCAAATAATTACCCTATGACTAATTTTGGAGGAACATATTGAGAAGCAACAACCACTTATACTAAATTTCATCAATTTTAAAAAAGCCTTTGATAATCTACACAGATTCTCCTGTGGAATATTCTGAGATGCTATGGAATACCAGACAAAATAATAAACATTATTAAGAGCCACTATGATGGTTCACAGTGTGCAGTTCGCACTGCCAGCGACTGGTTTATGGTTGAAACCGGAGTAAAGCAAGGCTGTATTCTATCTCCGCTATTGTTTGGAGTGGCCATTGACTGGGTGATGCGAAAATATTGCAGGGACGAAACTGGCATCGATTGGGTAGAAAATAGTCAACTAGAAGATTTAGATTTTGCAGATGATATTGCCTTGTTAAGTAGAAACAACCAAGATATGCAAAGAAAAACAGACAACTTGTCATCTATAGCAACAAAAGTTGGACTGCAGATAAGCTACGAAAAACAAATATAATGAAGACACCTATGGCAAGTAATGCAGATGTCACACTTGAATCTAAAATAATAAAAATAACAGAGCAGTTCACCTATTTGGGTAGCAATTTTGATTGCACAGGAAATGTTAAAAAGAAATTATGATACAATTGGCAAAGCAACATCAGCTTTTAAAAGTCTAAATAAAATATGAAACTGCAAGTTATATAGTATTAAAACTAAATTACAATTTTCAATTCAAATGTTGTATCAATCCTAACATATGCCAGCGAGGTTGGAAAATGACTAAAGATATAGAAAGCAAGTTGAATGCATTTGAAAGTAGATGTCTGTTTCTTATTGGAGGATATCTGTTTCTTATAGGAGGATATCTGTTTCTTATAGGAGGATATCTGTTTCTTATAGGAGGATATCTGTTTCTTATAGGAGGATATCTGTTTCTTATAGGATATCTGTTTCTTATAGGATATCTGTTTCTTATAGGATATCTGTTTCTTACAGGATATCTGTTTCTTACAGGATATCTGTTTCTTATAGGAGGATATCTGTTTCTTACAGGATATCTGTTTCTTATAGGATATCTGTTTCTTATAGGAGGATATCTGTTTCTTATAGGATATCTGTTTCTATAGGAGGATATCTGTTTCTTATAGGAGGATATCTGTTTCTTATAGAATATCTGTTTCTTATAGGAGGATATCTGTTTCTTATAGGAGGATATCTGTTTCTTATAGGATATCTGTTTCTTATAGGAGGATATCTGTTTCTTATAGGAGGATATCTGTTTCTTATAGGAGGATATCTGTTTCTTATAGGAGGATATCTGTTTCTTATAGGAGGATATCTGTTTCTTATAGATATCTGTTTTTACAGGATATCTGTTTCTTACAGGATATCTGTTTCTTATAGGAGGATATCTGTTTCTTACAGGATATCTGTTTCTTATAGAATATCTGTTTCTTATAGGATATATGTTTCTTATAGGATATCTGTTTCTTACAGGATATCTGTTTCTTACAGGATATCTGTTTCTTACAGGATATCTGTTTCTTATAGGATATCTATTTCTTATAGGATATCTGTTTCTTACAGGATATCTGTTTCTTATAGGATATCTGTTTCTTATAGGATATCTGTTTCTTATAGGATATCTGTTTCTTATAGGATATCTGTTTCTTATAGGAGGATATCTGTTTCTTATAGAATATCTGTTTCTTATAGGAGGATATCTGTTTCTTATAGGAGGATATCTGTTTCTTATAGGAGGATATCTGTTTCTTATAGGAGAATATCTGTTTCTTATAGGAGGATATCTGTTTCGTATAGGATATCTGTTTCTTATAGGAGGATATATGTTTCTTATAGGATATCTGTTTCTTATAGGATATCTGTTTCTTATAGGAGATCTGTTTCTTATAGGAGGATATCTGTTTCTTATAGGATATCTGTTTCTTATAGGATATCTGTTTCTTATAGGATATCTGTTTCTTATAGGATATCTGTTCTTATGGATATCTGTTTCTTATAGGATATCTGTTTCTTATAGAGGATATCTGTTTCTTATAGGAGGATATCTGTTTCTTATAGGAGGATATCTGTTTCTTATAGGAGGATATCTGTTTCGTATAGGATATCTGTTTCTTATAGGAGGATATCTGTTTCTGATAGGATATCTGTTTCTTATAGGATATCTGTTTCTTATAGGATATCTGTTTCTTATAGGATATCTGTTTCTTATAGGAGGATATCTGTTTCTTATAGGAGGATATCTGTTTCTTATAGGAGGATATCTGTTTCTTATAGGAGGATATCTGTTTCTTATAGGAGGATATCTGTTTCTTATAGGAGGATATCTGTTTCGTATAGGATATCTGTTTCTTATAGGAGGATATATGTTTCTTATAGGATATCTGTTTCTTATAGGATATCTGTTTCTTATAGGAGATCTGTTTCTTATAGGAGGATATCTGTTTCTTATAGGATATCTGTTTCTTACAGGATATCTGTTTCTTATAGGATATCTGTTTCTTATAGGAGGATATCTGTTTCTTATAGGATATCTGTTTCTTATAGGAGGATATCTGTTTCTTATAGGAGGATATCTGTTTCTTATAGAGGATATCTGTTTCTATAGAGGATATCTGTTTCTTATAGGAGGATATCTGTTTCTTATAGGAGGATATCTGTTTCTTATAGGAGGATATCTGTTTCTGATAGGAGGATATCTGTTTCTGATAGGATATCTGTTTCTTATAGGATATCTGTTTCTTATAGGATATCTGTTTCTTATAGGAGGATATCTGTTTCTTATAGGATATCTGTTTCTTATAGGAGGATATCTGTTTCTTATAGGAGGATATCTGTTTCTTATAAGATATCTGTTTCTTATAGGATATCTGTTTCTTATAGGAGGATATCTGTTTCTTATAGGAGGATATCTGTTTCTTATAGGAGGATATCTGTTTCTTATAGGAGGATATCTGTTTCTTATAGGATATCTGTTTCTTACAGGATATCTGTTTCTTACAGGATATCTGTTTCTTATAGGAGGATATCTGTTTCTTACAGGATATCTGTTTCTTATAGAATATCTGTTTCTTATAGGATATATGTTTCTTATAGGATATCTGTTTCTTACAGGATATCTGTTTCTTACAGGATATCTGTTTCTTACAGGATATCTGTTTCTTATAGGATATCTGTTTCTTATAGGATATCTGTTTCTTATAGGATATCTGTTTCTTATAGGATATCTGTTTCTTATAGGATATCTGTTTCTTATAGGAGGATATCTGTTTCTTATAGGAGGATATCTGTTTCTTATAGGAGGATATCTGTTTCTTATAGGAGGATATCTGTTTCTTATAGGAGGATATCTGTTTCTTATAGGAGGATATCTGTTTCGTATAGGATATCTGTTTCTTATAGGAGGATATATGTTTCTTATAGGATATCTGTTTCTTATAGGATATCTGTTTCTTATAGGAGATCTGTTTCTTATAGGAGGATATCTGTTTCTTATAGGATATCTGTTTCTTACAGGATATCTGTTTCTTATAGGATATCTGTTTCTTATAGGATATCTGTTTCTTATAGGATATCTGTTTCTTATAGGATATCTGTTTCTTATAGGATATCTGTTTCTTATAGGAGGATATCTGTTTCTTATAGGAGGATATCTGTTTCTTATAGGAGGATATCTGTTTCTTATAGGAGGATATCTGTTTCGTATAGGATATCTGTTTCTTATAGGAGGATATCTGTTTCTGATAGGATATCTGTTTCTTATAGAATATCTGTTTCTTATAGGATATCTGTTTCTTATAGGATATCTGTTTCTTATAGGAGGATATCTGTTTCTTATAGGAGGATATCTGTTTCTTATAGGAGGATATCTGTTTCTTATAGGAGGATATCTGTTTCTTATAGGAGGATATCTGTTTCTTATAGGAGGATATCTGTTTCTTATAGGATATCTGTTTCTTATAGGAGGATATATGTTTCTTATAGGATATCTGTTTCTTATAGGATATCTGTTTCTTATAGGAGATCTGTTTCTTATAGGAGGATATCTGTTTCTTATAGGATATCTGTTTCTTACAGGATATCTGTTTCTTATAGGATATCTGTTTCTTATAGGATATCTGTTTCTTATAGGATATCTGTTTCTTATAGGAGGATATCTGTTTCTTATAGGAGGATATCTGTTTCTTATAGGAGGATATCTGTTTCTTATAGGAGGATATCTGTTTCTTATAGGAGGATATCTGTTTCTTATAGGAGGATATCTGTTTCTTATAGGAGGATATCTGTTTCTGATAGGAGGATATCTGTTTCTGATAGGATATCTGTTTCTTATAGGATATCTGTTTCTTATAGGATATCTGTTTCTTATAGGAGGATATCTGTTTCTTATAGGATATCTGTTTCTTATAGGATATCTGTTTCTTATAGGAGGATATCTGTTTCTTATAAGATATCTGTTTCTTATAGGATATCTGTTTCTTATAGGAGGATATCTGTTTCTTATAGGAGGATATCTGTTTCTTACAGGATATCTGTTTCTTATAGGATATCTGTTTCTTATAGGATATCTGTTTCTTATAGGAGGATATCTGTTTCTTATAGGATATCTGTTTCTTATAGGAGGATATATGTTTCTTATAGGAGGATATCTGTTTCTTATAGAATATCTGTTTCTTATAGGATATCTGTTTCTTATAGAATATCTGTTTCTTATAGGATATCTGTTTCTTATTTCTTACAGGATATCTGTTTCTTATAGGATATCTGTTTCTTATAGGATATCTGTTTCTTATAGGAGGATATCTGTTTCTTATAGGAGGATATCTGTTTCTTATAGGAGGATATATGTTTCTTATAGGAGGATATCTGTTTCTTATAGAATATCTGTTTCTTATAGGATATCTGTTTCTTATAGAATATCTGTTTCTTATAGGATATCTGTTTCTTATAGGAGGATATCTGTTTCTTATAGGAGTAAAAAGGCAAAGAGAGAGGGAGAGTCTTCCGATGGACAGTGGATGAGAAAAGAAGGTCTGGACAATCAAAGGAAACATAGAGAAGAACTGTGAACCCAAAAAAAGTTTGAAAGATTGTGTCCTGACTGTAGGAAGGCAACAATGTCAATATATTTTTTTGGGTCATGTGTCAAATAGGACTGGAAGAACATACAGATAGATATAGTATAGGATTTCTGAGCATGTTCATTGACTGTATGATGCATGCATGTCTCATTGGTATTGCTAAGTAGTCACACTTGTTAAGCTAACATGTTCTATGTGTGCATGCCTCATTGGTATTGCTAAGTAGTCACACTTGTTAAGCTAACATGTTCTATGTGTGCATGCCTCATTGGTATTGCTAAGTAGTCACACCTGTTAAGCTGGAATGTTCTATCATCGGAAGTTATGATGCCTTCTTTCTCATGTTCTTTAACATCGAAACACTACCTTCAAGATAACAAAGGTTTCAAAAGTAACCTCCTCTTTATATTTGAAGTTCTTTATGGTCTGTATGTGATTTGCATCTGAGCATGAGTTTGTTAGGCCAGTAGGTTTGGTTTCTGCATTCTTTTTTTATTTAGTAAGTAGGAACAAAAGAAAACTTTACATACAGAAGTTTACCCAAGGTGAGCCAGACCTTATTAGCCGTAGACCTCACAATCATTGTTTCCCCAGGCTACACCACTGAGAGGTGGGGTTTTACTTGTGTGTTCTATGGGTCATCAGCAGGCTACTAATTTTTACTTTTCACCTTCCTGAGAGACTTGTCAACCCCCAAATCTGCCAGATGCACAACACATATTTTAGACCCTTGCCTCTACTACTGCCTTGTAGTTTGATTGGGGACAATCAAAGTCTAGCGGAGCAAACCGTACACAAAACTGGACTGCAGTCAAACCAAGTAGTCAAAAAAAAGACTGGTAACCTGGACAGATGACGCTAAACAACCCAGGATGGAAGGTTTTCTAAGGGTAGCCACCCTAAAAGAAAATAGCAACCTGCTGCCTTGCAGGTCGGCTGGGGACAGCCTAAATGCTGACAGAGAGCGAACCCAGTAAACACTGGCTAAAACCGGGCACACCGCCGAAGGATAAGCACCAGAGCTCCAAATGGCGCTAAAGATGTGATAAACTACACCAATGCTAAGGCTTTATGAATCAAATTTCCACATGAATGAGATTTATGGGGAAATCTGGTACACCAGTCTAAGCGGTGATCGCGAGAGAGAGCCCTTGCCTGAGAGTGATGTCTCTATTGGTATTGCTACCTTTATAAGAATGTTTTGCCCGTGTCTTGCCGAGGACCTCAAATGGAGCACAGAATAGTAGCACTGTGACCTACAAGGCATGTCATAAGAGGCGACTGAGGTAGGGGCCTAGGAAGCTACCCTAGTAAATAAAAAACGTAGCAGAAATTGAATGTGCTGACCTACTTGTAGATGCATAACTGACACAATGTACAATCACTCTTAGGCTCAGATCACATACAAATCACAAAGAGTGGTTTAACAAGTGGTCAATATGGAGTGTTTGAAGAAGAAGAAGGAGAGTGTTTCTTATGATGATGTTCTAGTACATGAACAATGTTACATTTAGCGTTACTTTGACCTTATTTCAGGCAGTCATTACTGAGTCACCTCATGAGAATAAAGGGTGAGACTACTAGTAACATTACTATAGGTCAGACTATTTTTCACATACACATTGTCTAAGTGTCACAATGCAAGCAACAGTATATATATATATCTCTCTGTTTGCATATAAGTGCACGATTGTATGTGTGTGTCTGTGAATGAGTGAGTGAGATGGTATGTGAACGAGTGAGAGAGGTGGTATGTGAGTAATCATACTTTAACCTGTATCTCAGCGTTTTGTTCTGTCTTATCTGCTATTCTGTATCTGCTAGTCTTACATATCTCTACGACTGTACAGTTATCTGTACTTATCTCTTCTCATGGGCTGTACTCTTCTCATAAGCTGTACCATTATCTGTACTTATCTCTTCTCATGAGCTGTACCATTATCTGTACCCATCTCTTCTCATAAGCTGTACCATTATCTGTACTTATCTCTTCTCATAAGCTGTACCATTATCTGTACTTATCTCTTCTCATAAGCTGTACCATTATCTGTACTTATCTCTTCTCATAAGCTGTACCATTATCTGTACCCATCTCTTCTCATGAGCTGTACTATTATCTGTACCCATCTCTTCTCATGAGCTGTACTATTATCTGTACCCATCTCTTCTCATGGGCTGTACCATTATCTGTACCCATCTCTTCTCATGAGATGTACCATTATCTGTACCCATCTCTTCTCATGAGCTGTACCATTATCTGTACTTATCTCTTCTCGTGAGCTGTACCATTATCTGTACCCATCTCTTCTCATGAGCTGTACCATTATCTGTACTTATCTCTTCTCATGAGCTGTACCATTATCTGTACTTATCTCTTCTCGTGAGCTGTACCATTATCTGTACTTATCTCTTCTCATGAGCTGTACCATTATCTGTACTTATCTCTTCTCATGGGCTGTACCATTATCTGTACCCATCTCTTCTCATGAGCTGTACCATTATCTGTACTTATCTCTTCTCATGAGCTGTGCCATTATCTGTACTTATCTCTTCTCATGGGCTGTACCATTATCTGTACCCATCTCTTCTCATGAGATGTACCATTATCTGTACCCTTCTCATGAGCTGAACCATTATCTGTACCCATCTCTTCTCATGAGCTGTACCATTATCTGTACTTATCTCTTCTCATGAGCTGTACCATTATCTGTACTTATCTCTTCTCGTGAGCTGTACCATTATCTGTACTTATCTCTTCTCATGAGCTGTACCATTATCTGTACTTATCTCTTCTCATGGGCTGTACCATTATCTGTACCCATCTCTTCTCATGAGCTGTACCATTATCTGTACTTATCTCTTCTCATGATCTGTGCCATTATCTGTACTTATCTCTTCTCATGGGCTGTACCATTATCTGTACCCATCTCTTCTCATGAGATGTACCATTATCTGTACCCTTCTCATGAGCTGAACCATTATCTGTACCCATCTCTTCTCATGAGCTGTACCATTATCTGTACCCATCTCTTCTCATGAGCTGTACCACTATCTGTACCCATCTCTTCTCATGAGCTGTACCATTATCTGTACTTATCTCATGAGCTGTACCATTATCTGTACCCTTCTCATGAGCTGTACCATTATATGTACCCATCTCTTCTCATGAGCTGTACCATTATATGTACCCATCTCTTCTCATGAGCTGTACCATTATCTGTACTTATCTCATGAGCTGTACCATTATCTGTACCCTTCTCATGAGCTGTACCATTATATGACCCATCTATTCTCATGAGCTGTACCATTATCTGTACTTATCTCATGAGCTGTACCATTATCTGTACCCATCTCTTCTCATGAGCTGTACCATTATATGTACCCATCTTTTCTCATGGACTGTATGTATGTCTTTATAGTCTTCTATCTCTTGATCTGTTTTATCTAGCACAATGCAAACCCAGTTATTTCTCAAACAAATGCTATAGTCTCTGGGAATTTGTCTTGTGTCATTGTTTTTGTTATCTCCAATCTGAATGTGTCTGACAATGTCAGGATAAGAAGAGATTTCTATAACGGGTTTTTGTGTGCACTCCATGTTGTTGTTCACTACCAATGTTATTTCTGAGATCCACCTTGTAAGTGAACCTCCATTTGCTTTGTATACCACACTGTGTCAAGTCATATACACTGTGTCAAGTCATATACACTGTGTCAAGTCATATACACTGTGTCAAGTCATATACACTGTGTCAAGTCATATACACTGTGTCAAGTCATATACACTGTGTCAAGTCATTAATGGCAATATATATATATATATTTATCTATAATAGATCAACATGATAGAATATTGATGTATATCTTATTGTTCAGGTCATTTTAATATTGTACAGTCACTTCTGCAGAGAAACAGAGGGCTCATTTATAACAACACATCTAGAACAAGACATAGTGAAACTAGTTGACATAAAATTGTAGTTGTGACTGCAGTAGCAACATTAGTGACAAAGAGAAGCAGAGGGCTCATTTATAACAACACATCTAGAACGAGACATTTACATAGTGAAACTAGTTGAAGTAAAATTGTGTAGTGACTGCATAGCAACATTAGTGACAAAGAGAAGCAGAGGGCTCATTTATAACAACACATCTATTTACTGATCTTATTCTTATCCGCTCCTCGTGGAGCATAGGGCCTTAACAGTTGCTCACCACTTTTCTCGGTCTCTGGCTATTTTCTTTATGGCCTCCTGGGATAGTCGAGCACTCTTCAGTTCCTAAAGAAGATTTCATCTCCAGGTCTGTTCAGGGTTTTCCTTGGAGGTATCACTCAAGTGCTTGTCTAGTAGCACTCGACTGTGTTCTGTAGGGTATGCCCGACCCACCTCCATTTTCTCTTCTTAATATGGGTTCTTGTCATGTTCTTATCTACAGGTCTGTGTTTGCAGCTCTGTCATACTACCTCAGTCTGAGAATATGCTGAAGACATCTGTTGACAAAGGTCTGAATCTTATTTGTATTTAACTTGGTGACACACCATTTTCCGAGTTATACAGCAACACAGATTTCACAATTAAGCTGCATATCCTAAGCTTTGTTTTAGGATTTGCCAGCGTGGTGCGAGCCTGCAAGGTAAGCAAAGAATAGTACCACTGACCTACAAGGCAGAGGATTAACTTCATTGCACCAGGTTTTAGCCCATATGCCTCCATCCCTGTCTCGGCAGAAATGGCACAACATTTGCAGACAGTGTTGCACAAACTCTGTAACTCCAGCAACTATGTTAGAGATCTAATGAAAAAATTGCACATGTGACTCGGTCCGGATTCGAACTCACAACCTTTAGAACGACAGACAAATGTTTTAACCGCTTAAAGAAGTCTAAAATAAATGTGCAATCAATGTTGTCAGTGAAAATATAGACACAAATGTTACAAAATATAGACACAAATGTTACAAAATATAGACACAAATGTTACAAAATATAGACATAAATGTTACAAAATATAGACACAAATGTTACAAAATATAGACATAAATGTTACAAAATATAGACACAAATGTTACAAAATATAGACATAAATGTTACAAAATATAGACACAAATGTTACAAAATATAGACACAAATGTTGCAAAATATACAACTGTATGCACAAATGCACTGTACTATATCAATAAGTTATAGAGAAAATTGCTAGTGCAGACTGTGGGCATGAATCTCTGAACATAATCTAACGCACATTGCTTGTCTATCAATAAGTTATAGAGAAAATTGCTAGTGCAGACTGTGGGCATGAATCTCTGAACATAATCTAATGCACATTGCTTGTCTATCAATAAGTTATAGAGAAAATTGCTAGTGCAGACTGTGGGCATGAATCTCTGAACATAATCTAACACACATTGCTTGTCTATCAATAAGTTATAGAGAAAATTGCTAGTGCAGACTGTGGGCATGAATCTCTGAACATAATCTAACGCACATTGCTTGTCTATCAATAAGTTATAGAGAAAATTGCTAGTGCAGACTGTGGGCATGAATCTCTGAACATAATCTAACGCACATTGCTTGTCTATCAATAAGTTATAGAGAAAATTGCTAGTGCAGACTGTGGGCATGAATCTCTGAACATAATCTAACACACATTGCTTGTCTATCAATAAGTTATAGAGAAAATTGCTAGTGCAGACTGTGGGCATGAATCTCTGAACATAATCTAACACACATTGCTTGTCTATCAATAAGTTATAGAGAAAATTGCTAGTGCAGACTGTGGGCATGAATCTCTGAACATAATCTAACGCACATTGCTTGTCTATCAATAAGTTATAGAGAAAATTGCTAGTGCAGACTGTGGGCATGAATCTCTGAACATAATCTAACGCACATTGCTTGTCTATGTATTATCATCATCATCAAATAGCTTGTCCTGAGCAGAACTTTGCCACCCCAACAGTCCTTCGAATTTTTCTCTCATACTCCAGATGTCCCACATCTGCAGCCATCATGCTCAAACCATCAGTTACATACTGAATCCATCTTTTCTGTGGTCTTCCTCTTCTCTTTGCCGGGATGCCTCCTTCCATGATGGTCTATGTACTGCATGTATACATAATCAAATGATGGTCTATGTACTGCATGTATACATAATCAAAACAAGAATTTCTTCTTTCAACACTCCATAGTGACCACTTGTTAACCTCTCTCTCTCTCTCTCTGACATTTTACCCTGGATTGGAGCATAGGCCTTCAAGCAACTCACGCCAAGTCTTCCTATCTCTAGCTATCACTTGTTAACCTCTCTCTCTCTCTCTCTCTCTCTCTTTTTACCCTGGATTGGAGCATAGGCCTTCAAGCAACTCACGCCAAGTCTTCCTATCTCTAGCTATCACTTGTTAACCTCTCTCTCTCTCTCTCTCTCCTGACTTTTACCCTGGATTGGAGCATAGGCCTTCAAGCAACTCACGCCAAGTCTTCCTATCTCTAGCTATCACTTGTTAACCTCTCTCTCTCTCTCTCTCTCTCTCTCTCTCTTTTACCCTGGATTGGAGCATAGGCCTTCAAGCAACTCACGCCAAGTCTTCCTATCTCTAGCTATCACTTGTTAACCTCTCTCTCTCTCTCTCTCTCTTTTTACCCTGGATTGGAGCATAGGCCTTCAAGCAACTCACGCCAAGTCTTCCTATCTCTAGCTATCACTTGTTAACCTCTCTCTCTCTCTTTTTACCCTGGATTGGAGCATAGGCCTTCAAGCAACTCACGCCAAGTCTTCCTATCTCTAGCTATCACTTGTTAACCACTCTGTGATTTTTGTGTGATCCAAGCCTAAGAGTGATTGTATGTTGTGCCAGTTATGCGCCTACAAGTTTTGCATCACACCTGATTTCTGCAACACTTTTCTTTACTAGGTAGCTTCCTAGGCCCTTACTTTAGTTGTCTCTACGACTCGCTGTGTAGATCGCATTGTTACTGCCCTTGTAAACCCAGGCAACACCACACGGACGAGAAGAAGAATAAGATTTATTGTTGTTTGCAGTTCAGCAAAACCCATTTTACTTTTAGAAAAGTTATGAGAAGCACAGATTGTTCTTATTTGATTGCTTACTCAGATAGATTATTATATTTGGTTGATTGATAGGGTCATCATTGCATTTTTGCTGAATAATCATAGAGATTTGTAATCCAGTAACAGGTCATCTATTCGAAAAAGTGTGACCGTTGATATGGGGAATGTGGAAGAAATGCCTGAGATACAAGAGCAACTTGTGGAATCTAATGATGGTGCAGGTAAGTTCTGAAATAAATTTAAATTGATGAAAAATGTCAAGGTTGGTTGGTTATTGATCAAGCAGTCTATGACCTTCTGCCCTTTGACCCACAGGTCATACAGTGGTATTTGCAAAAGTCTGAGGTGTTGTTTTGTTCCATACATGTGGCACCAGCAAGTGGACAGAGACACACATACTGCAAGAATGTTCAACATACGATGAACAGAAAGAAAACACATGGTCAATTCCCATGTCAGTACAAGACAAGCTATATGACCAGTTGACCACTAACTACTTTAGAAATATACAAATCTATGTCAGTACAAGACAAGCTATATGACCAGTTGACCACTAACTACTTTAGAAATATACAAATCTATGTCAGTTCAAGACAAGCTATATGACCAGTTGACCACTAACTACTTTAGAAGTATACAAATCGATGTCAGTACAAGACAAGCTATATGACCAGTTGACCA
Organism: Arion vulgaris; assembly: GCA_020796225.1. Classification (NCBI taxonomy): domain Eukaryota; kingdom Metazoa; phylum Mollusca; class Gastropoda; order Stylommatophora; family Arionidae; genus Arion; species Arion vulgaris. Next base: position 6,357,641 of record CM036771.1, on the reverse strand, counting down.
CTAACTACTTTAGAAATATACAAATCTATGTCAGTCCTAGACAAGCTATATGACCAGTTGACCACTAACTACTTTAGAAATATACAAGTCGATGTCAGTCCTAGACAAGCTATATGACCAGTTGACCACTAACTACTTTAGAAATATACAAATCTATGTCAGTACAAGACAAGCTATATGACCAGTTGACCACTAACTACTTTAGAAATATACAAATCTATGTCAGTCCTAGACAAGCTATATGACCAGTTGACCACTAACTACTTTAGAAATATACAAATCGATGTCAGTACAAGACAAGCTATATGACCAGTTGACCACTAACTACTTTAGAAATATACAAATCGATGTCAGTTCAAGACAAGCTATATGACCAGTTGACCACTAACTACTTTAGAAGTATACAAATCGATGTCAGTACAAGACAAGCTATATGACCAGTTGACCACTAACTACTTTAGAAATATACAAATCTATGTCAGTCCTAGACAAGCTATATGACCAGTTGACCACTAACTACTTTAGAAATATACAAATCGATGTCAGTACAAGACAAGCTATATGACCAGTTGACCACTAACTACTTTAGAAATATACAAATCTATGTCAGTCCTAGACAAGCTATATGACCAGTTGACCACTAACTACTTTAGAAATATACAAATCTATGTCAGTCCTAGACAAGCTATATGACCAGTTGACCACTAACTACTTTAGAAGTATACAAATCTATGTCAGTCCTAGACAAGCTATATGACCAGTTGACCACTAACTACTTTAGAAATATACAAATCTATGTCAGTCCTAGACAAGCTATATGACCAGTTGACCACTAACTACTTTAGAAATATACAAATCTATGTCAGTCCTAGACAAGCTATATGACCAGTTGACCACTAACTACTTTAGAAATATACAAATCTATGTCAGTCCTAGACAAGCTATATGACCAGTTGACCACTAACTACTTTAGAAATATACAAATCGATGTCAGTACAAGACAAGCTATATGACCAGTTGACCACTAACTACTTTAGAAATATACAAATCTATGTCAGTCCTAGACAAGCTATATGACCAGTTGACCACTAACTACTTTAGAAATATACAAATCTATGTCAGTCCTAGACAAGCTATATGACCAGTTGACCACTAACTACTTTAGAAATATACAAATCTATGTCAGTTCAAGATAAGCTATATGACCAGTTGACCACTAACTACTTTAGAAATATACAAATCGATGTCAGTACAAGACAAGCTATATAGAGATGTACACAGACTCCAGTTGACCACTAACTACTTTAGAAGTATACAATCGATGTCAGTACAAGACAAGCTATATAGAGATGTACATGGACTCTGGTTGATCACTAACTACTTTAGAAGTATACAAGTCGATGTCAGTACAAGACAAGTTATATAGAGATGTACACAGATGCCGGTTGATCACTAACTACTTTAGAAATATACAAATCGATGTCAGTACAAGACAAGTTATATAGAGATGTACATGGACTCCGGTTGACCACTAACTACTTTAGAAATATACAAATCGATGTCAGTACAAGATAAGCTATATAGAGATGTACACAGACTCCAGTTGACCACTAACTACTTTAGAAATATACAAATCGATGTCAGTACAAGACAAGTTATATAGAGATGTACATGGACTCCGGTTGACCACTAACTACTTTAGAAATATACAAATCGATGTCAGTTCAAGATAAGCTATATAGAGATGTACATGGACTCCGGTTGACCACTAACTACTTTAGAAATATACAAATCGATGTCAGTTCAAGATAAGCTATATAGAGATGTACATGGACTCCGGTTGACCACTAACTACTTTAGAAATATACAAATCGATGTCAGTTCAAGATAAGCTATATAGAGATGTACACAGACTCCAGTTGACCACTAACTACTTTAGAAGTATACAAGTCGATGTCAGTACAAGACAAGCTATATAGAGATGTACATGGACTCCAGTTGACCACTAACTACTTTAGAAATATACAAATCGATGTCAGTACAAGACAAGCTATATAGAGATGTACACAGACTCCAGTTGACCACTAACTACTTTAGAAGTATACAAGTCGATGTCAGTACAAGACAAGCTATATAGAGATGTACATGGACTCCGGTTGATCACTAACTACTTTAGAAATATACAAATCGATGTCAGTACAAGACAAGTTATATAGAGATGTACACAGACTCCGGTTGATCACTAACTACTTTAAAAGTATACAAATCGATATTTGAAAACGTTGAAAGAAGAAGTCCCATACATATTATTCTATTTTTCTGGAATTTGAGGAAGAAGATTTTTTGTCTAATTTTGTTTAATATTGAACACTTAAGAAGACGGTGGTTAGCAGTTTGACATGGCTGTGTTCACATCTGACATCGCAGAATATGTTGTGGAGGAATTGCACTCAAGCATAAGTTGCATTTGTTGGAACCAAAATATGAAAATGTTGGTCTGATATCTAGCTTCTCTTTAGGAGGTTAATGTTGTATTTGTGGAAGGGGGTGGCCATATTTTTGTAGATCTCTCTATCAGTAGCGTAGTTGTTAGTGAACTCACGTCTTAGACTAGTGGTCTGGGTTTAAGTCTACAGTGGGCTTAGAATTGTTTCTGACCATAACAGCTCTCATGTTGACCCAGCCTGAATTGGGTGCCAGGAAAGGCACTGAGAAAGAAGTAATGTCGGCCAGCAGGATGTTGACCACATCACCCATCGTATGCCGACCACATCACTCATCGTATGCCGACCACATCACCCATCGTATGCCGACCACATCGATGAATTGGGTGCCAGGAAAGGCACTGAGAAAGAAGTAATGTCGGCCAGCAGGATGTTGACCACATCACCCATCGTATGCCGACCACATCACTCATCGTATGCCGACCACATCACCCATCGTACGCCGACCACATCACCCATCGTACGCCGACCACATCATCCATCGTACGCCGACCACATCATCCATCGTACGCCGACCACATCACCCATCGTATGCCGACCACATCACCCATCGTATGCCGACCACATCACCCATCGTATGCCGACCACATCACCCATCGTATGCCGACCACATCACCCATCGTATGCCGACCACATCACCCATCGTATGCCGACCACATCACCCATCGTATGCCGACGGTCAATTAAAAATATGGGCCCAACACCACATTACCCTATATACTTCTTGATATGGAAAAGGGTACCTTGACTTTCCTACATTTTACTCTACCAGTGTTTTACATTACCGAAATGTCAATAAAGCCGACTTTCTGGTAGATTTTATAAAGTTTTGTGTGTATTTTCAAACTGTTTAGATAGTTGTTAGATGCTTGAGGGGCAGAGAGAGAAGTGTGTTTAGCCAGCAGGGCAGAGAGAGGAGTGTGTTTAACCAGCAGGGCAGCGAGAGAAATGTGTTTAACCAGCAGGACAGAGAGAGGAATGCTAACCAGCAGGAGAGAGAGAGGAATGTGTTTAACCAGCAGGACAGAGAGAGGAATGTGTTTAACCAGTAGGACAGAGAGAGGAATGTGTTTAACCAGCAGGGCAGAGAGAGGAGTGTGTTTAACCAGCAGGGCAGAGAGAGGAATGTGTTTAACCAGCAGGGCAGAGAGAGGAGTGTGTTTAACCAGCAGGACAGAGAGAGGAGTGTGTTTAACCAGCAGGACAGAGAGAGGAATGTGCTTAACCAGCAGGAGAGAGAGAGGAATGTGTTTAACCAGCAGGACAGAGAGAGGAATGTGTTTAACCAGCAGGACAGAGAGAGGAATGTGTTTAACCAGCAGGACAGAGAGAGAAATGTGTTTAACCAGCAGGACAGAGAGAGGAATGTGTTTAACCAGCAGGACAGAGAGAGAAATGTGTTTAACCAGCAGGACAGAGAGAGAAGTGTGTTTAACCAGCAGGACAGAGAGAGAAATGTGTTTAACCAGCAGGACAGAGAGAGAAGTGTGTTTAACCAGCAGGACAGAGAGAGAAATGTGTTTAACCAGCAGGACAGAGAGAGAAATGTGTTTAACCAGCAAGCCACAAGAACAATCATTACTTATACCTTTCAACATATGTTGGGGGAGACTGGGCACATATACGTCATCCCGGAATGCTATGATGTTGGTCAGTAACCAATTACCCTGTCACTACAGGAAATCCTGATTATATACCTCGAACAGAGTAGTTTCAGGGTTGTAAATCCCAGTCGCTGATCAGATTGAGAGATTGTTGCGCCAGTGGTTACGGGACCCAAATTTTGGGTGTAAAGAATAGAACCACTGTTATCTGCCACGCATGTCGTAAGAGGCGACTAAGGAGGTTTGGCTGAAATCGGTTGCACATGTCCTAAACGTGTAGAAGTCTATGCGTTAGGGGCCTACCAAACCAATGTGCAACGTATACACGTTCTTGGCAAAGATCAAACATATCACAAAGAGTGATTAAAATTGGTCGAAGAACGAACGCAAAGAAGAAGAAGAAGAGAGATTGTTGGTGTCTATAACTGCGTTTGTCTGACTACCTTCCAAGATAGCTTGTCTCCCTTGTTACTATTATTATCTGTATTGAGATTACAGGATGTCATTACATAATTGTTTCGACTTCCTGTGATGTAATTCTTATTATTTTTATTTGGTTGTTTAAGAATAACCACTTATAAACTAAATATGATAATTGTGGCACATTCTTTGCAGGACGTGGCTATCAACCACAGTAAACAAGTTCTTCTTCTTTGAATGTTCCATATTGACCACTTGTCAAGTACTAGGCCAGTACAAGTAGGACAGCACAGCAGATTTTTGCTACGCTTTTTATTTACTAGGTTAGCTTCCCTAGACCCCTACTTTAGTCGCCTCCTATAACATGCCTTGTGGGTCACAATGTTACTTTTTTGCTCCCTTGTGAGTCCCGGCAACGCATGGGCGAACAAGCCATTGATTTTCTAGGCAATACTTATACGTTCAGTAGTTTGCCATTTCATTTCTGATAGTGAGGTCTATTTTTACTATTTGTAAAATCCACGGGAAAGTTGCTTTCAAACTGCCCACCGCACAGTTTGAACCAGGTACTCTGGTTGTGATCGAGCTCACGACTGCTAAACCACAGACGACCAGACTTGTAAACAACTTGACGTGATTTTATGATTGCAGTCAATGAATAGTTACTTTGACTTGACATATCCTTGTGTGTGTGTATTTCTATGTGTCTTCCTTGAACAGAACTATCTAGCTAACAAAACAAGGATTGATGTGATCCTCATTGTGGTACAGCAGGATGCAAACTTGTCTCTCTCCGCTATTAAGTATCAGTGTCCTGGTTTCACACATAAAGCTTCCACAAAAAGATATGCATTTATTGCTGTTCTGTCGACTTCTGTTTGATGTAGCTCTATATATTAACACTTTATCTGAAACAGTCAGTCCAGCCTTATCCAGTTGACTGAACTTTTCCAGTATCCACTCCTGCAGAAGTTATTCATTTTGTTTTCCAGTATATGCTCCTGCAGAAGTCATTCATTTTGTTTTCCAGTATATGCTCCTGCAGAAGTCATTCATTTTGTTTTCCAGTATACGCTCCTGCAGAAGTCATTCATTTTATTTTCCAGTATCCGCCTAGCAAAGTTATCCAATTGCTAATTTGAAATGCTAGTTTGCATGCTGTACTGTAAACAAGAATATAAACAATAATCAATTTAGTAATGATACTGTTGGCAGTGTGAAAACATGTATGTTTTATTGCAGTTCAAGTCGTCATTGACAAAGATGAGGATGAGGAGGATGGTGAACAGCCACTACCACCACCACCACCACCACAAGAGGAGTTTGACAATTCTGAATTCTTCGCAGGGGATAATGAATCACAAAACGCTGAGAATGATTTCACAAATGCTGTGAGTAATTTGTGATATCTTGTATGTTAGACCAATCACAAATGCTGTGAGTAATTTGTGATATCTTGTATGTTAGACCAATCACAAATGCTGTGAGTAATTTGTGATATCTTGTATGTTAGACCAATCACAAATGCTGTGAGTAATTTGTGATATCTTGTATGTTAGACCAACCACAAATGCTGTGAGTAATTTGTGATATCTTGTATGTTAGACCAATCACAAATGCTGTGAGTAATTTGTGATATCTTGTATGTTAGACCAACCACAAATGCTGTGAGTAATTTGTGATATCTTGTATGTTAGACCAATCACAAATGCTGTGAGTAATTTGTGATATCTTGTATGTTAGACCAATCACAAATGCTGTGAGTAATTTGTGATATCTTGTATGTTAGACCAACCACAAATGCTGTGAGTAATTTGTGATATCTTGTATGTTAGACCAATCACAAATGCTGTGAGTAATTTGTGGTATCTTGTATGTTAGACCAATCACAAATGCTGTGAGTAATTTGTGATATCTTGTATGTTAGACCAACCACAAATGCTGTGAGTAATTTGTGATATCTTGTATGTTAGACCAATCACAAATGCTGTGAGTAATTTGTGATATCTTGTATGTTAGACCAATCACAAATGCTGTGAGTAATTTGTGATATCTTGTATGTTAGACCAATCACAAATGATGTGAGTAATTTGTGATATCTTGTATGTTAGACCAACCACAAATGCTGTGAGTAATTTGTGATATCTTGTATGTTAGACCAATCACAAATGCTGTGAGTAATTTGTGGTATCTTGTATGTTAGACCAATCACAAATGCTGTGAGTAATTTGTGATATCTTGTATGTTAGACCAATCACAAATGCTGTGAGTAATTTGTGATATCTTGTATGTTAGACCAACCACAAATGCTGTGAGTAATTTGTGATATCTTGTATGTTAGACCAATCACAAATGCTGTGAGTAATTTGTGATATCTTGTATGTTAGACCAACCACAAATGCTGTGAGTAATTTGTGATATCTTGTATGTTAGACCAATCACAAATGCTGTGAGTAATTTGTGATATCTTGTATGTTAGACCAACCACAAATGCTGTGAGTAATTTGTGATATCTTGTATGTTAGACCAATCACAAATGCTGTGAGTAATTTGTGATATCTTGTATGTTAGACCAATCACAAATGCTGTGAGTAATTGTGATATCTTTATTTAGACCAATCACAAATGCTGTGAGTAATTGTGATATCTTTTAGTTAGACCAACCACAAATGAATAGACCAAACTCTAAAGACAATATGCAACAAAAAATCAATGCACCATCTGTCAGTTAAGAACGGGATGTGTTGGACTGAATTACCATCTACACAGAATAAACCCCACACACCTATCACACTGTAGAAAGTGCAGTCATTCAAATGAGACAGTACAGCATATCTTGCTTGAATGTCCTGGACTACATAAAGCTAGACAAGAACTCCTCCCACCACACCCATCTGTTCATAATACCCTTTACACTAGTCTTCCACAATGACAGAACACATACAGATTCTACAAATTGACATTGGCTGCCCCAGAGTGAAATCTCACAACTCATAATACACTTTACACTAGTCTTCCACAATGATAGAACACATACAGATTCTACAAATTGACATTGGCTGCCCCAAGAGTGAAAACTTGCAGCCCTGGTTGGAAGAAGAAGAAGACCAGCAACAAATGCAATCTTTTATTTTTAAATGAATAGGGTGTAAATGTGTCTTATATAAACCTAACCGATTGATTGCACCATCATCATTTCACTTTGGTGAGTAACCATCTGTGCTCTGATCTCTTTCTTACACAGCAAGATCTCAGCAAAAGTACACAAACTCCGTAGCACCTGCGAGAGTCCCTGATGTAATTTAGAAGATGATTCAAATATTTTGTAGGAATTTTTTATTTTTCTAGTAAATTTTGCCAGTGCAGCCAGCGACTTTTCAGTCTGCTCTTCTTGATTTTGAACTGCCAGGGGTCCTTTAACATGTTCAGATTAAACACAGGGCCTGCATTTTATCATTAGTTTTTGATCTTCTTCTTCTCCTTTGTGTTCATTCTTTACGACCAATTTTAATCACTATTTGTGATATGTTTGATCTTTGCCAAGAACGTGTATACATAGCACATTGGTTTGGCAGGCCCCTAAACGCAGACTTCTACACGTTTAGGACACATGCATCCGATTTCAGTCAAACCTCCTTAGTCGCCTCTTACGACATGCATGGCAGGTAACAGTGGTTCTATTATTTACACCCCAAATTTGGACCCCGGTAACCACTCGGGCGTAGTCTTTGATAATACTAGGAGCTCGATCTCACCTACACTGAGATCAGGGATCTCTGGATAAATATCCAGATGGCTACACGAGGGAGTGGAACAAGTACCTTTAGAATAAGAGGCGAGTACCTTACCTCTACGACACAGAGTCCACCGCTTGCATTCATTAAAATATATGTCTGTAATTACAACTAAGATCCAGGTAGCTAACCTTCTACGACACAGAGTCCCCCCGCTTGCATTCATTGAAATATATTTCTGTCATTACAACTAAGACCCAGGTTTGTATTTTGACTATCTTCTTACAACTTATTAAACATCTACCAATCACACCAATATTGTTCTTGAATCTGTATCGCCCGTGTGTTGCCGGGGCCCTCAAGGGAAGCAAAAACTAGTCACACTGCAACCTACACAGCATGTCGTAGGAGGCGACTGAGATATGGCCTAGGGAAGCTACCCTAGTAAATAAAAAGTGTTGCAGAAATTGGATGTGATAGCTTATTTGTAGGCACATAACTGGCATAACTTCGTCTCAGATCACATACAAATCACAAAGTGTGGTTTAGCATGTGGTTGATATGGAGCGTTTGAAGAAGAAAAAATAAGAATCTGTATTAACCACTCACCATCTTATTTCATCTATAAATGGTATCAAGATTAACCACTCACCATCTTATTTCATCTATAAATGGTATCACGATTAACTTCATTGCACCAGGTTTCCTCACATAAGACACCTGTAGAGAGTGTTACACAAAGTACAAGACATCTGTAGAGAGTGTTACACAAAGTACAAGACATCTGTAGAGAGTGTTACACAAAGTACAAGACATCTGTAGAGAGTGTTACACAAAGTACAAGACACCTGTAGAGAGTGTTACACAAAGTACAAGACACCTGTAGAGAGTGTTACACAAAGTACAAGACATCTGTAGAGAGTGTTACACAAAGTACAAGACATCTGTAGAGAGTGTTACACAAAGTACAAGACATCTGTAGAGAGTGTTACACAAAGTACAAGACACCTGTAGAGAGTGTTACACAAAGTACAAGACACCTGTAGAGAGTGTTACACAAAGTACAAGACACCTGTAGAGAGTATTACACAAATTACAAGACATCTGTAGAGAGTGTTACAAAAAAGTACAAACTGTAGCTCCAACAGTAATCCTAAGGAACTCTGAAAAAATGCAGAAGTGAACGGAGCGACACAATCTGGTTTCGAACCCACAATGATATACTGGTCATGTTTCCAAGAAAAAGAAATGGTATCGCCACTGCATGTTTCAGTGAAGCAATATCAACCTCACACAGTCATGTGTCGTTTAAAAATATGTACTGCTTCATCCAGTTGTGTGTCGTTTAAAAATATGTACTGCTTCATCCAGTTGTGTGTCGTTTAAAAATATGAACTGCTTCATCCAGTTATGTGTCATTTAAAAATATGTACTGCTTCATCCAGTTGTGTGTCATTTAAAAATATGAACTGCTTCATCCAGTTGTGTGTCATTTAAAAATATGAACTGCTTCATCCAGTTGTGTGTCGTTTAAAAATATGAACTGCTTCATCCAGTTATGTGTCATTTAAAAATATGTACTGCTTCATCCAGTTGTGTGACATTTAAAAATATGTACTACTTCATCCAGTTGTGTGTCGTTTAAAAATATGAACTGATTCATCCAGTTATGTGTCGTTTAAAAATATGAACGGCTTCATCCAGTTATGTGTCAAACCAGGTTCCTATGTCAAATACATGTTTGCTTATTTGTCACAAGTTGAACTAATTGATAAAATAATGAAAACTATCTAGACTTGGTTCACTGCTTACAAAGCGTTTCAAGACAAAGGATTGACTTCATTTCACCAAGTTTCCCCCCAAATGGCTCAGTCCCTCTTCGCAGAAATGGCATACCACCTGCAGAGAGCTAGCCACAAAGCATGAACTTCATAGCTCCATCAATAATCCTAGTTTTACAGAACAAAATGCATATATGAACGGAACAACCTACAGAACACAAGGTAACCACAAAGATCCCCTTGATTTGCTGTAAGTATTTGTAAACCATTAATGAGACAATCGTTAAAAGGCAAAGATGGAGGTGGATTGCTCAAGTATCTCGTATGTCAGTGGGAACGTTGGTAGAACAGCTCTCAGTAAAAGATGGCCTGGACTTCTAAAGGAAACATTGAGAAGAACAAAGTAGAAAGAGAGTTGAGAGATTGTAGTCTGACATGGGAAATAATTGATAGAAAGGTGACCGCAATGGCAATTTCTTGTGGAAGTCAAATGTGACACAAAGAAGATGTAGATCAATGACTTACTTAATCTATGTAAATATATATTAATCTTTGATGTTTGCAGACTGTGCTGCGTCTAAACAACAATAACAACTGCTCTGACGACAAGCCGCACCTTTGTCGGTTCCAGTACTCCACCTTCACCAACATTATAGAACTTGTTACTACCACCCACTCCTGTCTTTTAGAGTTAAACTCTGTGTTCAACTGTTTGTCAATGCAGGCTATGTCTATAAGCCTGGCTCAGATGTAAGACTTTAATCACATGCTGTACATATTGTCTAACTACGTACCAAATTAAATACATTACAGCAGTGCTATCCAACGTGTTTATATATTGGTCACATCAGACTAATAACTGCGGAGATGCAGGCACCATGTGACAATTGGAGTAATGAAACTAATAATAATTAAATTAAAAGTAACAGGAATACAAATAATAACAGATAAAAACTTCATCCTGAGAAATAATTTATATTTTTGAAATGTTGTTCTTAGAAAAGAAAAAAGAATCGATCTGTTATTCAGAAATATTTTTGCTTGAAATTCTAATTAATGTCAAAGACGGAGAAATAAAATCGGGCGCTATAAACGTATCACACTGGCACCTGCGGGCACCGCGTTGAACAGCACTGTCTTACAGTATGTCTCATTACATACATGTATGTCTAAATACAGAAATTATTACATTTCTAGCTACAGGCCTAATTACATACTTGATTACATGTCTAACTATATGTCTAAATACATCGATGATTACATGTCTGACTACATACATCTAATTACATACACCACCACATATTTTCACTACATTACATGATTACATTATCTAGCTTCAAGTAGAAGCATGTTCCCTTGCAAAATGTTGCTTTCATCACAGCCTACCTGAAAAACTGTCTCTAGTAAGTTCTCCCGTATCTTCCAGCGGTATGCTCTCTGTATCTCTCTCTCTCGATCACCGCCCAGACCTATGTACCAGACCTCCCCACAAATTCTATTCATGTGGAAATCTGATTCATGCAGCCTTAGCATTGGCGTGTTTTACGTCACATCTTCAGCACCATTTGGAGCTCTGGTGCTTATCCTTCGGCGTTGTGTCCGGTTTCAGCCAGCGTTTACTCTGTTCGCTCTCCATTCTGTAGCCATCTATTTTTTTTAACGGTGTGAGGTAGCTTGCCCCACGGCCAACCTCCATAGTCGCCTCTTACAACATGCATGGCAGGTAACAGTGGTTCCATTCTTTACACCCCAATTTGGGCCCTGGGAACCACTCAGGCGATGTTATGTTCAAGGTGTCTTTGATGTCTTGCTGCCTCGTACTCCAGAAACCATGCCTTCCATTACCGTTCTCTCCAAACCAATGTGATGTTTAACATGACCAAAATATTTCATCTTCCGGGACATGATGTTATTTATGAGCCCATGCTCCTCGATATGCAGGTCTTGTAGGATGTCTTTGTGTTTGTTCTCTTCTCTGTCCATGATATTCTAAGAACTATTCTGTAACACCTCATTTCAAAGGCTTTATCCAACTACATTATCTTCATACATCAGATAACTACAACATCTTTGTACATCATATAACAACATTATCTAGCTGCATGTCTGTAGTTCATTCAGGTATTCTTGTACACATTATTCTCCAGAACAATTATTATCTCTATAATTGATTTATGTCTTGCAGTGAGTTTGTGCTAGCAATCTGTTCATGTTTTCATAACCTCATAGTTTTCTCAACTATAATTTCATAGACAACATGGCTTTTTCACTGAAGCGAATTTCTTTGACGTTTCTGCAATATTACCGTGTAAACCAAGCATTGTGACAACCGGTAAAATCGAGGGTAGACGAGACAGAGGAAGACACAGAGAGAGAACATTTTGGATAGCCTGACTTCATGGCACGATAGAGCGTCAACATCTGAGTTGATAGCAAACACCAACAACAGAGATTTCTGGAGATCCATCATCGCCTACGCCAGCCGGCACCTGATGATGATGACCAATCATTCTAGAATATTACTGTGTGCCCCAAGCATTAGTTTTGATACTAAACTGTGCATCAAGTATGTTCATCATCAGGTGCTGTGCCGGCTGGCTTAGGCAATCATGGATCTACACAAATCTCTGTCCATGGCATTTGCTATCATCTCAGATGTTGACACTCTTTAGTGCCATCAAGTCAGCATGTACAAAATATTCGCTCTGTCTCGTCTCCCCTTGATTTTACTTGTTGTCACAATGTGTTCTAAGCTTCCCCTTCTCATTACATGTCCGAAAAATGATAAGTGCCTTCTTATTATATTGATAATAAGCTTATTCTGTGTCTTGACCTCATTCAGCATCTCCACATTTGTCACTTTAGCAGACCATGAGATTCTCATCATTCTTTTGTAAAACCACAATCTCTTGTGGCCTCAAGAGATTTTCTATCTGTTTGCTTATTGGCCATGACTCACATCCATACGTCAGTATTGATTCTATCTGTTTGCTTATTGTCCATGACTCACATCCATACGTCAGTATTGATTCTATCTGTTTGCTTATTGTCCATGACTCGCATCCATACGTCAGTATTGGTTCTATCTGGCACTGTTTATCTCTTATTCTAACCTAACTATCAAGTATGTTAGTGTCTGTATTTCATTCTTCTTCGAACGCTCCATATCGACCATTTGTTAACCACTCTGTGTGATTTGTATGTGACCTGAGCCTAAGAGCGATTGTAGGTTGTGCCAGTAATGCACCTACAAGTAGGCCAACACATCCGATTTCTGTGATGCTTTTTATTTACTAGGATAGCTTCCTAGGTCCTACCTCAGTCGCCTCTACGACATGCCTTGTAGGTGGCAGTGGTACTATTCTTTGCTTCCTTGCAGGCCTGGCACCACACGGGCAGTATTCCATTCAGGGATGTATGTTTATATGATAGAGAAACGTGAAGTTTCCCAATTTCATTCAGGGATGTATGTTTATATGATAGAGAAACGTGAAGTTTACCTATTTCATTCAGGGATGTATGTTTATATGATAGAGAAACGTGAAGTTTACCTATTTCATTCAGGGATGTATGTTTATATGATAGAGAAACGTGAAGTTTCCCTATTTCATTCAGGGATGTATGTTTATATGATAAACGTGAAGTTTCCCTATTTCATTCAGGGATGTATGTTTATATGATAGAGAAACGTGAAGTTTCCCTATTTCATTCAGGGATGTATGTTTATATGATAAACGTGAAGTTTCCCTATTTCATTCAGGGATGTATGTTTATACGATAGAGAAACGTGAAGTTTCCCTATTTCATTCAGGGATGTATGTTTATATGATAAACGTGAAGTTTCCCTATTTCATTCAGGGATGTATGTTTATACGATAGAGAAACGTGAAGTTTCCCTATTTCATTCAGGGATGTATGTTTATATGATAAACGTGAAGTTTCCCTATTTCATTCAGGGATGTATGTTTATATGATAGAGAAACGTGAAGTTTCCCTATTTTACAAAGGACTGTACTTTGTCAACACAGAGACTAGTAAAAAAACCAATATGAAACCCTACACCTCTTACAGTTTTCCACAAAATTATGTTTTGACATGTCAATATCACATTCGAAATATAGTTATACGAGAGTAACAAGGTCATCTGTTTTAAACACTTCTAACTTCTAATAATATCTTTGTCAAAATCATCAACTTTCTTTTTTTCTAAGCTGCTTGTCTGCAGCCTGTTTAGCTTCACAGTTCTGTCTTATCTATTGAGAAATATATCTTTTTTCTACACTCCACGTCTCCTGTGAACTCTTCTCAGTGTCACGAATGTTCTTTATAAATGGCTTCTCTGCAGAAATGTCTGTACAATAATAAAGTTATATTTTGCATAATGATAAATGTACTCTTCAAATTCATTGTGCTTTTGGTATAGCTAATGACTTCTGATTTAAGATTGCATTGAGCGACTGTGTGTAGACTGCAGTGACGGTGAATTTGGACTATCCCGTCCTTTTCCTGTGTTTTATGCCTGTTTATGTTTTAAAATTCTGCAAGCAGGATATGTATGTTCTAAATTGGTTTAAAGCCGAAGGATTGACTTCATTGCACCAAGATTTACCCCATATGGCTTGGTCCCTCTCCGCAGAAATGACACGCCCTCTTCCAAAAGTATTGTACAAAGCATGAACTCCATAGCTCCTGCAACAATCGTAGTAGTCTGGAAAAATATGCACTCATGAACAGAACGATGGTGCCCAGATTGGAACACACGACCTTCACAAGGCAAGGGCTTAGCAACAGATAATATAAATGAAAGAATAGAGAACAGCGTCAGTATAGCAGTTAGTGCACTACCTCAGTATCCAGTTGGAATGGGATATTTATCTGACAGTATCTGCTATCAGGTCAGTCTAGTCTCAATTGGGTAGCAGACAAACACTGGTAGATAAATGGGAGGCTGGTAGTGATGTTGACCACATCCCCCATTGTGTACTGTTGCTCAAAGAAAAATACAACACCGGATTCTCCAAATATGTTATTTTTACGGATAAATATTTTTTTTTAACTATGAGAAATAATAAACAGGAAATGGAACATCCGAGAACAAACATAACACAAAAAAACATACTTGACAGGAAACATATATTAAAAAGAAAAAAGTAAGCTTGAAAAAAGTGAGAAAGAGAAAACACAAAAAAGAATAAACATAAAAAAGAAAACAGCAAGAAAAAAAGCAAATAAAAATGAACAAACATGAAAAAGATCATGCAAAAAAAAAAAAAAATTAACACACAAAGAAAAAGAAGAAAGATAAAATAGAAAGCAATGTAAAAATTCAAAAAGAAGTGTTAAGTAAGCATGAAAATAAAGAAAAACCAACATTTTGAACCACAGTATATAACATAAAATAACAAAATACTGCATACATGTTACAAACAAAAGCAAGGAAATTAATAGTTTTTGTTTTTTAAATGATAATGTTTAATTAATCAACACATTACTACATGTGATTGAATACAATCAAGTGTCATTTGAGAGATTGAGAAATGATTCTGTTGAGATGGTAGTAATTTTTATTTGATGGTATTACTTTCTGTGGTTAGAATATTTGTTTCAATATTAATATTATTCGAATTAAAGCTCACCACATGTGAAATGAAATGATGGAGGAAGGCAGTGGTGGTCACCAGAAAAGATAGACTATGAAATGAGGACATCAAAGCAGTGGGCATAACTCATGCACCGAATACTTTAAAGACAAATGCAGTGGTTGGACATTTGATGAGAATGATACCAATAACAGCATACAATAAAGAGATCAGGTACTAGAGCCAATGGAAGACAAGAACAAATGCAGTGGTTTGGACATTTGATGAGAATGGATACAACCAATAACAGCATACAATAAAAAGAGATCAGGTACTAGAGCCAAGGAAGACCAAGAAAAAGGTGGATAAACAATATCAAGACCACACTACATAACCATGAATAAAACACAAGGCTGACTCATCTGGCCCTGGAACTCAAATTAAAGCTCCCACCCTACTGTAATGGCAAGAGTGGACAGCCAGTTCCATCATTCACCTGGGGAATGACAATAGAATATTTGTAGAACCTGATCTTTGCTCTGGACTATGAGATTAACTTTACCAGATATGTCTATATCAAAGGTTGGTAGTAATAGGTTTCAGACAGTTTATCTCTATTTGTGGTAGCACATTTTGACATAACTACCATTGAATGATCTCTTGATGTTCCACGCCCATTTATAAAGATTGCTTCATCCTAGTGGGAAAACTGCCAGAACTAAAAGAAATACTAAGAGAGGTGAATATCAGAATAAAGAAGGGTGGGGATGCAGTGGATACCATCACAAAAACCATTAGAAAAAAGACCAAAAAGAGATAAGTACCACTATCTAGCTAGAGCTAGACATGTGATGGTATTTCGACTCAGAACTGGACACAACAGACTGGTTCCATAACCTACATGAACATGTGGACAGACAGTTGAACAGATCCTATAAGATTGTCATCTGATGAATCAACCTAGCCAACGGAGACAAACATCCATGCAAAGCTGTTTGAAAGCCTTGATGCACTAACATACATCAAGAAACCGGACTCATTGTGTAGGCATTGAACAACATCGGACACTGCACACTCAACAAACACTTTAGGAATAAGTCAAACAGCACAGTGCCAGCAGGCGGAACATCTCCTGCAAGACTGTATTCTGGGTGAGCTGAGAAGTAACATGTGGCCACACCCAGTTGACCTAAAAACTAAACTTTGGGGGAACCTGACAGACTTAAAGCACAGCCAACTCTAGATAAGTTTATAGTTGGCTCTGCCTGAAGCTATCTGCCCAGTTTGTGGTCCACAGTAAACTAAGCGAGTGACCATAGATCGCTGAAGAAGGAAACCTGACAGACCTGAAGCTATCTGCCCAGTTTGTGATCCACAGTAAACTAAGCGTATCACCATAGATCGCTGAAGAAGGAAACCTGACAGACCTGAAGTTGACTGCCTAGTTTGTGGTTCACAGTAAACTAAGCGTATCACCAGAGATCGCTGAAGAAACTGACAGACCTGAAGTTGACTGCCCAGTTTGTGGTCCACAGTAAACTAAGCGTATCATGATAGATCGCTGAAGAAGGAAACCTGACAGACCTGAAGTTGACTGCCTAGTTTGTGGTCCATAGTAAACTAAGCGTATCACCAGAGATCGCTGAAGAAGGAAACCTGACAGACCTGAAGCACAGCCAACTCTAGATAAGTTTATAGTTGGCTCTGCCTGAAGCTATCTGCCCAGTTTGTGGTCCACAGTAAACTAAGCGTATCACCATAGATCGCTGAAGAAGGAAACCTGACAGACCTGAAGTTGACTGCCCAGTTTGTGGTCCACAGTAAACTAAGCGAGTGACCAGAGATCGCTGAAGAAAAAGAACAACAGTGAACGAAAAGAAAAAGATCATACCCGCTTACTCTTGATCGGCATCAGGTGCCGTGCCGGCTAGCATATGCGATCATGGATCTCCACAAATCTCTGATGTTTGCTATCATTTCAGATGTTGATACTCTTCCCTGCCATGAAGTCAGATTATCCAAGATTTTTCTCTCTCGTGTCTTCTTCCTCTATCTCGTCTCTCCTCGATTTTACCGGTTGCCACAATGTGTTCTAAATCTCCCTTTTTGAACTTTCTCATCGCATGCAAGAAAAATGATAACTTCTTTTTTCCTTATAATCCAGGATCGTTTAAAGACAATTAAAATTATTAATATCTATTTATTTATCTCAAATGTCTCAAGAACTAACTTATTTGTTTCCACAAATTGTTTCTTATTTATTCTGTATCCACATCACAACAAGGATTTACGTATTCTGCATCCACATCACAATGAGACGTTACGTTTGGTAAAATTTGGGAGAAACAGGATTCTCCAATGTTCCATAAGTAGAATCAAAGCGACACACTGCACATGCTATACCAACAGAGATGAAGAATAGAGCGCCGCCTATGCCTGACAACACAGGCGCTATGTCTATATCATCGATGTCTCCTTTGCTGGAAATGATCAGACAACCGATAACATTGAGAAATGCTGTGAAAACAAAAATAAAGATAACTTAACAATGTGCATCGTGGGTGGATGGTCAGAGATTGAGACAGATATGAGGGAATGTAACACTGATAATGGAAATGACAAGAACAATTATAACAGTAAATATTTTCATGTGCATTTGTTTAAATTATTGTTTTCCTTCAAGTATTAAGTTAGTTAGTTTGTTCCTTTCGTGCCAAAGGCGGCACATAGGGCAGATGTTTTAGATCTCCATGTGATACGGTTCTTTGCTAGCTAGTATTAAGTGCTTCTTTAAAAAAAATACTGGACTCGAACCACATTTTTAATGGTACCAATTACCTAACTCTACAGACGAGCATTTTTAAAAACATAACCAGCTAGTTCTCCAAAAAACAGAATTCCTTAAGTCATGTCTTTTATAAACAGCGTAGACTATAGAACACAGAATAATGAGGTCAGATTCGATCGAACAGTGTTTGCACAAACACATGCTGTACACTTTTGTGTGCTTGTGTACATGAGATGAAACAACAGTATACATACATGCACACAAGTATACACATATAACATACATGCACACAAGTATACACATATAACATACATGCACACATCATTCATAGATAGCTTCAAGTTTATTATAAGATGATAATACGGAGTTTTTAAAACCCTGTGGTAGCACCGGAGCCAATGAATATGATCAATAAATGATATGTTTATTTAATCAATCATGTATATATCTAAACTTTGACCAACAATCTGGAGGGAGGGACCCTAACGCAGTTGATGGTTTGGTGTGTATTACATTCCATCTTCTGACATCTCCTGCAAACCCTGCTTGATTCCAGACTTTGGATGACACAGTAAGGTAGAGAGGGGGTTTGTGCACAATTGGCAAGGAGCATTCCCATATCAGCTGCCTAGACTAGTCACAAATGCAGAGGAGCCGCATACCAAAACAAATGTTATTTTTCTGAACTTTCAGTTAGGATGACGCACCAAGACAGACCGCTGTTCAGATATATGGATGTATGCAAGGCCTTAATGAAGAACTTTTCTATCGGTCCCAACAAATGGAAAAAACTAGCTGATGAGAGAGTTGTGTGGAAAGCAACATTGCGCAAGGGCGTATAGTCTTTTGAAAAGAGACTTAGGGATGAGCTTAACAACAAGAGAGAAAAGCGCAAACTCTCACATCAAAACACTTGCCAATTGACCATATGTAAAGACGAATAATGCCAGATATATATCTCAGAACAACTGCGTGTATGCAAGATACCTGTGTATGTAGGCTTGTATGTTTGTATGCGTAATAATGAACTTACCAGCAATCAAAGAGGTGCCAAAGAACAGAGAATACGTAGTGAGCCTCAAAATGGTCCTGTTGCTCCAAAAGAACTTCCAAAATGGGACAAGCATCACAAGTGTGAGTACAGCTGCTGCTGTCCCTGTCGTTTGAATACCTTGTATGAGCTTCCAAAAAGGGAAAACCATATTCTCATCACGAACTGGAATACAGGAAATTGTAGACAATAAGATGAGTTACATTTTAGAAATAAAGTATATTGGGTGTGAAGAAGGTGGTCAAATAACATGTACGTAGATGATTAGTAGGCTGTAAGGTGACGTAGAGGTTAGATGCTCGTCTCTCATGCCAAAGGTACCAGATTCGCTCCCTCGTGGAGCCATCTTAATATTTTTCCAGAGATCCCTGATCTCAGTGTAGGTCAGATCGAGTTCCTAGCCCTATAGGAGACGAACGATAAAACGTAGGTCCTGTGTTCTATTTAATCACGTAAAATAACCATTGGCAGTTCAAAATCGAGAAGAGCATGCCGGAAAGTCGCTGCCCGGGCAAAGTTCAAATTTAAAAAAAAATTCCTACAAAAATATTTTCCCATCTTCAAAATTACATCGGAGACCCTCGCCGGTGCTACGGAGTTCGTACACTGCAGCTGAGATCTTCCCGTGTAAGAAAGAGATCGAAGCACACATAGGCCATCATGGTTACTCACCGAAGTGCAATGATGATGGTCCTATCCAGTGGCGGCTCGTGATCCTTTGTGTTGGTGGGGCCAAACACAAATTTTCGGAAAACTTATGGTTTTAGCTAAGGTTTTTTCATTTATTAAATAATAAATACACGTTACACATTATTTTTGGTGGGTTCGGCCCCACTGGCCCTTAATGACGAGCCGCCACTGGTCCTATCCAAAATGAAAGAAAAGTAAGGTATATTGGTTACTGAACTGACGTCACAGCATTCCGGGCAGACCCATAGGTACTCAGTATTCCCCAACAGATGTCGAAAGGTATGTGTAATAATGGTTCCTGTTGCTCGCAGGTTAAACATACTCCTCACCCCCCAGGCATTCAGCTCTAATTGTACAACGTGCAATTCCAAACTCCTGGTTCCGTTGAATCGCTGGCTTGATTCAACATAAATGTTATTGAGGTAGATGTAACAGTAGGTCAAGGAGAGACCTAAGAACATCTCCTTTTTCCATCCTAAACTCGCTATCAATCGATGCAAACATGTCCGCTCTTTTGTTACCATGAACACCGGCACGCCCAGGAAGTAGATCCACGTAAAGTATAAAGTGCTTGTAGCTTCACAATTTTAGATCCAAGTACACCAGAAGTAGAAGAGTCAATTTCATTTCTTCTCTTCCACCATTTACTTCTTTATAGAAGTGCTGGGGTGGAACGTAGTGATCTTGTGTGTGCTTGTTTTAAGACACTTTGTAAGCTGATATTCATGTTCGTAAGGCTGTTCTTGATGCCGTCGCTCCATCTTTTGCGTGGTCTTCCTCTTGATTTGTACTCATTATACTTTTTCTGTGCGGCTCTCTGTGGTATGCGATACCAGGGCATTCTTGTCAGGTGTCCAAACCATTTAATCTGTTGTTCTTTTATGAATTCATGAATTCCTTTCACATGTGTGAAACGTCGATTGCACTGTCTGTTGATCTTCTTCTTATTCCTACGTTCCATATCGACACCACTTGTTATTAAACCACTCTGTGTGATTTGAATGTCATTTTGTGTCTAAGAACGATTGTATGTTGTGCCATTTATGCGCCTACAAGTAAGCCAGCACATCCGATTTCTGCGACGCTTTTTATTTACTAGGGTAGCTTCCTATGCCCCTACCTCAGTCACCTCTAACGACATGCCTTGTAGGTGGCAGTGTTACTATTTTTGCGAGTCCCGGCAACGCACGGATGATTGTCTGTTGGTAATCTGCTTATGTGACCGAACCATTTCATTTGTTGTTTCTTGATGAAGTCTAGTACTGATGTTGTACACTCTTGGTAATCTGCTTATGTGACCGAACCATTTCATTTGTTGTTTCTTGATGAAGTCTAGTACTGATGTTGTACACTCTTGGTAATCTGCTTATGTGACCGAACCATTTCATTTGTTGTTTCTTGATGAAGTCTAGTACTGATGTTGTACACTCTTGGTAATCTGCTTATGTGACCGAACCATTTCATTTGTTGTTTCTTGATGAAGTCTAGTACTGATGTTGTACACTCTTGGTAATCTGCTTATGTGACCGAACCATTTCATTTGTTGTTTCTTGATGAAGTCTAGTACTGATGTTGAACCCACTTTTTTCATGAGGTCTTCATATCGAATCCGGTCTCTTGTTACTCCAGCATCGTGAGACACTTCATCTCTGTCGTCAGTTTTCTCTTGAAACTCACATCATTCTGTAGACACTTCATCTCTGTCGTGTCTAGTTTTCTTCTTGTTACTCACAGCATTCTGTGTAGACAATTCATCTCTGTTGTGTCTAGTTTTCTTTTATCGTCCAGCAACGACCAACAAAATAACAAGAGGAACAATAAGTAAATGACAAAACTCACCATAACTGTCATCTAACAACCAATACGTCTGACAAAACTCACCATAACTGTCATCTAACAACCAATACGTCTGACATCTTTTGTGTTGTTTCGGCAAATCTCGTCCTGCCAGAGTCCAAGACGAGCAGTCCCGACAACATGGGTCCCATTTAGAGCTAAGGTATTGTACCAATGTGGAATCAACAACCCAGCAAAACATAAGACTGTTCCAAACAACTGCGGAAGACAAGACAATGTAATGTCCATTTCTTCCTGGTTTCACATAAAACAAAGGTTAACGTAAAATTATCAAAAGTAGATTTATCTGATTTATTTATTGATTGATTAATTGATAGATCACTATAATTGATAGATCAACATAATTGATGATCAAATAATTGCATGTCGGTGAATAAGAGACCCATGTGTTGCCGGTGCTCTCAATGGGAGCAAAGAATAGTAATACTGCGACCTACAAGGCATGTCGTAAGAGGCGACTGATGTAGGAACCTAGGTACGCTACTATAGTAAAAAAAAAAGCATCGCTGAAATCGGATGTGCTGGTCTACTTGTAGACGCATAACTGGTACAGCGTACACTCGCTCTTAGGCTCGCGATCGTTCTTAAGTAGTTTTTATCATTCTAATGTGATATATAAACAGCCAAACATCAAGAACGGATGTACCGCTCTTAGGCTGAGATCACATACAAATCACATAGAGTGGTTAATAAGTGGTCGATATGGAGCGTTAAGACGAAGACTTGTACACTGAAGGAGGAAAGTAAGACTTAAGAGGACTGCACTAAGGAGGAGCAGGAGGTTGGAAGACAGAAGACTTGTACTGAAGGAGGAAAAGTGCTATGGAGGTTTGGAAGAAGAAAGAAAGATCGGCAAGAACTATTCGAACAAGTAAACAACAGAAGTCAAAGATATGTCCTGGGTGTTAATATTGAGAAAACAAAAACAATGGTAATAAGCAAAATGTGCGACGGACTAGCTTAAGCGTTCTCGTATCGACTCGGACTCAAGAAGGTTGTGAAGAGATCGAAGAACATCACTCTTATCCATCTTCAACTCCCAAAAATTGATACTGTTGATGCAAGCCAGTCCACTTTCTCATTGCCACAAACACCCACATGCCCAGAACAGTATATCCACGTAGGCCTCTGGAGGCTAGACACTTCTATAGACGACATCCACTCATATTGAAACCTGCCCTTTTGGATCTTGTGAAGCATCGACTGAGAATCAGATACAACAACGGCCCCAGTAAATGAGAATCAGATACAACAACGGACCCAGTAAACGGGTGCGGACATGAAGCATCGACTGAGAATCAGATACAACAACGGCCCCAGTAAACGGGTGCGGACATGAAGCATCGACTGAGAATCAGATACAACAACGGCCCCAGTAAACGGTGCGGACATGAAGCATCGACTGAGAATCAGATACAACAACGGTCCCAGTAAACGGTGCGGACATGAAGCATCGACTGAGAATCAGATACAACAACGGCCCCAGTAAACGGTGCGGACATGAAGCATCGACTGAGAATCAGATACAACAACGGTCCCAGTAAACGGTGCGGACATGAAGCATCGACTGAGAATCAGATACAACAACGGTCCCAGTAAACGGTGCGGACATGAAGCATCGACTGAGAATCAGATACAACAACGGTCCCAGTAAACGGTGCGGACATGAAGCATCGACTGAGAATCAGATACAACAACGGTCCCAGTAAACGGTGCGGACATGAAGCATCGACTGAGAATCAGATACAACAACGGCCCCAGTAAACGGTGCGGACATGAAGCATCGACTGAGAATCAGATACAACAACGGCCCCAGTAAACGGTGCAGACATGAAGCATCGACTGAGAATCAGATACAACAACGGCCCCAGTAAACGGTGCGGACATGAAGCATCGACTGAGAATCAGATACAACAACGGCCCCAGGAAATGAGAATCAGATACAACAACGGCCCCAGGAAATGGAGAAGAACATGAATAAACAAGTACGTTATTAACAACAAGAAGTCACAAGAGAAACGGATCAGGAAAATAGCATTTTGGACACTGGAACTAGTTTGGTCACATTAAGAGACATGACACTCTTGTGAAAACAAACGTGGAATGGAAGGTGGAAAATATGAGTGCAAAGAGAAGACATAAAAACAATTGTAAGATGGACACGTCTAACAGTGGACAGGTAAAATCTGACAGAGTGTACCGTCAAAACAAGGGAATGAACTTGTTGAAGAGCAACTACAGTCAACTTTCAATGCGGAGATTGTATGTTTTCATTGAAATAAGAGAATTTAATACAACATGAGAATAAACATCGACAAAACAGAAGTAATGACATTCGCCAGAGAGGAAAGCACTATCAATATCTCCATCGATAATCACCTACTAAACCAAGTAAAAGATTTCACATACCTGGGAGCATTTTTTCAGCAAATGGAAGAATAACTAATGAAATTCAACACAGATGCAACAAGGCAAATCAAATGATAGGACACATGGCGCCAATTTTAAGATGCAAACACGTCACCATGAACACAAAAAGAGCAATGTTCAACACAATCTTTCATCCCACATTATGTTACCAGTGCCAAACCTGGACGCTGACAACAAACGATAGAAGAAAACTAGTCACAACAGAGATGAAGTGTCTACGCGAATGCTGGGTGTAACAAGAAGAGACCGGTTGAGAAATGAAGACATCGGGAAAAAAAGTGGGTACAACATCAGTACTAGACTTCATCAAGAAACAACAAATCAAATGGTTCGGCCACGTAAACAGATTACCATCAGACAGTGCACCCCAAAGAGCAATGCTGCTCGATACAATGGGTACAAAGCAAAAGGCCGGCCACGCAAAAGATGGACCTCAGAGATAACAGAAGTGACGAAAGAGACCATCTCCGAAGCGCATACTAGGTCCCGTGTTATAAATCTCTTCTTGACCTGACGCTGTGAGGCATACAGGATTCGAGAAAGAAGAAGAAGAAGAAAAGCACCGGAGCCAATAAATATAATAAATAAATAGTGAATAAGTATTAGGGACTTCTGGAAACAAATAAATTACCAAACACAGGATTCGAACCTAGCTGGTTGTGTTCTTAACAACGCTTGTCTATATGGCTAGCCGCTAGACAATGGGGGCTGTTCGAAAGAAAGGTCTGAGGTTCGAATACTGTGTTTTCATTGAATGACAGTATTGATTAAAACCTGCTTATCTATAGATAGAGTATTGCTAAGTCAAGAATAAGCTAAGACTTACTGTTAGTACAGTGGCTGCCCCATACACACCAATCTCAACTTTCTGTTTCCCTGCTCGCATCGTCTTGGTTTTATTCACCTGTAACTATATTCATATTATAATATTGACTTGTATGCACATTAACTTATTAGGAGGATATCAACTAAATCAGATATTAACATGGGAAGATATTAATTTGTTTGGATATTAACTAAGTCGCTGGACGCTGTTGGAGATATTGCGAAAGAGATCTGACCACCTAAGGACATGTCAGGAGTACAATGACAATATTTTACGAAATGAAACTTAAATGAAGGTAGTCTGCTATTGTTCTTCTTTGTGGGGTTTCCCAGCATAACAAAAGCTTGGTTTGTTTTTGCATATTATTGCTGCTAATTCCGTCATCGAATCTCGCTCTTTTGTAACTTTACTTCCAATGTCAAGAAATACATTGTAAATGTGAATATAATAATAATATAATAAAACCCATTACACATAACGAGCCAAAGAGCGTGAGTATACTGGTCCATGTGCCAACACATTAAGTCTCACTAAAGATCTATGTCCTATGCGAGGCATGTGAGTGGGGAAAAGTCATTTCCTGGCTAATTCATGTTATCAACCCATGTTTATCTGTCTGTCTCTTCTCCCACCCCCCTCGACGTTTTCTGAAGAATTGTTTTCAGAGAGAGTTATATTTGTTATGTTTAGTTAGGAAAATGACTAAAGATATAGAAAGCAAGTTGAATGCATTTGAAAATAGATGTCTGCGAAAAATAATGAATATAAAATGGAACGAATTCAGGAGAAGTGATGAAATCAGAGACATGTCTGGTCAACCACTAGTGACAACTGTTATAAGAAAGAGAAGATGGAGATGTGTTGGGAACACCTTGAGGAGAAATGATCAACGAATATCAAAGCAGGTATTGAAGTGGGATGCAAAGGGTTGAAGAAAGAGAGGACGACCTAAGGAGACCCTGAAACGAACTTTGATGAGAGAGGAAAGAATTATCGGTCTCAGTTCCATAGAGGAGATTGAACGAGTTGTCCAGGATAGAGTGGTATGGAGAAATTGCTTGCAGGCCCTATGTAACGTATAATGGTACGAGAGGAATTATTATTATTATATTTGTTCACGTGCCGGAACCAGGTCAGCGTATGTGAATGTCATCAGTCGTCGACGTCATGCTCAATATACCACACACAAGGCAGAGACCCAATATTTCCACTTGGATGAACAGTTTGACATTTATTTTGTATTTTTGCTGTAGTTGTTTGTTGTTCATTAAACTGTGTGGTTACCGAACCCACCACCAACACTTTCCTAACCGCCGCCTATACAGACACATGAGAGGAGGAAGTGGTTCTATTCTTCACAACATCATAAACCACTACACGACGGGGGAGAAGAGGGGCAGAGGGTGGGATGGTATTAATATTATTATGTAAATAAAATAAGTCGGTGAAGATAAAGGTGTGTGAAAACTACAAACTCAGAAGATACAGGTGTGAAAACTACAAACTCATGAAGATACAGGTGTGAAAAACTACAAACTCATGAAGATACAGGTGTGAAAAACTACAAACTCATGAAGATACAGGTGTGAAAAACTACAAACGCATGAAGATACATGTATGAAAAAAGACAAGTCCGTGAAGATACAAATCCGTGAAGATACAAATCCGTGAAGATGTAATTCAGTAAAGATACAAGTCCGTGAAGATATAAGTCCGTGAACATACAAGTCCGTGAAGATACAAGTCCGTGAAGATACAAACAAGACCGTGAAGATACCAGTCCTTGAAGATACAAGTCCGTGAACATACAAGTCCGTGAAGATACCAGTCCGTGAAGATACAAGTCCGTGAAGATACAAGTCCGTAAAAATAGTCCAGCAAAATACACGTTCTTGAATATAAATATGAATCAAGCGAACAATAATATATAAATCAAGCTACGATTATAAGTTTAGTACTGACCGTGTTGGTTTCTTTACCGTTTTTGAACGTCAGAGTAAATATCCTAGAGCCTTGTCGTTAAAAAATAAGACTGTGAACCAGTGACGTTCCCTATACACTCGACGGGTCTCGCTTCTTACAGGTAAACTACAAAGTAAATGGTGTCCTGTGTTTGACGTTTGCATATAATGTGTTCGCTGGTCGAAAAGAATATGTTCCCGGAACGTGTAGATATGAGAGAGTTAACTACGTAGATAAATGTGTTTCAGAGAGTAACTGGGGCGTGGAGAGTAAGACATGGTGGAAGGGTTTGTGTGGGGGTGAGACTTCAGAGAAGGTAAAGTAGGTCTTAACTTGGAAAATGGGGTTCGGTTTTATTAAACTTGATTGATATTCTTCTTCAGCTTCTCATTTCTCAACGGAGCACAGGTCTTCAACAAACTTCTTCCAGTTATTCCTTTCTCTCTCTTGCCATCTCTTCCAATTATGTCCATGTCTTGTCTTATCTGTTTAATATCAGTCTCTAGCTCTCTTCTTCATGTCTGTCTAGGTTTTCCTCTACCTTCTCTTTATTTATATTGTACCAATATATTAAATGAGTCTTTCTGTGCTTTTCAAACTTACAGGAAACAGACAAACATACAGATAGACAGACATTACCTTTATTTGATTCCTACGGTTTGACCGAAATTAGTATGTGCTTTTCCTGCATACTGTAGGGACCAAACACTGCCCCAAAGTACTCACATTCTCTGAGCAAAGCCACACATATCTATAAAAAAAGTGCTCAACTTGGCTGATAAGAATGAACGCAAATATCAACAAACCTTATGGCGTACAGTCTTAGTAGTAAGGAATATCTACAGCCATCTCTAACATAAGTCCGACTAGCTCAGTAAAGAACTCTGAAATTCCCGTCCATGTAGGCCGAGTGTTTGATATGAAAGTGGATGATTTATTGCAATTTTACACAATTCCAGTGGCGGCTAGTGATCACTTTTGTTGGTGGGGCCAGACATTTTTTCCCGAATAAATCATGGTTTTTGGTTGCTATATTTTAATTTATAAAATAATAAATACACGTTATACATTATTTTTGGTGGGGCCGGCCCCAATGGCCCTTAATGACGAGC
Source organism: Arion vulgaris (assembly GCA_020796225.1). Classification (NCBI taxonomy): domain Eukaryota; kingdom Metazoa; phylum Mollusca; class Gastropoda; order Stylommatophora; family Arionidae; genus Arion; species Arion vulgaris. The sequence goes on along the minus strand of CM036771.1, from coordinate 6,329,303 downwards.
CGCCACTGCACAATTCTATAATTGCGTAGTTATTTATTAATGATCAGTGTTAATCATACTGGTGTTCCTTAGTGTTTAATTTCATTTGTGGATACTGGGTAGGGTAGGTTGACTACGTGTTAGCCTTTTATGAATACATAGTAAGAGACAACAAGAAATTGATAAATAGACAGACAGACATGCAGATATTTATATATATATTCTGTAATTAACTAGAAAATCTGACATGAAATTTAAATGAAAAAACTACGAAACTTTTTTTTGGGTCGAAATAAAAGTCCATAAATATGTAGAGTGAGATTTGTGAACGATGTTAACACTTAATTACCATTAATAATTATCACCATTAATAATTATCTCCATTAATAATTTATATTAATAATTTCCATTATTTCTCGCTATGCCTTTTTGATAGTTAACTTTCAAAGCAATAACACCACATATGAAATATTCCATCTTTCATGGTTTTACTTGATTGACTACGAAAAGTGAGATTTTAATAGTATGTATCCTGGTATGCAGTCAGTTAAAATCTGTACCTTTCGACCTGACACATTGGACGGGTTTATTCAATAGAATTTATTTGCATTTTTATGTAGACATATTCAATAGACTGCTGTGTTTGTTTTGGTTTGTTTTGTATTTTAGAAATACTTTTGTACGTTTCAGTGGTTTGTAATTGGGAGAATCACATCCTGTTGTGTATCCTCTTCTTTTGTTGTCACACTATTACAGTGTCGTGGTTTTCTGTTTTTGTCTTGTGCTGTTCTAGTGGATTGGGTGATTGCTATTTTTTACTTTTTGACAGGATTCTGCTATGCTATCTAACCATCTTTTTCGTGGTCTTCTCTCGTATTCTTTCCTGGTGTTCTGTGTAGACGATTCTGTATACAGTGGAGTTTGGTTGCATTCTTTTTAAGTTACCGAACCACTTCATTCTTGGTTGCATTCTTATTAAGTTGCCGAACCACTTCATTCTTTGTTTCTCAATGTATTTCAAGCATTGAACTCGTTACAGTAGTTAATTTCGTGAAAATAATTTTCTAACCACATACCAAGCAGCTGTTTATTGATAAATTGAACTCGTTACAGCAGTTAATTTCGTGACAATAATTTTCTAACCACATAGCAAGCAGCTGTTTAACCACATAGCAAGCAGCTGTTTAACCACATAGCAAGCAGCTGTTTAACCACATAGCAAGCAGCTGTCTAACCACATAACAAGCAGCTGTTTATCGATAAATATTGTTGGAATAGTATCTTAGTATGCCATGAATGTCAAGAAGGAGTATCAGCTCCGTGGATTAGTGGTTAAACCGTTGCCATGCTTCCGAAGGTCTTGACTTCAAATCCAGACCGCGCCGTTCTGTTCACGAGTGCATTTTTGTCAGAGATCCCTAGGATTGTTGTTGGAGCTACAGAGTTTATATTTTGTGCAATACTGTAGGCAGGTGGCGTGCCATTTCTGTGGAGGGGGACTCAGTCATAAGGGGTAAAACCCAGTGCAATGAAGGCAATCATTCTTCTTTAGACCAGCTCTGCCCACCGCGGCGCCCGTGGGATACATCTCTGGCGCCATATTCTCTCTCGCGTTCGTTCTTTGTGGCCATTTGTATCATTCTTATTGTGGTTTATAAACAACCTTAGCCAAGAACGTATTTTTACGTCACATCTTCAGTACCATTTGGAGCTCTAGTGTTTGTCATTCGGCGCCGTGTCCGATTTCAACCAGCGTTTACTGGGTTCGCTCTCCGTTAGCCTTTGGCTGTCAACAGCCGAGACCAGCAAAGTAGCAGGTTTCACCTTATTCTATTCCTCCTGTCTTTTTTCCAATTTTATATGTGAAAATAGTCTCCTTAGTAACCAGGTCGCATCTTCTTCTACGTTAGCTTTACACCAACTTCTTGTTAATCCCCTCTTTGTGATCGTTGTATGGTTGATGTCTTTGTGATCGTTGTATGATTTATGTCTTTGTGATCGTTGTATGATTTATGCTTTGAACGTAATTTTATTGTATCAGTCGTCTACAGATTCGTATGCCAGCGTCTTCAGTTTCTGCATTCTTCTGTATTCAGGTTCGCCTCGCTATGTAAGACATACATAAAACACTGAAACCTTGGGAAGTTCATCCCCTTAGACGATCTAGAACCCAGCTAGCCTTTGACCTCGCGATCAAAGCTTCCCGGTCTATACCACTGAGAGATGATTTTAGTGTGTGTATTTATTCTACAGGTCATAAGCGATCTACTAGTTTTTCCCTTCGGCCTTCCTAAGAGAAACCAGCCGACCTCAACTCTGCTGAATCAGAGCCAACTATAAACTACTGGGCCTTCGGGCTCAGGTAAGAATTGTGGGAAATCAGACCCCAACTACACCACGTGACCTCGCATTCCAGTATTGGTGTATATAGACGAATTCATTTTAAAATCAACACAAAATGCTAACTCGAAGTCATATTTTGCAACAAGTTAAGTTTAACAATAAGGAATATTAATATTATAAATATTTTTCACCAATAAATAACCATAGACTCACCGAATTGAGAAAATTGCAAAAAAAGCGTGCAGTGTTCTATCAAACATCTGTAATTTCCAGATCCCTTTTCTTATCTAGGTCAGGGAATACCGGCCAGTTGTCTGGCCTGTGCTAGAGCCTGGCTGTGACTGAATGCAGGACCAGGGACAGAACACACATTGAAGACTAACCAAGTCGCTGAAATAGCAGAAGATTTCAGAAGATCTCACAATTTTGTCAAATCTGTCGTCAATTCCACTCTTGTGCGTAATCAGTTGAAAGCTGTTTCTTATTTTATTTTGATCGTTGCATTTAAATATCCCATAATGTCTCGTCTTGGTGTTATGCCCAGTCTTCCGTGAAGTTTATCAGACATATCTTCTTTTGTAGCTTCGCCTCTGTTGATTATTGATGCATAACTTTCTTCCATTTGAATGAATTCGTGCTGTTTCCGTTTTAGAGAATGTGTGTTCCTATTCTACATGTTGTTTTTAAAAGTATATGCGCATCACTTTACGACATAGCCAAATTATGTTCACATGAACTGTGATATTTAAATGTGGTTTACCGAACATTACTGAAGTTTGAACATTTATAATATGTTTTCACATTCGTCTAAACACTACTACTATTCTCATCTGTCATGTAAGCTCTCTATTTGTCTAAACACTACTACTGTTCTTGTAGCCGTGTGGGCCTTATTACTGAAATCCTGTGTTCTATCCTTGGTCACTGCACCAATAAATGTATCAGTGTAACCTCCTGATAAGCTATTAATATTTCTACACGTATTTACAACTCTATCAACACCATCCACAACTGCGTACATAGACTACAAATAAAAGAAATGGCCGTCAAGTACATCGTACATCTATGTGAGAATCAAACCGATTCTCAACTTTTATTTCTTTATATTTACTTAATTAAATATCTCATCTTGATTTCAAAATAATAGCACATACATCAAATTATCAAAATAATAAAGAAAATCCTGAAAAGAAAAAAAAAATCAACAATTCAAAACAACATACCAATGCACATAGCTGAAAAAAATATCCCTACTAACTAATATTGATTGTTTTCCCTAAGGGATATCTAATCTCTAAAATCCTATCTCTAAAAATGTTCACTGTTCACTGTTTACCTTGTTGCGATGTCCTTAGAAATAAATACTTGTTCAGTCACAATGTTATACCGCTTCTAGCTAGAGTTGCTGTCCTAATAGTATATACGAAATGTCTCTGCTACTGGTTAAAATAATGCATCCTGAAAACAAATGGCTGACATCTCCCTCTCTCATATACTGTTATAGCCTCTCTGTCGGGTCTGGCCCTACCCCTTTAGTTTAGCTCTGCCGCCTAGTTTTCCAACTCTGACAACTAGTCCTCCGGTTCTAATGTAACCGGTTCACCAACACTGAACAGGAACTCTCTCTGATTTGGACAAAATCTCCGTGGAGGTCTACAATCTACTTCTTAGTTGGGTTCTCTCTCTGTCTGCAACTCAGTTCAATTCTACTTTCTAAGGGTGTCTCTGCCAACTGTCCCTCTGCTAAGTGTGTGTGAAGATGTGTCTTCACTCTTTCTAACTGGCCAATATTTACTGTTGAAGTCTGTCTCGGGACTACCTACACTGCCTGTTCCTGAGTACCTCTCTGTCTTCTCAGTTTTTCCCTCCTCTCCTGCCTGTGCTAGACCCTGGTATATATATATATGGTCCTGCTTTCTGATTCACGAAATCAAAGACATCAATGAATTATCAGATGTCACCCAGATTGTCGCCAAATAGTTTGGACTTCAGTTACATTTTCAACACTCACTCATACCCTCATAAGCCAAAAATACAACACGATTTGACAGTCTCTGTGTATGTACGCTGACAACTTCCTGTTTTTGAATTGAGATCAAGAAACAATTGCCGCACTACAACAATATTTCTGCGCAGCTGTCAACGCCTGCCATTACTGGGAAACATTGTCGAAATAAGTTACGATTACTCCCCGATGGAGGAGATGAGAGAACTGGCCTAGCAATAACACTATTACATTCCTTACCCACCTATAAAAAAGATATTGGGTTACTAATCCAATATTTTTTCAAGTATCATCTAGATAACATACAGTGCATCTCAAATCAATATACATCATAAACAATAACAATATATCAAACAACCACATCAATAAACATTCATATAATTCAAACCAAATTTTAAAAAATTTCAACCAAAAAAATATTCGAAGTCTTCCTCTTAAAAAAATATCAGAAAGGTTATCGAACACCTTTGCTCTCCCTCGAAACATCTTGGCAACGCAGGTTATGCAAGGTCCACACATAAATGGGAACTAAGTGTTTTCAGGCTTCTCCTCTTGTGCTTCAACTTTACTCTGGGTTCCCACAGATAGTGATTACTGCTCCTGGTTAGTACCCAAGCTTATCGCTGTACCCCCCTTTGATCTCTCCCAAATATAATATACACATTTCAATCATACAACCAATAAAATAAATCAATTATAAACAAAATATAAATGCTAAGTCACATAGCAACAACAATATTACAGTTTTAGAATCCCTTGCAACCACAAAGCATATTTTCATACAGTTTTAGAACCCTTGCATGTGATTTCCAAAAAAAAACAACAAAATTAAATGTTCCATACAGTTTTAGAATCCTTGCAATAAATTCAAATCTAAGGCCTTTATTCTCAAAGACGGGTCATCATTACACATTAACATATATTAAACATAACAAATGTGTTGACATCAAAAAAATCAAATTCAACAATTGAAGTACTTCACTCCAAATAAAATAAATGGTAACACTTCGCACCAATTTTCTCTTTGATCTTGTCCAAACAAACACTACTTCTCGATGAGTGCACACGAAATTCAGGTTGACGCTCGTTAATTGTCACTTCGTCAAAAGTTTAGGTGAGTCTGTTTTTGACAAATGTTCGACCGCCAAAACATTTTCGCTGTCATCAAACTTGTCGCTATCACTCGAAACAATGGAAAGGGTTACTTCTCCGGAGTATTAATTATGCCATTCCTTCCTAATTTATTCCTCTATTTTATTTCACTTCAACCAGACAACATAAGCTTCCTGAGGAAAAATATTCCTGCAATACAAAAGTACATCAACATTTCCAAACAAAAACATGTTATATACCGCATGTTATTGACATTTCTCAAGCATCTTCCACATTACAATTATTTTTCTTTGTTTCATATATAACAAAAAAAATTAAACTAACATCATCATAACATAATACATATTTGTCAACATTGAAATTATTTCACATAACTAATCATTTTACAAACCAAAATGAACATGTTTCATTACTAACAAAAAAACCATATCAAAGCCAAGTTCCGATCATTACATATTACCATGTGTCATAACAAATGTTAAGCGGTGACAACTAGTTACATTCTAGTTAACTGTGTGCTCCATTTCCCTCCTCCAAAAAATGTGATTCAATAGTCAGAGCAAAACACGGACCTCTCGAGTTTTGCACTATTGTATAGCATCTTTCACAAAAATGCAAGGAATGGTCCTCCTGTCTTTCAATCTCTCTCTCCATCTCCTAATAGTTTCTCGCACACTATCCCGTTCTCATCACACTATTCCTCCAAATAGCTCCAAAACAAATGCATACACAAGGTACTGTGTCTAATATACGCTTCACCATTTCTCTGTAGTTATGTATCATGATCGCCTCTAATGTACACCTCATATGAGTGCCCACTGCACTATCTTAACACACAACTCTACCTCCAATGTACACACAACATGTTTTTTTTCAAGCGCACTTCTTAAGTTAGCATAATGCATATATCTAATGCCCAAAGCATGTCTCACAGTATTTTTCAAATACCCACAATATTTCTTACTATCCCTCTGTCTCAAATGGATAGCATTACACTAAGCACAGGACATACTTAGGTTATTCTTCACCTACTACCTCTCTCATGATAGCATTACACTAAGCACATGGTCATGCTTATGTTAGTCTTCACTTACTACCTCTCTCATGATATCACTCAATATAATCACTCTCAGTCCTATTTATGTATGTCTATCATACCCATCAACAAGGACCATATTCTAATATTACCCTCAACATACTCTCATCTACACCTCATGATTTCTTTACAGACACCCTGTAAATCATCATGTTTACCACTCATAGTTCAGTGCACACACATTTAGTGCTACTCTCTCTCAAAATATAGTTCGGTGCACACAAAATCTACCATAATATATCCTAACTCTTCATAATCACACACACACAGTGCTACGTTTCACAATACTCTCCTAACATCAACTTTTTGATTGTTTCTTACTCTTCTTTAGTTCTCTGTCTAGTTCCTGAATACGATCAAGTAGATCATTCGTATCTCTTAGATAATCCTTTCTCTCCCTGATTAACAACTTTAACTTCCTTTTTAACACTGACATATCTTCCTCACTGCCTACTCCAACACTACAGACTTCTTTTATCTCTTCATGTTGTATATCCCTCAACTCGTTTATCTCCTCATGTAGACTCTCTATATATTCATCTTGATCGTCCCTGTCTTCCTGTAACTTCTCTAATTCATCTCGTTTCTCTTTAACTTCTATCTGTAAATTTTTGACCGTCTTCTTTAATCCTGCAGTCTCCTTTTTACTCTCCATCTCTAAACTATATATTTCCTCCTGTTTCCTTTGATCTTCCCCAACAGCAACATCCCTATACTTTATTTCCCTTCCTCTGCTTAAATGGTCCGCCTTATCTAACTTTTCCTGTAAATCATCAATTGTGTACCGCATAGATTTGATTTCTTCAGAACTAGCCTGCAGTCTATCTATAAGTTCAGCGTTCTGCTGTTTAAGTTCTTCAATTTGCCTCATCTCAATGTCTGGACCTTTCTGGTTTCTAATTTCCCTGAAACAATTGATAGCATAAATTCTTTGGTCTCTCAAAGGACCCTCTTCTCCTTATATGTCTGCCACTCCCAGCCTTCATCCAATCATTTCTAAACTGTCCAACATGATACTGTCTATTTCTTATTCCAAACCCCAGCCTCCTAGACGTACATTCTATGCTAACGTGCCCAATCCCAGCACAATTGTAACATACCAACCCCAGAAAAAATGGATTTCTTAATCTGCTACCCCTTCTAACATAGGTTGTCCTTCTTCTGTCATACTGCCAATCTACAAATCTTCCAAAACAAAGAATTAATTATCTCCTATCCGTACCTAAATATGAAAAAAAAATCTTATCCTATTTGTCGAATCTGTGAGTCAGTATTGTGTTCTTCTATTCGTCGTGGTATAGTGGTAGTATAGTCAATCCAGGGGTTCGAATCTGTGTCACGGAAACCATAATAAATGTAGCCGTGTGGGCCTTATTACTGAAATCCTGTGTTCTATCCTTGGTCACTGCACCAATAAATGTATCAGTGTAACCTCCTGATAAGCTATTAATATTTCTACACGTATTTACAACTCTATCAACACCATCCACAACTGCGTACATAGACTACAAATAAAAGAAATGGCCGTCAAGTACATCGTACATCTATGTGAGAATCAAACCGATTCTCAACTTTTATTTCTTTATATTTACTTAATTAAATATCTCATCTTGATTTCAAAATAATAGCACATACATCAAATTATCAAAATAATAAAGAAAATCCTGAAAAGAAAAAAAAATCAACAATTCAAAACAACAAACCAATGCACATAGCTGAAAAAAAATATCCCTACTAACTAATATTGATTGTTTTCCCTAAGGGATATCTAATCTCTAAAATCCTATCTCTAAAAATGTTCACTGTTCACTGGTTACCTTGTTGCGATGTCCTTAGAAATAAATACTTGTTCAGTCACAATGTTATACCGCTTCTAGCTAGAGTTGCTGTCCTAATAGTATATACGAAATGTCTCTGCTACTGGTTAAAATAATGCATCCTGAAAACAAATGGCTGACATCTCCCTCTCTCATATACTGTTATAGCCTCTCTGTCGGGTCTGGCCCTACCCCTTTAGTTTAGCTCTGCCGCCTAGTTTTCCAACTCTGACAACTAGTCCTCCGGTTCTAATGTAACCGGTTCACCAACACTGAACAGGAACTCTCTCTGATTTGGACAAAAATCTCCGTGGAGGTCTACAATCTACTTCTTAGTTGGGTTCTCTCTCTGTCTGCAACTCAGTTCAATTCTACTTTCTAAGGGTGTCTCTGCCAACTGTCCCTCTGCTAAGTGTGTGTGAAGATGTGTCTTCACTCTTTCTAACTGGCCAATATTTACTGTTGAAGTCTGTCTCGGGACTACCTACACTGCCTGTTCCTGAGTACCTCTCTGTCTTCTCAGTTTTTCCCTCCTCTCCTGCCTGTGCTAGACCCTGGTATATATATATGGTCCCGTTTCCTTTGATTCACGAAATCAAAGACATCAATGAATTATCAGATGTCACCCAGATTGTCGCCAAATAGTTTGGACTTCAGTTACATTTTCAACACTCACTCATACCCTCATAAGCCAAAAATACAACACGATTTGACAGTCTCTGTGTATGTACGCTGACAACTTCCGTTTTGAATTGAGATCAAGAAACAATTGCCGCACTACAACAATATTTCTGCGCAGCTGTCAACGCCCGCCATTACTGGGAAACATTGTCGAAATAAGTTACGATTACTCCCGATGGAGGAGATGAGAGAACTGGCCTAGCAATAACACTATTACATTCTCATCTGTCATGTAGGCCCTCTATTTGTCTAAACACTACTACTGTTCTCATCTGTCATGTAGGCCCTCTATTTGTCTAAACACTACTACTGTTCTCATCTGTCGTGTAGGCTCCCTATTTGTCTAAACACTACTACTGTTCTAATCTGTCATGTAGGCCATCTATTCGATAAAGTGGCACGTGTAATGAAGATATTTAAAAACAACTGTTGAATCAGTTATATGAGGACTACCATCATGGCACTCCGGACACGTCCATAGGTGCTCCGATCTCTGCCTCAACAAATCCAGCAGCGTCCAGCGGCCTAACATGCCAGTTCAATGTTGATTAATCAATCTCTTTGCATATTTGGTATGTCGTTCTCTTCTATGTCCACAAATTTCGTCAAGCCATGTTGGAACATCCTTCTCCATGTTGTCGAAGGCCGTCTGAAGGACAGTCGACAAGATCTGTTGAATGTGTTTGATTATTTTTTTTATCTACAATTCATTAACTATGTTTTGAGATTGTTTTCCTAAATCTTTCATTTCAATCTACCTCACGGATAATAGTCCAGTGGAATTTCTGAAGAACGAGCAGGCCAACTTTCCCATAGCATTATACGATTTGAAAACATTTTCTCCAAAAATAAAATGATGCTGCAGCCGTTTGTGCATATGTTGCTATAGGTCTTGTTCTGTTTGGTGTATCAGCCACTGACCATCTGCGAAAAGCCGTTCATTTATTTCATAATTATCTGAATTTGATTCTTGAGTTATTTTATCCTTATATGTGACAATGAGTAGTGGTGAGAGGGCCCACCATTGACTGACACCTGATGTAATAGAGAACCAATCGGTCATTCCATTCTGTTGTTCTTACTTTGCTCTGACTATCTTGATATAATGTTAGACACATCCTATAAAACTAACATTTGTTGTAACAGTTGCCCATTGACGCCATATTCTTCAAGGATCTTCCATAATTTGCACCTGTTCACTCTATCGTTATTTTCCATGTTTGTTGACCTCGGATATAACCAAAAAAATGTTCTTCAATAGGTTGAAAAGAACGTATCTCACTCGGCTTTAGTCCCGCAATATATGTCTGGCTCTTCGCTCTTATATCTGACATTGACAATCAAAGCAAGGACAAAAATTCATTTCTAACTAGTCCAACATTATGAATTTAAAATACCACGTGACTCGACCGCCGCTTGCCGTCCTCCATTAAACAAAGTAATAGCATTTCTTTCTGGAGTCGAGCGAGGACAAAGTTATAATTGTCGAAGTAAGTAGAACAATCAGCAGTTATTTGCAAACAGCTGTCAGAACCTTGCAGCTATACACAATAATAATTTGAATATGTAACCACTTTAGTGAAATAATATTGTGTCAATTTAATTTGTGATAGCGAGTCGGAGTACTGTGTGGTACACTACAAAAGTACAACTACAGTTCTGAGTTCAGTGTAGCCGGTAGTAGACGAGTGGAGTAGTGACTGACGTCGACAGAAAGGGGTGACCGACTCAATCAATTCCCACGTACCCCATTTCAACAACCCCGACAATTGCATACATGTCGAATTCAGCTATTTTAGTGTTTGTTCTGGCAGTATTTTCCACTACAAAATGTCATATATTTTGATAGTATGAAATACTTACTATATACCAACAATCACAAAAATGAGGTCACCATTATGGGTAGTACCGTCGTAGTAGTTGTAGTAACTACTGGTTAGTTAAGTTTAGACTATTAGTAGGTTGTAACTAGTAGCATCTTGTCCTTATTTTAATATTTATATTTCTTCTTCAACTTTCAGCTCCCAATGGAGCACAAACTAACTTCCTACCAGCTCTTCCTCTCTCCTGCCATTCCTTGCAATGCTTTCCATGTTTTACCTATCCTTTTAATAGCTATATCAGTCTCCAGCTCTCTTCTCAGGTATGTCTTTGTCTAGGCCTTCCCCTACTCCTCTTTTCCTGCTGGTTTCAAAACAGTGCCTGTCTTGCAATGCTTCCAGTCAGTTTTCTCAATGTGTGTCCCCATCCATCGCCAGCGTCTCTTCCTTAGCTCTTTCTCCACTGATATCTGATTTCTTTCTCCGAGTTCCTCTTTCGTAATGTTATCATACCATCTCAGCAGTCCTTCTATTCTACTTAACATCCATTTATGAAGGTCTGTAGTTTTCTGGTGGTTTTCTTTTTGTTTCTTCCATGTTTCCGAGCCATAGAACAGCACTGACTTCACATTTGATTGAAAGATTCTGAGCTTTGTGTTTGTTTTGATCTCCGTTGACTTCCATCTCAGTGCAATGAAGTTTTCCCTTACTTTTTGTATTCTTATCTTCTCATCATTGTTTGTTACATATTAAATAATACTAAATATATATACTCATATATATTTATACAACACTGTTCTGGTTCTTAGTAAGTTACATTTTTACAAGTAACAACATATGCGATGTCATGTGCGTCTGGATACTAAAAGTTATGTTATGTTATGCGATCGACGTCACGGCACATTGGGCATTCCCATGCATGCTCTGTCCTCTGCTGCAGCAGCCATCCTAAACTCCATTTGCTCACCATACCCATGAGAAGTTGATTATATCTTCTCTCTCTACCACGAAGACGACACTGTCTGGCATGTCCACACTTAACGCCTAATTCTCGAACTCGTTCCAGTGTCTGAGACGTGCGGATACTAAAAGTCTCTTGTAGAGGTGTAAAAATTAAAATGACAGTTATTGTTACATTATAATATTGAATTATGTTATTTGTAAATAAAAAAGCAACATCAAACCTCCTTATTTCGTCAGTTTGGTTTATTTACATATATAGTATAGTTTTACGTTACTGAAGTCATCTCTATAGTATATATATATTTATATATAGATATATATTTATGAAAGGAAAGTCATGGCATATCCTTTAAATGACTTAGCCATCAACCACAGTCAACGAGTCTTCGATTTTCTAGACATCACTTAAACGTTCATTTGTTTGCCATTGCTTTCTGAACGGTGGGGTAAATTTTTAGTTCATAAAAATCCATGGACACGAATTTGTTTCTAAACTGCCCAGCCGCGGAGGTTGAACCCGGTGCGCTTGGATTGTGATCAAGATCACTACTGCTTAAGCTGCAGATGCCCACATATATATAATTTATTTACAAGATGTTCATGTTATGTTTTATTGTCATGGACTGGGATGCTTAAAACAGCTGAAAATATAAGACTAAGAGGTATCAGATGGAATCTCACATCCACCCTAGAAGACCTAGACTTTGCAGATGACATCACACTTCAGTCTCCCACACATAAAGATATTCAAGACAAATAAACCAGCAGCTCTAACCGGTGCAATGAGATGGTTAGGCTGAAAATTACAGCTCTAACCAGTGCAACGAGATGGTTAGGCTGAAAATCTATCAGAATAAAACAGAAATAATGACCGAACATCGCCAACCCGGCACCAGTCAAACGAGATGATATAATCTTTCCAAATACAACTGCTTTCACATATCTTGGAAGTGGTATCAGCTACAAAGGAGGAGCTGGATCTGACATTAAAGCAAACTGAGTAAGGCGCAAAGTGCATTATGACCCTTCAGATGGTCTGGAAATCAGCGCAATAAAGCATTAGAAGCAATATTAATATGTTCTGCAGCTGTCTGCTATCAACTTTACTATGCGAATCAGAATGCTGGAGAACGACAGAACAAGATATGTCCAAACTGTCTACTTTTTATACAACTTTCCTACGAAAAATTGTACGTATGTTTTGACCAAGAACTGCTTACGCAGTGTCAGCAAGCGAATATGTACACTATCATCCAAAAGAAACGCTGGAGATGGATTGGATATGTGCTTGCCATATTTTCTGGCCTACCAGTCTATAGTCACCTAATTTGCACAATGAGCTCACGATCTAAGATGTAAGTCACATACAGACCAGTAAAATTAGTTGACAGTTTGTGAACTGATGATGGATTTCAGGACAACATAGATTTCATATCTTGACTACAAGCCAGTTCTATAATGCTTTCTTGCAAACAATGTCCCGATTCAAGCTGGCATAAGAGTGGTGGGCAGATCCAATGTCATCAATACGGTGCACGCTCATTTTTGGGATATGGGGAGTCAGACGCTCTGAATGTGAGAATTAAGTTTGGTCATGCCAGACAGTGTTGTTTTCGTGGTAGAGAGAGAAAATATACTTATCAACTTCTCATGGGTACGGGGAGCAAGTGCACTTTCAGATGGCTGCTGCATCAGAGGACGGAGCATGCGTTGGAAAACCCAATATGCTATGACGTCGATCAAATAATATAACAACATGCTGCCTTGCAGGCTGGCTGGGGACAGTCAAAGGCTAACGGAGAGCGAACTCAGTAAACGCTGGCTAAGACTGGACACATCGCCGAAGGATAAGCACCAGAGCTCCAAATAGCGCTGAAGATTGGCTAAGACTGGACACAACGGAGGGTAGCACCAGAGCTCAAAGCTGAAGATTGGCTAAGACTGGACACACCACGAAGGATAAGCACCAGAGCTCCAAATAGAGCTGAAGATGTGACGAAACACACAAATGCTAAGGCTGCATGAATCAGATTTCCACATGAATGAGATTTATGGGAAATCTAGTACATTGGTCTGGGCGGTGATCGTGCAGCGCGAGAGAGAATAACATTTGCATCTTGACTAGAGTCGGTCCTAAAATGCTTTGACTAGTACATAGTAAGACATTCATATCTGATAAGGCACATTAGGGCAGCATCTAGTCACATTCTCATTAGCCTAAATTATATAGTTATTATATAGACTCCAGAACATATCCTGCAATCATGTCCATCATACATCCACCAATGAAATGAAACATGGTCTCATGAATGAAGCTTACAGAGCAAGCTATGGGCAACTCTTGAGCAACTCCAACTGACATGCAACTTTATAGAGGCTGCTTCATGTATCTCATGGTTTAGACAAGCATACAAAAACTGAACTCAAAGAAGAAGAATATAGTTATTACCACCAAAGTCTTACTTATTCCTCTCAGCTGATTTTGAAGCATAGGGCCTCAGCAGTTGACATCTACTTGTCTCAGGCCATTTTCTTGATGGCTTCCCAGGGCCTTTTTCTTGATGGCTGCCCAGGGTCGTCCAGCTTCTTTCAGTTTCTCAAGAAGACTCCAGATCTGTTTAGGACATCCTCCACCTGTGTCGTGCCATGGCCCACAAGACAAGCAAGAAGACTCCAGATCTGTTTAGGATATCCTTCGCCTATGTGGTGCCGGAGCCTGCAAGACAAGCAAAGAATGGTACCACTGTGACCTATACTGCAAGTCATAAGAGGTGACCGAGGTAGGGACCTAGGAAGATACCTAGTAAATAAAAGCGTAACAGAAATTAGATGTGCAGTCGCATAACTTACACAACGTACAATCACTCTTAGGCTCAGATCACACAACGCAGGTAACACTTTTCTAGTGACACTCGACAGTGTCTTTTTCAGGGTATGACCCACCCACCGCCATTTTCTCCTCATGACCTAGGTCTCATCATGGGTTTCTGCTCTGTTCTCATCCACAGGTGTGTGTGCTTGCAACTCTCTCATACCATCTCAGTCTGAGAATATGCCAAAGACATTTATTGATAAAGGTCTGAATATTATCAAAGAACATTTTAGTTATTTGATCTAACTACAAAATGATGATGTTTGTACATACATTCAGTTGTCTTATTCACTTGTTATTTGATCTAATTTCAGAAATGTTGATGTTTGTACATACATTCACTTGTCTTATTCACTTCAGTTATTTTCTTAATTTCAGAAATGCACACCTGCGCCCACTGTTTACTTCTGTTCTCTGAACTGGAATATCTGCAACAGCATCTGAAACTTATGCATAGTGACAACAACTTTGAATTTGGAGAGCAAGATCAATTTTCAAATGTGTCATTTGATGGCAGGAAGAAAAAAGGGAAAAGAATCTTGAACATTGTGAATGAAATACTACATAGAAAAAGTAGTACAAACATCTCAGAAACTGTAAGCCGAGAAAACTCAGGTTTACACAAGAAGGAAAATGGAACAGATGTTTATTTTACTGACAATAACATGAGTGCAGCTGACGTCTCAGAGACTTGTAAAGATGATGACAACATGACAGTACAAGATGGCGACTGTAGCAAAGAGTTTGAAAAAGCATTTTCAGTTTTTGATAGTAATGTTGAACAATATAAAATGAATAAATTAAAAAGTTCAGGCCAAGCAATAAATCAAGAAGGATGTAGCTCTTCTAATTGCAGTGAATACAGTACTGGATTTTGTCACCACAATTACTTTGTTGAAAATCCCTGCAGTTATGATGAGGATCAGAAACCACAGGACAATGCAGCCGCAGGTGAAAAACCGTACGTGTGCGACACTTGTGGGAAAGGATTTACTAGAGGGGGTCATCTTTATTCACATCAGAGAGTACACACAGGAGAAAAACCTTACAAATGTGATATCTGCAGCTTAACATTTGCACAGTTGAATAATCTAAAGCGACATACAAGAGTGCATACAGCAGAGTATCCGTACAAGTGTGAAGTTTGTGGCGTAGCTTTGCAGAAGCAGCAACCTGAAGAGACACAAAAGGATACATACAGGAGAGAAGCTTTACAAGTGTGATGTCTGTGAGACTTCATTCACTGAATGTAGCAACCTTAAGAAACACAAAAGGACACATACTAAAGAGAAACCTTACAAGTGCGATATTTGTGGAGTTGGATTTGCTGTGGTTTTTAGCCTGAAAACTCACATAAGAATACATACAGGAGAAAAGCCATACAGCTGTGATATTTGTGGTGCAGGATTTACCCAAAGCAGTAATCTGAAAAAACACAAATGGACACATGCTCCAGAAAAACCATATAAGTGTGATATCTGCGGTTTGGGATATTCCGACCGAAGCAGTTTGAAGGCACACCAAAGAAAGCATACAGGAGAGAAGCCTTACAAATGTGATGTTTGTGATGAAGGATTTGTTGATGGTGGTACTCTGAATAGACACAAAGTAATACACACTGAAGTGAAACCGTACAAGTGTGATACTTGTGATGCCAGGTTCATTGCTCATAGTAATCTCAAAAGACACTTAAGAATACATGAAAGGAATAAGATATAGAGGGTACGCACTTCATACTGTACTTATTACTAATGCCAAATTGCTGATCAAACCCCAGAACATGTCCTGCAAGACTGTCACCTGTATGTCCTCCTTAGAAATGGATGCTGGCCCTACAACACCACATTCAAAACTACATGGCACCAGAGATGAGCACCTGGCAACAGTCAACTTCATCATGCAAGACTCCCCTGTATGTCCTCCTTAGAAATGGATGCTGGCCCCACAACACTACAAAACTACGTGGCACCAGAGACAAGCTCCCGGCAACAGTCAACTTCATCATAATGCATCTGATGGTATAATCATCAAAATAGCAATCACAAAAAGAAGGCAGAGACAAAAAACTTGTGCTCTCAATAATGTGTAGTTTTGTGTTTCTTCAATCTCGTTTTTTTTTTTTAGTTGTTTCCTCTTTTTTTTTTTTTAAATAGTGCGGGGGCCACCAACCCTACATCCAACCTCAATTAATCACCTTTTATGACATGTGAGAATAGATATTTGTTCTAAAAGGTTTAAAAGAAGAAAGATTGGCTTCATTGCACTGGGTTATACCACATATGACCCTGTCCCTCTGCACAGAATTGATACACCATCAGCTACAAGTATTGCATAAAACACAAACTTCGTAGCTCTGGCAACAATCATAGTGATCTCAGGGAAAAATGCACTCATGAATAGAATGACAAGGTCCAGATTAGAATTCACTACCTTCAGAACGCAAGGCAACACCTTAGCCACAGATACCCAGTGACAGTGGTTCTGTCTTTGCTTCCCTGGAAACCACACAGGGTGTGTTGTTACTTATATATATATTGCCTTTTTAGTCTTTACAGACGGTCAGTTGGCAAGGGTTTTACTGAAATAATTTCTCTAGTTACTTTGTTATTTAGTTATCTAGCTACTTAACTGGTGTGTTTGAAATAAGGTGCTACCAAAAATTTCTTAGAAAAGAAAGCCCTGGGAAGAGAAAAAAAACAAGAATATACTACAAGAATTAGATATTGTGGAGTATTGGCTTATCAACATCATGAAAATGAAGTATTTTGGTCATGTCAAACAATATAGTAGTTTCGAGAGAACAGTGGGGGAAGGCATGGTTCCTGGTCGTAGAGGCAGGGGAAAAACCAAAACGAAGATGGCAGCAGGACATCAAAGACACCTTGAACATGACGTTAGAAGATGCGGGAGAACAAGCGTTTGTTCAGGCAGGCTGCAATGAAAGCAATGTTCCGCAAGGGACATATTACTTGATGATTAGTTAGTTAACTAGTTGATTAGTTAAGTTAACGTTAACAAACTCATTGAATGATTAGTTAGTTAACGTTAACAAACTCATTGAATGATTAATTACTTAACTAGTTGATTAGTTAGTTAAGTTAACAAATTCATTGAATGATTAATTACTTAACTAGTTGATTAGTCAAGTTAACAAGCTAATTGGATGATTAATCTGTGAATGAGTTCTTCCATCATCTGATATTGTGTAAACTTATTCTGTAGCATGTACCTTACCAAAAGTTGTTTCTATGACATCTTTTCCAAATATTTCTCTATAATCATGTACAATGGATTCCATCTCACTGTGGCATTACAGGCAATTATATTGCCGATGTCTTGGCTAAGGAGGGCAGTGCCAAAGAGCAAATTTACCAACCCTCTTTTCAAGAGGTCAAAACCCTCATACAGAGAAAATCTGAAGTAGACTGGAAGACAAACGCTGGATATGATTATGGAAAAGACTCCCTCAAAGACCTAAGCAGAACAGACCAGGTCATTATATTTCAACTACGCACCGGACACTGCAGACTCAACAAACACTTATATAGACTAGGAATAAGTCAAAAAGCTCTCTGAGAGTGTCAGCAGGCGGAACAGACACCGGTGCATGTCCTGCAAGACTCCTCTTCTGGATGAGCTGAGAAGCAACATGTGGTCACACCCAGCCGATCTAAAAACTAAGCTTTGGCGAAACCTGACAGAGCTGAAGCTGACTGCCAAGTTTGTGGTCCACAGTAAACTAAGCGCATGACCAGAGATCGCTGAAGAAGGAAACCTGACAGACCTAAAGCTGACTGCTCAGTTTGTGGTCCACAGTAAACTAAGCGCATGACCAGAGATCGCTGAAGAAGGAAACCTGACAGACCTGAAGATTACTGCCCAGTTTGTGGTCCACAGTAAACTAAGCGCATGACCAGAGATCGCCAAGAAGAAGAAGAAGAAGAGACACCTAACATCTCGGTAGCAGCTAAACAACAGATGTTCAACAGCATTTTCATGCCTACTTTGTGTTAACAGAGCCAAACATGGACAATGAGCAAATCATAGTTGCAAAAACATAACTACAAGTGAAATATGATGCCTACAAAAAGTTACCAATAACACCAGAAGATTCGGACATCAACATAAGAAACAAAATTTGGACAGAACATTGCTTGAATTACATTGAAAAATCAAGAATGAAGTGGTTCAGCACACTAGACATAAAACTACACGGAACTCTGTCACAAAAGATAGTGAAGTTCACAAAAGATAGTGAAGTTTATACAAGAGACAACATCGAATATATAGACAATATTTCAAGTAAATGAAAGGAAGGAAGTGGTTTGGCTACTTAATAAGAATGCAACCAAACCCCTCTGTATAGTCTTCTACAACGAACATCAGGAATGAAAAGAGGAAGACCACGAAAAAGATGGTTAGATAGCATAGCAGAATCCTGTCAGAAAGCAAAAATAACTGTCACCCAAGCCACTAGAGCAGCACACGACAGACAACCATGACACTGGTCAGAAAACCATGACCTGGTAACAGTGTGACAACAAAAGAAGAAACTGTCTTGCTTTCAATCTTGTCTTTTTCATAATTTTGAGCAACCTCTTGTTTTACTAGCCATTCAAGTTTTATTTTCTCAATATTAAGATCGAACCCACACTCACTGCATCTGAGATGTATTATATTTTAAATATTAGTATTTCCAGACTAGTTTTATTACCAACCTTTGTGTAATAAGAAAAAATGAATGCAACATTTTATGAATAAAAGTCATTTCATTTCTTTGTTAATTTGTCATTTTGTTTCAAGATTTTTTACATCTTCTGAATGATTCTGTTTGAATTAATGAAGATGACTGTGGTTAGTGGTAATGGGGAAAGTGATGGTGAAGTTGGTTATGATGAACCTAATGGTGGTGGGGGGTGGGTAATGATGATGAGTGTAGTTAATGAAACAAAGGGATGATGTTGGAGAGTAGATAATTATGAGATTGGTAGTGCTGAGGTTGGTGATGGTCAGTGTAGATAATGATGGTCAGTGTAGATAATGATGAGATTGGGGATGATGAGGCGGACAGTAAGTGCTAGTGCTAAGGTTGGTGATGGTCAGTGTAGTTAATGCTGAGGTTGGTGATGGTCAGTGTAGTTAATGATGATGTTGGTGATGATGATGTGGACAGTAAGTGCTAATGATATTTATCATGAAAGGAGGGGTGACTGGTGAGCATAATGTTGATGATCAAATCGATGGTGATGTTCGAGACATTTCCATAAAATACACATTATCAGAAAGATGAGGCTCCAGATAACATTGATACATCGAGATAACTGCAGATAATAACAGTATATCATCAGAGATGAGCTCCAGATAACAGTTGATATCATCAGAGATAAAAGCTCAGATAACAGTTGATATCATGAGATGCAGATAACGTTGATATCATCGGTGAGCTCAGATAACAGTTGATATCATCGAGATGATAAAAAGCGTGACTCAGATAACAGTTGATATCATCAGAGATGAGCTCAGATAACAGTGATATCATCAGAGATGAGCTCAGATAACAGTTGATATCATCAGAGATGAGCTCCAGATAACAGTTGATATCATCAGAGATGAGCTTCAGATAACAGTTGATATCATCAGAGATGAGCTCCAGATAACAGTTGATATCATCAGAGATGAGCCCCAGATAACAGTTGATATCATCAGAGATGAGCTTCAGATAACAGTTGATAATCATCAGAATGAGCTCCAGAAACAGTTGGATATATCAGAGATGAGCTCCAGGATAACAGTTGATATCATCAGAGTGAGTCAGATAACGTTGATATCATCGGATGAGCCCCAGATAACAGTTGATATCATCAGGTGAGCTCAGATAACAATTGATATCGAGATGAGCCAGATAACAGTTGATATCATCGAGATGAGCTCAGATAACAGTTGATATCATCGAGATGAGCCAGATAACAGTTGATATCATCAGAGATGAGCCAGATAACAGTTGATATCATCGAGATGAGCTCAGATAAGTTGATATCATCAGAGATGAGCTCAGATAACAGTGATATCACGAATGAGCTCAGATAACAGTTGATATCATCAGAGATGAGCTCAGATAACAGTTGATATCATCAGAGATGAGCTCAGATAACAGTTGATATCATCGAGATGAGCTCAGATAACAGTTGATATCACGAGATGAGCCAGATAACAGTGATATCGAGATGGCTCAGATAACAGTTGATATCATCAGAGATGAGCCAGATAACAGTGATATCATCGAGATGAGCTCAGATAACAGTTGATATCATCAGAGATGAGCTCAGATAAAGTTGATATCATCGAGATGAGCCCCAGATAAAGTTGATATCATCGAGATGAGTTCAGATAACAGTTGATATCATCGAGATGAGCCAGATAAAGTTGATATCATCAGAGATAGCCAGATAACAGTTGATATCATCATGGAAACACATGTTGGTATAATCAGTCAAATAGGATCACAAGAAGAATGATTTTGTTGCTCATATAGCGTCTCAAGCGATGATGACAACAATCTCAGACGTGTACGTTGCACCTCTCTGGTGTGTGCGGAGTGACTGTAGTCCAATCCTAGAACAGAATCCCGACCACAGGTGGGTATTCATGATCAAGGTTAGACATGTGCGTGTTTTGTGTGCTCTGTCTTTTCGCGCTGCTCGTTTTCTCTGTGACTCAACAATACGATGATTCTCAGCTATTCGGGTTCCTCTTTGTTGTTACAGCGTCACATTTGGCGATCTTGCGCAAGGATTCCCAGCACGTATTGTCTATATCGAAGCATTTCAGAGACACTTTAAGAGTGTCTTTAAAGCGTTTTTCTGTCCACCAGCTAAACGTCTGCCCCTTCAAGCTCGCCATACATCAACTGTTTTGGGATGCGTTTAACATTAGCTCATATTACTAGATGATCAGACATGTCGTCGACCAAGTTCTAGAAGTTAAAGTACCGCAGCCTTGTAATGTCATGGCTTCTCTCCCCACTGTCTAGCTGTAAGTTCTAGAAGTAACGTCACGATCATATGTTCATAAATTAAAGGAATTCTTGCGGCGACTGCTAGCCATGCGGCCATTAATTTCCTCAAGCTCCCGTCCCACCTGTTCTACACCGCCCTACAAAGCGGTACCACAGGCTGTAACGACAGGTAGTAACGACAGGCAGTAACGACAGGCAGTAACGACAGGTATATAGGCTAATACGGTGTTAGGCCCGTAACTTTCATTGATCGTCTACACACGATGGATGATTTGGTCAACATCACGCCGGCTGTCTAAACTTCCCAGTACTTTTCCTGGTACCTAGTTCTGGCTGGGTCGACCTGAGAGCCGTTATGGTCGGGAAAATTCCACGTCCACTGTAGAATTGAACCCGGACCACTAGTCTAAGAAGCACGTTGACTAACAACTACGCTACTGTCACATGGAAGCAAGTTGACTAACAACTATGCTACTGTCACATGGAAGCAAGTTGACTAACAACTATGCTACTGTCACATGGAAGCGAGTTCACTAACAACTACGCTACTGTCACATGGAAGCGAGTTCACTAACAACTACGCTACTGTCACATGGAAGCAAGTTGACTAACAACTACGCTACTATCACATGGAAGCAAGTTGACTAACAACTACGCTACTGTCACATGGAAGCAAGTTCACTAACAACTACGCTACTGTCACATGAAGCAGTTCACTACACTAGCTATGTCACATGGAAGCAAGTTGACTAACAACTACGCTACTGTCGCATGGAAGCAGTTCACTAACACTACGCTACTGTCACTGGAAGCGAGTTCACTAACAACTACGCTACTGTCACATGGAAGCGAGTTCACTAACAACTACGCTACTGTCACATGGAAGCAAGTTGACTAACAACTACGCTACTGTCGCATGAAGCAGTTCACTAACAACTACGCTACTGTCACATGGAAGCAGTTCACTAACACTACGCTACTGTACATGGAAGCGAGTTCACTAACAATACCTACTGTCACATGAAGCGAGTTCACTACAACTACGCTACTGTCACATGGAAGCGAGTTCACTAACAACTACGCTACTGTCACTGAGCGAGTTCACTAACAACTACGCTACTGTCACATGAAGCCAGTTCACTAACAACTACGCTACTGTCACATGGAAGCGAGTTCACTAACAACTACGCTACTGTCATGGAAGCGGTTGACTAACAACTACGCTACTGTCACATGGAAGCAAGTTCACTAACAACTCCTACTGTCACATGGAAGCGAGTTCACTACAACTACGCTCTGTCACATGGAAGCAGTTCACTAACAACTACGCTACTGTCACATGTCCATATCCTCCATTTACGGGTGCTCTTCTCTTCTTCTCTTCTTTATATTCTTCCTCTTTTCTATTCCTACAGTCAACATCAGTCATTCTTCTATTCCTACAGTCAACATCAGCTACTCTTCTATTCCTACAGTCAACATCAGCTACTCTTCTATTCCTACAGTCAACATCAGCATCTTCTATTCCTACAGCCAACATCAGCTGACTCTTCTATTCCTACAGTCAACATCAGTCACTCTTCTATTCCTACAGTCAACATCAGTCACTCTTCTATTCCTACAGTCAACATCAGTCACTCTTCTATTCCTACAGTCAACATCAGTCACTCTTCTATTCCTACGTGCGTCGAACATGATGGAGGTTTGCTCCCTTAGATCAAATTTCTGCTTCTACTTGCCAGAATGAGAAAGTTTAGCATGAAGGGAGTGTTCTGTTCCCTGCCAGGATGAGAAAGTTTAGCATGCAGGGAGTGTTCTGTTCCCTGCCAGGAAGAGAAAGTTTAGCATGCAGGGAGTGTTCTGTTCCCTGCCAGGATGAAAGTTTAGCATGCAGGGAGTGTTCTGTTCCCTGCCAGGATGAAAAAGTTTTGCATGCAGGGAGTGTTCTGAGTTCTTCGCAGTCGAAAGCTGCAATATCTGTACTCATTTTGCGCATGTAAACTGTGAGACTTATAATAGGTGATCTCTATGGTCAAGAAGTTAAGACGTTTGCATGTCGTACTGAAGCTTGTGTGTTCAAATCCGGACTGAGTCATATGTGTACTTTTTTCATGAGACACCTAAGATTGTTTCTGGAGCTAAGGAGTTCGTGCCTTGTGCACCATTCTCTGTAGATGGTGCACCGTTTTTGTGTAGATGGTGCACCGTTTTTGTCGATATGGACGGAGCCTCTGTAGATGGTGCACCGTTTTTGTCGATATGGACGGAGCCTCTGTAGATGGTGCACCGTTTTTGTCGATATGGACGGAGCCTCTGTAGATGGTGCACCGTTTTTGTCGATATGGACGAGCTCTCTGTAGATGGTGCACCGTCTTGCGATATGGACGGAGCTCTGTAGATGGTGCACCGTTTTTGCGATATGGACGAGCCTCTGTAGAGTGGTCACCGTTTTTGTCGATATGGACGGAGCCTCCTAGATGGTGCCGTTTTGTCGATATGGACGGAGCCTCTGTAGATGGTGCACCGTTTTTGTCGATATGGACGGAGCCTCTGTAGATGGTGCACCGTTTTTGTCGATATGGACGGAGCCTCTGTAGATGGTGCACCGTTTTTGTCGATATGGACGGAGCCTCTGTAGATGGTGCACCGTTTTTGTCGATATGGACGGAGCCTCTGTAGATGGTGCACCGTTTTTGTCGATATGGACGGAGCCATATGATGAAAACCCGGTGGAATGAAGTCAGTCCTTCGACTGTGTACTCTGAGAATACAATGTCCTGATCCGAGTTTACAAATCTTTGGAGACATTTATTCTGTCCTACACTGAACTACAGTTGTTGTTTATCTCGCTGTATTCCGTTTCCATGAATTATTTCAGTTACACTTAGAGTACCATGCCTGCCGGCGTAGGCAAATACGCTTCTCCACGACTCTCTCACTGATGCAGTTAGTCGGTTCCAACGTCAGTCTTTTGTCGAATTATGATGTCAGACTATCCAACATATTATACCTCTGCCTTCCACGATATCTCCTTTCCTATATTTTATTTTTACCTGTTGTTACTAAAGTTATCCTTTGTCAACGGATGTCTTCGACAGATTCTCAGACTGAGATGGTATGATAATGAATACAGCAAACACAGAAAACAAAGTGGATAAGAGACCAGACAGGAAAAACCTGATGATGATCCCAGAGTTAAAAGATGAAACACCTATCTATATTTACCTATATTATATATAGAGTGTATATTACTTTATTATAGAGTAGGTCGTGGTTAAAAGGAGAAAATGGCGAGCGATGAGTCGGGCCTATCCTACGGAAGACACAGTCGAGTGTCACTAGACAAGCACTTGAGTGGAACCCCCAAAAATGAAAAAGAGGACGCCTTAAACAGACCTTGAGACAAAGTCTTCTTGAGGAACTAAAGAGTGCTCGACTATCCTGGGAGACAATAAAGAAAACAGTCAGAGACCGAGAAGAGTGGCGAGGAACAACTGTTGATGCCCTTTGCTCCACGAGAAGCAGAGAGAAATAACAAACAACAACAACTAAAATGTTATAATATCATCTTCGCATTGTGTAACCGAAGAACCCGGATTGATTTATTCTTATTTTGTATGAGTTTCTTTATAAGAAGAATGTGCAGACTTCAAATTATCGTCTTGTGAATTTTGTGGTTAGGATTAGTGTTAGGCGAAACACGTAATCACAAAGTACTGTAGTTTTACAAATTACAAAAACAATGACAAAATACAGAACGTTTCGACCAACAAGGCATTTATCAAGCAAACGAACAACAGGAGTGACGGATTAAAAAAAAGTACTAACATATGGATGACCACACACGGAGACATTCAAACGTTTCTAAAAAAATCGGGAAATAAAAACGAATAACGAAATAAATGTAACACAAAAACACACATAAAAACTAGAAATAGAAAGGAAGAGAAACAATGAAAAATCTAGTAAATATATAACTTGAATACTGCAACATATGCCCATATAGATTACAAGGCATGAGAAGAGAAAGTACTAAGACGCATAGGAATGTAATACGTTGAGCCCAAGTGGTCGCAAGGTACCATACAACGAAATCAACCGATTCTCCAGAGCAAATCGACTGCGATCATCCGAGGAACATGATGGATGGCTGTGACCTGGACATCGTGAGCTCCTAAATGGCCAGTATCATTGAAATGGGTGGCTACATGGGTCACATAGCATTGGCGTATGTCGCGCAATTGTTGGGTGAATCGGTCACTGAACTTCTTGCCTGTCTCGCCGATATAAGCCTTGTTACACCGCTTACAGATAATGACATAGATAAGATTACGGACTCGCATGTGAAACCATCTTCAATAACAAACGTGGCTAAAGGAAAAGATACAGTACGCGTCTGTATCACATAAGCACACGCATTGCAACGCCGACGGCCACACTGGACAGTGTCAAAATGATACTGGCCATTTAGGAGCTCACTATGTCCAGGTCACAGCCATCCGATCATGTTCCTTGGATGATCGCAGTCGATTTGCTCTGGAGAATGGTTGATTTCTTTGTATGGTACCTTGCGACCAGTGGGCTCAACGTATTACATTCCTATGCTTCTTAGTACTTTCTCTTCTCATGCCTTGTAATCTATATGTGCATATGTTGCATGTATTCAAGTTATATATTTACTTGATTTTTAAATGTTTCTCTTCTTTTCTATTTCTAGTTTTTATGTAAGTGACAAGTCACCACATCCGATTTCTGCGATACTTTTTAATTACTAGGGTAGCTTCCCTAGGTCCTACATCAGTCGCCTCTTACGACATGCCTTGTAGGTCGCAGTGGTACTATTCTTTGCTTTCCTTGTGGGCCCTGGCACAACACAGGCGATCATTCATCTAGCACGTATACTTAAGGATTATACCCGGCAACACACGGGGCAATTCGTCTAATATGGCATCTCTGACCGAATTTGTGAGCGAAAGCTAGTTTTCCTTATAACCAGTATCCGTCGTCATTCAGGAGAATCGTATTCTGATTTCTGAGGTACTTGTAATTTAGAACCCTATGTAAGAGATCAGGAAACCTATAGTTCAGAAGTGCACACCGAAAATGTTTTTGCCTCGAATCCCGGAATCAAGTTGGCCTCGAATCCCGGAATCGTCTGTATGTTGCAAGTGGAGCAAAGAATAGTATCACTGTGACCTACAAAGCATGTCGTAAGAGGCGACTGAGGTAGGAGCCTAGGAAAACTACCCTAGTAAATAAATTGAGGCAGAAATCGGATGTGCTGACCTACTTGTAGGCGCATAATTGGCACAACGTACACGCGCTCTTAGGCTTGGATCACATACAAATCACAAAGAGTGGTTAACAAGTGGTCGATGTGGAGCGTTCGAAGAAGAACCACGGAATTACCACTGCACGTGGTTATTAGTGAAACGTCGTTATCGACTTCGCTATCGGCGTTCCTGTTTCGCCTGTTGACACTGGCAGAAAGCTATCGGCGTTCCTGTTTCTCCTGTTGACACTGACGAAGCTATCGGCGTTCCTGTTTCTCCTGTTGACAGACAGAAAGCTATCGGCGTTCCTGTTCCGCCTGTTGACACTGGCAGAAAGCTATCGGCTTCGCAATCGGCGTTCCTGTTCCGTCTGTTGACACTGGCAGAAAGCTATCGGCGCTCCTGTTCCTCCTGTTGTCACTGACAGAAAGCTATCGTCGCTCCTGTTCCTCCTGTTGTCACTGACGAAAGCTATCGCGTTCTGTTCCTCCTGTTGACACTGACAGAAGCTATCGCGTTCTGTTCTCCTGTTGACACTGACAGAAAGCTATCGTGCTCATGTTCACATGTTGACACTGGCAGAAGCTGTTCAAAATCTAGTCTAGCAAGTGTATGTAGTGCGGTACGTAGGTAGTGAAATATAATGAACCTGGTCTTTTCAGAGAAGGTCTTTGATGAAGTCTTTTCCATAGTCATATTCAGTGGTTATCTTCAAGTCTACCACAAACTTTCTTTTTATGCGAGTTTTAACATCTGAAAAGACAATGGTTTATAAATGACAGGATACAACTGTTGACGGTCATTGCTCTCTTGTAGAAATAGATATTTAAAATCATTTGATTTGCAGATATAGTCTGGGGTGTCTCTGCAGCGTAGAGACTAGGCGCTCGTCTCTCATGCCAAAGGTACCAAGTTCGCTCCCTCGTGAAGTCATCTGGATATTTTTCCAGAATGGACAGAGCCGATGTCATCAATGCGCTACGCTCTCATTTATGTAATATGGACGAGTCTCAGTCACTGGAACGAGTTCGAGAACTAGGAGTTAAGTTTGGACATGCCGGACAGTGTCATCGTGGTAGATAGCGAAGGTACGTATGCTAATCAACTTCTCATAGGCACGGTGAGAAAATGGACTTTGGGATGGCTGCTGCAACGGAGGACAGAGCAAGAATGGGAATGCCCAATGTGCCATGACGTCGATCGCATAACATAACTCTCGCTATTTGTTATCAACTGCTTAATTGCAGGTTCAGTCAGTATATTGTCCCCCCAATCTCTATATTATCTTCCAAGGGTAAACTAAGTATGCGATTATGTCCACAACTAAAAGTTTCTCTGAATTTATCTTGATGGTTGACTCAATTGCAAGTTTGTCAGAAACTTGTTTGATTCATGATGTATTGTTTTTGTTTGTTTATGTTGATGTCTAAAGTTGAAACAGTCACATCGGAAAATCTATTCTTGCTATTATGCAGATCAGATGTAGAATGTAGGACGCACTTGTCAGCAAATAGAAGATCTGATGGTGCGTCATGTGACCTTGGCTTTGTTTTAACTGATTGGCTATGACATTTTTAAAATCTCTCTCTCTCTCTCTTCTACACACACACTCGCACAACACAAACTTGAGTGATGCCATTCCTAATCCATGAAAAAAGTTCAAATAAAAATCCCCCCTCTCTCCCCCCCCCTTTAACCAATCGTATTTGAAATGAATTCGGGTACAACAAAATGTCTGATCCAAAACCAAGAACATTTTTGAAGTGACCCCATTGGTCTTACGATAAATCGTTCATCATCATCAGGTGCCGTTCGGCCGGCGTAGGTGATAATGGATCTCCACTAAAATCTGTGTATCTGGTGTTTGCTATCATCTCAGATGTGGACGCTCTTCCGTGCCATGAAGAAAGGCTATCCACAATTTTCTCTCTCTGTCTTCCTTTGTCTCGACTACCCTCGGTTTTACCGGTTATCACAATGTGTTCCAAACCTCCCTTCCTCATCACGTGTCCGAAAAATGATTACTGCCTTTGTGATATTGATGATAAGCTTTCTCTGCGTGTTGACCTCATTCAACATCTCCACATTAGTCATTTTAGCAGACCATGGAATTCTCATTATTCTTCTGTAAAAACACATCTCAGTGACCCTCCGTGATTCTTCGATACCGTTAAATGTATTGTTCATAAACAATGAGTCAGCGTCACAAAACTAATCTCATGCGTGCATTCTGAGTGGCTCATTGAGTATGATCAGAAAGGTGGAGGCCGGTTTAGTGTGCAATCAATGGACTAAATCGCTGCGGGTGTCAACAGTTTGCAGAATTACACTTGTCTACGTTCCGGGGCACATAGGTGTTGTTGGCAATGAGAGAACAGATTGACTGGCTGGCTCTGCCGCCATATCAGAGGGCCAAGCCAATGGACAGAGCTGACATCTTGAACGCCCTCATAGAGCGTGGCCGCAGAAAAGATCTTCATCTAAACCAATCCACGTCAACTACTAGATTGCGGGAGCTGGGTTTGAAGATTGGCCTTCTTCTTCTCTTCCACCATTTACTTCTTTATAGAAGTGTTGGGGCTACGAGTAGGCTCATCAATCAAAATCGAACTGGTACTGTCAGTCGCTGGACGCTGTTGGATATATTGTTAAGGAGATCGGAGCACCTATGGACATGTCTGGAGTGCAATGAAGATATTCCAATCTGAAACTGAAATGAACAAACAATTTTCCAAGAATACGATATATGATATCGATTTATCAGTTTAATATTGAGCAGTTTAATTCATATTAAATAGCATATAAAATAAAACTATGTTTTCGCCGACTAATTTAAATTATGTTTTAATGTCGAATTACCAATTAACAGCATGTCAATATTATTTATAAATAATAATGTTTATATATGTATTAGTTAATATAACCGACTTTATGGTACCCCAGTACTGTTGGTCTGTCTCTTTTAGTAAAGGGCGAAGTGGTAGTGTATAGCAATAGCGTTTCAATTGTTTATTTGTTGCAATCTTAAATACACAGCTCTTCCACTTCTTAAACTGTTTGTTTATTTACATTTTGTCTAGTACATATACAACAGGATCCCCCAAGTAAATAACTACGTCAGAATCACGTGACGACATTAGTTATTTTTAGATGTATAAATATTTTGTTATCATTATCAACTTTGAGAACTAACCACTTATCCTACGATGTGATATATTAATGCTAACTCTATGCTTACTGTACTATGGCCCTTTAAAATTTGATTGAACATAATAGTAAGCGTGAAATATTCATGTCAAGGTTGAGGAAACCACTTCATTAAGACACTTTAACTTGAAGAAAGTAACACAAAAAAAGTAGTAAATTAACATGGTATCCCAACATTCTTTGCAGTTTCCTCTCCAAATATTCATGATGGCGGAGTGAAATTAAGGTAATGAAAACAACTCCAGACAAATATCTCAATGTTTGCACTTACTTAGGCATGTCTAGTCATAAGAGTTATATATAAACTGATATATTTGAAAGATATTTGGGTTGAATATGTATTGTTGCATAGTTTACAATAGGCATTATCGTATTTGAAGCGATATTGACCAGTCTGTTTTGCAGGTGTCTGTATAATTGCTTAGCTAGACTGCTCAACCAGCTTGTCTGCTAGAAGTAGGAGGGTCAGCCTGTTCTGTCATATAGCTCTACTTTAACGCTCGTCTTTTGTGCATTTTTGTATGTGTCCAGTATGCATTCACATAACATATTTATATGCTTTGTTATTGTTCAAACCAGTTCTGAATGTAAACATGTTTCTCTGAAAATAAAAAATAAATATATTTAAAATGGTGAACGATCTATCTAGTTAACTATAATTTCATATCGCGTTTTGGAGAATTCAAAATTTGAACACCGGTAATTTATAATAATACGTTATAATTTGCTATTTTCGACTGAACATTCGAACATTTAACTAAATAATTTTAAAACTTGCTCATGCCATTTATATACTTTCAGCTAACAAGTTCTAAATTTATAGCAACACTGCATAATTTGGTTTTTGCTTATTGTTAACCTAACGTGTCGTATGCTTAAAAGTGAGTCAGTGTTCATGTACTATATTCATGACAATAGAACAATCAAACAATACTATTATCCATATTGAACTATCACAAGTGTTTCATGTTTTGCATTCATGATAATTTAGTTTAATTTAGTCATGAGATCATCATCTCTGCACATCGAACCAATTAGTCCATAAGTGCTATGATCAACTCTTCAGTATGTCTATTAGCGTGTGACAATTAACAACACCGTTCTAAGTTGGCTTACTATTCATCTTTGGCTACCAGTACATTCATGGTAATGGCATAGACAAATCAAACAATGAACCCTAATTAGAAGTATATTTTAAAATACTGTAAATATAATTGATTTACTGTTGAAATTATTAAATAGAAATGCCACGTGCTGACATTGTACTCAACACTATATCTGTTTATCATTGTGGTATCTGTATCAAAGCCATTTTGGTATATTTGAGTTGTTGAACCATTCCCCCTCCCTTCCTCCCGATAACACATATTTGTACAGATGGGTTATGGTAACACTTTTCTTAACTTAATGCCCCGCTTTATAGCGTCACATCTGCTGAATTATACTGGAGCATAGTGTCAAGTCTGATTGCTCACATTGGAGGTCATCAAAGTTGACTTAAAATTTCTAACCCTTGTTTAATTATTTTGTTGCCATTGTGTCTTATGGTGTAAAGTAATCTGACTTGAAATTGCTTGCTGATTATAAATTGCTTAATAGATTGAAGGACCTTTGGAGTAATTAACCTGGTTGTCTAGGAATTAATCTGCAGGCTTGATGGGGGTTGTGTGTTGCGGGGCTGCAAGGAGCAAAGAATAGTAATACTCGACCTACAAGGAATGTCGTAGAGGCGACTGAGGTAGGGGCCTAGGAAAGCTGCCCTAGTAATTAAAAAGCATCACAAAAATCAGATGTGCTGGCCTACTTGTAGGCGCATAACTGACACAATGTACAATCGCTCTTAGGCTTGAATCACATACAAATCACAAAGAGTGGTTAACAATTGAGTCGATATAAGCGTTTGAAGAAGAAGTATTTCCTTTATAATATTTCTGTAGCTTGTTAGCAATGAATCTAATGATGGGATTACTTTTATTTATTAAACACTTATACCTCCACACCACATAGGGTATCTCTGTGGTGTAGAGGTTATGTGCTTGCCCCTTGTTCCAAAGGTACTTGGTTTGCTCCCTCATGGAGCCATCTGGATATTTTTACAGAGATCACTGATCTCAGTGTAGGTGAGATTGAGTTCCTAGTCCTATCAGAGTCGGACGTTAAAACATAGATCTGTGTTCAAGTTGAGCACGTAAAAGAATAATTGACAGTTCAAAATCGAGAAGAGAAGGCTGGAAAGTCGCTGCCTGGGCAAAATTCATTAGAAAAGGTAAAATATAAAATTCTTGCAAAATATTGTCACCATTTTATAAATTACATAGGGGACCCTGACCGGTGCTACAGAGTCTGTGCACTGCCGCTGAGATCTTCCTCTGTAAGAAAGAGATCGAAGCACACATGGTTACTCATCAAAGTGCAAAGCTGATAATCTTATGAATCAATCATTTAATCAATCAATCAAACCCCTATACAATGTACCTAGATTTTCTTCATGTCATAGTTCACACATTAGGTATTCACAGGTGGTTACCATTGCTACTGGTTTATGTCTTTCTACAGGAGATATCCCATGTCAGTCCACACTCTTTCATTTCAAATTCCACCATCTTTCTCCAGGTTTCCTATAGTCTTCCACATCTCCTCCTTCAGTCTGCTGTCTTTTGATTTGTCCAAAGAGATATCCTTGCCCTAAATGAAAATGAAAATCATTGCATATCCTTTTTTTACAGGACGTAGCCATCAACAACAGTAAATGATTCATTCATTTTTCTAGGCACCACTTATAAGTTCAGTAGTTTGCCATTGCTTTCTGAATGGTGAGG
Organism: Arion vulgaris; assembly: GCA_020796225.1. Taxonomy (NCBI): domain Eukaryota; kingdom Metazoa; phylum Mollusca; class Gastropoda; order Stylommatophora; family Arionidae; genus Arion; species Arion vulgaris. Next base: position 6,296,300 of record CM036771.1, on the reverse strand, counting down.
TCTATATTTACAGTTTTTATTAATCCAAGGGAACTAATTTGCTTTCAAACTTACCCGTTGCGGAGTTTGAGCAAGATACACTTGGTTTGTGATCAAGCTCACTACCGCTTAAGCTACAGATGTTCACTGCCCTGTATAGAATATATATGTAGTCCTTTCATACTGGTATATGTTACATATGACCTGCAAGAAAATTTTCCATGTCGCTCTATCCTGCACAACTTGTTCATTCTTTTCTATGAAAATGAGTCTGATATTTCCCGATACTTTCAGTAAAGTTCATTTCCTAGCAGGTTCTTTCTTAAACCATTTCTCCTCCCCCCTCCCTCCCGCCACTTAATTCCCTTCTTTGTAATTCTTTGATCATTTCTTCTCAGAGTATGACCAACATCTCTTTCTTATAACAGTTGCTACTAGTGGTTGACCGGACATTTCTCTGATTTCATCACTTCTCCTGAATTCATCCCACTTTATGTTCATTATTTTTTGCAGACATCTATTTTAAAATGCATTCAGCTTACATTCTATATCTTTAATCATTTTCCAACTCTGGCTGGCATATGGTAGAATTGATACAACAATTGAAATGAAAATTTGTAATTTTAGTTTTACCACTATATAACCGCCAGTTTGTTTTTCTGGGGCTCGCATTGGGAGCAACAATTAGTAACACTGCCACCTACAAGGCATGTCGTAAAAGGCAACTGAGGTAGGGGCCTAGGAAAGCTACCCTAGTAAATAAAAAGTGTTGCAGAAATCGGATGTACTGGCCTACTTGTAGGCGCATAAATAGCACAACGTACAATCACTCATGCTTGGATCACATACAAATCACAAATAATGGTTAACAAGTGGTCGTTAGCAAGCATTCGAAGAAGAAGATTTGGTTAATTTCAAAAGTTATATTATTTGCAAGTAGCAAAAGTTTAGACCTTCTGTACTTACTGATATTACTTTAACCACTTCAATTAGAAACTCTTCTTTGAGACAGTTTCTACAAATATTAATTTTTACAGTTGCCTCACAAGAGTACATTCCTAGTTTCTTAAATACTTTGCAATTTTCTGTTTCAAACAATACAATGTGCTATTGTTTAGTCCTCACACACAATACATTATTGTTTAGTCCTCAGACACACTACATTATTGTTTAGTTCACACACACAATACATTATTGTTTAGTCCACACACAATACATTATTTTTCATTTACACATAATACGTTAATTTTCAATTCCCCCTTCCCCACATAATTTGTACTATTTGATTGTCCAAAAATATATTATTTTAAACCCGAAAGTATCTTATTATCCTGACTATTTTCCTGGAAATTGTAGAGTTTGTTTCTTCTTGAAATTGTAGAGTTTGTTTCTTCTTGAAATTGTAGAGCTTGTTTCTTCTTGGAAGCTAGACTCTTCTCTTCTTTTAGTTTCTGGGTTATAGATTTCGACGACTAGGCAATTCATGTTCTCCCTAAAGATAAACTATTTTTAGATATAAATTAAGCTATTTATCTTCATTTTCTTCGTACACTCCATATCACTCATTGAACCACTCTTTGTAGTCTGTATGTGATTTGTGCTTAAGAGCATTTGTACATTGTGCCAGTTATGTGCATACATAACCTTGTAGGCCAACACATCAGATTTTTGCACAGTGTTTGTACATTGTGCCAGTTATATGCATACATAACCTTTTAGGCCAACACATCAGATTTCTGCACAGTGTTTGTACATTGTGCCAGTTATGTGCATACATAACCTTGTAGGCCAACACATCAGATTTCTGCACAGTGTTTGTACATTGTGCCAGTTATGTGCATACATAACCTTGTAGGCCAACACATCAGATTTCTGCACAGTGTTTGTACATTGTGCCAGTTATGTGCATACATAACCTTGTAGGCCAACACATCAGATTTCTGCACAGTGTTTGTACAAAAAATAGAGTAGCTTTTCTAAGTTATTTATATTGACATGAATTTATTTGTTAGTCCATGTCATGTGACTTCTGTTATTGTTAATCTCTGTCAAACTCTTTGTCTATATCATTTGATATAACATGTTATTATCTGGATATCTTGTCTGGATATCTTATCTGGATATCTTATCTGGATATCTTATCTGGATATCTTGTCAAATCTGGAAAAAATAGATATTAACAACATAACTTTCATCATCATCAGTCCTCATTGAGCCCAAGAGCACTTGAGGCAGAGACAAAAAATGTTCATTCAGTTCAATTTTGTGCCAGTCTTTCCACCTCATACCTAATCCTATGCATGTTTTTTCGTGGACAACGGATGAGAAAAGAAAGTCTGGGCATCCAAATGAAGCATGGAAAAGAACTGTGGAAAGACAGTTGAAAGATTGTGGCCTGACATGGAAACTCATGAAAAGAAAAGCAGCAGAACGACAACTATAGAATTATCTTCTAGAAGTCTTAGCTATCAAATGAGACATGAATGAGATATAGATAGATAGCATATAGCTTATAATATATCATTGTAATTATATCAGAACTCAAAAACAAAGAAAACTGCTTGATGCTACAAATAAGAATATGAAAGTATTTTGAACATATACTTCTTCAAATGCTACATATCGACCACTTGTTAAACCGCTCTTTGTGATCTGAGCCTAAGAGCGATTGTACATTGTGCTAGTCATGCGCCTACAAGTAGACCATACATCCAATTTCTACGACGCTTTTTATTTCCTTCGATAGCTTCTCTAGGCCCCTACCTCAGTCGTGTCTTACGACATGTCTTGTAATATTTGTCTTGTAATATTTGTCTTGTAATATTTGTCTTGTAATATTTGTCTTGTAGGTGGCAGTGTTACCATTCTTTACACCCCTTACAAGCCCTGGCAACACACTGGCATTTTGACATATAAAAATACCTGAAGGGTTAGAGAAGACCATTATAGAAGGAGATATCCCAGCAGAGAAGACAGGAGAAAGCCCACCAAGAAGATGGATTCAGGGTATGACTGATGATTTCAACATGCGGCTGCGCGGTGAAACATCTGTCCTATGAGAGAATTTCAGAAGATGGATTCAGGATATGACTGATGATTTCAACATGATGGCTGCTGCGGTGAAGACACATCTGTCCTATGAGAGAGAGAGAACTTCAGAAGATGGATTCAGGGTATGACTGATGATTTCAACATGATGGCTGCCGCAGTGATGAAACATCTGTCCTATGAGAGAGAGAGAACTTCAGAAGATGGATTCAGGGTATGACTGATGATTTCAACATGATGGCTGCCGCGGTGAAGAAACATCTGTCCTATGAGAGAGAGAGAACTTCAGAAGATGGATTCAGGGTATGACTGATGATTTCAACATGATGGCTGCGAGTGATGAAACATCTGTCCTATGAAGAGAGAACTTCAGAAGATGGATTCAGGGTATGACTGATGATTTCAACATGATGGCTGCCGCGGTGAAGAAACATCTGTCCTATGAGAGAGAGAGAACTTCAGAAGATGGATTCAGGGTATGACTGATGATTTCAACATGATGGCTGCCGCAGTGATGAAACATCTGTCCTATGAGAGGGAGAGAGAGAACTTCAGAAGGACTGTAAGGGTGGCAAAGCTCTGCACAGGACAAGATATTTGATGATGACTGACATGAGAAGATAACAACTATCATGATAAATTATGCTTGCACCTGTTGTTATTATTCACAACTGATTATCTTATATTTGCATGTTGTTTGTAGCCGGAAACATATCAACAGATTAGCGACATCAGTTGACTTGAGTATGACCCCTGTCATACCATATATATCACACTAGTGTCATTTGAGAAACATTAGCCACATATAAGTCACATCAATCCAAGTCACATGATGTCAGTAAGCATATATGATCATTCATAACAAACACAGGACACAGTTTGACACTCAACATTTATAGAATACTTTCGTCTTTACAAATTGGCAAATATTTTACTGTGATAACTTCTGAGTTTGAGCTTGTCTTTCTTGTCTTTTAGCTCATTCATCTCTAAGTCTTTCTACACCTTCGCGTAGCATTGTTTTCCACATAACTCAGTTATCAACTAGTTGTAATAATACTTGTATTAGTTAGATTATTAGTAAGTTAGTTTCAGTTGTTGCCATCACCAGTCAAATATTGATCACCTTTCTGTCATGAATACCAGTACAGTTCAATATAAACATCGGTATTATCTCAATATTACAAGGTGAGTACATATTTTAGTAACTATACTTTACACAAGACTTGTGTCTTTGAATTATCCAAGGAGCATAGTTTTTTTTTAGTCTTGGTTACACTCTGCTATACATGTTTTAACTTTCTCAGGAGTGTAGTTGTTATTTTATTTATAGTTGCACTCTGCTTTACATGTTTTAACTTTCTGAGGAGTGTAGTTATTTTATTTATAGTTACAATCTGCTATACATGTTTTAACTTTCTGAGGAGTGTAGTTGTTATTTTATTTATAGTTGCACTCTGCTATACATGTTTTAACTTTCTGAGAGCGTAGTTGTTATTTTATTTATAGTTGCACTCTGCTATTATGTTTTAACTTTCTGGGGAGCAGAGTTGTTTAGTTAGTCGTGCTTGCACTTTTCAAGACATGTTTTAATTTTTTGTGGAGTGTAGTTGTTGTTATCTTAGTTGTTTTTACACTGCACAATTCTTGTCTGAACTTCCTGGGGAGCATAGTAGTTATTTTGGTCTTGATTGCACTTTGCACAATATGTTTGAACTTGCTATTGAAAAACGAATAAATAGCAAAAGAAAGAAAGAGAAAGTTTAGAAGAAAATATTTAGCTTGACATTTCAATAAACGAATAAATAGCAAAAGAAAGAAAGAGAAAGTTTAGAAGAAAATATTTAGCTTGACATTTCAATATGGCCTAGGGAGTTTCCTTAATATCAGAAGTCATTGGATTTCTCAAGAGTCGCTTGTGGGAACGAAGATGACCATTCGTCCTGCTTACTAGACAGGATTCCCAATGCTGAATTGAAAGATATATAGAAAGAGAGGGTATGTTGTAGCATGGCGTCCAATAACATATGGCCTGCGAGCTCAGTTAAATTCTAGAAAATCAGACCACACTCATCTCGTGATATCGCATTCAAGTATTGTTATATTAAAACGAATTCATTTTAAAATCAACACAACATGTTAAATCAAGGTTATATTATGTTTACAAGTTCAGTTTAAAACTAAGAAATATCAATATTATTAACATACTAAATCAATGTTATATTATGTTTACAAGTTCAGTTTAAAACTAAGAAATATCAATATTATTAACATACTAAATCCATGTTATATTATGTTTACAAGTTCAGTTTAAAACTAAGAAATATCAATATTATTAACATACTAAATCAAGGTTATATTATGTTTACAAGTTCAGTTTAAAACTAAGAAATATCAATATTATTAACATACTAAATCCATGTTATATTATGTTTACAAGTTCAGTTTAAAACTAAGAAATATCAATATTATTAACATACTAAATCAAGGTTATATTATGTTTACAAGTTCAGTTTAAAACTAAGAAATATCAATATTATTAACATACTAAATCCATGTTATATTATGTTTACAAGTTCAGTTTAAAACTAAGAAATATCAATATTATTAACATACTAAATCAAGGTTATATTATGTTTACAAGTTCAGTTTAAAACTAAGAAATATCAATATTATTAACATACTAAATCCATGTTATATTATGTTTACAAGTTCAGTTTAAAACTAAGAAATATCAATATTATTAACATACTAAATCAAGGTTATATTATGTTTACAAGTTCAGTTTAAAACTAAGAAATATCAATATTATTAACATACTAAATCAAGGTTATATTATGTTTACAAGTTCAGTTTAAAACTAAGAAATATCAATATTATTAACATACTAAATCAAGGTTATATTATGTTTACAAGTTCAGTTTAAAACTAAGAAATATCAATATTATTAACATACTAAATCCATGTTATATTATGTTTACAAGTTCAGTTTAAAACTAAGAAATATCAATATTATTAACATACTAAATCAAGGTTATATTATGTTTACAAGTTCAGTTTAAAACTAAGAAATATCAATATTATTAACATACTAAATCCATGTTATATTATGTTTACAAGTTCAGTTTAAAACTAAGAAATATCAATATTATTAACATACTAAATCAAGGTTATATTATGTTTACAAGTTCAGTTTAAAACTAAGAAATATCAATATTATTAACAGCTTTCATCAATAAATAACCATGGACACATAGAATTGGGTCAAATTGCAGAAAACTTTACCGTGCTCTATCAAACACGTATACAAACCTGTTCCCATTATACAGGAATGTTAGTTTTCCAGTCTGAGCTAGTCGGCCTTATGTTGCCGGGGGCCTCGGTTGTAGATAACAAGATGAAGTGATGTAAGGGAAAATAGATAAAGAATAGACAACATGCACTTTGTTTGACTAGAGTTTTATGCAGGTATGCTAATGAGTACACGGGGACAAGAGGCTAGTGTGCTGAGAATGTCACCGCCCGTTTAAGGTAGTGTACACAGTTAATTAACGAACAAGTGTTTGCTGAATGGACAAAATGAAGGTAGAAAGGTCATTAGCCAAATACTACCTGACTTTCTTATAAACATAATTTTGTTTCTCCTTCTGTTGTTGATTTCTATTTTTATGTCTCCTGCTATGAGTTCAGGCGTAGTCTTAGCGATATGGTGCATCTGATTGATTTTTGCGTGAAAGCTTGCCTTCCTTATCACCAGTGTCTCTCGCAATTTCGCCTTTCAGGCGATTCTTACTTTGACTTCAGAGGTACTTGTAGTTTAGGTTCCCAACATAGAGCCGAGACACGTTATCACTAGCACAGCTTGACTGAAATCGGATGCACATGTCCTAAACGTGTAGAAGTCTATGCTATGCGTCTGAGGGCCTACCAAACAAATGTACAACGTATACACGTTCTTGGCAAAGATCAAACATATCACAAGAGTGATTAAAATTGGTGGTAAAGAACGAACACAAAGAAGAAGAAGACTAGCGCAGCGTGTTATTAGATTCGCTATCGGCGACCCCTGTTGTTGATGAAATCTTGTCTACTTTAGTCACTTCAAAATGTATAGTGTATATATTATATATTGATCCGTGGGCGTCTGTAGCTTAAGCGGTAGTAAGCTCGATCCCAATCCAATCGTACCTGGTTCAAACACCACGACTGGCAGTTTGGAAGCAAATTCGTTCGGCGTGGATTTTAACGAAAGGTAATAATAGAGCTGACCGTTCAGAAAGTAATGGCAAATTACTGAACGTATAAGTGGTAACTAGACAATCAACAACTAGTTTACTGTGGTTGATGGTAAAGTTCTCTCAAGGATATGCCATGGTTTTCATGTTCATATATTGATACAAAGACTGCAGTTTGTATCACTATTTAAGAAAAGGACGAGAGATTACCCGGACCAGCAAACAGATGGTGATGTCTTCTAGCAACTCAATGAAGAACAATTTATTATTCACCGATTACGTACTGAGTACAAACGACTGAGGCACCATCCGGAAGGTGGAGGCTGGTTCGGTGCTCAGCCATGGATTGAATCACTATAAGTGTCAACAATTCACCAAATTACATTCGTCTTCGGAGAAGTGTTTTAGACACACATACAACGCGAAGAAAGCAGAGATCATAATACTAAGAGCATGCATATTCCAAGTAGCAGCGTATGGGTGGGAAGCATGGACATTTAACAAGACTATGGAAAAACATATATGTGCTTTTGAATATCAGTTTGACAGAAGAGTGCGTAATATATCATGGACAGAGAAGAGAGCAAATAGATCTATCTAAAATAAACAACACACAATTCAAAAGGAAAGAAAACTGGCTTATGTTACAAATACGAATGAGAAAATTGAAGAATGTTGGACATATAAAGAGACAGGAAGGGTTAGAGAAGATTATTATGGAGGGATCATCCCGGCAAAGAGGAGATGACCCCTCCTCTCGGGACATATGGTCTATGAAATAGAGAAATTACGAACAACTGTTAGAGTGGCAAAGTTCATCGTTGGACAAGCTATTTAATAATGAGAGCAGTGGCGGCTCGTCATTAGAGGCCAGTAGGGCCGGGCCCCACAAAAATAAGGTGTAACGTGTATTTATTATTTTTACATTAAAATATATCCTAACCGAAACCATGATTTTTCCAAAATATATGTCTGGCCCCACCAACAAAAATGATCACGAGCCGCCACTGGATGAGAGACATGATAGTTTAGAAGCATAATTATGAAATGAGACATTTCGGGAAAGTGGAGAAGATGAAGACCACGATAGATACATAATGTGATAGATGACTTAAGGCATGACAGCAAAATAGACACAATATCTGGTTTCTGCTACCGCGAAATTCAGAAGGACTGTTATAACGGCAACGTTCTACGCATTACAAGTCACTGGATGATGATAATGTCTTCCATTTTGTTTATAGTTAATATTTTTACCCCACTCAGTACGCGTATCAGAATAAGAACGTGGTTAAATGGTTAGAATGCTGGCCTATTTTATCGAAAGAAACCTGAACCGTTTCTTTAAAAGAACATAATTCACCAATTGCAACTGTTGTAGACGAACCCAGAACCAGTTTCTACTTGTGTATAGAGTTGTGTATGGAAGGATATGTATAACACAGACGTTGAAGTTGATCACCGCTGGGAGCACAAGACAATATATCTTCCTGCATGGTGCGGGCAGTTTACAAGTAGAAATAAAAACCTTTGCAGATGTGACGAAATGGAGGTGGGGTTTGCCTCTCTTCTTCTCCTCTGGAAAATGACTTTTTTTATAAAACAGTTTTCTCCATTTTAAAAATTCAATTTGCAAACCCCCGGAAAAGTGCATGTAGACGCCCATCGATCCCGAGCCCACTGTGGAATTTGATCATGGGGTCACGCGTCTACGAAGGATGTACAGGGTGGAAATGTTGCTTGATTGGTAGGATCATCATCATTGCATATGGAGATGTACATGGACTCCGGTTGACCACTAACTACTTTAAAATTATTCAAATCGATGTGTGAAAACGTTGGAAGAAGAGGAGAAGAATGTGAATAGCCATGTGTGTTCCAACTTCTTTCTTACACAGAAAGATCTCAGTGGCTGTTCACGAGCTTTGTAGCACCGGCGAGGGCCCTGGATATAATTTTGAAGATGGTGAAAATTAAAAAAAAAAATTTTTTATTTAAAAAAAAATGAATTATGTCCTGACAGCAGTTTGTAAACCTTACTCCTATCGACTTTGTACCATAGTCATATCGATTTTCTCAAACCTTACTCCTATCGACTTTGTACCATAGTCATATCGATTTTCTCAAACCTTACTCCTATCGACTTTGTACCATAGTCATATCGATTTTCTCAAACCTTACTCCTATCGACTTTGTACCATAGTCATATCGATTTTCTCAAACCTTACTCCTATCGACTTTGTACCATAGTCATATCGATTTTCTCAACTGCCAATGCTTTTCTTGATGTGTTCAACGTGAACACAAGACGTACATAATTTTGTCCGTCTCAGATAGAATTATGAACTTCATCCCACCCACCTACGCTGAGAACAGGAATCATTGTAGAAATATTTCTTTGAAATACACCGCTGGAAATAATGAAGACACCGGATCTCGAAATCGCGAGGGCGTGGTTTTCAATTCCGCCGTAAACTAAGATGGGGGTTTTTGCGGAAGGTTTGGGGGGCATTTCAAGGCGAAATTAAGACAACACGGACAAGGACCGTTATTCCTCCTTATTAAAGAAGAAAGCTTCATAACGGAAGTGGTGACCTATTTGGAGACACCAGCCGTATAAGTAACGTTTCCAGAATGAAACCACGCTCTCCGTTGTTGTTCTGTCTGTCTCTCCTGTGGTGGTCTTCATGCCTATACCTCCAGGCACTGACGTGTCATTGTATCGATCTCGTTTGCAAGACATACATCCATGATCTGATTGCCCGGTAGTTTGTCAGGCACGTGTTGTGCTGACCCAGCAAGCTCTTCTACTTCTCACTTCTTTTTATCAAACGTCTTATTACATAACATGTGTGCAGACATAGAGGTCCTATTAGTGTCGGCGTGGGCGGAGAGCTGCCAAAAAGAAAGTGAGTGAGAGAGAGAGAGAGAGACTGTCAGATTATTCAAATAATTTTTGATTGAGAAATCAATATGAAATTTGTCAAGAATGGTGGACTGGACAAAAATGGGCGCTTAGCTGTTGTTCTATTGTTAACTTAGCGTTCTGTGGTTGTTATGGTTACAATCTTTGGCTTCTACGGAAACTGTGTGAATGGGAATCAAGGTTTGGCGGTTAGTAAAATGTCAGTCGATTTTACACCAAGTAAGATTGTGTCAGTTTTACAAGCAATAGGTTTATATTAGTTTTACACATATTAGTTTTGTATTAGTTTTACACTTATTAGTTTTGTATTAGTTTTGTGTTAGTTTTGTGTTAGTTTTGTGTTAGTTTTGTATTAGTTTTGTATTAGTTTTACACATATTAGTTTTGTATTAGTTTTACAAATATTAGTTTTGTATTAGTTTTGTGTTAGTTTTACACATATTAGTTTTGTGTTAGTTTTGTGTTAGTTTTGTATTAGTTTTGTATTCGTTTTACACATATTAGTTTTGTATTAGTTTTACACATATTAGTTTTGTATTAGTTTTGTGTTAGTTTTACACATATTAGTTTTGTATTAGTTTTGTATTAGTTTTGTATTAGTTTTGTGTTAGTTTTGTGTTAGTTTTGTATTAGTTTTATATTAGTTTTGTGTTAGTTTTGTATTAGTTTTGTATTAGTTTTGTGTTAGTTTTGTATTAGTTTTGTGTTAGTTTTGTGTTAGTTTTGTATTAGTTTTGTATTAGTTTTGTATTAGTTTTGTATTAGTTTTATATTAGTTTTGTATTAGTTTTGTATTAGTTTTGTGTTAGTTTTGTGTTAGTTTTGTATTAGTTTTGTGTTAGTTTTGTGTTAGTTTTGTATTAGTTTTATATTAGCTTTGTATTAGTTTTACACAAATTAAATTTTTCCTTTGTTTTATACGATCTAGTTTTCTTTCAGTTTTACCCTTCTTCTTCTTCTAGCGCTCCATGTCGACCACTTGTTAACCACTCTTTGGGATTTATATGTGATCTGAGCCTAACAGCGATTGTATCTTGTGCCAATTATGTTAATGCCAGTTATGCGCCTACAAGTAGGCCAGTACATCCGATTTCTGCGACGCTTATTATTTACTAGGGTAGTTTCCATAGGTTCTACATCAGTCGCCTCTTACGACATGCCTTGTAGGTCGCAGTGGCACTATTCTTTGCTTCCCTTTCGGACCCCGGCACCACACGGGCACATTTTTACTCAAATACTATTATTCCCATTTCAAACATATCCTACTCTATCGCATATACATATATTTAAAATAATTGTATTTCGCAAGTGTTTATTCCAAACTGTTGTTATTTTTGCACCAAATAGTCTCTTGTTAGTTTTATGCATAAACGTGTTATGTGTTATTTTTGTACGTAATATTTTTTATGTGATTACTAATTGAAAAGCTGCCAGTAATGAGAGAGCAAAAGTAATCACATGATTTCCCTTGTGATTCGGTGATTGTCATTATGCTCACGTTCATCATTGTTCAAATGTGAAGTTATGCTTAATGAACATTAGTTGCCGAGCACTCTGTGTGGTTAAGTGGTTAGTTAAGCTGTTGCTTTGTGTTCTGAAGGTCGTGGGATTCAATCCGGAACACGCCGTTCTGTTTACCAGTGCATTTGTTTTCTAGAGATCACTTGGATTGTTGCTGGAGCTACGGAGTTCAGGCTTTGTGTAATAATCTCAACACAGGGCGTGTCATTTCTGCGGAAAGGGACCGAGCTATATTCGGTAAAACCCGGAGAATAAAGTTAATCCTTCGGCTTTAAATATTTGTGTATTCCCGTTGTTTCCCTGTCTCACATGCTCATTCTGCAAGGACACTTTATACTCCTGTCGTTAGCGGTTTTCGGTGTAGTGTTTCTTGTCAGAGATGTTCCCTGTACATCATTTTCCATTGCGAGCCTGCAGGTTCATGCTGGTCTTCCTTTACCACTTTTCTTCCTTCCGTGTCCGAGTCTTCTTCGAACGCACCATATCGATCACTTGTTAACCACTCTGTTTGATTTGTATGTGATCCGAGCCTAAGAGTGATTGTACGTTGTGCCTGTTATGCGCCCACAAGTAGGCGACGCTTCACAAGATCCAGAATGGCAGGTTGCGGTATGAGTGGATGTCGACTATAGAAGTTTCCAGCTTTTACTTTTATAAACATGCGGGTGGTCGTGGCAATGAGAGAGCCAACAGTTTTGCATCGATTGTCGGGGAGTTGAAGATGGATAAGGGGGATGTTCTTCGATCCCTTGGTGACCTCTTGTTGGATGAGGACACTAAAATTGGTGTTGAGTCTATCCAGCGATTTAAGGAGTTTTGATCAACATATTGTACCAATAGAAAGTTATACAGTGCTACATAGAACCAATACTGACATACGGATGTGAGTTATACAGTGCTACATAGAACCAATACTGACATACGGATATGAGTTATACGGTGCTACATAGAACCAATACTGACATACGGATGTGAGTTATACAGTGCTCATCATCAAGGTGCGTATCCTTTATAGGACGTTGCTCTCTTTGTAGCACATCTGAAATTTACTCTGTCTCTTGCCAGTTCACCCACTTTGTCGATGATCATGTTCATGGTTTCTTTAATATCTTGTAGCAATCTTCTTATACAGTGCTACACAGAACAAATACTGACATACAGATGCGAATCATGGACAATAAACAAACAGATCGAAGAATCTCTGAGGGCCACAGAGATGTGGTTTCACAGAAGAATGATGAGAATCCCATGGACTGTTAAAATAACTAATGTTGAGGTGTTGAATGAGGTCAAGACACACAGAAAGCTTATCATCAATATAAGAAAGAGGCAGTCATCATTTTTCGAGCATGTGACGAGGAGGGGAGGTTTAGAACACATTGTGACAACCGGTAAAATCGAGGGTAGACAAGACAGAGGAAGACAGAGAGAGAGAATTTTGGATAGCCTGACTTCATGGTACGGAAGACCGTCAACATCGGAAATGATAGCAAACACCAGGGACAGAGATTTGTGAAGATACATGATCGCCTACACCAGCCGGCACGGCACCTGATGATGATGATGTTGATGACAGGTAGAACAGGATGCCTGAGAGACAGAGAGTGTGGTTAACCAGTAGGTAGCCCACGGAAACCATTAGTCGAAAGGCGAAGGATTGACATTGCAACGGGTCCCCCCCTCCCCATCCCATATGGCCTCGTCCCTGTCGGCAGAAAGTGTTGCACAAAGCATGAGCTCCGTAGCTCCATCAACAATATTAGGGATTTCATGAAAAAAATGCACATGTGACTAGGTCTGGACTCAAACTCACAACCTTCAGAACATCAGGCAAACGTCTCAACCACTTCGCCTTAGAGACTCCCATATTAGCATGCATACATTAATGACGTCTGCTGGGGAAAACTGAGAAAGTATGGATCTGCTCGGAATGCTCTGACATTAGTCCAGTCTTCTTCTTCTTCTTCGAACGCTCCATATCGACCACTTGTTAACCACTCTGTATGATTTATATGTGATCTGAGCCTAAGATTGATTGTATGTTGTGCCAGTTATGCGTCTACAAGTAGGCCAGCACATCCGATTTCTGCGAAGTTTTTATTTACTAGGGTAGCTTCCTAGGTCCTACCTCAGTCGCCTCTTACGACATGCCTTGTAGGTTGCAGTGGTACTATTCTTTGCTTCCATTGCCGTCCCCGGCCCTACACGAGCGATATCAGTTCAGTAATAATAATGATAATAGCCGTCCATCGCAAGCGTTGATGACAACAGCCTCAGACGTGTGCTGCTGCACCTCTCTGGTGTGTGCGGAGGTGACTCTAGAGTCCAATCCTAGAACACAATACCCTACCACAGGTGGGGCATACACGATCAAGGTTAGACATGGGGGGTGTTGTGTGTACTGACTTTTCGCGTAGCTCGTTTTCTCTGTGCCTCAACGGCACGACGACTCACAGCTAAGCGGGCTCCTCTTGTGTTCTTACAGCGCCACATTTGGCGATATTGCGCCATGGATTCCCAGCACGTGGCGTCTATATCGAAGCATTTCAGAGACACTTGTGACTTTAAAGTGTTTTTTCTGTCCACCAGCAGAACGTCTGTCCCCTTCAAGCTCGCCTTACATCAACTGTTTTGGGATGCGTTTATCAGGCATCCGAGCAACGTGACCGGCCCATCTTACTTGGGCCTGCTGCAACATGATGTTCTGCGACATGGTCTGCAATTGATCTTTGCTCTTGTGAGGACTTCGCTATCTGGAATTTTGTCCTACCAGTTTATTATTTTTAGTATTCTGCGTAGACAGCTTGTGTGGAAGGAGTTTACCAACCCCCTCCTCCTCCCTTAAACTAGTGAAGATCAGGACAGTTATCAGTTGAGTAACCAATAAATTATGATACGAATTGGCAAAGCAACATCAGCTTTTAAAAGTCTAAATAAAATATGGAACTGCAAGTTATATAGTATTAAAACTAAATTACGAAGTTTCAATTCAAATGTTGTATCAATCCTAACATATGCCAGCGCGAGTTGGAAAATGACTAAAGATATAGAAAGCAAGTTGAATGCATTTGAAAATAGATGTCTGCGAATAATGATGAATACAAAATGGAACGAATTCAGGAGAAGTGATGAAATCAGAGATATGTCTGGTCAACCACTAGTGACAACTGTTATAAGAAAGAGAAGATGGAGATATGTTGGGCACACCTTGAGGAGAAATGATCAACGAATATCAAAGCAGGCATTGAAGTGGGATGCAAAGGGTTCAAGAAAGAGGTCGACCTAAGGAGACCCTGAAACGAACTTTGCTGAGAGAGGCAGGAAATATCGGTCTCAGTTCCATGGAGGAGATTGAGCGAGTTGCTCAGGATAGAGCGGTATGGAGAAATTACTTGCAGGCCCTATGTAACGTATAACGGTACGAGAGGAATTATTATAACCAATAACTAATAACTATATTCCGATCTTCACTAGTTTATAGGTTTTTAAAAAAAAATGGATATCTGTTTCTCTATCTGTCTGCTTTTCTACAGTGTGGGATCGCCTGGACTAACAACCACCCCCTTATCAGCTTTTACCACAAATGCGTTGAGAGAGGATAATGGTGCTATTCTTATCTACCACGGAACGCACACACACACACACACACACATACACACCGCAGGGATTACATTTAATAGTATTATGTTATTACTATTCATAATAATTTCATGTTGTCGGTTTTCCAAAAACAAAAACTAATAATATCAGTTAGTTTGACGGAACAATTGTTGATATTAGTTTGACATCAAATAACAAACGGACGCATATCTACCAGCATCAGGATGTCATTGTTCTTTTACAAAAAACATCTATGACATGATATGTACATACAAACGTTGTACTGTACAGTTAACTTGACATTGCTAAACTTATGTTCTGACATTGCTAAACTTATGTTCTGACATATAGTGCGGACATCACCAGGAGTCAATTAGACGAATACCATTACCGCCCTATCTTTATCTGGATGTTTCACCCACCTGCCCAGCGTGTTCGTAGGGTGTTGGACGACGGATAAGTCCTCTGTGAGTGCGGGTTCAATTCCGCGGACTGGCAGAAAAGCCACAGATTCTCCAGATTTATGGTGTTCATGACACCGAGCCGAAGGGTTACGATGTCCATGGCACCGAACCGAAGGGTTGCGATGTCCATGGCTTCGAGCCGAAGGGTTGCGATGTCCATGGCTTCGAGCCGAAGGGTTACGATGTCCATGGCACCGAACCGAGGGGTTGCGATGTCCATGGCACCGAGCCGAAGAGCTGAAAGCTAAAATGCTTCTGGATCGGAAAAAAAATAAGTCTTGATGTTTCTTCTTTTATGTCTCTCGCAGAGATGTGGGCGTCTGTGGAGTCTTGATGTTTCTTCTTCTATGTCTCTCGCAGAGATGTGGGCGTCTGTGGAGTCTTGATGTTTCTTCTTCTATGTCTCTCGCAGAGATGTGAGCGTCTGTGGAGTCTTGATGTTTCTTCTTCTATGTCTCTCGCAGAGATGTGGGCGTCTGTGGAGTCTTGATGTTTCTTCTTCTATGTCTCTCGCAGAGATGTGGGCGTCTGTGGAGTCTTGATGTTTCTTCTTCAATGTCTCTCGCAGAGATGTGGGCGTCTGTGGAGTCTTGATGTTTCTTCTTCTATGTCTCTCGCAGAGATGTGGGCGTCTGTGGAGTCTTGATGTTTCTTCTTCTATGTCTCTCGCAGAGATGTGGGCGTCTGTGGAGTCTTGATGTTTCTTCTTCTATGTCTCTCGCAGAGATGTGGGCGTCTGTGGCTTAGTGGTAGTCAGCTCGATCACAACCCAAAAGTTCCTGGTTCAAACTCTGCGGCCGCCCGTGTGTTGTCGGGGCTCACAAGGGGAGCAAAGCATAGTAACACTGTTACCTACAGGGCATGTCGTAAGAGGCGACTGAGGTAGGGGACAAGATAAGCTACCCTAGTAAATAAAAAGCGAAGCAGAAATCGGATGTGTTGGCCTACTTGTAGGCTCATAACTGGCACAATGTACAATCGCTCTTAGGCTCGGATCACATGCAAATCAGAGTTTTTAACAAGTGGTCGATATAAAACGTTTGAAGAAGAAGAAACTGCGACGGGCAGTTTGAAAGCAAATTAGTTCTCGTGGATTTTTACGAACTGTAAAAATAGACCTCACATATCAAAAAACAATTTCAAACTACTGAACGTATAAGTGGTGCCTAGAAAAATCAACAACTCGTTTACTGTGGTTGATGACGAGGTCCTGTAAAGAATATGTCACGATTTTCACTTTCATATCTGTCTCTGGCATGTACCATAATGGCTTCTTTCATATCTGTCTCTGGCATGTACCATAATGGCTTCTTTCATATCTGTCTTGGCATGCACCATAATGGCTTCTTTCATATCTGTCTCTGGCATGTACCATAATGGCTTCTTTCATATCTGTCTCTGGCATGTACCATAATGGCTTCTTTCATATCTGTCTCTGGCATGTACCATAATGGCTTCTTTCATATCTGTCTCTGGCATGTACCATAATGGCTTCTTTCATATCTGTCTCTGACATGTACCATAATGGCTTCTTTCATATCTGTCTCTGGCATGTACCATAATGGCTTCTTTCATATCTGTCTCTGGCATGTACCATAATGGCTTCGTTCATATCTGTCTCTGGCATGTACCATAATGGCTTCTTTCATATCTGTCTCTGGCATGTACCATAATGGCTTCTTTCATATCTGTCTCTGGCATGTACCATAATGGCTTCGTTCATATCTGTCTCTGGCATGTACCATAATGGCTTCTTTCATATCTGTCTCTGGCATGTACCATAATGGCTTCTTTCATATCTGTCTCTGACATGTACCATAATGGCTTCTTTCATATCTGTCTATGATATGTACCATAATGGCTTCTTTCATATCTGTCTCTGGCATGTACCATAATGGCTTCTTTCATATCTGTCCCTGACATGTACCATAATGGCTTCTTTCATATCTGTCTGGCATGTACCATAATGGCTTCTTTCATATCTGTCTCTGGCATGTACCATAATGGCTTCTTTCATATCTGTCTCTGGCATGTACCATAATGGCTTCTTTCATATCTGTCTCTGGCATGTACCATAATGGCTTCTTTCATATCTGTCTCTGGCATGCACTATAATGGCTTCTTTCATATATGTCTCTGGCATGTACCATAATGGCTTCTTTCATATCTGTCTCTGGCATGTACCATAATGGCTTCTTTCATATCTGTCTCTGGCATGTACCATAATGGCTTCTTTCATATCTGTCTCTGGCATGTACTATAATGGCTTCTTTCGTATCTGTCTCTGACATGTACCATAATGGCTTCTTTCATATCTGTCTCTGACATGTACCATAATGGCTTCTTTCATATCTGTCTCTGACATGTACCATAATGGCTTCTTTCATATCTGTCTCTGACATGTACCATAATGGCTTCTTTCATATCTGTCTCTGACATGTACCATAATGGCTTCTTTCATATCTGTCTCTGACATGTACCATAATCGCTTCTTTCATATCTGTCTCTGGCATGTACCATAATGGCTTCTTTCATATCTGTCTCTGACATGTACCATAATGGCTTCTTTCATATCTGTCTCTGGCATGTACCATAATAGCTTCTTTCATATCTGTCTCTGGCATGTACTATAATGGCTTCTTTCATATCTGTCTCTGGCATGTACCATAATGGCTTCTTTCATATCTGTCTCTGGCATGTACCATAATGGCTTCTTTCATATCTGTCTCTGGCATGTACCATAATGGCTTCTTTCATATCTGTCTCTGGCATGTACTATAATGGCTTCTTTCATATCTGTCTCTGACATGTACCATAATGGCTTCTTTCATATCTGTCTCTGACATGTACCATAATGGCTTCTTTCATATCTGTCTCTGACATGTACCATAATGGCTTCTTTCATATCTGTCTCTGACATGTACCATAATGGCTTCTTTCATATCTGTCTCTGACATGTACCATTCTGGCTTCTTTCATATCTGTCTCTGACATGTACCATAATCGCTTCTTTCATATCTGTCTCTAGCATGTACCATAATGGCTTCTTTCATATCTGTCTCTGACATGTACCATAATGGCTTCTTTCATATCTGTCTCTGACATGTACCATAATGGCTTCTTTCATATCTGTCTCTGGCATGTACCATAATAGCTTCTTTCATATCTGTCTCTGAAATGTACCATAATGGCTTCTTTCATATCTGTCTCTGGCATGTACCATAATGGCTTCTTTCATATCTGTCTCTGGCATGTACCATAATGGCTTCTTTCATATCTGTCTCTGGCATGTACCATAATGGCTTCTTTCATATCTGTCTCTGACATGTACCATAATGGCTTCTTTCATATCTGTCTCTGGCATGTACCATAATGGCTTCTTTCATATATGTCTCTGACATGTACCATAATGGCTTCTTTCATATCTGTCTCTGGCATGTACCATAATGGCTTCTTTCATATCTGTCTCTGACATGTACCATAATGGCTTCTTTCATATCTGTCTCTGGCATGTACCATAATGGCTTCTTTCATATCTGTCTCTGACATGTACCATAATGGCTTCTTTCATATCTGTCTCTGGCATGTACCATAATGGCTTCTTTCATATCTGTCTCTGGCATGTACCATAATGGCTTCTTTCATATCTGTCTCTGACATGTACCATAATGGCTTCTTTCATATCTGTCTCTGGCATGTACCATAATGGCTTCTTTCATATCTGTCTCTGGCATGTACCATAATGGCTTCTTTCATATCTGTCTCTGACATGTACCATAATGGCTTCTTTCATATCTGTCTCTGACATGTACCATAATGGCTTCTTTCATATCTGTCTCTGGCATGTACCATAATGGCTTCTTTCATATCTGTCTCTGACATGTACCATAATGGCTTCTTTCATATCTGTCTCTGGCATGTACCATAATGGCTTCTTTCATATCTGTCTCTGGCATGTACCATAATGGCTTCTTTCATATCTGTCTCTGACATGTACCATAATGGCTTCTTGTTCTTTTTCGAATGCTTCATATCGACCACTTGTTAATAACTCTGTGTGATTTGTATGTAATCTGGGCCTAAGAGCGATTGTACGTTGTGCCAGGTACGCGCCTACAAGTAGGCCAGCACATACGATTTCTGCGACGCTTTTTATTTACTAGGGTACTTTTCTTAGGCCTCCTACACCAGTTGCCTCTTACGACATGCCTTGTTGGGTCGCAGTGTAACAATTCCTTGCTCCCCTTGAGAGCCATGGCAACACACAGGCTAATTTATGACGATCATAAATATGCAGTCTTTATATAGCATGTTCTTTGTAGATTTACTCTCTCATCACAATCATATTCTAGCTTGCCCCTTTGAGAACATGTCTCACATAACAGCAGCTCTAAATGTCTCCCTGTTCCATGCAAGATGTCCGGCGTGTACCACAGTCATACTCAACTCGTCTACAACTTCTAGCATCAATCTTCTCCTTGCTCTTCATCTCCCTCGGCTGCCCGGTATTCATAGTTCATAGTTCATAAGTACGGTTCCTACTTCACTGCAACGGGTCACCCCATAATTGCTCCGTTCCTGTGCCAATGAATATCACACGAAATGCTAACAACTGTGAAAAGTTTCCTGTGTGAACTAATTCCAGAATGAAACAGCCGCGTACCGCCACAAAAACAACCTGCACCGCATAAAATGCATATGGCCGTCGCGAATGTAGCAACACAAAACTGTTCATCACTTGAATTGCAATTCTTGTCGAAGGGAACATCAATCATGACAAAATCCAGCTTTCTGCACTCGCAATATAACTGCATACGGCAGATTGAGCTTGTTCGTCATAACCGCTGTCCGCCATTTTCTGAATACACACAACAAACGCACGGTTGACATAGCAAAAAGCATTCCATGTAACAGTCAAAGCTCACAGCGTTGCTCAAGCACTAACTCAGTACCGAAACGAAACCGGAAAATACCCGACCAAACATGGCGGAAATGCGCTAGCAAAGTCGTGTTCATGATCAAACCGTTCTGACTCTGAATGGCCCTCCCGCATTCCGCCATTGCTGACCAGATTTTTTCTCTTATGCCTCCAGAATGATATCTCCAGAGAATCATGTCATTTTCATCACAATCCCTCTTGATAGCCACCATCTATAACCAGTTCTTCCTTTTCCTTAATCGTGTCATGCGCTCAAAGTATGTAGCTAAGTCATGAAGCAGCTGGTCTTTCGTTATGAAGGTCGTGTCTTTGAATCCGGACCGGGCCGTTCTGCACAAGAGTGCATTTTTTTCACGAGACTTCTAAGATTATTGCTACAGCTACGGAGTTCGTGCTTTGTGCAGTACTCTCGGCAGGTGACATACAATTTCTGCGAAGAGGGACCGAGCCATATGGAGCAAAACCCAGTGCAATGAAGGCAATCATTCGACTTTAATCATTCGACTTTAGAGACTTTAGTTAGACTGCACAGATCACAAAGAGTGGGCTAAATTGGTTGATAAGAGCGAAGGTAAACAAGCAGCAAACAGCTCGCAATCTAAATGCTGTTCGATAAATTACAATCTAAATGCTGTTCGATAAACTACAATCTAAATGCTGTTCGATAAATTACAATCTAAATGCTGTTCGATAAACTACAATCTAAATGCTGTTCGATAAATTACAATCTAAATGCTGTTCGATAAACTACAATCTAAATCTTTCTTTCTTTCTTTCTTTCTCGAATCCTGTATGCCTCACAGCGTCAGGTCAGGATGCTGTTCGATAAATTACAATCTAAATGCTGTTCGATAAACTACAATCTAAAAGCATTGTTTGACATCTTATCTGCTTCTCTCTGTGATATTCTGTATTTGTATTCAATAAATTGAATAAAGCCAGACATTGATCTTGTGTGTCTAATAAGTAGTTGATGCGTTGTTTGGCTATTGTTATCTCTCTCGCGATCACCTCCCAGACCGATGTACCAGATTTCCTCATAAATTCTATTCATGTGGAAATCTGATTCATGCAACCTTAGCATTGGTGTGTTTTACGTCACATCTTCAGCACCATTTGGAACTCTGGTGCTTATCCTTTGGCGATGTGTCCGGTTTCAGCCAGCGTTTACTCGGTTCGCTCTCCGTTCTGTAGCCATCTAGTGTTTTTTCACAGTGTGGGGTAGCTAGCCCCACGCCCAACCTCCTTAGTCGCATCTTACGACATGCGTGGCAGGTAACTGGTTCTATTCTTTACACCCCAATTTGGATCCCGGTAACCACTTGGGCACCTATTATAAGTTGGTATGACTTACAGAACGAGAAACTTATTCAACTTGAAAATCATGGTATATTCTTTACATGACGTCGCTATTAACCACAGTAAACGAGTCGTTGGTTTTCTAGGCACCAATTATACGTTAAGTGGTTTGTTATTGCTTTCTGAACGGTGAGGTCTATTTTTACCGTTCGTAAAAATCCATGGGAACTAATTTGCTTGCAAACTTGCCCGCCGCGGAGTTTGAACCAGATAGGCTTGGGTTGTGATAGCTACAGACGTTGACTAATATACCCGATAACTGATATAACACATATAACTGATCTATTGTCTATTGTCTATTCCCAGGTGGAAGATGTAGTTGGCTGTTCACTCTTGCCGTTAAGCGTAGGGATGGGAGCTTTAATTTGCGTTCTAGGGCTAGATGAGTCGCCCTTGTTGTGTTTATCCGTGTTTATGTAGTGTGGTCTTGATATTGTTAATCCATCTTTTCTTGGTCTTCCCTTAGCTCTAGTACCCGATCTCTTTTATTGTATGCTGTTATTGGTGGTTGGTTGTATTTCATTCTCATTAAATGTCCAAACCACTGCATTTGTTGTCTTTCAATGTATTCGGTGCATGAAGTTATGCCCACTATGCTTCTGATGTTCTCATTTTGTAGTCTATCTTTCTTGGTGACTCCCACTGCCTTCCTCAAGCATTTCATTTCACACTTGGTGAGTTTTCTGTGATGTGTTGCTGTAAGAGACCAAGTTTGACACTGGTAACAAAGTGTTGGTAGGAAAATACTTTTTATCATCTGTCTTTTCACTTCCATCTTGATCTTTGGTTGTTGTAGTAATGGTGCCAGCTGGTAGGTCACTGCATTTGCTTTTGACACCTTGTCTCTATTTCTCTATCGAGTTTTTCGTCCTCTGTGAAAATGCTGCCTAAATATTTGAATTCAGAAACTTGCTTTACTCTAGTGTTGTCTATTTGTATGTTTGCTTGGCTTGGTGTTCTGCTGATTTTCATGGTCTCGGTCTTTTGTTTGTTGATTTTCATGCTGTACTTTCTACATGCTATTAGCAATAAATTCAAGTGATGTTGTAGCTGATCTTCATCTTCATACATTAAACTTTGGTCGTCTGCAAAAAGCACTTCGTTGATTTGGTTGTTTAATTGGTCGTCGTGATCATTGTCTATGTCAATGTCTTTTTCGCACTGTGCCTCTTTCACTATTCTGTCTATATATATGTTGAAGAGAAGAGGTGAGAGCACACAACCCTGTCTTACTCCTGATTTTGTTTCGAACGAGTCTGTCATTCCGTCTGTTGTTCTTATCACACTGTGGCTATTTGTGTATATTGCTCTGATATTGTCTAGCAGTTGTTCCTTGATCCCATAGTTTTCTAGTGTTTCCCATAGAATACTTCTATCTATTCTGTCAAATGCCTTTTCTTGATCGATGAATAATAAGTGTAACTCTTGATTATATTCTGCTTTTTCACTCAGTTGTCTCAGAGTGAATCTGTGCATCCCACTCCTCTTCTAAATCCAAACTGTGAGGGGCTTATTTGTGACCCGCTGTTCTAATAGTTTTGCGTATATAACTGATAACTGATTCAAATTATTGATCGGGGTGATTTAAGACTAGTGCTAATCGATTGTGTACTAGACATTGGAAAGCGAATTAAATGTCACATCATTAAGTTTATCAATCTCATTAAGTTTATCAATCTCATTAAGAAGACACACTGAACAGTGAAGTTACTAGATGCGAGATCAAAAACACTTGCAGAGACACACTGGTCAATGATAGTATCACATTACATCATACTCAATGACATTGAACTCAGTCATAAGTGATACTTTATGTGCTACTTTGCATTTTGATTATTTGGGGGCATCAAGCAAGGAGGGAGGGGCGCGATTGTATTAGGGTAAGGACTCACGATTGCGATGGCTTTCTACTTTTCGGGGGCCTCAATCGGGGAGGGGGGATGGGCGATTGTGTTGAGGTTAAGGGCTCAAGATTGCGATTGCTTTCTAATTTTTTGTGGCCTCAAGCGGAGGGAGAGAGAATGTCGATTGTGTTGAGGTTAAGGGCTCAAGAAAGCAATGGCATTCGACTTCTCTTTTACCATCAAATTCTGATATTTCGACTACTCCGGTATGTGTCATAAACAGCACGGTGTGCTTGATTTCTTCACCGATCTTCCATAGTTTGTTTTGTTGGGTTGTTTCTGATGATCATATTCCCATTCTTGATCGGACAGTCTTGCAAGATGTGCTCATCTAGGGACTGATTTTGTGCATCACATGAGACCGCAGTGTCTCCCTTTTCTAAATCTGAAGACTGTGTTGCGATGCCCTGAAAAAGCCCGCATCCAACATCCGTATGAGAATGAGAAACATAAGTATGAGAAAGTATACTTGCGTCATCAGTTGTTACGTCTTCATCCAACATCCGGTCGCTAAGTATGAGAAAGTATACTTACGTCATCAGTTGTTACGTCTTCATCCAACATCCGGTCGCTAAGTATGAGAAAGTATACTTACGTCATCAGTTGTTACGTCTTCATTCAACATCCGGTCGCTAAGTATGAGAAAGTATACTTGCGTCATCAGTTGTTACGTCTTCATCCAACATCCGGTCGCTAAGTATGAGAAAGTATACTTACGTCATCAGTTGTTACGTCTTCATTCAACATCCGGTCGCTAAGTAACTGTTAACATAGTTACAATGAGAAAAGTATACAAAGATCCTAATGGTAAGCTTGACAGTCTTGTACAGTCAACTAGAAACGTGTACATTCTCATGGATAGAAGCAAACATAGCCGCCAACAACAACATGACTTTCTAAAGTGATCTTCTGTCGCTTCAAAGCTACTAGATTTCATTTATCACTTGGAGCGATCGGGATATTTTCCTAGAGATCCCTGGTCTCAGTGTAGGTGAGATCAAGTTCCTAGTCCTATCGGAGACGGATGATAAAACGTAGGTCCCATGTTCAATTTTATCACGTAAAAGAACAGTTGGCAGTAGAAAATCGATATGAGTAGGTTGCAAAGCTCATCAGACAACATTTATTTGTTAAAATTAAAATAAAATTCATGCACAATTTCCGTCATTTTAAAATGACACCGGGGACCATCACTGGTGCTACGGAGTTCGTGCACTGCCGCTGAGATTTTCCTGTATACGAAAGAGATCGGAACACATGGTTATTCTCAGAAATGGTGCAATGCACCTCTCAATCAAACAATCAATCACTTAGTCAATTTTTCTTTAAAACTTCAAGCACATCATAAGATAATGACCGCCCGAGTGGTTACCGGGGCCCAAATTTGGGGTGTAAAGAATAGAACCACTGTTACCTGCCACGCATGTCGTAAGAGGCGACTAAGGAGGTTTGGCTGAAATCGGATGCACATGTCCTAAACGTACAGAAGTCTATGCGTTTAGGGGCCTACCAAACAAATGTACAACGTATACACATTCTTGGCAAAGATCAAACATATCACAAAGAGTGATTAAAATTGGTGGTAAAGAACGAACACAAAGAAGAAGAAGAAGATAAGATAATAACATCTTAACGCATTGAGAGAGTCTTTCCGAACAGAGGAGTTTGAATTGTTGTGATTCTCACTCGTTGACCAGATTGAGAGAGTCTTTCCGAACAGAGGAGTTTGAATTGTTGTGATTCTCACTCGTTGACCAGATTGAGAGAGATGGATGTTGATATTGGAGAAGCCTGAAATGAACGGCATACCAAATATGCAAAAAAGATTCATGGAACTGGCGTGTTGGGCCGCTGGATGCTGCTGGATTTGTTGAGACGGAGATCGGAGCACATATGGACGTGTGTGCCGAGTGCTATGATGATAGTCTTTATATAACTGATAAAATGGTTGATTACATCCTTACAGTCAGGGGTAGGTCTTTATCAGGTTTCCTCCATGCGAATATCACGTCGATACTTAACTTAGTTAACCAGGCTAGTCTGTTACAAGGATGTATGCCCAGGAGGTCAAGCAAAGTATGTCTGCTCACTCTTGTTGTCCACATAGTCTGTTACAAGGATGTATGCCCAGGAGGTCTAAGTTAACCATGCTAGTCTGTTACAAGGATGTATGCCCAGGAGGTCAAGCAAAGTATGCCTGCTGACTCTTGTTGTCCATAGTCTGTTACAAGGATGTATGCCCAGGAGGTCAAGCAAAGTATGCCTGCTCACTCTTGTTGTCCATAGTCTGTTACAAGGATGTGTGCCCAGGAGGTCAAGCAAAGTATGTCTGCTCACTCTTGTTGCCCATAGTCTGTTACAAGGATGTGTGCCCAGGAGGTCAAGCAAAGTATGCCTGCTCACTCTTGTTGTTCACATAGTCTGTTACAAGGATGTATGCCCAGGAGGTCAAGCAAAGTATGCCTGATCACTCTTGTTGTCCACATAGTCTGTTACAAGGATGTATGCCCAGGAGGGCAAGCAAAGTATGCCTGCTGACTCTTGTTGTCCATAGTCTGTTATAAGGATGTATGCCCAGGAGGTCAAGCAAAGTATGCCTGCTGACTCTTGTTGTCCACATAGTCTGTGCATCTTTAAGCCGATGTTTTATCCCTGTGTTGCTGGGGCTCGCAAGGGGAGCAAAGAATAGTAATACTGCTATCTACAAGGCAACTGAGGTATGGACATTTATTTTTCCTCGATCCAGAAGCACTTGAGTTATCAGCTGTTCGGCTCGGTGCCATGAACATCGTAACCCTTCGGTTCGGTGCCACGAACACCGTGAATCTGGAGAATCTGTGGCTTTTCTGCCAGTCCGCGGAATTGAACCCACACTCACAGAATGCTTGTCTCCCGTCGTCCAACGCGCTACGAACACGTTGGGCAGGCGGGCAAGGTATGGGCACAGGAAGCTACCTAACAAATAAAAAGCGTCGCGGAAAACGGATGTTCTGGCCTACTTGTAGACGCGTAACTGCCACAACGTAAAATCGCTCTTAGGCTTAGATCACATACAGATCACAAAGAGTGGTTTAACAAGTGCTGGATATGGAGCGTTGGAAAAAGGGCGTCCGATATTTGATAGCATACACAGATGCTGTCAAACATTACATGCGTCTTTGATGGATGGTTGTCACACAATAACACATAAATGTCAAGCAGGAAACAAATGAACGCCACCACAAATACACAAAGAACAGAAGGTGATGTACCTTCCCGTTATTGATGTTTGCCTCTGTGTGTGTTCATGATACATTTTTTCTTACTTTGTTGGTAGACATATTTGTCTGACTGCAACCAGTTTAGTATTACATTGTGATGGTATTTTTGACAGTTGACACAGGTGATTTGACACAAATTTGACATTAGCTAAAGGTGATAGTACGAGGGTACGCCTCTTTGAGTGTAGACTCAGGGACTGTGAACGTGGAAACAAAGGTTACAAACATTGCTTTCAAGTCTTAACAAAATCTTACATGTATTTATCACCCCTTGACCTTTGTGGTTGGTGTTAGCGCGCACAGGTTGCTTGTACATAGTGCGTTCAAGTGCGGCTGTTGAAGATCATAGCTGTTTTGTTGTATTTCAGTTTTTCAGAAGGATGTGTTAATTTGTGTTTTCTGAAACCTTGCTGAAGTCATTGAATGCTGCAAGTTTGAATTTGAACATGGTCAAAATGTAAGCATTAATGTACTTCATCTCGATATAAATATTGGTGTATTTGAATTCATGATTTGTTAAGTTGATGATTGTATTCTTTGTTACACCCAACGCATCACTGCGCATTTATAGTACAGTTTTGTCATCTGTTATTGCACCATTAGGGAGTAAACCCGGATAGAAAATTCCCACTGACGTGTGGGTCAGCACGGTTATGCACAAGAGTAGCAAACCTTGACCACAAATCCGGAGGGAGGAACCCTAAGGCAGTTGATGGTTATGTGTGGATTCCATTTCATCTTCTGGCATCTCCTGCAAACCCTTCTTGATTATAAACTTATGAACTTTGTCTTTACTTTGGATAAAACAGTAGGGTAGATAGGGGATTTGGACAAATCGCATTTCCTATATCAGCTGCCTACAGGCTAGACCCGAGTTATGTGGAAAACAACATTACGCAAAGGTGCAGATTCTTTTGAAATAGAAACTTAGGGACTGTCTGTAAAGGCAAGAGAGACAAGCGCACACTCAGAAGATGTCACAGTAAAACACTTGTCAATTGACTGTCTGTAAAGGCAAGAGAGACAAGCGCACACTCAGAAGTTGTCACAGTAAAACACTTGCCAAGTGACTGTCTGTAAAGGCAAGAGAGACAAGCGCACACTCAGAAGTTGTCACAGTAAAACACTTGCCAATTGACTGTCTGTAAAGGCAAGAGAGACAAGCACACACTCAGAAGTTGTCACAGTAAAACACTTGCCAAGTGACTGTCTGTAAAGGCAAGAGAGACAAGCACACACTCAGAAGATGTCACAGTAAAACACTTGCCAATTGACTGTCTGTAAAGGCAAGAGAGACAAGCGCACACTCAGAAGATGTCACAGTAAAACACTTGCCAATTGACTGTCTGTAAAGGCAAGAGAGACAAGCGCACACTCAGAAGATGTCACAGTAAAACACTTGCCAATTGACTGTCTGTAAAGACAAGAGAGACAAGCGCACACTTAGAAGATGTCACAGTAAAACACTTGCCAAGTGACAACCGTCTGTAGTCAGTGAAAAGGCCACATATGATGAGGTTGAAATTGACAAGTAATAAAAGATAGATTGAATAGACGAAGGAAATACATCTATCGGATATAAGTATGTATTATGAAGGTGTCAAGAGATTTGTATTCAAGGAACTACACCTATCAGATATAAGTATGTATTATGAAGGTGTCAAGAGATTTGTATTCAAGGAAATACATCTATCGGATATAAGTATGTATTATGAAGGTGTCAAGAGATTTGTATTCAAGGAAATACATAATCAAATGGAAAGCAGAGTATCATGGTTACTGACGTCACAGAACTAAGGGTAGACCTATAGGTGCTCAGTACTTCAACACAGATAGTACATATTGCCATTGGTTACTGGTTACTGACGTCACAGAACTAGAGGTAGACCTATAGGTGCTCAGTAGTTCAACACAGATACTGCATATTGCTAGCTCATTAGAACTGACTAAGTGGTTACATTCAGATAAAACACAGTCCGCCGCAACAAACTGAGACGCCATCTTGTCAACAAGCGGTACAAAGGAGCTTCCCATGATTGTGTCTATGGTACAAACATAATGATTTCTTCTTCTTCTTCTTCTTCTTCGTCAACACCCGATATCGACTACGTGTTAAACCACTCTGTGTGATTTGTATGTGATCTGAGTCTAAGAACGAGTGTACGTAGTGTCAGTTATGCGTCAAGTAGGTCAGCACATCCGATTTATGCGACGCTTTTTATTTACTAGGGTAGCTTCCTATGCCCCTACCTCAGTCACTTCTTACAACATGCCTTGTAGGTGGCAGTGTTACTATTCTTTGCTTTCCTTAGGGTCCCGGCAATCTTCTTCTTTTGTCGTTACACTGCTACCGGGTTGTTGCCCAGTGTCGTCACACTGCTACCGGGTTGTTGCCCAGTGTCGTTACACTGCTACCGGGTTGTTGCCCAGTGTCGTTACACTGCTACCGGGTTGTTGCCCAGTGTCGTTACACTGCTACCGGGTTGTTGTCCAGTGTCGTGGTTTTCTGTTTTTGTCTTGCGCTTTTCTGGTGGCTTGTGTGATTGTTATTTTTGCTCTTTCACAGGTTTCTGCTACGCTATCTAACCATCTTTTCCGTGGTCTTCCTCTTGCCTTCTTTCCCGATGTTCTGTTGTAGAAGACTCTGTATACTGTGGAGTTTGGATGCATTCTTATTAAGTGGCCAAACCGCGGCAATACACGAGCGTAATGATTTCTCAACGTCATTTACAAACGTGTTCAACGTATGAGAGATTTAGAAGATTGATATGGCATTACCATTGCAGGTCAACACTCATTTCGAAACAAAATGCTCATGTGAACTGAACGACGCGACCCAGATTCAAACCCACAGCATTCAGAACTCAAGACAAACATCTTAACCACTTCGGCACATAGAACCCCCCTCCCAAATGTCAAATGTATCAGTATTGCTAACCTAACTTTGAACTAAAGTATTGATTAACCCGCCGCTACAGTAATCATGAACATAAGTAACATGTCATGTCATATCTTAATTGTGAACTTTCTCCACCACATTGATTCACGTTAATTGTTCATTGATTTCATCCTGTATCAGCAGGACTCTGTATCATTAGCTACCTTAGTAAGGTTTCCTCCAGGACTTCCTCTCTTGCTTTTAATCTTATAGTTCTTTCTTTCTTGTCTTTAATCTTGTTTTGTCTCACAGCGTCAACATGATATTGATATTAATCAACATCAAACTGGCGTTTTGGGCCGTTGGAAGCTGCTGGATTTCTTGAGACGGAGATCGGAGCAGCTATGGAGGTGTCCTGAGTTGCTATGATGATAGTCCTTATTAACTGATCTTACGGAGATCGGAGCAGCTATGGAGGTGTCCTGAGTTGCTATGATGATAGTCCTTATTAACTGATCTTACGGAGATCGGAGCAGCTATGGAGGTGTCCTAAGTTGCTATGGTGATAGTCCTTATTAACTGATCTTACGGAGATCGGAGCAGCTATGGAGGTGTCATGAGTTGCTATGATGATAGTCCTTATTAACTGATCTTACGGAGATCGGAGCAGCTATGGAGGTGTCCTGAGTTGCTATGATGATAGTCCTTATTAACTGATCTTACGGAGATCGGAGCAGCTATGGAGGTGTCCTGAGTTGCTATGATGATAGTCCTTATTAACTGATCTTACGGAGATCGGAGCAGCTATGGAGGTGTCCTGAGTTGCTATGATGATAGTCCTTATTAACTGATCTTACGGAGATCGGAGCAGCTATGGAGGTGTCCTGAGTTGCTATGATGATAGTCCTTATTAACTGATCTTACGGAGATCGGAGCAGCTATGGAGGTGTCCTGAGTTGCTATGATGATAGTCCTTATTAACTGATCTTACGGAGATCGGAGCAGCTATGGAGGTGTCCTGAGTTGCTATGATGATAGTCCTTATTAACTGATCTTACGGAGATCGGAGCAGCTATGGAGGTGTCCTGAGTTGCTATGATGATAGTCCTTATTAACTGATCTTACGGAGATCGGAGCAGCTATGGAGGTGTCCTGAGTTGCTATGATGATAGTCCTTATTAACTGATCTTACGGAGATCGGAGCAGCTATGGAGGTGTCCTGAGTTGCTATGATGATAGTCCTCTGTAACTGATCTTACGGAGATCGGAGCAGCTATGGAGGTGTCCTGAGTTGCTATGATGATAGTCCTTATTAACTGATCTTACGGAGATCGGAGCAGCTATGGAGGTGTCCTGAGTTGCTATGATGATAGTCCTTATTAACTGATCTTACGGAGATCGGAGCAGCTATGGAGGTGTCCTGAGTTGCTATGATGATAGTCCTTATTAACTGATCTTACGGAGATCGGAGCAGCTATGGAGGTGTCCTGAGTTGCTATGATGATAGTCCTTATTAACTGATCTTACGGAGATCGGAGCAGCTATGGAGGTGTCCTGAGTTGCTATGATGATAGTCCTTATTAACTGATCTTACGGAGATCGGAGCAGCTATGGAGGTGTCCTGAGTTGCTATGATGATAGTCCTTATTAACTGATCTTACGGAGATCGGAGCAGCTATGGAGGTGTCCTGAGTTGCTATGATGATAGTCCTTATTAACTGATCTTACGGAGATCGGAGCAGCTATGGAGGTGTCCTGAGTTGCTATGATGATAGTCCTTATTAACTGATCTTACGGAGATCGGAGCAGCTATGGAGGTGTCCTGAGTTGCTATGATGATAGTCCTTATTAACTGATCTTACGGAGATCGGAGCAGCTATCGAGGTGTCCTGAGTTGCTATGATGATAGTCCTTATTAACTGATCTTACGGAGATCGGAGCAGCTATGGAGGTGTCCTGAGTTGCTATGATGATAGTCCTTATTAACTGATCTTACGGAGATCGGAGCAGCTATGGAGGTGTCCTGAGTTGCTATGATGATAGTCCTCTGTAACTGATCTTACGGAGATCGGAGCAGCTATGGAGGTGTCCTGAGTTGCTATGATGATAGTCCTTATTAACTGATCTTACGGAGATCGGAGCAGCTATGGAGGTGTCCTGAGTTGCTATGATGATAGTCCTTATATAACTGATCTTACGGAGATCGGAGCAGCTATGGAGGTGTCCTGAGTTGCTATGATGATAGTCCTTATTAACTGATCTTACGGAGATCGGAGCAGCTATCGAGGTGTCCTGAGTTGCTATGATGATAGTCCTTATTAACTGATCTTACGGAGATCGGAGCAGCTATGGAGGTGTCCTGAGTTGCTATGATGATAGTCCTTATTAACTGATCTTACGGAGATCGGAGCAGCTATGGAGGTGTCCTGAGTTGCTATGATGATAGTCCTCTGTAACTGATCTTACGGAGATCGGAGCAGCTATGGAGGTGTCCTGAGTTGCTATGATGATAGTCCTTATTAACTGATCTTACGGAGATCGGAGCAGCTATGGAGGTGTCCTGAGTTGCTATGATGATAGTCCTTATATAACTGATCTTACGGAGATCGGAGCAGCTATGGAGGTGTCCTGAGTTGCTATGATGATAGTCCTTATTAACTGATCTTCTTTTTCTTCTTCTCGTTTGCCCGCTATGAATGCAGGTGTGGTCAGGTCGTCCACTATGGCATTTCTGACTGATATTTACGTGAAGGCTTGCTTTCCTTTTCATCAGTGTCCCTCACCATTCAGGCGAGCCTTCTCCAACTTCAACTGAGAACCGAAGAAGGGATTTTTAGAGTGGGCTTTTGTGTGCGCTTCCTAAACAGTGTTTTTCCTCGTTTCTGTTATCTCTGAGGTCCACCTTTTGCGTGGACGGTCTTTTACATGATATCCACTGTATCGAAGTAACATTGTTCTGTGAGATGCACTTCTTCTTCTTCTTTTGTCGTCACACTGTTACCGAGTTGTTGTCCAGTGTTGTGGTTTTCTGTTTGTGTCTTGCGCTGTTCTGGTGACTTGGGTGACTCGTATTTATGCTTTTGTCTGGATTATGCTATGCCATCTAATCATCTTTTTCGTGGTCTTCCTCTCGCCTTCTTTCCTATAACAGAACATCAGGAAAGAAGGCGAGAGGAAGACCACGAAAGATGCACTTTCTGATGGTAATCTGCTTATTTGGCCGAACCATTTAATTTGTTGTTTCTTGATGAAGTCTAGTACTGATGTTGTACCCACTTTTTCCTGATGTCTTCATTTCTCAACCGGTCTCTTCTTGTTACACCCAGCATTCTGCGTAGACACTTCATCTCTGTCGTGACTAGTTTTCGTCTATCATTTGATGTCAGCGTCCAGGTTTGGCACTGATAGCATAATGTGAGGAGAAAGATTTTGTTGAACATTGCTCTTTTTGTGTTCATGGTGACATATTTGCTTTTTAAAATTTACGCCATTTGTAATATTATTTGTTTGGCTATACTGCATCTGTTGAATTTCGTTAGTTATTCTTTCGTTTGCTGAAAACCAACGCCACAGGCGGACGTTGTAATTGTCAGATATTCAAATGAATTACATGTAAGAATTGATTGATAGGACCATCATCATTGCACTTCGGTGAGTTACCACATGTGCTCCGATCTCTTTCTTACACAGGAAGATCTCAGCTGCAGGGCCTGTACTCCGTAGCATTTTTAAACTCGTGTAATGAATTTTGCACGGGCAGCGGCTCTCCAGCCTGCTCTTCTCGATTTTGAACTGTCAAGGTTTCTTTTACGTGCTCAAATTGAACACAAGACCTACGTTTTATCGTCCGTCTCCGATAGGACTAGGAACTCGACCTCACCTACACTGAGATCAGGGATCTATGGAAAAAATATGCAGATGGCTCCACGAGGGAACGAACCTGGTACCTCGGGCACGAGAGGGGAACACTTAATCTCTACGCCACCGAGACTCCTATGTAAGAATTAATACATCATCCGTGTTACTGTCCAGTCTAACCAGTCATTGGTCATTGGGGAAAGGGGTGTCTGACTGACTCGTGCTTGTTTGAGAAACACTAATGTATAGAAAATGTTCTGTTGAATGTCAGGTTCCATATGGTTTTAGAATAGATCGATATTAGTTTTGAACGGCTTGTGTTTTGTAATCCTGAAGACGAGTGATAGTATCGCAAGTCCCTATGGTGGGAGGATGATGCCCCAGTATTGGGTTCTCATTCTGCGTTGTGGCTGTCATGGTATGGTTCACTCTACTACAGTAGTGATGCATAATGGCGATATGTTGCTATATTCAGTTCAAGCCTAGCTCTGGCACTCGAGAATTTTAAAAAAAATGCTTAAATTAACAAATCTGTGTGCTTGTTGAAAACAGACGGCGAAACAGAAATCATAACTGATTTGCGTGAAGTGTTATGAAAACAGACAGCGAAACAGAAATCATAACTGAATTGCGTGAAGTGTTATGAAAACAGACAGCGAAACAGAAATCATAACTGAATTGCGTGAAGTGTTATGAAAACAGACAGCGAAGCAGAAATCATAACTGAATTGCGTGAAGTGTTATGAACCGGGCTGAGGAATAGGCTAGTATAACAAATAAGGAGTTAATTCGTATGTTCATGTTTGTTGGTCAACACGCCCTGATTACCATCATCATCATCGTCACTATCATCATCACCATCATCATCATCATCATCACTACCATCATCATCACCATCATCATCAAGACCATCATCGTCACTATCATCACCATCATCATCATCAAGACATCATCATCATCAAGACCATCATCGTCATCAAGACCATCATTCGTCACCATTTCATCATACACCTCATCTACATCATCATCATCATCACAGACCATCATCGTCACTATCATCATCATCATCATCATTACAAGACCATCATCGTCACTACATCATCATCACACCATCATCACTCATCATCATCATCATCAGACATTATCATCTCACATCATCATCATCACATCATCACATCAGCCATTCATCACTATCATCAAGCACTCATCATCGCACTATGTCATCACCATCATCTACCATCATCATCACATAATGCATCTCATCATCATCACTCATCATCGACATATCTACATCATCATACTATCATCATCATCATCACAACATCTTACATCATCATCATCACCATCATTCATCATATCATCATAGACCATCATTACTATCATGACCATTCATCATCGTCACCATCTCATCATCACACTCATCATCATCACATAATCGACATCTATCATTCACATCAAACTTATATCATCATCATCATCATCAAGACCATCATCGTCACCATCATCATCAACTTCATCATCATCATCATCATCAAAGACCATCATCGTACTACATCACATCATCATCACCATCATCACATCATCATCAATTCAATGCCACTCATCTATCATCTACCATAATCAATTCACATCATCATCATCAATAATAGACATCACCATTCATCCATCACTATACATCTCACATCATCACATCATCATCATCATCATCATCATCACATCAGACCATCATCGCACTATCATCACATCATCATCATCAAGACATCATCGTCACCATCATCATCAACTTCATCATCATCATCATCTAAGACCATCATCGTCACTACATCATCACCATCATCATCATCATAAACTCATCATTCACCATACATCATCGTACATCATCATAACTACATCATCTCTCTCACCATCATCATCATCATCACCATCATCATCATCAACATCATCATCATCATCGTCACCATCATCATCATCACCATCATCATCAAGACCATCATCGTCACTATCATCATCATCATCACATCAGACCATCATCATTCATCAAGACCATCATCTCATCAAGACCATCATCGTCACCATCATTTCATTCATCCATCATCATCACATTCATCACTCATTCAAGACCATCATCGTCACTATCATCATCATCATCATCATAAGACCATCATCGTCACTCATCATCATCACTTCATCATCATCATCAAGACCATCATCGTCACTATCATCACCATCATCATCATCAACCATCATCTACATACATCTCAATCATCACTGTTCCATCATTCACTCACTCATCATCATCATCACCATCATCATTCACCATCATCATCATCACCATCATCATCAACCATCATATGCACTATCATACCATCATCATCATCACCATCATCATCATCATGACATCATCGTCATCAATACATCATCGTCACCATCATCATCACATATCATCATCATCATCATCAGACCATCATCGTCACTACATCATCATCATCATCATCATCAAGACCATCATCGTCACTCATCATCATATATCATACATACAATCATTCATCATCTATACCATATCATCATATAGACTCATCACTTCATCACCATCATCATCATCACCATCATTACTATCATATCATCAAGACCATCATCATCATCATCATCATCACATCATCATCATCATATACATCAAGACCATCATCGTCACTATCATCACCATCATCATCATCAAGACCATCATCGTCACCATCATCATCAACTTCATCATCATCATCATCATCAAGACCATCATCGTCACTATCATCACCATCATCATCATCAAAACCATCATCGTCACCATCATCATCGTCACCATCATCATCATCGTCTCACCATCATCTATCATCAATCACATCAATCATCATCACCATCATCATCGTCACATCATCATCATCACATCATCATCAATACATCATCGTCACATCATCACCATCATCATCATACCATATCACTCATCATCAATACCATCATCTCATTCTAAGCACTCCATCATCTCACCATCATCATCACCATCATCATCACATCACATCATCATCATATATCAGACCATCATCGTCACTATCATCATCATCATCATCATCATATAGACATCATCGTACCATCATCATCAATTCAATCATCATCATCATCATCAAGATCATCATCGTCACTACATCATATCATCACCATATCATCATCATCATCATCATAGACCATCATCGTCACTATCATCACATCATATCATCAAGACATCATTCATCACTCATCACACTACATCAACATCATCACATCACATCATCATCATCATCATCATCACATCATCATCAAGACCATCATCGTCACTATCATATCACCATCATCATCATCAGCACCATCATCGTCACCATCATCATCAACTTCATCATCATACATCATATCAAGACCATCATCGTCACTATCATCACCATCATCATCATCAAACCATCATCGTCTACCATCATCATCGTCACCATCATCATCATCGTTCTCCACCATCTATCATCATCATCACTCATCATCATCATCACTCAATCTTATCACACCATTCATCACCATCATCATCATCATCATCATCAATCATCATCATCATCATCATCATCATCATCATCAAAACCATCATCATCATCATCATCATCATCATCATCATCATCATCATCACATCATCATCTATCTACCATCATCACCATCATCATACATACAATCATCATCATCATACATCATCTCACATCATCATATCACTCATCATCATCATCATCATCATCAAGACCATCATCTCACATCATCACATCACTCATCATCTATCAAGACCATCATGTCACATCATCACATCATCATCTCACATCATCATACATATCACACGACTCATCATCGTCACCATCATCATACATATCCATCAATCATCATATACAACATCATCGTACATCACTACCATTCATACATTATACATTCATCATCATACACACCATCATCATACTATTCATCAATCTCATCATCACATCATACCATCATCATCATACGCATCTATCATCGTCACTATCATCACATCATCATCATCGACCATCATCTCACATCATCATCATCACATCATCATCATAACGACATCATCGTCACTCATCATCACCATCATCATCATCAAAGACCATCATCGTCACCATCATCATCTACCATATCATCATCGTCACCATCATCATCATCACATCATCATCATACCATCATCATCATCATCGTCACCATCACATCATCACTCATCATCATAACCATCATCTACTATCATCACCATCATCATCATCAAGACCATCATCATCATCATAACATCATCTCATCAGACATCATCAGTCACATCATCATCACATCATCATCATCACGACCATCATCGTCACTATCATCATATCATCATCAGACATCATCTCACCATCATCACATCATCTATCATCACATCTACTACCATACATTACATATACATCACATCATCATCATCATATCATCATCACTCACATATACCATCATCATACATATACCATCATATCATCATCATCATCATCATCATCATAACATCATTCATATCAATACATCATCATACATCACCATCATTCACTCATATTCACATCACATCATCATACATCATCAACCATCATCGCACTATCATCATCATCATCTATCATCAAGATCATCATCGTCACATCATCATCATACACATCACACATCATCATCACACATCATCGTCATACCATCATATCATCATCATCATCAGCATCATCGTACATATCACATCATCATATCAGACCACAATTCCATCATCATCTACCATCATATCATCACATCAAGACATCATATCATCATCACATAACATCATATCATCATAGACATCATGTCACTATCATACATCATCATCAAGACTATCGTCACATATCATCAACTTCACATCATCATCATACATCACACATCGTCATACATACATCATCATCACAACCATCATCGTCACTATCATCATCGTACACATATCATGTTCACATCACAATACATCTATCATCACTATCAGACCATCATACCTATCATAACTCATCACTATCATACATATACATGATCACATAACTATAACCATATCGTCACCATCATCATACTATATATCATACATATGACATCATCGTACTATCATATCATATCAATATCATAGCACATATCTACTCATCATATAATTATATATACATACTATACAATCAATGTACCATATCATAAACCATATCATCACTATCGACATTATGTCATGTACATATCATATATATAAGACTATCTGTTCACTATGCATACATTCTAATGATATAGAGTTATATACTATCATCACATCTAATGTACATCATTATCATATAAACATCATCATATTATCAAAACATACATATGATCACTAACATCACCATCATATATAAGACCATCATCGTCACATCATTAACTTTCATATATCATCATCAGACTATCATCGTCACTACTATCACCATCATCATATCAAAACCATCATCGTCACCATCATCATCGTCACCATCATCATATCGTTCACCATCATCATCATCATCACCATCATCATCATCGCAACTTCATCACCACCATCATCACCATCATCATCATCATCATCATCATCAACTTCATCATCATCATCACCATCATCATCAAAACCATCATCGTCACCATCATCACCACCATTATCATCACCATTATCATCATCGTCACCATCATCATCACCATCATCATCATCACCACCATTATCACCACCATCATCATCTTCAATCATCATCGTCGCTGTCGTTGTTTAATTAAAAAATAACAACCGTAAGTCGAAACAAGAACAGTAAAGCTCCTGAATATCATCAGCATCGTTATGCCCGAGTGGTTACCGGGCCCAAATTTGGGGTGTAAAGGATAGAACCACTGTTACCTGCCACACATGTCGTAAGAGGAGACTAAGGAGGTTTGGATGAAATCGAATGCACATGTCCTAAACGTGTAGAAGTCTGCGTTTAGGGGCATACCAAACCAATGTGCAACGTATACACGTTCTTGGCAAAAACATATCACAAAGAGTGATTACAATTGGTCGTAAAGAACGAACGCAAAGAAGAAGATCAGCATCATCGTCGTCGTCGTTATTTTCTGTTTGGTTAGGTCGTATAACAGACTTTCTCTCGTGACTTCCAGTTTCTTATTCTTGTTTGTATTGAAGAAAAAGTCAAATAGTAACCTAACATCTGTCTTGTAACATCTCTGACAGTAATAACAACAAACAAAATACTGATTGCAATTCCGATCAAGTGGATTATTTCCAAACAAATGTAGTATATTTGATATTCTGACATAGGTAAGCTAGACATGAATTGATATGATCTTGTGTTACATTTGTTGTCTCTCTTATCTATTTCATCTTTCATGACAAATCTTCATTTAAAATTAAACACAATAAATACAGCGTTAAATATTTTAAACTGGTTTTTTGTGTGCACAGTCCCGCCGCCGACGACTTCAAGCAACAATGTTTAAATTAGCAATTATAACTTGTGTGTACAGTAATCTGATGTTGAATCTAAAAATGTTTAAATATGACGGATTGGCTTGATTGCACTGAGCCCCTCCCCTCCCACCCTCAGCTAAAGATGAGATTAATGATGTATGCACGGAGAAAATATGATGACACTTGAGGTTTATGCATTCTTGCATTGATTAAAACATGTTTTTGGCTGTTCACTCTACTATTATTTATGCGGGCGGGGTTAGGTTTTAATGTTCTAACTATGCATTGGGCGCATCAGAACTATTTTCTTCAGCGATCTCAGGGCATGCGCTTAATCCACTGTGGACCACAAGCTGTGTACAGTCTGCTTCAGGTCTGTCAGGTTTCATTATAGCTTACTTTTAAGGGACGCCCTAGGGAGACCCTGAAACGAACTTTGCTGAGAGATGCAAGAAATCTCGCTCTCAATTCCATGGATGAGATTTAGCGAGTTGTCCAGGATAGAGCGGTGTGGAGAAATTGCTTACAAGCCATATGTAAAGTATAACGATACGAGGGGAATTATTATTATT
Organism: Arion vulgaris; assembly: GCA_020796225.1. NCBI lineage: Eukaryota > Metazoa > Mollusca > Gastropoda > Stylommatophora > Arionidae > Arion > Arion vulgaris. The sequence goes on along the minus strand of CM036771.1, from coordinate 6,255,240 downwards.
ATAGTTTTAAGATCGACTGATGGGGCCACATGCTGCTTCTCAGTTCACACAGGAGAGGACAGTCTTGCAAGACATGCTTCTGTGTATGTTCCGCCTGTTGATACTGGCAAACATATGTTATTCCTAGTTTATATAAGTGTCTGTTGAGTTTGAAGCAAAGTGTCCGGTACGTAGGCGAAATATAATGGCTGTTCTGCTGAGGTCTTTGAAGTGAAGTGTCCGGTACATCGGCAAAATATAATGGCTGTTCTGCTGAGGTCTTTGAAGTGAAGTGTCTGGTACATCGGCGAAATATAATGGCTGTTCTGCTGAGGTCTTTGAAGTGAAGTGTCTGGTACATCGGCGAAATATAATGGCTGTTCTGCTGAGGTCTTTGAAGTAAAGTATCTGGTACATCGGCGAAATATAATGGCTGTTCTGCTGAGGTCTTTGAAGTATTTTCCATAATCATATCCAGTGTTTGTCTTCCAGTCTACTGCAGATTTTCTCATAATCATATCCAGTGTTTGTCTTCCAGTCTACTGCAGATTTTCTCATAATCATATCCAGTGTTTGTCTTCCAGTCTACTACAGATTTTCTCATAATCATATCCAGTGTTTGTCTTCCAGTCTACTGCAGATTTTCTCGTTGTGTGGGTTTTGACATCTCGGAAAGACAGTGGTTGATACACTTGGTCTTCGGCACTGCCTTTCTTAGCCAAGACATCCACACTCTCATTGCTTGCAATGCCGAACTGAGTTGTGATCCACTGCAAGTGAATTTCCCCCGTTTTTGACAGCTAAGTAAGTTCTCTTTATTGATTCTTTACCGTGCTATCAGCACGTTTATCATCCAAGGCTTGTGCAGCTGATCAGTTCTATCAGGACTATCATCATAGCACTCATATGTCCATGGGTGCTCCGATCATTGCCTCGACAAATCCAGTTTTGTCCAGCAGCCCAACAGTTCAGTGAAAGAAACATGTCCCTATACAAACCACCATCTTGCACACGCATTCAATACATAAGGTAGCCGCCAGAGTGCTGACATCAATCATCTACCACTTAAATTTGCAATTCATTTCGAAGGAAACAGCCGTCACGACACACCTCCCTCCCCCAAAGCAGTCCGCACAAGCATTACTTGAGATGCTTGATCGCAAGATCGACGGCACCAGCTGTCCGCCAGTAACTAGGTGTCCGCCAGTAACTAGCTGTCCGCCAGTAACTAGGTGTCTGCCAGTAACTAGCTGTCCGCCAGTAACTAGGTGTCTGCCAGTAACTAGCTGTCCGCCAGTAACTAGCTGTCCACCAGTAACTAGCTGTCCGCCAGTAACTAGGTGTCTGCCAGTTTGAATATGCAGTTCACAATACAACCACCTGGTTTCCTGATATCCCACAGTAAATTGAGATCGTAACGTGCATCATCTTTCTGACGACATGCATGTTCGGTTTTCCATGTATTCTTATATCTTCTTCACGTCTATAGAAGTTTCTAACCTCCAGAGGCTTACGTAGATATACTGTCCTGGGCATGCGGGTGTTTACGGTAATGAGAGAGCAGACAGGCTTGCATCAACAGCATCGATTGTTGGGGAGTTGAAGATGGATAAGGGGATATTCTTCGATCTCTTCCCGACTGTCTGTTGGATGGGATACTAAAATCAATGTTGAATCGATCAAGCGATTTAGGCAGTTTGGAGTTATCCGTTGTAAAAGTCGAACTGGATGCATGAGAGGCAGAGTGAGAGGTGTGTTTAATCAGCGTGCCACGGGAACCATCAGTATGCATACTCTTCGATATCTGTTGGGGAGACTGATGGGGTCTGCCCGGAGTGCAATGACGTCAGTTTAGTAAACAATAACCAATAACTCCTCACATAACTCCTCACATGTCTCATGATAGTATTTTACCTTTGTACCGGACAGTGGTAATTTCCCCCGCCCCTCCTTCCGCAACTTTACATACCTTTTTTGTCAGTTTATCAGACTCCTATATGCCTCAGTTTATCAGACTCCTATATGCCTCAGTTTATCAGACTCCTATATGCCTCAGTTTATCAGACTCCTATATGCCTCAGTTTATCGGACTCCTATATGCCTCAGTTTATCAGACTCCTATATGCCTCAGTTTATCAGACTCCTATATGCCTCAGTTTATCAGACTCCTATATGCCTCAGTTTATCAGACTCCTATATGCCTCAGTTTATCAGACTCCTATATGCCTCAGTTTATCAGACTCCTATATGCCTCAGTTTATCGGACTCCTATATGCCTCAGTTTATCGGACTCCAATATGCCTCAGTTTATCAGACTCCTATATGCCTCAGTTTATCAGACTCCTATATGCCTCAGTTTATCGGACTCCAATATGCCTCAGTTTATCGGACTCCTATATGCCTCAGTTTATCAGACTCCTATATGCCTCAGTTTATCGGACTCCTATATGCCTCAGTTTATCGAACTCCTATATGCCTCAGTTTATCAGACTCCAATATGCCTCAGTTTATCGGACTCCTATATGCCTCAGTTTATCAGACTCCAATATGCCTCAGTTTATCAGACTCCTATATGCCTCAGTTTATCAGACTCCTATATGCCTCAGTTTATCAGACTCCTATATGCCTCAGTTTATCAGACTCCTATATGCCTCAGTTTATCAGACTCCTATATGCCTCAGTTTATCAGACTCCTATATGCCTCAGTTTATCAGACTCCTATATGCCTCAGTTTATCAGACTCCTATATGCCTCAGTTTATCAGACTCCTATATGCCTCAGTTTATCAGACTCCTATATGCCTCAGTTTATCGGTCTCCAATATGCCTCAGTTTATCAGACTCCTATATGCCTCAGTTTATCGGACTCCTATATGCCTCAGTTTATCAGTCTCCTATATGCCTCAGTTTATCAGACTCCTATATGCCTCAGTTTATCGGACTCCTATATGCCTCAGTTTATCAGACTCCTATATGCCTCAGTTTATCAGACTCCTATATGCCTCAGTTTATCAGACTCCTATATGCCTCAGTTTATCAGACTCCTATATGCCTCAGTTTATCGGACTCCTATATGCCTCAGTTTATCAGACTCCTATATGCCTCAGTTTATCAGACTCCCATATGCCTCAGTTTATCGGACTCCTATATGCCTCAGTTTATCAGACTCCTATATGCCTCAGTTTATCAGACTCCTATATGCCTCAGTTTATCAGACTCCTATATGCCTCAGTTTATCAGACTCCTATATGCCTCAGTTTATCAGACTCCTATATGCCTCAGTTTATCAGACTCCCATATGCCTCAGTTTATCAGACTCCTATATGCCTCAGTTTATCAGACTCCTATATGCCTCAGTTTATCAGACTCCTATGTGCCTCAGTTTATCGGACTCCTATATGCCTCAGTTTATCAGACTCCAATATTACTCAGTTTATCGGACTCCTATATGCCTCAGTTTATCAGACTCCAATATGCCTCAGTTTATCAGACTCCTATATGCCTCAGTTTATCGAACTCCTATATGCCTCAGTTTATCAGACTCCAATATGCCTCAGTTTATCGGACTCCTATATGCCTCAGTTTATCGAACTCCTATATGCCTCAGTTTATCGGACTCCTATATGCCTCAGTTTATCGGACTCCTATATGCCTCAGTTTATCAGACTCCTATATGCCTCAGTTTATGCCAGGAATTTAGCAATGGTCAAACATATGAAAACAAAGTACTGTAGTTTTAACAAGTACACAAAAACACTACAATATACAGTGACGTTTCAACCAAAAGGTCTTTATCAAGTAAAGTATACAACAGAAGTGAAGATATTCAGACTTCCTTCCTATATGACAGACATAGAAGTGAAGACATTCAGACTTCCTTCCTATATGACAGACATAGAAGTGAAGACATTCAGACTTCCTTCCTATATGACAGACATAGAAGTGAAGACATTCAGACTTCCTTCCTATATGGCAGACATAGAAGTGAAGACATTCAGACTTCCTTCCTGTATGACAGACATAGAAGTGAAGACATTCAGACTTCCTTCCTATATGACAGACATAGAAGTGAAGACATTCAGACTTCCTTCCTATATGACAGACATAGAAGTGAAGACATTCAGACTTCCTTCCTATATGACAGACACAGAAGTGAAGACATTCAGACTTCCTTCCTATATGGCAGACATAGAAGTGAAGACATTCAGACTTCCTTCCTATATGGCAGACACAGAAGTGAAGACATTCAGACTTCCTTCCTATATGGCAGACATAACATATACAGTTATATAATAAATCCATAACGATCATAAAATCCTGTAGGATAGGTAAAACGTGGAGGGAATTGGAAGGGATGGCAAGAGAGAGGAAGAGCTGGAAGTAGTTTGTTGAAGACCTGTGCTCCGTTGGGAGTTGAAAGGTGAAGAGAGATCCTAAAATGAAAATATGTGAAAATAGAAATTTAGCAGTGAGTTAAGAATTCACTGTAATACAACAGTATCTATTAGCTTGATGGAAAATATAAATTTAGCAGTGAGTTAAGAATTCACTGTAATACAACAGTATCTATTAGCTTGATGGAAAATATAAATTTAGCAGTGAGTTCAGAATTCACTGTAATACAACAGTATCTATTAGCTTGATGGAAAATATAAATTTAGCAGTGAGTTAAGAATTCACTGTAATACAACAGTATCTATTAGCTTGATGGAAAATAGAAATTTAGCAGTGAGTTCAGAATTCACTGTAATACAACAGTATCTAGTGAGTTAAGAATTCACTGTAATACAACAGTATCTATTAGCTTGATGGAAAATAGAAATTTAGCAGTGAGTTCAGAATTCACTGTAATACAACAGTATCTATTAGCTTGATGGAAAATAGAAATTTAGCAGTGAGTTCAGAATTCACTGTAATACAACAGTATCTATTAGCTTGTTGGAAAATAGAAATTTAGCAGTGAGTTCAGAATTCACTGTAATATAACAGTATCTATTAGCTTGATGGAAAATATAAATTTAGCAGTGAGTTAAGAATTCACTGTAATATAACAGTATCTATTAGCTTGATGGAAAAGCCGCCCGTATAGTGTCAGGGCCCACAAGGGAAGAAAAGAATAGTACCACTACGACCTACAAGGCATGTCATAAGAGGCGACTGATGTAGGACCTAGGAAAACTACCTAGTAAATAAAAAGCATCGCATAAATAGGATGTACTGGCCTACATGTAGGCGCATAACTGGCACAACGTACAGTTGCTCTTAGGCTCAGATTACATAAAAATCCCACAGAGTGGTTAACAAGTGGTCGATATGGAGCGTTGAAGAAGAAGAAGAAGAAGAAGCTGGGAAAGCACGTGAAGTGTTTGATTTTGTGTTGTAACGTCTAGCTATTCTTGAAACCGCTGTGATATCACCACTGATAACACATCCCCACGAAAACACTGTGTCTTTCTCTTCTTGCCCATTTTATTAGATTTTGTTTGCTGCAGTTTTCAAAGCATATTTTTTCTTTCTTGCAATTACCAGCTACATTTCTGTGCGAAAGTTGAATACTCCTATCTTTAGCATATTTCAGTTAATGTGATTCACTTGAAGTTAGTGTGACCCTCAGATATTCAGCAACTGATTTATGCATTGTTTTTTGTTTTCTTTCGGAGTTTTTTGTCTTGTTTGCGTCTTGTAACAGACTTTCTGTCGCGACTACGGTTTCTTCTGCCTATTGTTTTTATTTGTGGAAACTGACATTTAACAAGACATCTGGTTTTTGTTCTTATTTGACGTGTCGGATTTAGGAGAAAATAGAAATGAAGAAACAAATAATCATCAAATTTTGCTGAGCAGAATTTTGACACTCTAGCAGTCTTTCGCAGCTTTTCTCTCTCTCTCTCTCTCTCCATCTCTCTCTCTCTCATAGGCCTGATGTTCCGCCTCTGTATCTGCCATGCTCAAATCACCAGTTACATCCTACTTCTTCTTTAAACACTACATATCGACTACTTGTTAACCCACTCTTTGTGATTTGTATGTGATCTGAGCCTAACAGCGATTGTACGTTGTGTCAGGTATGCGCCTACAAGTAGGACAGCACATTTGATTTCTACGACGCTTTTTATTTACTAAGGTACTTGTCCTCGGCTCCTACCTCAATCGCCTCATACGACATGCCTTGTAGGTCGCTGTGTTACTATTCTTTGCTCCTTGCGAGTCCCTGCAATACACCGGCTAGTTACATCCTGAATCCATCTTCTCCGTGGTCTTCCTCTTCTCTTCGCAGTGATGCCTCCTTCCATGCTGGTATTCCCGAACCCTTCATGTCTTTATATATATACACAATACTCCAGTTTTCTCATTCTTATTTGTAGCATCATCCAGTTTGCTCATTCTTATCTGCAGCATCATCCAGTTTTCTTATTTGTAGCATCATCCAGTTTTCTCATTCTTATCTGTAGCATCATCCAGTTTTCTCATTCTTATCTGTAGCATCATCCAGTTTTCTCATTCTTATCTGTAGCATCATCCAGTTTTCTCATTCTTATCTGCAGTATCATCCAGTTTTCTCATTCTTATCTGTAGCATCATCCAGTTTTCTTATTTGTAGTATCATCCAGTTTTCTCATTCTTATCTGCAGCATCATCCAGTTTTCTCATTCTTATTTGTAGCATCATCCAGTTTTCTCATTCTTATCTGTAGCATCATCCAGTTTTCTCATTCTTGTCTGCAGCATCATCCAGTTTGCTCATTCTTATCTATAGCATCAGCCAGTTTTCTCATTCTTATCTGTAGCATCATCCAGTTTTCTCATTCTTATCTGCAGCATCATCCAGTTTTCTTATTTGTAGCATCATCCAGTTTTCTCATTCTTATCTGCAGCATCATCCAGTTTTCTCATTCTTATCTGCAGCATCATCCAGTTTTCTCATTCTTATCTGTAGCATCATCCAGTTTTCTCATTCTTATCTGCAGCATCATCCAGTTTTCTTATTTGTAGTATCATCCAGTTTTCTCATTCTTATCTGCAGCATCATCCAGTTTGCTCATTCTTATCTATAGCATCAGCCAGTTTTCTCATTCTTATCTGCAGCATCATCCAGTTTTCTTATTTGTAGTATCATCCAGTTTTCTCATTCTTATCTGCAGCATCATCCAGTTTTCTCATTCTTATCTGCAGCATCATCCAGTTTTCTCATTCTTATCTGCAGTATCATCCAGTTTTCTCATTCTTATCTGCAGCATCATCCAGTTTTCTCATTCTTATCTGCAGTATCATCCAGTTTTCTCATTCTTATCTGCAGCACCATCCAGTTTTCTCATTCTTATCTGCAGCATCGTCCAGTTTTCTCATTCTTATCTGTAGCATCATCCAGTTTTCTCATTCTTATTTGTAGCACCATCCAGTTTTCTCATTCTTATCTGTAGCATCAGCCAGTTTTCTCATTCTTATCTGCAGCATCATCCAGTTTTCTCATTCTTATCTACAGCATCATCCAGTTTTCTTATTTGTAGCATCATCCAGTTTTCTCATTCTTATCTGTAGCATCATCCAGTTTTCTCATTCTTATCTGTAGCATCATCCAGTTTTCTCATTCTTATCTGTAGCATCATCCAGTTTTCTCATTCTTATCTGCAGTATCATCCAGTTTTCTCATTCTTATCTGCAGCATCATCCAGTTTTCTTATTTGTAGTATCATCCAGTTTTCTCATTCTTATCTGCAGCATCATCCAGTTTTCTCATTCTTATTTGTAGCATCATCCAGTTTTCTCATTCTTATCTGTAGCATCATCCAGTTTTCTCATTCTTGTCTGCAGCATCATCCAGTTTGCTCATTCTTATCTATAGCATCAGCCAGTTTTCTCATTCTTATCTGTCGCATCATCCAGTTTTCTCATTCTTATCTGCAGCATCATCCAGTTTTCTTATTTGTAGCATCATCCAGTTTTCTCATTCTTATCTGCAGCATCATCCAGTTTTCTCATTCTTATCTGCAGCATCATCCAGTTTTCTCATTCTTATCTGTAGCATCATCCAGTTTTCTCATTCTTATCTGCAGCATCATCCAGTTTTCTTATTTGTAGTATCATCCAGTTTTCTCATTCTTATCTGCAGCATCATCCAGTTTTCTCATTCTTATCTGCAGTATCATCCAGTTTTCTCATTCTTATCTGCAGCATCATCCAGTTTTCTCATTCTTATCTGCAGCATCATCCAGTTTTCTCATTATTATCTGTAGCATCATCCAGTTTTCTCATTCTTATCTGTAGCACCATCCAGTTTTCTCATTCTTATCTGCAGCATCGTCCAGTTTTCTCATTCTTATCTGTAGCATCATCCAGTTTTCTCATTCTTATTTGTAGCACCATCCAGTTTTCTCATTCTTATCTGTAGCATCAGCCAGTTTTCTCATTCTTATCTGCAGCATCACCCAGTTTTCTCATTCTTATCTGCAGTATCATCCAGTTTTCTCATTCTTATCTGCAGCATCATCCAGTTTTCTCATTCTTATCTGCAGTATCATCCAGTTTTTTCATTCTTATCTGCAGCATCATCCAGTTGTCTTTAATTTTGAGCTTTTTCTGTATAGATCTATTTATTCTCTTCTCTGTCCATGATTGTTCTCTTCTCTGTCCATGATTGTTCTCTTCTCTGTTCATGATTGTTCTCTTCGCTGTCTATGATTGTTCTCTTCTCTGTCCATGATTGTTATCTTCTGTTCCATGATTGTTATCTTCTGTGTCCATGATTGTTATCTTCGCTGTCTATGATTGTTATCTTCTCTGTCCATGATTGTTATCTTCTCTGTCCATGATTGTTATCTTCTCTGTCTATGATTGTTATCTTCTCTGTCTATGATTGTTATCTTCTCTGTCTATGATTGTTATCTTCTCTGTCTATGATTGTTATCTTCTCTGTCTATGATTGTTATCTTCTCTGTCTATGATTGTTATCTTCTCTGTCTATGATTGTTATCTTCTCTGTCTATGATTGTTATCTTCTCTGTCTATGATTGTTATCTTCTCTGTCTATGATTGTTATCTTCTCTGTCTATGATATACCCAGGAAATAATGACTACAGGGAATACCCCAAAAAAATATATATATATTTCGGACACTTAACCCTTTCACTGCTACATACTTTCCGAAGGCTGAGCTAAAAATATATACTCTGTGTTTCTAGGTCACAAACGTGAATGTACGCATATAGCAGTGACAGTAGCAATAGTATAACGTGTTAATACGTCTTTAGCCCACAGAGGAGAGATAATAACAGACGTGTTAATGCATTTTAGAAGTGAATGGGAAAAACGTACATATACGTCCTTAGCAGCTAAAGGGTTAAAGAGACCTGACACGTTGATCACAACTATATTTCTTATTAGAGGGGAAAGTTAAAGTATGACGAGCAAGAGGAAGACGGAGACACAAGTGGGAAGGAACCATTAAGAGTTAGATAAATTATGGATGGAAATAGAGGATGCTGGAGGTCAGTTTCAGACAGTCGATGTGAAAACGCATCTGATGATGATGATTTGGTCTCATCATGACTTTTATTATATGCTCTCTGCATGGAGTTGCGGCCAGATATGTAGGTGTGTAGATGGTTAAGGATGCCCTTGTTTAGATGTTGATGTTCTTGTGTGGTGATGATGTCCACGTGTAGATGTTGATGTTCTTGTGTGGTGATGATGTCCACGTGTAGATGTTGATGTTCTTGTGTGGTGATGATGTCTACGTGTAAATGTCGATGTTCTTGTGTGGTGATGATGTCCACGTGTAGATGTTAATGTTCTTGTGTGGTGATGATGTCCACGTGTAGATGTTAATGTTCTTGTGTGGTGATGATGTCCACGTGTAGATGTTGATGTTCTTGTGTGGTGATGATGTCTACGTGTAAATGTCGATGGTGTTGTTATATGAGGGTCCTGTGCGTACAGGTAATGTGCTAACCTCTAGCTCCATAGGTACTCGGTTGCTTTCCTGCGTCGTGTGATCGGAATTATTTTCTCAGAGATCCCTGATCTCAGTGTAGGTGGGATCGTGTTCCTAGCCCTATCGGAGACGAACGATAAATCGTAGGCCTCGTGTTCAATGTGAGCACGCAAAAGAACATTTGGCAGTTCCAAATCGAGAAGAAGAGATTGGATAGTGGCTGTCTGGGGAAAATTTGTGGTTTTTTTAAAGTTAAAAGATAAAATGTCTGCAAAATATATCATCACCATCTTCAAAATTGTATCGGGGTACTTGCCGGTGCTACGGAGTTCGTACACTGCTCTTGAGATCTTCCTGTGTAAGAAAGAGATCGGAACATATATGGTTACTCACCGAAGTGCACTAATGATGGTGCTACCAAATAAATCAATGAATCATTCAATCAATCAATCATTCATTCATTCAATCATTCATTCAATCAATGAATCATTCATTCAATCATTCATTCAATCAATCAATCAATCAATCAATCAAGCTGTTGTTCCGATGCGTGACAGTAAATGAACACAATACCTAGATTTGTTTTGAAAACACCATTTTTATTGTGGAAGCCAACATCATGCTTTGCAGCCACACACACCCACCCACCCACCCAGAATGTTATCACCGTTATAGAAGCCTTGTCTAACCCACAAACCAGTGCTCTATTCCGGAAGCTTCCAGCACCGAAGTATTGATTTAGAAAGCTTGCCTTGTCTTTCCAGTCATTCTTGCTATCTCACGCTGTCTGTCTTGTTATCCAGTCTCTCATTTCTCTCTCTCTCTCTCTCTCTCTCTCTCCTACCTGATGCATGGGATCATCTAACGCCTGTTACTTTGATGCCATTATCTTGTGGTTGCTTTGCATGAAATTATCTTTGATTACCTTAATGAAGTTATCTTTCATGATTTATTGATGGCGTATTAATGATTTGTTTCACATATCAATTATCAGCTGGTTTTGCAATTGCTTTTACTATCGTAACGTTGCGTCCCTAACCAAGATATGCTGATTGCTAATTCTATCAAACACCCAGCGGCGGATATTTCTAACACGAGCTTGATATATTCAATGATTGTTAATGGATTGTTTCGATTATGTGGTTGGGTTTTATAATGTCAAATGATGAAGCGTTGCTTGATTTATGTTTCTGATATAACATGATTGATTATTTGAGTTGTAGTTACCATGTAGTGAACATGTAGATGATTTGGTTTTTAGAGTTTAGTCAGGTAATAGTGGATGATCTGCTTGTTAATGTTCAAGTCGCCACCATATGTTGCCAGGGCTCTCTTTTATTATCTGATATGATCCGAGCCTAAAAGCAATTGTACGCTGTGCCATTTATGCGCCTAGAATTAGACCATACCATCAGATTTCTGTGACGCGTTTTATTTACTAGGGTAGCTTCCCTATGCGCATACCTTAGTCGCCTCTTACGACGAGCCTTGTAGGTCGCAGTGTTACTATTCTTTGATCCCCAGGCAACACACAGGCTGAACCCAGTTACGACTGAACGTGTAAATTCCGAGCGTCATCAATCTTCCGAATGAGAGTGCTCAGAGTTTGTTTTTGTGAAATTTAGCTTTTGATGAAAGCTCGCACCCTTTGGACACTCTACATTTTGATCTTATGTCGGGAATTTTGTTTGCATAGACTACACTTAATTGATTGATTGATTAATTGATTGGACCATCATCATTGCACTTCGATGAGTAACCATGTGTGCTTCGATCTCGGTCTTACACAGGAAGATCTCAGCGATAGTGCACGAACTCTATAGCACAGGCGAGGGTCCCCGATGTAATTTTAAAGATGGTGAAGATATTTGTAGGAACTTTATTTTTATCTTTTCTAATGAATTGTGCATGGGCAGTGACTTTCCAGCCTGCTTTTCTCGATTTTGAACTGTGCCCGGGCAGCGGCTTTCCAGCCTGCTTTTCTCGATTTTGAACTGTCAAGGGTTCTTTTACATGCTCAAATAGAACATGGGACCTACGTATTATCATCCGTCTCCGAACTCGATCTCACCTAGACTGAGATCTCTGAGAATATATCCAGATGTCTCCACCAGGGATCGAACCTGGTATCTTTGACATACTTTACGGAGAGAAAATGTGACATCAAGCTGAACTTTACTAATCCTAGTATTGACCTCTTGATACGTCCCTCAGTCTTCAACTTCACAGTAGACTTCCAGTTCATTTCTCTGAGACATTATCAGATATTTCCACGACAATGCCAGAAAAATATGCTCACAATAAGCTTCATATTTACATTTATTATTCCCCTTGATCTGCTCTCCACCGACGATTATCTCCCATTGTAAATCTTTGGTTTCGTGATCATCCCTAGAGGCAGAAGTTAATATTCAGTTTGGTCTATTTAGTTTGCTGTTTCTTGACTTAGTTCAACCACTTACATTGTTATTTTATTGTATTCATTTTATGTTCTAAAATCAAAACACATTGGTTAGTTTGAAGGATATCATCGGCCGTGTTGTGTTGGTTAGTTTGAAGGATATCATCGGCCGTGTTGTGTTGGTTAGTTTGAAGGATATCATCGGCCGTGTTGTGTCGGTTAGTTTGAAGGATATCATCGGCCGTGTTGTGTCGGTTAGTTTAAAGGATATCATCGGCCGTGTTGTGTTGGTTAGTTTGAAGGATATCATCGGCCGTGTTGTGTCGGGGCCCACAAGGGAAGCCAAGAATAGTACCACTGCGACCTACAAGGCATGTCGTAAGAGGCGACTAAGGTAGGGGTCGATATGGTAGATATGGAGCGTTTGAAGAAGAAGTAGTTTCATCAAATCTGTGAGGTCACTTATATGTTTTATAGAAGGTACATACGCCGACCATATGATCCACATAGCACGTGCTCTATACGCCCCATGTTTTGAATAATGCAAGAAATACGTCCAGGATGTACTGTTTCGCCATCTCTCATTATCAAAGAAAGGCCGGATGCTGAATTTTGCTGCCCTAGAGTGTCGTCATAGCAACCATTCAGTGCCGACGGAATAGTATCTGTTTAGTCTAAGAAGTGGCTGCACACATCTGTCTCTGTCTAAGAAGTGGCTGCACACATCTGTCGCTGTTTCAGAAGACAGACATTCTGCTTTTCACATTTTTCATATTGACATTGTACATATTCGATTGTTGTGACTGTGTTACTTGGGTACATTTCCTGTTTGTATTGCTGCTACTGCCGTTGCCTGCTGTCATTACTACCCGATGTCTACTACATGAGTTGCTGTCATTGCTACTACTGCTACTGCTACTGTTACTACTACTACTACTACTACTACTGCTACTACTGCTGCTCACTGCTGCACTACTACTACTACTCTACTACTATGCTCACTACTACTGACTACTACTACTGCCTACTCACTGCTAACGCTACTACACTGCACTACTGCTACTCTACTGCTACACTAGCTATACTCCTACTCTACTGCTACTACTACTGCTACTACTACTACACTACTAATACTACTGCTACTGCTACCTACACCCACTAATACTACTGCATACTGCTACTGCTACTCACTACTAACTACTGCTCTGCTATTACACTACTGCTACTACTATACACTACTACTACACTACTACTGCTACTGCTACTACTACTACTACTGCTACTACTACTGCTACTGCTACTACTACTCTACTGCTACTACACTCTGCTACAACAATACACTACTACTCACTCCTACTACTACTGCTACTACTACTACTGCTACTACTGCTACTACTACTACTACTACTACTGCTACTACTACTCTCTGACTACTACTGCTACTCTACTACTCTGCTACTGACTCTACTGCACTACTACTGCTACTGCTACTACTCTGCTACTACTACTGCTCACTGCTACTACTACTACTACTCTACACCTGCTACTACTACTACTACTACTACTGCTACTACTACTACACTGCTACTACTACTACTACTCACGCTACACTACTACTACTACTCTACTACACTACTGTACTACTACTGCTACTACACTGCTACTACTACTACACTTTACTACTGCTACTACTACAACACTGCACTACACTACTAATACTACTACTACTGCTACTACTACTACAACTACTACTACTGCTGCAACTTCTACTACTAGTACTAATAATAATAATAATAATACTGTTACTAATAATGCTACAAATACCAATACTACTATTAAATAGTAATCATTAATCATTGAGGAGAATAATAATACATTTATGACTGCCATATGAGAGGCTGTGTGAGACGCATTAGCGTAATACATTTATGACTGCCATATGAGAGGCTGTGTGAGACGCATTAGCGTAATACATTTATGACTGCCATATGAGAGGCTGTGTGAGACAGCATTAGCGTAATACATGTATGATAGCCATATGAGAGGCTGTGTGAGACAGCATTAGTGTAATACATTTATGACTGCCATATGAGAGGCTGTGTGAGACAGCATTAGCGTAATACATTTATGACTGCCATATGAAAGGCTGTGTGAGACAGCATTAGCGTAATACATGTATGACTGCCATCTGAGAGGCTGTGGGAGACAGCATTAGCGTAATACATTTATGACTGCCATATGAAAGGCTGTGTGAGACAGCATTAGCGTAATACATAAACGATCGACCATCGACTTAGACACAAGAGGGTTGTGGGTTAAATCCCACACACAATGTTACATGCGTGAGGAAAGAATAGCCCTCATACCTCCATCACACTAGTTGCTAGAAATAAAGGGACAGCACTTATACCTAATGTCTGAAACAGCTCGAAGATTAGACACAAATTATATATAAAATATAGTTTACAGAAGACGTGAGAATATGTTATCTATTGTCTTCTCCAGGTGAATGATGGAATCAGTTGTCCACTATTGCCTTTAAGCTTAGGTGTGAGATTTAACTTAGTGTATTTAAGTTTAGGGTGTGGAGATTTAATTGTGTGATTTAGGGTGTGGAGATTAGTTTAGTAGTTTAAGTTAGGTGTGGAGATTTAAGCTTATAGTTTAAGTTAGGGTGAGATTTAATTTAGTGTGAATTTAGTTTGGTGTGGGAGATTTAAGCTTAGGTGTGGAGATTTAAGTTTAGGTGTGGAGATTTAAGTCTTAGGTGTGGGAGATTTAAGCTTAGGTGTGGGAGATTTAAGCTTAGGTGTGGGAGATTTAAGCTTAGGTGTGGGAGATTTAAGCTTAGGTGTGGAGATTTAGCAGGTGTGGGAGATTTAAGCTTAGGGTGGGAGATTTAGCTAGGTGTGGGAGATTTAAGCTTAGGTGTGGGAGATTTAAGCTTAGGTGTGGGAGATTTAAGCTTAGGTGTGGGAGATTAGTTAGGTGGAGATTTGTTGCGTTCCAGGGCCCTTGTGTTATATCCGTGTTTATTTAGTGTGATCTTGATATTGTCTCTCCATCTTTTTCTTTGTCTTCCAGTGACTTAATACCTGATCTATTGTTGTCTTCCAGTGACTCTAATACCTGATCTATTCGTTGTCTTCCAGTGACTCTAATACCTGATCTATTCGTTGTCTTCCAGTGACTCTAATACCTGATCTATTCGTTGTCTTCCATTGACTCTAATACCTGATCTATTCGTTGTCTTCCAGTGACTCTAATATCTGATCTATTCGTTGTCTTCCAGTGACTCTAATACCTGATCTATTCGTTGTCTTCCAGTGACTCTAATACCTGATCTATTTTGCTTCTTCCAGTGACTCTAATACCTGATCTATTTTGTTTATGCTTATTACTGTGTTGTTAGTTTCCATTCTCTTAATCCAACTATTGTTGTCTTTCATGACTCTAATACCATCTATTCGTTGTCTTCCAGTGACTCTAATACCTGATCTATTCGTTGTCTTCCAGTGACTCTAATACCTGATCTATTCGTTGTCTTCCAGTGACTCTAATACCTGATCTATTTTTTGTCGTTATCTTCCAGTGACTCTAATACCTGATCTATTCGTTATCTTCCAGTGACTCTAATACCTGATCTATTCGTTGTCTTCCATTGACTCTAATACCTGATCTATTCGTTATCTTCCAGTGACTCTAATACCTGATCTATTCGTTGTCTTCCATTGACTCTAATACCTGATCTATTCGTTGTCTTCCAGTGACTCTAATACCTGATCTATTCGTTGTCTTCCAGTGACTCTAATACCTGATCTATTCGTTGTCTTCCATTGACTCTAATACCTGATCTATTCGTTATCTTCCAGTGACTCTAATACCTGATCTATTCGTTGTCTTCCATTGACTCTAATACCTGATCTATTCGTTGTCTTCCATTGACTCTAATACCTGATCTATTCGTTGTCTTCCAGTGACTCTAATACCTGATCTATTCGTTGTCTTCCAGTGACTCTAATACCTGATCTATTCGTTGTCTTCCATTGACTCTAATACCTGATCTATTCGTTGTCTTCCAGTGACTCTAATACCTGATCTATTCGTTGTCTTCCAGTGACTCTAATACCTGATCTATTCGTTGTCTTCCAGTGACTCTAATACCTGATCTATTCGTTATCTTCCAGTGACTCTAATACCTGATCTATTCGTTGTCTTCCATTGACTCTAATACCTGATCTATTCGTTGTCTTCCAGTGACTCTAATACCTGATCTATTCGTTATCTTCCAGTGACTCTAATACCTGATCTATTCGTTGTCTTCCAGTGACTCTAATACCTGATCTATTCGTTGTCTTCCATTGACTCTAATACCTGATCTATTTTTTGTCGTTATCTTCCAGTGACTCTAATACCTGATCTATTTTTATTGTATGCTTTTATTTGTGGTTGTTTGTATTCCATTCTCATTAAATGTCCAAACTACTTTTGTTGTCTTTCAATGTATTCGGTGCATGAAGTTATGCCCATTCATCTTCTGATGTCCTCGTTTCGTAGTCTATATTTCCTGTTGACCACTACCACCTTCCTCAAGTATTTCATTTGACATGTAATGAACTTCTGAAAGCTAGTCTTGTACTGAAAAGTGAAGCTTCTTTACAGCACCAGACAGAGAGGCTGAGCAAGAAAAGAATACATAGAACATTAAGTGATAACAGGACAAATTAATGAAGAGAGGGGACTACAGAGAGATATTTCTGGACAGTCACTCTTCATGACATAGTTATATGTGACACATCTAAGTCTGTACTCAGAACATACAACTACTGAACGTATAAGTGGTGCCTAGAAATCATAGCCCTCATTAATCAGAACCTTATCAGAACTCGTTTACTGTGGCTGATGGCGACGTCATGTAAGAGATATGTCACAGTTTGAATTATCATTTCACTCATGACATATGTTTGGCAAGATCCATGATATGTCACAGTTTGAATTTATCATTTCACTTACATGACATATGTTTGGTAAGATCTATGATATGTCACAGTTTGAATTTATTATTTCACTCATGACATATGTTTGGTAAGATCTATGATATGTCACAGTTTGAATTATTATTTCACTCATGACATATGTTTGGCAAGATCCATGATATGTCACGGTTTGAATTTATCATTTCACTCATGACATATGTTTGGTAACATCTATGATATGTCACAGTTTGAATTTATCATTTCACTTACATGACATATGTTTGGTAAGATCTATGATATGTCACAGTTTGAATTATTATTTCACTCATGACATATGTTTGGCAAAGATACTATCCAAATATTTTTACATGACAGTTTGAATTTATTATTTCACTCATGACATATGTTTGGTAAGATCTATGATATGTCACAGTTTGAATTTATTATTTCACTCATGACATATGTTTGGCAAGATCCATGATATGTCACAGTTTGAATTTATCATTTCACTCATGACATATGTTTGAGAAGATCCATGATATGTCACAGTTTGAATTATCATTTCACTTACATGACATATGTTTGGTAAGATCCATGATCGTCAACACCAACACCAACACCAACACCAACTGATATAGTACAAGTGACTGCAGATTCGATCCTACAACCTTCAGAAGCTAGCTAAACGCATTAACCACTTCGCAATAGAGACTAATATATACATAGTAAATGATGATGGCTAAAGGGTCTAATGGCGAAGATTGACTTCATTGCACCGGGTTTCTCCATATGGCCCCCGTTCCTCTGGGCAGAAATGGCAAGCCACCTGCCGTGAGTATTGCAGCTCGAACTCCGTAGCCCCAGCAACATACTTAGGGATCTCCAGGGAAAAAATGCACATGGGAACTGAACGACGCGATCCAGATTCGAACCAGCAACTTCCAGAATGCAAGGCAAACGTCTTAACCAATTCGCCTCAGAGACATAAACTTCCTTCATGGTGATGCTGAATTAGTTGAATTGTTGTGAAGGTGAGGGCACATTCTCCATATCAGCTGCCCAGGATAGGCATACATGGAGAGGGCACTTCATGATGATGCTGATGTGAAGGTGAGGGCACATTCTACATATCAGCTGCCCAGGATAGGTATGCATGGAGAGAACACTTCATCCTTGCTGTTGGCTTCCACGCAACACGGAAAGTAACATTCACGAAAAACTTAGGGATGAGCTGGAAGACTAGATAGACAAACATTGCCAAGTGACCGTCTGTAAAGATGAAAAAGGCTATATCTGTGATACTGTGTTATATTTATTTTACTTGCTTTTCTAGATGGAATAAGTATTACTTGTATTTTTTATTATATTATATTTCTATCTTTT
The DNA here is from genome assembly GCA_020796225.1 of Arion vulgaris. Taxonomy (NCBI): domain Eukaryota; kingdom Metazoa; phylum Mollusca; class Gastropoda; order Stylommatophora; family Arionidae; genus Arion; species Arion vulgaris. The sequence continues at coordinate 6,236,572 of CM036771.1, read as the reverse complement.
TCTTATTTAGAAAAATTCTCCAGAGGTTGCCATCATCATCAACTTCGTACAGTGCAGCGTCTCAAGTTAACACGATGGAAGAGAATGATGAAACATCACAAGAGAATGAAATCACAATAAAGAATAGCTGTAATAGTAACAACTCTACAAATGGTCCGGCATCTTCAGATGTTGAGGATAATAAAATTCATATCAGTACAGAGATCTCCAAGTACAACAAGAACAACAGCTTCACTAATGTAAGCAACAACAATCTGACCAAGTCAGAGCCAGACGACGACGGGCAGTCACAACTTAAGACTAACGGACAATCATCAGACTCCCCGTGTCCTGTATCTGGTCCTCCTAGTCCTTCGTCTAGTTCAGCTCCTACACCACATGATTCCTCCCCAAGCCATGGTCCTGTTAACAGCAGCAGTGGTCACTATCATCCCCCCATCGGAGGTGGATTGAGTGCTGGTTACTATCTGTCAACAAGCGCAAACAGCGTAGGACATGGCTGTATGACTGCTTCCCCAAACCACTGCACATCCCCATCTGACAGTTACCCAAGCTCAAATGCTAGTCATTCAGGAGGTTCTGGTACTCACTCTAGAGGAGATAGTCCTGGGGAAGGAAATGGCTCAACTCCGGCTGGAGGCCAACATGTGGTACATGTCCATGTGAATCCAGGAGAGACGTTCTCAGTTCGTCTTGGAGATCAGATACAACACATTCAGGGTGAGTACATTTATTAGTTTTAAGAGCATGTATTGTTTCCCGCAGCAGCAGCAGCAGTGTATGACTGTGAGGCATAGATTATTGATTAACCAGTTGAAACAACATTTATTAGTTTTAAGAGCATGTATTGTTTCCCGCAGCAGCAGCAGCAGTGTATGACTGTGAGGCATAGATTATTGATTAACCAGTTGAAACAAAGATCCGCATGTCTGTTGCTGGGGCGCTCAAGGGGAGCAAAGAATAGTAACACTGCGACCTACAAGGCATGTATTAATAGATAGGGACCTAGGAAGCTACCTAGTAAATAAAAAGCGTCGTAGAAATCGGATATGCTGGCCTACGTGTAGGCGCATAACTGGCACAACGTACAATCGCTCTTAGGCTTGGATCACATACAAATCACAGAGAGTGGTCAACAAGTGGTCGTTATGGAGCGTTCGTAGAAGAGAAAGAAACCAAATGTTGATATCTTTGAATTCAAGGAATACAGAAGAGTACTGAGAATATCATGGATAGAAACCAAGAACAGATATGTCCACATTTTGCAACATCTTCAAATTGAGGAGAAGTAAGTGGTTGAAATAGAAGAGAGAAAAACATTTTTAAAAATAAAATAAATATGTTGGAATTGACAAAACGACATGATTCTCTTGAAAGATCACTGTGGTTTTCATGATCACATGGTAGATGATGGAGAGCAAGAGCAATGAAAATATGAGTGTGCAAGATGGCAAAGACAAGTCAATATGACTGCGGTAGATGAGGGACACCTCATGAAAGACAGAGGAGACATTTAGTGTTGTTGTCATGAGCCAGGTTCCGACATTGACAAGCTCTTGATGATGATAATCTTGTTTATTTACTTTCTCTCTGATATCATGTACATGGGATATGCTAGACTTACTTGATAACATATTCAGGGTGAGAAGTCATGCTCTGGGGAGAAATTATTAAAGAATCAGAAAAGATCAGTCACCAACATCAGCAAAAGAAAGAAAGTTGGCACAGAACCTTGAACTTGCTTGAATTACATTGAGAAACAAAGAATGAAGTGGTTTGGTCACTTAATAAGAATGCATCCAGACTCCACAGTATACAGTCTTCTACAACAGAACATCAGGAAAGAAGACGAGAGGAAGACCACGAAAAGATGGTTAGATGACATTGCAGAATTCTGTCAAAGAGCAAAAATAACAATCACCCAAGCCACAAATGGACAGCGCAAGACAAAAACAGAAAACCACGACACTGGGCAACAACCCGGTAGCAGTGTGACGACACTGGGCAACAACCCGGTAGCAGTGTGACGACACTCGGCAACAACCCGGTAGCAGTGTGACGACACTGGGCAACAACCCGGTAGCAGTGTGACACTGGGCAACAACCCGGTAGCAGTGTGACGACACTGGGCAACAACCCGGTAGCAGTGTGACGACACTCGGCAACAACCCGGTAGCTGTGTGACGACACTGGGCAACAACCCGGTAGCAGTGTGACACTGGGCAACAACCCGGTAGCAGTGTGACGACACTGGGCAACAACCCGGTAGCAGTGTGACGACACTGGGCAACAACCCGGTAGCAGTGTGACGACACTCGGCAACAACCCGGTAGCAGTGTGACGACACTGGGCAACAACCCGGTAGCAGTGTGACGACACTGGGCAACAACCCGGTAGCAGTGTGACGACACTGGGCAACAACCCGGTAGCAGTGTGACGACACTCGGCAACAACCCGGTAGCAGTGTGACGACACTGGGCAACAACCCGGTAGCAGTGTGACGACACTGGGCAACAACCCGGTAGCAGTGTGGCGACACTGGGCAACAACCCGGTAGCAGTGTGACGACACTGGGCAACAACCCGGTAACAGTGTGACGACACTCGGCAACAACCCGGTAGCAGTGTGACGACAAAAGAAGAAGAAGAAGAATGCAGACATTGAAGCGGAAATCAAAAGTTGATGAAAGAAAGGACGCTCTATGAAAATCCTATAAGGAAAACTTGACCGAGAGAGGTGAGAAATATTGGCCTAATTTTATATAAGAGATTGAACAAGCTGCCCATGAAAGAGCGGTACGGAGAAATTGCTTGCAAGCCCTATGTAAACGTCTAACAGTACTAGATCAATGTAATACACTATACAAGGTGAGTACATTTATTGACTTTCTCATATTCTATATACATGTGATATGTTTAATATCTTCACATTTTGTGTTAGTTAATTCTTTGATGTCTGCAAACATTCTGTCAGCTGACACAAACTGCTACCCTTCCTTCCAACGCTTCATATCAACCACTTGTTCAACCACTCTTTGTGATTTATATGTTATTTGAGCCTAAGAGCAATTGTTCGTTGTGCCAGCTATGCGCCTACAAATATTCCAGCACATCCGATTTCTGCGACGCTTTTTATTTACTATTGTAGCTTCCGTAGGCTGACACAAACGATTTTAAAATCTTCACAATTTTCAGATACCTTTTGCAATTTTAACTTTTTTGCAGAGTGTAACGAATGGATAAAAGCAGAGGCGGCTCATTAAGGCCCAGTGGGGCCAGGCCCCATCAAAAATAATGTGTAGCGTGCATTTATTATTTAATAAATTAAATATAAGCTAATCCAAAACCATGATTTTCTCGAACATTTGTGACTGGTCCCACCAACAAAAAAGGATGACGAGCCGCCACTGGATAAAATTATACACACTGTGTATATGTCTTTGTAGAATATAGCAGGTCATTTTATGACTTAAACTTTCCATTCTACATATTCTGATATATCAGATTTTGATAGAGCTTAGTCCATAAACATTTCAATCTGTAAACACAGTGCGTAAAAACGAAGTTTCAGTGTATTTATACAAAGAGTTACGGGTATGGCTAGAGATCACTTATACAAAGAGTTACAGGTATGGCCTGAGATCACTTATACAAAGAGTTACGGGTATGGCTAGAGATCACTTATACAAAGAGTTACAGGTATGGCCTGAGATCACTTATATAAAGAGTTACAGGTATGGCCTGAGATCACTTATATAAAGAGTTACAGGTATGGCTAGAGATCACTTATACAAAGAGTTACAGGTATGGCTAGAGATCACTTATATAAAGAGTTACAGGTATGGCTAGAGATCACTTATACAAAGAGTTACAGGTATGGCTAGAGATCACTTATACAAAGAGTTACAGGTATGGCTAGAGATCACTTATACAAAGAGTTACAGGTATGGTCTGAGATCACTTATACAAAGAGTTACAGGTATGGCCTGAGATCACTTATATAAAGAGTTACAGGTATGGCTAGAGATCACAGAAGTCTGTTCTTTTCTCCAATTATGTTTTGTCTCGTAGCTTCAGGATAAGAAGAGATTTATAGAACGAGACTTTGTATGCACTTCATAAATAATGTCTTTCGTGGTTGAATTTTAAAATCAGTGTAATCGTTGAGCCAAACCGTTTGAGAACCTCTGGGGCTAGAATGCATCTAATCTCCTAGCCCTGTATAATCTTTATAATCTATTGCTATTTGACCTCTCCTATTTATCTCTGATCTTTCATGTATATATTGTATTTAATATGCCATCATCTTCATCATCATCATCATCAGGTTAGGTAGATCAAGGGATTGAATATTAACCTCATATCTTCATTATATGTTGTCTACTCTTCTATCTCCTCTACGATTCTCTTTCTACTTCTTCTTCTGCTTCGCCTACTTTTTCGTTTTCTTCATCATCTTTTTCTTCATCTTTTTTTTCTTTATCTTCTTTTTTTCTTTATCACATTCTTTCTTTTCAGTTTCTTTTACATCATATTATTTTTCTTCTTTTTCATTGAATCTTTTTCTGCATGAGATTCTTACAGTCTTAACCCTATCACTGCATAATTTCTGTTACCCCCGGAACACACTTATATTATACTAGAATAACCATGTGTACTGGCTATGTGTCACTATGTACAAATACGATAGCCAGTATTTCAGCTCAGAAGAGCGAAAAGGTTAAGTGACGGGATTAAAATCCTCTAATCATGTCTGTTTACTATGACCTAGATCTCTTTTTTCTTTCTCTTCATCATACTCTTCTTTCCCTTTTCTTCTTGGACTATTTCTCTTCTTCTTCTTCTTCTTCTGCCTCTCGTTCTAAGTACATTTGCAAATCTTCTTTCATTTCCGGGAACAGTTTCGCTGTAGAATATCCTCATTGCACTTCTGAAATGTCTATAGGTACTCCGATCTCCTTGACCATATCTCAAATAGCGTCCAGCTGCTAACCGTACCAGTTCGATGGTGAGCCTACTCATACGACGTCTGTAGTGTGACTATTTTCTGACCACTTCTTCAATCTGTAATCTAAGCTTTTGTATTCTAGTACTTCGCCCGAGTGGTTACCGGGGCCCAAATTTGAGGTGTAGAGAATAGAACCACTGTTAGCTGCCACGCATGTCGTAAGAGGTGACTAAGGAGGTTTGGCTGAAATCGGATGCACGTGTCTACTAGGGAATGCTAACCCGAAACAAATGCTTGCAGAAAACGGATGCACCAGACCGTAAGGCGCATAACATGGTGCAACGACCCTCACAATGAGGAATGGGATAACGGATTCTACGGTCGCCAATCTGCCTCAGAGATTTAGCCACGCAGTAGGAATGTCAGACCTACCATCACGAGGGTAGCCAAAACTTACTGCGGGAAGAGGTCGGCACAAACGGGAAGCAGAAATCATAGGAATTATATCCTACAGAACTGCCCCCAGTATGCAGACTTGAGAAGAAAGAGGTGGCCCACTTACACTAGCGTCCAAGACAAACTGTATGGCGTGACTGATAATCTGAGGCAGACAGTTGCCTTTATTATAGAATCCGAAATCCCAATCTAGTGAGAATGCAGAAGACAAACTGTATGGCGTGGCTGATAATCTGAGGCAGACGGCTGCCTTTATTAGAGAATCTGAAATCCCAATCTAGTGAGAACGCAGAAGACAAACTGTATGGCGTGGCTGATAATCTGAGGCAGACGTCTGCCTTTATTAGAAAATCTGAAATCCCAATCTAGTGAGAACGCAGAAGACAAACTGTATGGCGGGGCTGATAATCTGAGGCAGACGTCTGCCTTTATTAGAGAATCTGAAATCCCAATCTAGTGAGAACGCAGAAGACAAACTGTATGGCGGGGCTGATAATCTGAGGCAGACGACTGCCTTTATTAGAGAATCTGAAATCCCAATCTAGTGAGAACGCAGAAGACAAACTGTATGGCGGGGCTGATAATCTGAGGCAGACGACTGCCTTTATTAGAGAATCTGAAATCCCAATCTAGTGAGAACGCAGAAGACAAACTGTATGGCGGGCTGATAATCTGAGGCAGACGACTGCCTTTATTAGAGAATCTGAAATCCCAATCTAGTGAAAACGCAGAAGAAGAAGAAGAAGTATGCTAGTACTTGACATGGATTGGATTAGATGAAAGTCTTTTTTGCGACCCCACTCTATGAGGGCGTTCAGAATGTCAGCTTTATCCATTAGCTGCACCCCCGATATGGTGACAGACTCTCATTACCATCGGTCCCCATGTACCGCCGCTATCAGTTACTCATGATAGTTCAAACAAACAGTGTGATGGGTTACCTCTATGATTCTAGTGATGAACCAATCTGTGGCTAAGTGGTTGAGCTCTTGCTTTGCGAGTCGAAGGTCAGGGTTTGAATCTAGACCGCACCGTTCTGTTAACGAGTGCATTTATTTCCAGAGACCCTTAGGATTGTTACCGGAGCTAAGGAGTTCATGCTTTGTGTAATACTCTTTGCAGGCAGAGAGGGACCGAGCCTTATGGGGTAAACCTGGTGCAATGAATTCAATCCTTCGGCTTTAAAATCTCTATGATCTATTGATATTTCCTCTCTCCTATTTATCTACGAGGCGTGTTCAAATGAAAACGGACTTGTGGATTTATTTAAAAAGTATCATTCGCAAATTAACAGTTTCAACGGAATTAAACAAAGCAACCACTTGTGAATAAGAATGCACCTGGGTTCATCAGAAAAAATCTCCGTATGCATTTAGGCAAGCATCCCACTGTTTACGTAGACGTCGAATGCTGTCCGAGAAAAAGGTGCGTGGCTGCTCACTGAACCATGTGGTCACCGCTGTCTTCACGTCTGCGTTGCTGTTGAATCGCTGTCCCTTTAATGCTTTCTTCAACGGTCCGAACAAATGGAAATCACACGGGGACAAATCGGACTATAGGCTGGGTGATGAAGAACTTCCCAATTCTTCTTTGCCAATGTTTCCTGCACAATTTTTGCGACGTGCGGAAGAGCGTTGTCGTGGAGAAGAATCACACCTTGAGAAAGCTTGCCTGGTCGCTTAGCCTTGATGGCCTTATGCAGCTTGCCTAAAGTGTCTTTATAATGGGCGGCATTGATGTTGACACCAGGTTCCTTAAAATCGGCCAACAAAAGCCCTTCATGGTCAAAAATGCGGTCACCATAACCTTCCCAGCAGAAACCTGTGTCTTGAATTTTTGGGTTTTGGTGAACCTGGATGTTTCCATTGCATGCTGTCAATTTTGCTGCTCGGTTCATAGTGGTGGCACCACGATTCATCACCTGCCACAATGCTCAACAGAAATGCATCACCCTCTGTCCTGTAACGCATCAAGTGGTTCAAACTCCACCCCATCCGTTCTTCCTTATGGTGGTCAGTCAACATCCGTGAGACCCACTGGGAACACACCTTCCGATAGTTCAATTTCTTCCGAACAACCATGTGGGCTGTCCCAATTGACATATGGAATTCTTCTGCAAGCGAACGAATGCTCCGACGACGGTCAGTCAGTACTGCTTTATCAAGCAAGGACATCCCTAGACAAGCTGCATAAGGCCATCAAGGCTAAGCGACCAGGCAAACTTTCTAAAGGTGTGATTCTTCTCCACGACAACGCTCATCCGCACGTCGCAAAAATTGTGCAGGAAACATTGGCAAGAAGAATTGGGAAGTTCTTCATCACCCAGTCTATAGTCCCGATTTGTCCCCTTGTGATTTCCATTTGTTCGGACCGTTGAAGAAAGCACTAAAGGGACAGCAATTCAACAGCGACGCAGACGTGAAGAGAGCGGTGACCACATGGTTCAGTGAGCAGCAACGCACCTTTTTCTCGGACGGCATTCGACGTCTACGTAAACAGTGGATGCTTGCCTAAATGCATACGGAGATTTTTCTGATGAACCCAGGTGCATTCTTATTCACAAGTTGTTGCTTTGTTTAATTCCGTTGAAACTATTAATTTGCGTATGATACTTTTAAATAAATCCACAAGTCCCGTTTTCATTTTAACACGCCTCATACATCAAACCTTTTTAATACATGTTACCAGCTTCATACCGTGTAGGATATCTGAGTATAGTTATTAATAGTGTGTGACGTGTATGTACTTTTTACATTTCTGTGTCATCATCATGTGCCATGCAGGTTGACGAAGGCAGTCATAGATTTCTACAATATTCTATACTTGGTGCTAACTATCAGTTCCAATGTTGACCATAAAGTGCCTTGAAGCTAGACTGTCCAGAATGGAGTCTCATTGTCTGGTCTCGTCTCCTATTGATTTTACCGGTTACCACAACGTATTCTAAACCTCCCTTTCTCATCACTTTCTCCAAACATCATGATTGTCTCATTCTGATATTGATAATAAGTTTTACTCTGTGCATTGATCTCTTTCGCCAAATCAACATTAGTCATTTTAGCAGTCTATTGGATTCTTATTATTCTCTTGTAAAACCACATCTCTGTGACATCCAGAGATTTTTGCTATCTGTTTATTAATTGTCCTTGACTGGCATCCATATCTTAGTATTGGTTCTATGTAACTCTCTCTTTCTGACTTCATTTGACAATACATTTAACCTTTTCGCTCTTCCCGAGCCAATACACAGGCTATATGTATTTGTTTCAGATAACGCAAAGCCATTATACTGACTAGTTGAGTATACACTACAATATATATGCGTCCGGTGGTATAAAAAAAAAATGGCTAATTTACTGGAATTCTGTTTTGATTTACCTGCATTTCTGTGTATTCTACGCATGTTATGTTTGATATTGACCTCTTTAGTGAGCTGAGTTATGTAGTTTTGCCTTTCCATTTTCTGGTGATAAATTGGGAGAAAATATATGTTTACATAAACAATCACTTTTGGCATTTTACTTCAGACATTTGGAATATGTTTATCACCAACTCATGTGATGCTTGCACATTCTAACATTGTCGGTAATAGATTAGATGCTTGGAGAGTAGGTTAGGCTTCTCTTGGGGTTTTTTGTCAGCCCCGATGTTTGCTTCCCGAGCACGTCTTGACGGAGTTCGAGACGTGTCCACGAACCGGTAGACACAGCATCGGTCACGTCTATGATGGAGTTCGAGAAGTGTCCACGAACCGGTAGACACAGCATCGGTCACGTCTATGATGGAGTTCGAGAAGTGTCCACGAACCGGTAGACACAGCATCGGTCACGTCTATGATGGAGTTCGAGAAGTGTCCACGAACCGGTAGACACAGCATCGGTCACGTCTATGATGGAGTTCGAGACGTGTCCACGAACCGGTAGACACAGCATCGGTCACGTCTATGATGGAGTTCGAGACGTGTCCACGAACCGGTGGACGCAGCATCGGTCACGTCTATGATGGAGTTCGAGAAGTGTCCACGAACCGGTAGACACAGCATCGGTCACGTCTATGATGGAGTTCGAGAAGTGTCCACGAACCGGTAGACACAGCATCGGTCACGTCTATGATGGAGTTCGAGACGTGTCCACGAACCGGTAGACACAGCATCGGTCACGTCTATGATGGAGTTCGAGACGTGTCCACGAACCGGTGGACGCAGCATCGGTCACGTCTATGACGGAGTTCGAGAAGTGTCCACGAACCGGTAGACACAGCATCGGTCACGTCTATGATGGAGTTCGAGAAGTGTCCACGAACCGGTAGACACAGCATCGGTCACGTCTATGATGGAGTTCGAGACGTGTCCACGAACCGGTAGACACAGCATCGGTCACGTCTATGATGGAGTTCGAGACGTGTCCACGAACCGGTAGACGCAGCATTGGTCACGTCTATGACGGAGTTCGAGACGTGTCCACGAACCGGTGGACGCGCATCGGTCACGTCTATGATGGAGTTCGAGAAGTGTCCACGAACCGGTAGACACAGCATCGGTCACGTCTATGATGGAGTTCGAGACGTGTCCACGAACCGGTAGACACAGCATCGGTCACGTCTATGATGGAGTTCGAGACGTGTCCACGAACCGGTGGACGCAGCATCGGTCACGTCTATGATGGAGTTCGAGACGTGTCCACGAACCGGTAGACACAGCATCGGTCACGTCTATGATGGAGTTCGAGAAGTGTCCACGAACCGGTAGACACAGCATCGGTCACGTCTATGATGGAGTTCGAGACGTGTCCACGAACCGGTAGACACAGCATCGGTCACGTCTATGATGGAGTTCGAGACGTGTCCACGAACCGGTAGACACAGCATCGGTCACGTCTATGATGGAGTTCGAGACGTGTCCACGAACCGGTAGACACAGCATCGGTCACGTCTATGATGGAGTTCGAGACGTGTCCACGAACCGGTAGACACAGCATCGGTCACGTCTATGATGGAGTTCGAGACGTGTCCACGAACCGGTGGACACAGCATCGGTCACGTCTATGATGGAGTTCGAGAAGTGTCCACGAACCGGTAGACACAGCATCGGTCACGTCTATGATGGAGTTCGAGACGTGTCCACGAACCGGTAGACACAGCATCGGTCACGTCTATGATGGAGTTCGAGACGTGTCCACGAACCGGTAGACACAGCATCGGTCACGTCTATGATGGAGTTCGAGACGTGTCCACGAACCGGTAGACACAGCATCGGTCACGTCTATGATGGAGTTCGAGACGTGTCCACGAACCGGTAGACACAGCATCGGTCACGTCTATGATGGAGTTCGAGACGTGTCCACGAACCGGTAGACACAGCATCGGTCACGTCTATGATGGAGTTCGAGACGTGTCCACGAACCGGTAGACGCAGCATTGGTCACGTCTATGATGGAGTTCGAGACGTGTCCACGAACCGGTGGACACAGCATCGGTCACGTCTATGATGGAGTTCGAGACGTGTCCACGAACCGGTGGACGCAGCATTGGTCACGTCTATGATGGAGTTCGAGACGTGTCCACGAACCGGTAGACACAGCATCGGTCACGTCTATGATGGAGTTCGAGACGTGTCCACGAACCGGTGGACACAGCATCGGTCACGTCTATGATGGAGTTCGAGACGTGTCCACGAACCGGTGGACGCAGCATCGGTCACGTCTATGATGGAGTTCGAGACGTGTCCACGAACCGGTGGACGCAGCATCGGTCACGTCTATGATGGAGTTCGAGAAGTGTCCACGAACCGGTGGACGCAGCATCGGTCACGTCTATGATGGAGTTCGAGACGTGTCCACGAACCGGTAGACACAGCATCGGTCACGTCTATGATGGAGTTCGAGAAGTGTCCACGAACCGGTAGACACAGCATCGGTCACGTCTATGATGGAGTTCGAGAAGTGTCCACGAACCGGTAGACACAGCATCGGTCACGTCTATGATGGAGTTCGAGAAGTGTCCACGAACCGGTAGACACAGCATCGGTCACGTCTATGATGGAGTTCGAGACGTGTCCACGAACCGGTAGACACAGCATCGGTCACGTCTATGATGGAGTTCGAGAAGTGTCCACGAACCGGTAGACACAGCATCGGTCACGTCTATGATGGAGTTCGAGAAGTGTCCACGAACCGGTAGACACAGCATCGGTCACGTCTATGATGGAGTTCGAGAAGTGTCCACGAACCGGTAGACACAGCATCGGTCACGTCTATGATGGAGTTCGAGACGTGTCCACGAACCGGTAGACACAGCATCGGTCACGTCTATGATGGAGTTCGAGACGTATCCACGAACCGGTAGACACAGCATCGGTCACGTCTATGATGGAGTTCGAGAAGTGTCCACGAACCGGTAGACACAGCATCGGTCACGTCTATGATGGAGTTCGAGACGTGTCCACGAACCGGTAGACACAGCATCGGTCACGTCTATGATGGAGTTCGAGACGTATCCACGAACCGGTAGACACAGCATCGGTCACGTCTCATGATGGAGTTCGAGACGTGTCCACGAACCGGTAGACGCAGCATCGGTCACGTCTATGATGGAGTTCGAGACGTGTCCACGAACCGGTAGACACAGCATCGGTCACGTCTATGACGGAGTTCGAGAAGTGTCCACGAACCGGTAGACACAGCATCGGTCACGTCTATGATGGAGTTCGAGACGTGTCCACGAACCGGTGGACACAGCATCGGTCACGTCTATGATGGAGTTCGAGACGTGTCCACGAACCGGTAGACACAGCATCGGTCACGTCTATGATGGAGTTCGAGAAGTGTCCACGAACCGGTAGACACAGCATTGGTCACGTCTATGATGGAGTTCGAGACGTGTCCACGAACCGGTAGACACAGCATTGGTCACGTCTATGATGGAGTTCGAGACGTGTCCACGAACCGGTAGACACAGCATCGGTCACGTCTATGATGGAGTTCGAGACGTGTCCACGAACCGGTAGACACAGCATCGGTCACGTCTATGATGGAGTTCGAGAAGTGTCCACGAACCGGTAGACACAGCATCGGTCACGTCTATGATGGAGTTCGAGACGTGTCCACGAACCGGTAGACACAGCATCGGTCACGTCTATGATGGAGTTCGAGACGTGTCCACGAACCGGTAGACACAGCATCGGTCACGTCTATGATGGAGTTCGAGACGTGTCCACGAACCGGTAGACACAGCATCGGTCACGTCTATGATGGAGTTCGAGACGTGTCCACGAACCGGTAGACACAGCATCGGTCACGTCTATGATGGAGTTCGAGAAGTGTCCACGAACCGGTAGACACAGCATTGGTCACGTCTATGATGGAGTTCGAGACGTGTCCACGAACCGGTAGACACAGCATTGGTCACGTCTATGATGGAGTTCGAGACGTGTCCACGAACCGGTAGACACAGCATCGGTCACGTCTATGATGGAGTTCGAGACGTGTCCACGAACCGGTAGACACAGCATCGGTCACGTCTATGATGGAGTTCGAGAAGTGTCCACGAACCGGTAGACACAGCATCGGTCACGTCTATGATGGAGTTCGAGACGTGTCCACGAACCGGTAGACACAGCATCGGTCACGTCTATGATGGAGTTCGAGACGTGTCCACGAACCGGTAGACACAGCATCGGTCACGTCTATGATGGAGTTCGAGACGTGTCCACGAACCGGTAGACACAGCATCGGTCACGTCTATGACGGAGTTCGAGACGTGTCCACGAACCGGTAGACACAGCATCGGTCACGTCTATGATGGAGTTCGAGACGTGTCCACGAACCGGTAGACACAGCATTGGTCACGTCTATGATGGAGTTCGAGACGTGTCCACGAACCGGTAGACACAGCATCGGTCACGTCTATGATGGAGTTCGAGACGTGTCCACGAACCGGTAGACACAGCATCGGTCACGTCTATGATGGAGTTCGAGAAGTGTCCACGAACCGGTAGACACAGCATCGGTCACGTCTATGATGGAGTTCGAGACGTGTCCACGAACCGGTAGACACAGCATCGGTCACGTCTATGATGGAGTTCGAGAAGTGTCCACGAACCGGTGGACACAGCATCGGTCACGTCTATGATGGAGTTCGAGAAGTGTCCACGAACCGGTAGACACAGCATCGGTCACGTCTATGATGGAGTTCGAGACGTGTCCACGAACCGGTAGACACAGCATCGGTCACGTCTATGATGGAGTTCGAGACGTGTCCACGAACCGGTGGACACAGCATCGGTCACGTCTATGATGGAGTTCGAGAAGTGTCCACGAACCGGTGGACACAGCATCGGTCACGTCTATGATGGAGTTCGAGAAGTGTCCACGAACCGGTAGACACAGCATCGGTCACGTCTATGATGGAGTTCGAGAAGTGTCCACGAACCGGTAGACACAGCATCGGTCACGTCTATGATGGAGTTCGAGACGTGTCCACGAACCGGTGGACACAGCATCGGTCACGTCCCTGACGGAGTTCGAGAAGTGTCCACGAACCGGTAGACACAGCATTGGTCACGTCTATGATGGAGTTCGAGAAGTGTCCACGAACCGGTAGACACAGCATCGGTCACGTCTATGACGGAGTTCGAGAAGTGTCCACGAACCGGTAGACACAGCATTGGTCACGTCTATGATGGAGTTCGAGACGTGTCCACGAACCGGTAGACACAGCATTGGTCACGTCTATGATGGAGTTCGAGACGTGTCCACGAACCGGTGGACGCAGCATTGGTCACGTCTATGATGGAGTTCGAGAAGTGTCCACGAACCGGTGGACGCAGCATTGGTCACGTCTATGATGGAGTTCGAGACGTGTCCACGAACCGGTGGACGCAGCATCGGTCACGTCTATGATGGAGTTCGAGACGTGTCCACGAACCGGTAGACGCAGCATCGGTCACGTCTATGATGGAGTTCGAGACGTGTCCACGAACCGGTAGACGCAGCATCGGTCACGTCTATGATGGAGTTCGAGACGTGTCCACGAACCGGTGGACACAGCATCGGTCACGTCTATGATGGAGTTCGAGAAGTGTCCACGAACCGGTAGACACAGCATCGGTCACGTCTATGATGGAGTTCGAGAAGTGTCCACGAACCGGTAGACACAGCATCGGTCACGTCTATGATGGAGTTCGAGACGTGTCCACGAACCGGTAGACACAGCATCGGTCACGTCTATGATGGAGTTCGAGACGTGTCCACGAACCGGTAGACACAGCATCGGTCACGTCTATGATGGAGTTCGAGACGTGTCCACGAACCGGTAGACACAGCATCGGTCACGTCTATGATGGAGTTCGAGACGTGTCCACGAACCGGTAGACGCAGCATCGGTCACGTCTATGATGGAGTTCGAGACGTGTCCACGAACCGGTAGACGCAGCATCGGTCACGTCTATGATGGAGTTCGAGACGTGTCCACGAACCGGTGGACGCAGCATTGGTCACGTCTATGATGGAGTTCGAGACGTGTCCACGAACCGGTGGACACAGCATCGGTCACGTCTATGATGGAGTTCGAGACGTGTCCACGAACCGGTGGACACAGCATCGGTCACGTCTATGATGGAGTTCGAGACGTGTCCACGAACCGGTAGACACAGCATCGGTCACGTCTATGATGGAGTTCGAGACGTGTCCACGAACCGGTGGACACAGCATCGGTCACGTCTATGATGGAGTTCGAGACGTGTCCACGAACCGGTAGACACAGCATCGGTCACGTCTATGATGGAGTTCGAGACGTGTCCACGAACCGTGAGACACAGCATCGGTCACGTCTATGATGGAGTTCGAGACGTGTCCACGAACCGGTGGACACAGCATCGGTCACGTCCCTGACGGAGTTCGAGACGTGTCCACGAACCGGTGGACGGCATTGGTCACGTCTATGATGGAGTTCGAGACGTGTCCACGAACCGGTAGACACAGCATCGGTCACGTCTATGATGGAGTTCGAGACGTGTCCACGAACCGGTAGACACAGCATCGGTCACGTCTATGATGGAGTTCGAGACGTGTCCACGAACCGGTAGACACAGCATCGGTCACGTCTATGATGGAGTTCGAGAAGTGTCCACGAACCGGTAGACACAGCATCGGTCACGTCTATGATGGAGTTCGAGACGTGTCCACGAACCGGTAGACACAGCATCGGTCACGTCTATGATGGAGTTCGAGACGTGTCCACGAACCGGTAGACACAGCATCGGTCACGTCTATGATGGAGTTCGAGACGTGTCCACGAACCGGTGGACGCAGCATCGGTCACGTCTATTCAGGACGTGCTCTACCCGAGATTTCTTTATTGTAAAAAAAGCAAAAAAACTCAGCCTTTTTAAACCTTAGGTATGAAGTGCCTGTCGCCCGCGTGCCCAGCGTGTCCGTAGCGCGTTGGACTGTGGGTGACTAGCTCTCTGTGTGTGCGGGTTCAATTCCGCGGGCTGACAGAAAACTACAGGCTCCCCAGATTCACGGTGTTCGTGGCACCGAACCGAAGGGTTACGATGTCCATGTTCTATATCCCGTAAATCCCTAGGATTGTTGCCGGATTTACGGAGTTTATGCTTTGCGCAGTACTATCGACAGGTGCTTGCCATTTCTGCGGAGAGAGAGAGATGTGAAAACCCGACACAAGAAAGTCAATCGTTTGTCTTCAAACGCTTTTTAAAACTCCAATGGTCTGTTTTTCTTGTGCCACCAATACTAGCTATTCCCAGGAGCATGTTCGTACGTCTGTGTTCTATAGTCGACGCTGTTTGAAAAAGACACGATGGAGTAAAGATATGCTTCTTAGTTAGCTGCTTGTGATCTCAATAAAAACCTCTCGTCTGCAGGGCTAGTCAATGCGTGCTGCAGTAACAGGTAAGGTTGTGGATCGAATCCTGTTTTGGGCAAATGGTTTTTTTTCTTTTAATGCCCTTAATACTTGGTTAATGTCTATTTATTTACCATATTCATTGACTTCGGTGCTTTCCCTGCGGGTTCATTATTCACAAGCAACACTCTTTTATTAATTTACTACGAGCTATTCGCATTATATTTAATAGTTGTACCACTTCAGAATATACGTTTGTCTTGCTTGTAGACATTTCATGTTCTTTATTTTAATAAGATCAGCTGTAGCCCTTACTCTCGTGTGTCCAAATGAATTATGCTATCTTTGTGGGTTTTTAAAAAAATTTTCATTTGTTAACAATCTTTGTAAATTTTCGTAAATCATTTAATCCGGTTTTTTTTTTGGTGGTTGTTGCAATATTTCCACATTTGTCTTCTTTGATGATTAAACAAGGGGAATCTTCTTCTTCTTCTTTGTGTTCGTTCTTTATCACTAATTTTAATCACTCTTTGTGATATGTTTGATCTTTGTCAAGAACGTTTTTACGTTGCACATTGGTTTGGTAGGCCCCTAAACGCATAGACTTCTACACGTTCAGGACACGTGCATCCGATTTCAGTCAAACCTCCTTAGTCGCCTCTTACGACATGCATGGCAGGAAACAGTGGTTCTATTCTTTATACCCCAAATGTGGGCCCCGGTATCCACTCGGACGATCAAGGGGAATAAAATAAGTATATCTTATTTCTAAAAATCTGATGGACAGCGTAAGGTGTAAATGTAATCGATACTAACAAAAGGTATAAAGCCGAAGGTTTGACTTCATTGCACCGGGATTTACCCCATATAGCTCATTCCCTCTCCACAGAAATGGCACGCCAGCTGCCGAGAGTATTGAACAAAGCAAGAACTTTGTAACTCCGACAACAATCCGAGACGTGTGGCAAGAAATGTTTCAGTTTCTCTGTTGCGATATTTGGCAATCCTATACATACACTCTGTCACTGCTATACATACACTCTGTCACTGCTATACATACACTCTGTCACTCCTATACATACACTCTGTCACTCCTATACATACACTCTGTCACTCCTATACATACACTCTGTCACTCCTATACATACACTCTGTCACTGCATCTCACTCTCACTGCTATACATACACTCTGTCACTCCTATACATCACTCTGTCACTCTATACATACCTCTGTCACTCCTATACATACACTCTGTCACTGCTATACATACACTCTGTCACTGCTATACATACACTCTGTCACTGCTATACATACACTCTGTCACTCCTATACATACACTCTGTCACTCCTATACATACACTCTGTCACTCCTATACATACACTCTGTCACTGCTATACATACACTCTGTCACTGCTATACATACACTCTGTCACTGCTATACATACACTCTGTCACTGCTATACATACACTCTGTCACTCCTATACATACACTCTGTCACTCATATACATACACTCTGTCACTGCTATACATACACTCTGTCACTCCTATACATACACTCTGTCACTGCTATACATACACTCTGTCACTGCTATACATACACTCTGTCACTCCTATACATACACTCTGTCACTGCTATACATACACTCTGTCACTCCTATACATACACTCTGTCACTCCTATACATACACTCTGTCACTGCTATACATACACTCTGTCACTGCTATACATACACTCTGTCACTGCTATACATACACTCTGTCACTGCTATACATACACTCTGTCACTGCTATACATACACTCTGTCACTCCTATACATACACTCTGTCACTCCTATACATACACTCTGTCACTGCTATACATACACTCTGTCACTCCTATACATACACTCTGTCACTCCTATACATACACTCTGTCACTCCTATACATACACTCTGTCACTGCTATACATACACTCTGTCACTGCTATACATACACTCTGTCACTCCTATACATACACTCTGTCACTGCTATACATACACTCTGTCACTCCTACCCTACACATTACCTCCATCTGTCTTTCTTGTACCCCTCTAATTACCTCAGTATTTCACTCTTTGTATTCCACAAATCACCTCTCTCTATTACACGTTGTTGCCTCACAAACTAACCAACACACTGACAGTGTTTGTACACCACACGTTCCCATCACCCTCTGTCTCTCGGTTCCACTCTCTTGATCAAGCAGAAAACGCTTCATCGTAATGAAATCTTGCATGTGCTTCACTTAATTGCCATTACGGAAGTCTAATACAAACAGTCGCAAGCGAATCATTATGTGACTAACAAAAACACACTCATCAACTGGATTCATGTTTTATTGTCTCTCCAGCTACAACAACAACAGCAACAACAGCCACCAATTTAACAGTCGGAAATTTGTTGTCAGAATTTCTTCTCATTTTTATCAAGTCAATTAGAAACAGAATATGTGTTCTTTTTGTCTTATATGTGTTCTTATTGTCTTATATGTGTTCTTTTTGTCTTATATGTGTTCTTTTTGTCTTATATGTGTTCTTTTTTGTCTTATATGTGTTCTTTTTGTCTTATATGTGTTCTTTTTGTCTTATATGTGTTCTTTTTGTCTTATATGTGTTCTTATTGTCTTATATGTGTTCTTTTTTTGTCTTATATGTGTTCTTTTTGTCTTATATGTGTTCTTTTTGTCTTATATGTGTTCTTTTTGTCTTATATGTGTTCTTTTTGTCTTATATGTGTTCTTTTGTGTCTTATATGTGTTCTTTTTGTCTTATATGTGTTCTTATATGTCTTATATGTGTTCTTTTTTATGTGTCTTATATGTCTTATATGTGTTCTTTATGTCTTATATGTGTTCTTTTGTCTTATATGTGTTCTTTGTGTCTTATATGTGTTCTTTTGTGTCTTATATGTGTTATTTTGTGTCTTATATGTGTTCTTTTTGTCTTATATGTGTTCTTTTGTGTCTTATATGTGTTCTTTTTGTCTTATGTGTTTCTTTTTGTGTCTTATATGTGTTCTTTTTGTCTTATATGTGTTCTTTTGTGTCTTATATGTGTTCTTTGTGTCTTATATGTGTTCTTATTGTCTTATATGTGTTCTTTTTTGTCTTATATGTGTTCTTTTTGTCTTATATGTGTTCTTTTGTGTCTTATATGTGTTCTTTTGTGTCTTATATGTGTTCTTTTTTGTCTTATATGTGTTCTTTTTGTCTTATATGTGTTCTTTTGTGTCTTATATGTGTTCTTTTGTGTCTTATATGTGTTCTTTTTGTCTTATGTGTGTTCTTTTGTGTCTTATATGTGTTCTTTTGTGTCTTATATGTGTTCTTTTGTGTCTTATATGTGTTCTTTTGTGTCTTATATGTGTTCTTTTGTGTCTTATATGTCTTATATGTGTTCTTTTTGTCTTATATGTGTTCTTTTGTGTCTTATATGTGTTCTTTTTGTCTTATATGTGTTCTTTTGTGTCTTATATGTGTTCTTTTGTGTCTTATATGTGTTCTTATATGTCTTATATGTGTTCTTTTGTGTCTTATATGTGTTCTTTGATTTATTTTGGTTTCCAACATTTTGTCTTATATTTTGTCTTATTTCACTTTGTTCCCACATTTTGTCTTCCATTTTATTTTGAATTGACTTCGTCCCACCACAGCTTTACAAAATGAAAATAACAATGACTTTACTAAAACTAATCCACCACTATTGTTCTATAACTACTTAACCACTATTGTTCTATAACTAATCCACCACTATTGTTCTATAACTACTCCACCACTATTGTTCTATAACTACTCCACCACTATTGTTCTATAACTACTCCACCACAGCTTTACAAAACGACATCAACAAAGACTTTACTATAACTTCTCCATCTCTGCTTTACAAAAAGACATGCCAAACACTTAACTAAAACTACTCCACTACGATCTAGCCCTGTTACCGTACCACACACACACACACACACAAAATATAAAACTAACTCAAGATCTAGCCCTGCTACTGTACCACACACACACACACACACAATATAAAACTAACTCAAAATCTAGCCCTGTTACTGTACCACACACACACACACACACACACAATATAAAACTAACTCAAGATCTAGCCCTGCTACTGTACCACACACACAATATAAAGCTGACTATGTGAGGATGCATAGATCCAGCTGTAAATTCTCACACTCAAGCACACACGAACAGCTGTTTACAGATCTATCTTGAACGTGTGCATACTACACTGTTTATATTAATTAGTGGAAATCTCCACTAAGATCGATATCACAACAGCTACCATTAGCGACAGGTGGGCAACTCATTTTTACTTTCCATTTTAGCCACAGGTGTGGCGAGTATGAAGAGAAATTCGCCACATGCTAAAATACATTGAGAAATGACCATGCACAGTTGAGAACCGTACGGACAGACAAGTTTATCACAGTTTGCTTCAACTGGTTAATTTTATGTGTAACACGTACATTGTGACTAACTCACAACTTCATCGTCATCATTATCATCATTATCATCATCATTATTATCCATGATCATAACCACCATCACTAACACCAACCACCAACAAATATCCACCATCTATCAATCATCACCATCACTAACACCAACCACCAACAAATATCCACCATCTATCAATCATCACCACCACTAACACCAACCACCAACAAATATCCACCATCTATCAATCATCACCACCACTAACACCAACCACCAACAAATATCCACCATCTATCAATCATCACCATCACCACCATCATCTATGATAATCATTTATAATCCTTCAGGTGCTGTGCGTGTTACCGTTTACGATCATTGATACCACATTCATCTCCCCTCCTCAACTTTGATTGTACCCTAATCTGTTGACTCTCCCTATGACATGTCCCCATGTTTGCTCTCGTTCTATGTCTTTCTCCACCTCTGCCACCAGAAATCTCTTCCTTTAGAAATCTTCCCCTCGACTACCATAAATCCCTTCCTCTAGAAATATTCCCCTCTGCTACCAGAAATCTCTTCCTCTAGAAATCTTCCTCTCTGCTACCAGAAATCTCTTCCTCTAGAAATCTTCCCTCTGCTACCAGAAATCTCTTCCTCTAGAAATCTTCCCTCTGCTACCAGAAATCTCTTCCTCTAGTAATCTTCCTCTCTTCTAAAATGTATCCTTCTTCCTCCTACGATCGTTATTTTGATGATTATACCGTCAGACACGTTCTTATGATGAAGTCGACTGTTGTCTGGAGCTCATCTCTGGTACCATGTAGTTTTGATGATTATACCGTTAGACACGTTCTTATGATGAAGTCGACTGTTGTCTGGAACTCATCTCTGGTGCCATGTAGTTTTGATGATTATACCGTCAGACACGTTCTTATGATGAAGTTGACTGTTGTCTGGAGCTCATCTCTGGTGCCATGTAGTTTTGATGATTATACCGTTAGACGTGTTCTTATGATGAAGTCAACTCTTGTCTGGAGCTCATCTCTGGTGCCATGTAGTTTTGATGATTATACCGTCAGACACGTTCTTATGATGAAGTCAACTGTTGTCTGGAGCTCAACTCTGGTACCATGTAGTTTTGATGATTATACCGTCAGACACGTTCTTATGATGAAGTTGACTGTTGTCTGGAGCTCAACTCTGGTGCCTTGCAGTTTTGATGATTATACCGTTAGACACGTTCTTATGATGAAGTCAACTCTTGTCTGGAGCTCATCTCTGGTGCCATGTAGTTTTGATGATTATACCGTCAGACACGTTCTTATGATGAAGTCAACTGTTGTCTGGAGCTCAACTCTGGTACCATGTAGTTTTGATGATTATACCGTCAGACACGTTCTTATGATGAAGTTGACTGTTGTCTGGAGCTCAACTCTGGTGCCTTGCAGTTTTGATGATTATACCGTTAGACACGTTCTTATGATGAAGTCGACTGTTGTCTGGAGCTCATCTCTGGTGCCTTGTAGTTTTGATGATTATACCGTCAGACGTGTTCTTATGATGAAGTCGACTGTTGTCTGGAGCTCATCTCTGGTGCCTTGTAGTTTTGTGTTATAGAGCCAGCATTTCTTTCTAGGGAAGACATACACAGAACAATCTTGTAGGACATGTTCTGTGAATCCCTGTCTTGGCACTAGGTGTGCATAAAAATGGTTACTTCCCTCCAGGATGACTGTCAGAAGGATGCCCTCCATCAAGACATCCACATCAGTTCACTTAGCATTTTATGTGATTTCAAACCATTCTTCTGTAAATCTAGATCTCCGTGACCTCTAGGTTCACTCTTGTTCGTATGTCGTTTTCATTTTCTTACTTCCATGCACTTGAAATAGTGTGTGTGTGTGTGTGTGTAGCTGCAATGATGTGTCACTTGTACAAGCCGAACTATATATGGTTAAAATAGTGTGTGTGTGTGTAGCTGCAATGATGTGTCACACTTGTATAAAGCTAAACTATATTTGGTTACATTTTACAAAAATGAAAAAATCCTGGCATATCCTTAACAGAACGTCGCCATCAACAACAGTCAACGAGTCGTGGATTTTTGTATGCATCACTTATACGTTCAGTAGTTTGTCATTGCTTTTTTAACGGTGAGGTCTGTGTTTTTTTACCCTTCATAAAATTCTACGCGATAAAATTGCTTCCAAACTGCCTTCCGTGGAGTTTGAACCAGGTTCACTTGGGATGTAATCGAGCTTACTACCTCTTACGTTACAGGCGCCATATTTTATTTACATTCTTCTTTTTTCCATTCTCTATTGAGTTTTGTGATAACTCCTACTTTTCATTTTCAGTTTGTCATTTCTTGATTGCACTCCGGACATCTCCATACGTTCTCCGATCTCCTTCGCAGTATCCCCAACAGCGTTCAACGACTTACCGTGTCAGTTGCATGTTCATTAATGAGCCTACGCATAACTTGTTATTTTGTTCTTGTGTGGCCACTCCAATCTTCAATCCAAGCTCTTGCAATCTAACAGCTGACGTAGATTGGTTTAAATCAGTGTTTCCCAAAGAGGGCGGTACCCCCCAGTGGACGCTGAAGCGTTCTTCATGAAGAGAGAGAATGTCAGCCCCTGGGATCGCGCGAGAGAGAGAATGTCAGCCCCTGGGATCGCGCGAGAGAGAATGTCAGCCCTGGGATCGCGAGAGAGAGAATGTCAGCCCCTGGGATCGCGAGAGAGAGAGAGAATGTCAGCCCCAGGGATCGCGAGAGAGAGAGAGAATGTCAGCCCCAGGGATCGTGAGAGAGAGAGAGAATGTCAGCCCCAGGGATCGCGAGATAGAGAGAATGTCAGCCCCAGGGATCGCGAGAGAGAGAGAGAATGTCAGCCCCAGGGATCGCGAGAGAGAGAGAATGTCAGCCCCAGGGATCGCGAGAGAGAGAGAGAGAGAGAATGTCAGCCCTAGCCACCACCTGTGGTAGTCGGTAGTAATGAAAATAACTATAAGTCACCTTGTATTTAATTTGTAAATGAGAGAACTGCCCGTCTCACCTACCAAATGCTTTTTCTTTCAAATATAATATATATATCTAGTTATATAACTAACAGTAGTAACTTGGTATCACACACTCTCGTGGTGGCACGGGATGGTCTTGGGACACATTTTGTGATATCTTCTACTTCTTCTAACGCTCCATATCGACCACTTATTAACCATTCTGTGTGATTTGTATGTGATCTGAGCGTAAGAGCGATTGTACGTTGTGCCAGTTATGCGCCTACAAGTAGTCCAGCACATCCGATTTCTGCGAAGCTTTTTATTTACTAGGTAGCTTCCTATGCCCCTTACATCAGTCGCCTCTTACGACATGCCTTTAAGGTCGCAGTGGTACTATTCTTTGCTCCCCTTGCAAACCCCCACACAACATGGGCGGTGTGATATGTGGAAGTGAATATCATAGTTATTGAAACGGGGTAGGATGTGATAAATAGAGAATATGACAATGTTATTGATTGCCAATCTGTATTGTATGATCTGCTGTGTTTGTTGAGATATTTGGAATGTAGTTAATTAGTTGCTAGTGTTGTTGGAGGGTAATAAACAGACTGGCAGACAGACAGATAGATTTGGAAGTAGATAGATATATTATATATATAAAGATGATAGATAGATGGATGGATGGGTTGGTGGGTGGATGGATAGATAGATAGATAGCTAGATAGATAGATAGATTGATTGATTGATTGATTGATTTATTTATTGATAGATAGATACCAAAGTGCAATGATGATGGTTTTATCAAGAAATCAATCAATCTTCTTGATTGAACGCTCCATACCGACCACTTGTTAACCACTCTTTGTGATTTGTATGTGATCCGAGCCGAAGAGCGATTGTACGTTGTGACGCTTATGCGCACATGCGATTTCTGCGACGCTTTTTATTTACTAGGCAGCTTCCTAAGCCCATACCTCAGTCGCCTCTTACGACATGCCTTGTAGATGGCAGTGTTACTATTTGTTATTCCCCTTGCAAGCCTCAGCAACATATGATCGAATCAATAAATCAATATTATCTCAACAGCAGCAGTTCGACAGTATCAGACAGGTTTGATATGGGTTAATATTATGTAACGTGATTATTTGATATCAATCATTAACCACATCAGTATCTTCACATCTGATAGTAGACTGGACAGAGAGATTGAAACTAGAATCCAACAAGCCAACGTGTATCTTCACATCTGATAGTAGACTGGACAGAGAAATCGAAACTAGAATCCAGCAAGCCAACAACATTACATACCAACTTACCCCAATCTTGAAACACCCAGCAATTCCAGTAGAGACTAAAAGACAGATTATAAATTCAATCTTTATACCAACACTGTGCTACCAGAGCCAAACATGGGCACTGACAAAAGAACAAGAAAGGAAAATTACCACATGCGAAATGAGATGCTTGAGGAAAGCAGTAAATAAAACAAGAAGAGACCATATAAGAAATGAGGAAATTAGAAGAACAGTCGGAACAACACCTGCTATTAGATTTATTGAATAACAGAGACTCAAATAGTTTGGCAACTTAGTGAGAATGAACCCGAATACATCAGTAGCAAGATCGTTAACCTGAAAATGGAATCATCAAGAGGAAGGGGAAGACCAAGAAAAAGATGGATTGATGGAGTTACATA
Source organism: Arion vulgaris (assembly GCA_020796225.1). Lineage (NCBI taxonomy): Eukaryota > Metazoa > Mollusca > Gastropoda > Stylommatophora > Arionidae > Arion > Arion vulgaris. The sequence continues at coordinate 6,211,133 of CM036771.1, read as the reverse complement.
CATCTTAAAACTCCACAATACCACAGCATATCAGACGACCTTTCTGTAACTACCAAGTTAACTTCAAATAAGTTGTTCATGCACGCACGTTGATGTGTAATCAGGCATCGATGATAGCGGGGGGTTATGATAACTTAGACATCACGTGGGTGTTTAATGGGGGCATTCAATATGCTCTGCATATTGATCCTAGGGCCAATAAGACTTACACAGGTCAAGAAGAGGTCATTTTAAGACAGGTCGTGCGATGTCAGTTTAATAAAGGCAATAGCGATAAACAATAAGCTTGTGTGATTTTTTTATATCTATTTTTCACAGATGGTTATTTATTGCAGCTGTGAAATCAGTATCACCGCAGCTGTGTCATTCTCGTAGCTGGTGTGTCATACTCGCAGCTGGTGTGTCATACTAGCAGCTGGTATGCCATACTTGCAGCTGGTGTGTCATACTCGTAGCTGGTGTGCCATACTTGCAGCTGGTGTGTCATACTCGTAGCTGGTGTCATACTGCAGCTGGTGTGTCATACTGCAGCTGGTGTGTCATACTGCAGCTGGTGTGTCATACTGCAGCTGGTATGCCACTGCAGCTGTTGTCTCTGTAGCTGGTGTGCCATACTTGCAGCTGGTGTGTCATACTCGTAGCTGGTGTGCCATACTTGCAGCTGGTGTGTCATACTCGTAGCTGGTGTGCCATACTTGCAGCTGGTGTGTCATACTCGCAGCTGGTATGCCATACTTGCAGCTGGTGTGCCATTCTCGCAGCTGGTGTGCCATTCTCGCAGCTGGTGTGCCATTCTCGCAGCTGGTGTGTCATACTCGCAGCTGGTGTGCCATTCTCGCAGCTGGTATGCCATACTTGCAGCTGGTGTGCCATTCTCGCAGCTGTTATGTAATAAAATATACTTATACATTGTGTACGTCTGTGTCAACATTAAATACGAAAATTGAATATTGTAAAATAAATTGCTGGAGAAATATTCTTATAAAGCTGTTCAGGGTGTTCAAGATATAAGTAGCCTGGTCAATGGAGTCAATCTGACATATGTTTTTGAAAATGAGAAGGTTTCAATTATGACGTAGTAGTGGTCAAGTGATCGAGTCATTTTGTGATGGTGTGTAATTATGGGGCGGGAAGGGGCGATGAGCAAATGTAACGAAAGGACATGCTAGCTAGAACCGGTGTAAATAGTAAAGAGATAAAACACAGTGTGTACCTGGCAACTTTTGATATGTTAATGGGCCTGCTTACATGAAACTTGTAGAAAAGTCGTATAGATTTCTGCAAGACTTGAAATAAACATTAGTCAGAAAACGATGTCGAGATTCTGCAAGACGAAATTGAAACATTAGTCATGACAACGATGTGCGTATAGATGTTCTGCAAGACTTGAACATTGAGAAACATTAGCTCATGAACAACGAGCGTATAGATGTTCTGCAAGACTTGAACATTGAGAAACATTAGCTCTGAACAACGATGCGGTATAGATTTCTGCAAGACTTGAACATTGAGAAACATTAGCTCATGAACAACGATGTGCGGTATAGATGTTCTGCAAGACTTGAACATTGAGAAACATTAGCTCATGAACAACGATGTGCGGTATAGATGTTCTGCAAGACTTGAACATTGAGAAACATTAGCTCATGAACAACGATGTGCGGATGATCCAGTATAGCTTGCTGCAACGATTGTAGATGTTCTGCAAGACTGACATTGAGAAACATTAGCTCATGAACAACGATGTGCGGTATAGATGTTCTGCAAGACTTGAACATTGAGAAACATTAGCTCATGAACAACGATGTGCGGTATAGATGTTCTGCAAGACTTGAACATTGAGAAACATTAGCTCATGAACAACGATGTGCGGTATAGATGTTCTGCAAGACTTGAACATTGAGAAACATTAGCTCATGAACAACGATGTGCGGTATAGATGTTCTGCAAGACTTGAACATTGAGAAACATTAGCTCATGAACAACGATGTGCGGTATAGATGTTCTGCAAGACTTGAACATTGAGAAACATTAGCTCATGAACAACGATGTGCGGTATAGATGTTCTGCAAGACTTGAACATTGAGAAACATTAGCTCATGAACAACGATGTGCGGTATAGATGTTCTGCAAGACTTGAACATTGAGAAACATTAGCTCATGAACAACGATGTGCGGTATAGATGTTCTGCAAGACTTGAACATTGAGAAACATTAGCTCATGAACAACGATGTGCGGTATAGATGTTCTGCAAGACTTGAACATTGAGAAACATTAGCTCATGAACAACGATGTGCGTCGAAACCTAGCAAACCCACCTGTTATGGTCAGGCGGATCAGATATGGAGAAAACCAAGAGAGGCTGCGTGTAATAAATGGCGTTTCGTTACAAAGACACGTATGTGGGGACATCATGTCTCGGAACTTGACATATTTTCTTCATATTAAACATCATATTGGTTTGGAAGAACAGTCATTGATGGTATCATTTCTGGAAGTTGAGGCAGGGGATTACCAAGACGACGGTAGCAACAGGACATTTAAAACATCTTCAACGGGAGGATAGAGGACGCGGAAAAACTGTTCTAAAGATCTGGTGTTTCCCCACTGTAATGTGATGAAAGTGAAGTTATGAAAAGCACATGCCTCATGATGATGATGATGATAATTACGTGACTGTCAAAGATATATTGTTTGTCTGTCAACAATGAATTTTTCTATCTTTTTCTCTGTTTTCCTGCTTTCCAATTATTGTCTTGGTTTATGTTTTCTATATCAAGTTGTAATATTCATTTTGTTTGAAAAATGATTCATTTCTCCAGGATACCGACCAACCCTGACATCAACGAGAGAGAGGGAGAGAGGGGGAGAGAGAGGGAGGGATAGAGTGAGAGAGAGATAGAGGGAGAGAGATAAAAAGGATCTAAAGGTGAAGAATTGACTTTATTGCGCCAGGTTTCCCCATATGACTCGGTCCTTCTCCGCAGAAATAGCACACTACCTGCCGAAAGTGTTGCACACAGAGCACGAACTCCATTGCTCAGCTCTGGCAATAATCCTAGCGATCTAGGGAAAAAAATTACTTGCGAACAGAACGACACGTTCCCGGTTCGAACCCACGATCTTCAGAACTCAAAATGCAACAGCTTAACCACTTAAACTCTCTTATATATCCATCCATGTGGAGATCTATGATCGCTTACTAAAGTCGCTACGGCACATGATGATGATGGACAGTGTAATTCTTGTAGGTGATATATTTTATGAAACTTGGAACACGCATGTCTACTTCTCCCAATTTTATGAAACTTGGAACACACATGTCTACTTCTCCCAATTTTATGAAACTTGGAACACACATGTCTACTTCTCCCAATTTTATGAAACTTGGAACACGCATGTCTACTTCTCACAATTTTAACGCGCCCTCCCTCAAACATCTTTTATGAAGAACGAAAAGTTGTTATATGAAGAATTTAGTTGCAAATTATTGACTGGACAAAGCTAGTTAATTCGATTAGTTGTCTGATTACCACCGACGTAGAAAGTCTGTATTGCTGCATTGACTTATATTCACTATGACGACCGACGTAGAAAGTCTGTATTGCTGCATTGACTTATATTCACTATGACGACCGGTGTAGAAAGTCTGTATTGCTACATTGACTTATATTCACTATGACGACCGGCGTAGAAAGTCTGTATTGCTGCATTGACTTATATTCACTATGACGACCGGCGTAGAAAGTCTGTATTGCTGCATTGACTTATATTCACTATGACGACCGACGACCGGGCGCACAGAACAAGAATCGATATGTTAGTCCGTGTTATTCAATTATAAACTGTTTCAAGAATGTTCTAGTGTCTTCTCTGCTGAAATCCATCATTATTAGTTTTTGTCCAGGGACAAGATGCTGGTATAGCTTAAAGAAAGACAGCATAATTCAGGGCTTCTGTCATGTATTGTGTTAACTTTTGTCACTCTCAGCCGATATACCGGCTCGCTGTACTCTTGAATATGACACAAAGCTAGTATACTATCTAGTTCAGTGTACATTGTAATATCTAGTTCAGAGGTTTACAAACAATTACGGCTTAAAAGGGTTACATCATGTTATTAGCTACCCGTGTGTTGTCTGGGCTCGCAAGGGGAGCAAAGAATAGTAACTATGCGACCTACACGATATGTTGTACGAGGCAATTGATGTAGGGACCTAGGTAAGCTACCCTAGTAAATAAAAAGCTTTGTAGAAATTGGATGTGCTGGCCTACTTGTAGACGCATAACTGGCACAACGTACAATAGCTCTTAGTCTTAGATCATATACAAAATCACACAGTGTAGTTAACAAGTGGTCGATATGCAGCGTTAGAAGAAGAAGAAGAAGAAGAGAGTTCAGAGATAACAAAAAGTTAGGCAGTAAAAGCGTGGAAATCATGTGACAAGTATTAATAATAAATGTCTGTGAAGAATTGTACGAATATTCTTCTTAAATACAATATATCAAGAGAAGAGGTTTACAACCAACAAATTGTGCATCATTCTAGACCATCATTTTTCTTCTTCTAACGCTCTATATCGACCACTTGTTAACCATTCTTTCTGATTTACATGTGATCTGAGCCGAAGAAATATCGTACGTTGTGCCAGTTATGCGCCTACAAGTAGACCAGCACATTCGATTTCTCGACGCTTTTATTTATTAGGTAGCTTCTCAGGCCCCTACTTCAGTCGCTTCTACGACATGCCTTGTAGGTGGCAGTGTTAGTATTTCTGTCTTCCCTTCTTGTTCCTAGCAACACACGACCGTATAGAGTATTGATTCCAAAACTCCCTTCTTGTTCCTAGCAACACACGACCGTATAGAGTATTACGACATGTCTTGTAGGTGGCAGTGTTACTATTTCTGTCTTCCCTTCTTGGTCCTAGCAACACACGACCGTATAGAGTATTACGACATGTCTTGTAGGTGGCAGTGTTACTATTTCTGTCTTCCCTTCTTGGTCCTAGCAACACACGACCGTATAGAGTATTACGACATGTCTTGTAGGTGGCAGTGTTACTATTTCTGTCTTACCTTCTTGTTCCTAGCAACACACGACCGTATAGAGTATTACGACATGTCTTGTAGGTGGCAGTGTTAGTATTTCTGTCTTCCCTTCTTGTTCCTAGCAACACACGACCGATAGAGATACGACATGTCTTGTAGGTGGCAGTGTTAGTATTTCTGTCTTCCTTCTGATCCAGCAACACAGACCGTATAGAGTATTACGTACATGTCTTGTAGGTGGCAGTGTTAGTATTTGTCTTCCCTTCTTGATCCTAGCAACACACGACCGTATAGAAGACATGACATGTCTTGTAGGTGGCAGTGTTACTATTTCTGTCTTCCCTTCTTGATCCTAGCAACACACGACCGTATAGAGTATTACGACATGTCTTGTAGGTGGCAGTGTTAGTATTTCTGTCTTCCTTCTGATCCTAGCAACACACGACCGTATAGAGTATTACGACATGTCTTGTAGGTGGCAGTGTTACTATTTATGTCTTCCCTTCTTGATCCTAGCAACACACGACCGTATAGAGTATTACGACATGTCTTGTAGGTGGCAGTGTTAGTATTTCTGTCTTCCTTCTGATCCTAGCAACACACGACCTGTATAGAGTATTACGACATGTCTTGTAGGTGGCAGTGTTACTATTCTGTCTTCCTTCTTGATCCTAGCAACACACGACCGTATAGAGTATTACGACATGTCTTGTAGGTGGCAGTGTTACTATTTCTGTCTTCCCTTCTTGATCCTAGCAACACACGACCGTATAGAGTATTACGACATGTCTTGTAGGTGGCAGTGTTACTATTTCTGTCTTCCTTCTGATCCTAGCAACACACGACCGTATAGAGTATTGATTCCCAAACTCCCTTCTTGTTCCTAGCAACACACGACCGTATAGAGTATTGATTCCCAAACTCCCTTCTTGTTCCTAGCAACACACGACCGTATAGAGTATTGATTCCCAAACTCCCTTCTTGTTCCTAGCAACACACGACCGTATAGAGTATTGATTCCCAAACTTTCTTCTTGTTCCTAGCAACACACGACCGTATAAAGTATTGATTCACAAACTCCCTTCTTGTTCCTAGCAACACACGACCGTATAAAGTATTGATTCCCAAACTTTCTTCTTGTTCCTAGCAACACACGACCGTATAAAGTATTGATTCCCAAACTTCCTTCTTGTTCCTAGCAACACACGACCGATAAAGTATTGATTCCCAAACTTCCTTCTTGTTCCTAGCAACACACGACCGTATAGAGTATTGATTCCAAAACTCCCTTCTTGTTCCTAGCAACACACGACCGTATAGAGTATTGATTCCCAAACTCCCTTCTTGTTCCTAGCAACACACGACCGTATAGAGTATTGATCCCCAAACTTCCTTCTTGTTCCTAGCAACACACGACCGTATAGAGTATTGATTCCCAAACTTCCTTCTTGTTCCTAGCAACACACGACCGTAAGAGTATTGATTCCCAAACTCCTTCTTGTTCCTAGCAACACACGACCGTATAGAGTATTGATTCCCAAACTTCCTTCTTGTTCCTAGCAACACACGACCGTATAGAGTATTGATTCCAAAACTTCCTTCTTGTTCCTAGCAACACACGACCGTATAAAGTATTGATTCCCAAACTCCCTTCTTGTTCCTAGCAACACACGACCGTATAAAGTATTGATTCCCAAACTTTCTTCTTGTTCCTAGCAACACACGACCGTATAAAGTATTGATTCCAAACTCCCTTCTTGGTCCTAGCAACACACGACCGTATAAAGTATTGATTCCCAAACTCCATTCTTGTTCCTAGCAACACACGACCGTATAAAGTATTGATTCCCAAACTCCCTTCTTGTTCCTAGCATCACACGACCGTATAGAGTATTGATTCCCAAACTTCCTTCTTGTTCCTAGCAACACACGACCGTATAAAGTATTGATTCCCAAACTCCCTTCTTGTTCCTAGCAACACACGACCGTATAGAGTATTGATTCCCAAACTCCATTCTTGTTCCTAGCAACACACGACCGTATAGAGATTGATTCCCAAACTTCCTTCTTGTTCCTAGCAACACACGACCGTATAAAGTATTGATTCCCAAACTCCCTTCTTGTTCCTAGCAACACACGACCGTATAAAGTATTGATTCCCAAACTTTCTTCTTGTTCCTAGCAACACACGACCGTATAAAGTATTGATTCCCAAATCTCCTTCTGGTCCTAGCAACACACGACCGTATAAAGTATTGATTCCCAAACTCCCTTCTTGTTCCTAGCAACACACGACCGTATAAAGTATTGATTCCAAACTCCTTCTTGTTCCTAGCATCACACGACCGTATAGAGTATTGATTCCCAAACTTCCTTCTTGTTCCTAGCAACACACGACCGTATAGAGTATTGATCCCCAAACTTCCTTCTTGTTCCTAGCAACACACGACCGTATAAAGTATTGATTCCAAACTCCTTCTTGTTCCTAGCAACACACGACCGTATAGAGTATTGATTCCCAAACTTCCTTCTAGTTCCTAGCAACACACGACCGTATAGAGTATTGATTCCCAAACTCCATTCTTGTTCCTAGCAACACACGACCGTATAGAGTATTGATTCCCAAACTTTCTTCTTGTTCCTAGCAACACACGACCGTATAGAGATTGATTCCCAAACTTTCTTCTTGTTCCTAGCAACACACGACCGTATAGAGTATTGATTCCCAAACTCCATTCTTGTTCCTAGCAACACACGACCGTATAGAGTATTGATTCCAAACTTTCTTCTTGTTCCTAGCAACACACGACCGTATAGAGTATTGATTCCCAAACTTCCTTCTTGTTCCTAGCAACACACGACCGTATAGAGTATTGATTCCCAAACTCCATTCTTGTTCCTAGCAACACACGACCGTATAAAGTATTGATTCCCAAACTTTCTTCTTGTTCCTAGCAACACACGACCGTATAGAGTATTGATTCCCAAACTTCCTTCTAGTTCCTAGCAACACACGACCGTATAGAGTATTGATTCCCAAACTCCCTTCTTGTTCCTAGCAACACACGACCGTATAGAGTATTGATTCCCAAACTCCATTCTTGTTCCTAGCAACACACGACCGTATAAAGTATTGATTCCCAAACTTCCTTCTTGTTCCTAGCAACACACGACCGTATAGAGTATTGATTCCCAAACTCCATTCTTGTTCCTAGCAACACACGACCGTATAGAGTATTGATTCCCAAACTCCCTTCTTGTTCCTAGCAACACACGACCGTATAAAGTATTGATTCCCAAACTCCATTCTTGTTCCTAGCAACACACGACCGTATAGAGATTAGACATGTCTTGTAGGTGGCAGTGTTACTATTTCTGTCTTCCCTTCTTGGTCCTAGCAACACACGACCGTATAGAGTATTACGACATGTCTTGTAGGTGGCAGTGTTACTATTTCTGTCGTACCTTCTTGGTCCTAGCAACACACGACCGTATAGAGTATTACGACATGTCTTGTAGGTGGCAGTGTTACTATTTCTGTCTTACCTTCTTGTTCCTAGCAACACACGACCGTATAGAGTATTACGACATGTCTTGTAGGTGGCAGTGTTACTATTTCTGTCTTACCTTCTTGGTCCTAGCAACACACGACCGTATAGAGTATTACGACATGTCTTGTAGGTGGCAGTGTTACTATTTCTGTCTTACCTTCTTGTTCCTAGCAACACACGACCGTATAAAGTATTGATTCCCAAACTTCATTCTTGTTCCTAGCAACACACGACCGTATAGAGTATTGATTCCCAAACTTCCTTCTTGTTCCTAGCAACACACGACCGTATAGAGTATTGATTCCAAAACTTCCTTCTTGTTCCTAGCAACACACGACCGTATAGAGTATTGATCCCCAAACTCCCTTCTTGTTCCTAGCATCACACGACCGTATAGAGTATTGATTCCCAAACTTCCTTCTTGTTCCTAGCAACACACGACCGTATAAAGTATTGATTCCCAAACTCCATTCTTGTTCCTAGCAACACACGACCGTATAGAGTATTGATTCCCAAACTTCCTTCTTGTTCCTAGCAACACACGACCGTATAGAGTATTGATTCCCAAACTTCCTTCTTGTTCCTAGCAACACACGACCGTATAGAGTATTGATTCCCAAACTCTCTTCTTGTTCCTAGCAACACACGACCGTATAGAGTATTGATTCCCAAACTTCCTTCTTGTTCCTAGCAACACACGACCGTATAGAGTATTGATTCCCAAACTTTCTTCTTGTTCCTAGCAACACACGACCGTATAAAGTATTGATTCCCAAACTTTCTTCTTGTTCCTAGCAACACACGACCGTATAAAGTATTGATTCCCAAACTTCCTTCTAGTTCCTAGCAACACACGACCGTATAGAGTATTGATTCCCAAACCTCTTCTTGTTCCTAGCAACACACGACCGTATAGAGTATTGATTCCCAAACTCCCTTCTTGTTCTTAGCAACACACGACCGTATAAAGTATTGATTCCCAAACTCCCTTCTTGTTCCTAGCAACACACGACCGAATAAAGTATTGATTCCCAAACTCCTTCTTGTTCCTAGCAACAACGACCGTATAGAGTATTGATTCCCAAACTCCCTTCTTGTTCCTAGCAACACACGACCGTATAAAGTATTGATTCCCAAACTTCCTTCTTGTTCCTAGCAACACACGACCGTATAGAGTATTGATTCCCAAACTCCCTTCTTGTTCCTAGCAACACACGACCGTATAGAGTATTGATTCCCAAACTCCCTTCTTGTTCCTAGCAACACACGACCGTATAGAGTATTGATTCCCAAACTTCCTTCTTGTTCCTAGCAACACACGACCGTATAAAGTATTGATTCCCAAACTTCCTTCTTGTTCCTAGCAACACACGACCGTATAGAGTATTGATTCCAAAACTTCCTTCTTGTTCCTAGCAACACACGACCGTATAGAGTATTGATTCCCAAACTCCCTTCTTGTTCCTAGCAACACACGACCGTATAAAGTATTGATTCCCAAACTCCATTCTTGTTCCTAGCAACACACGACCGTATAAAGTATTGATTCCCAAACTTCCTTCTTGTTCCTAGCAACACACGACCGTATAGAGTATTGATTCCCAAACTTCCTTCTTGTTCCTAGCAACACACGACCGTATAGAGTATTGATTCCCAAACTTCCTTCTTGTTCCTAGCAACACACGACCGTATAGAGTATTGATTCCCAAACTTCCTTCTTGTTCCTAGCAACACACGACCGTATAAAGTATTGATTCCCAAACTTCCTTCTAGTTCCTAGCAACACACGACCGTATAGAGTATTGATTCCCAAACTTCCTTCTTGTTCCTAGCAACACACGACCGTATAGAGTATTGATTCCCAAACTTCCTTCTTGTTCCTAGCAACACACGACCGATAGAGTATTGATTCCCAAACTTCCTTCTTGTTCCTAGCAACACACGACCGTATAGAGTATTGATTCCCAAACTTTCTTCTTGTTCCTAGCAACACACGACCGTATAAAGTATTGATTCCCAAACTCCCTTCTTGTTCCTAGCAACACACGACCGTATAGAGTATTGATTCCCAAACTTCCTTCTTGGTCCTAGCAACACACGACCGTATAGAGTATTGATTCCCAAACTTCCTTCTTGTTCCTAGCAACACACGACCGTATAGAGTATTGATTCCAAACTCCTTCTTGTTCCTAGCAACACACGACCGTAGAGTATTGATTCCCAAACTTCCTTCTTGTTCCTAGCAACACACGACCGTATAAAGTATTGATTCCCAAACTTCCTTCTTGTTCCTAGCAACACACGACCGTATAGAGTATTGATTCCCAAACTCCATTCTTGTTCCTAGCAACACACGACCGTATAGAGTATTGATCCCAAACTTTCTTCTTGTTCCTAGCAACACACGACCGTATAGAGTATTGATTCCAAACTCCTTCTTGTTCCTAGCAACACACGACCGTATAGAGTATTGATTCCCAAACTCCCTTCTTGTTCCTAGCAACACACGACCGTATAGAGTATTGATCCCCAAACTTCCTTCTTGTTCCTAGCAACACACGACCGTATAAAGTATTGATTCCCAAATCTCCTTCTTGTTCCTAGCAACACACGACCGTATAAAGTATTGATTCCCAAACTCCATTCTTGTTCCTAGCAACACACGACCGTATAGAGTATTGATTCCCAAACTTCCTTCTAGTTCCTAGCAACACACGACCGTATAGAGTATTGATTCCCAAACTTCCTTCTTGTTCCTAGCAACACACGACCGTATAAAGTATTGATTCCCAAACTCCCTTCTTGTTCCTAGCAACACACGACCGTATAGAGTATTGATTCCCAAACTTCCTTCTTGTTCATAGCAACACACGACCGTATAGAGTATTGATTCCCAAACTTCCTTCTTGTTCCTAGCAACACACGACCGTATAGAGTATTGATTCCCAAACTTCCTTCTTGTTCCTAGCAACACACGACCGTATAAAGTATTGATTCCAAACTCCCTTCTTGTTCCTAGCAACACACGACCGATAGAGTATTGATTCCCAAACTTCCTTCTTGTTCCTAGCAACACACGACCGTATAAAGTATTGATTCCCAAACTCCCTTCTTGTTCCTAGCAACACACGACCGTATAAAGTATTGATTCCAAAACTTCCTTCTTGTTCCTAGCAACACACGACCGTATAGAGTATTGATCCCCAAACTTCCTTCTTGTTCCTAGCAACACACGACCGTATAGAGTATTGATTCCCAAACTCCATTCTTGTTCCTAGCAACACACGACCGTATAGAGTATTGATTCCCAAACTCCCTTCTTGTTCCTAGCAACACACGACCGTATAAAGTATTGATTCCCAAACTTCCTTCTTGTTCCTAGCAACACACGACCGATAGAGTATTGATCCCAAACTTCCTTCTTGTTCCTAGCAACACACGACCGTATAGAGTATTGATCCCCAAACTCCCTTCTTGTTCCTAGCAACACACGACCGTATAGAGTATTGATTCCAAACTCCTTCTTGTTCCTAGCAACACACGACCGTATAGAGTATTGATTCCCAAACTTCCTTCTTGTTCCTAGCAACACACGACCGTATAGAGTATTGATTCCCAAACTTCCTTCTTGTTCCTAGCAAAACACGACCGTATAGAGTATTGATTCCCAAACTCCCTTCTTGTTCCTAGCAACACACGACCGTATAAAGTATTGATTCCCAAACTTTCTTCTTGTTCCTAGCAACACACGACCGTATAGAGTATTGATCCCCAAACTCCCTTCTTGTTCCTAGCAACACACGACCGTATAGAGTATTGATTCCCAAACTCCCTTCTTGTTCCTAGCAACACACGACCGTATAAAGTATTGATTCCCAAACTTCCTTCTTGTTCCTAGCAACACACGACCGTATAAAGTATTGATTCCCAAACTCCCTTCTTGTTCCTAGCAACACACGACCGTATAGAGTATTGATTCCCAAACTTCCTTCTTGTTCCTAGCAACACACGACCGTATAGAGTATTGATTCCCAAACTTCCTTCTTGTTCCTAGCAACACACGACCGTATAGAGTATTGATTCCCAAACTCCCTTCTTGTTCCTAGCAACACACGACCGTATAGAGTATTGATTCCCAAACTTCCTTCTTGTTCCTAGCAACACACGACCGTATAGAGTATTGATTCCCAAACTTCCTTCTTGTTCCTAGCAACACACGACCTTATAAAGTATTGATTCCCAAACTTCCTTCTTGTTCCTAGCAACACACGACCGTATAAAGTATTGATTCCAAACTCCTTCTTGTTCCTAGCAACACACGACCGTATAGAGTATTGATTCCCAAACTTCCTTCTTGTTCCTAGCAACACACGACCGTATAGAGTATTGATTCCCAAACTTCCTTCTTGTTCCTAGCATCACACGACCGTATAGATTATTGATTCCCAAACTCCCTTCTTGTTCCTAGCAACACACGACCGTATAAAGTATTGATTCCCAAACTTCCTTCTTGTTCCTAGCAACACACGACCGTATAGAGTATTGATTCCCAAACTCCCTTCTTGTTCCTAGCAACACACGACCGTATAGAGTATTGATTCCCAAACTTCCTTCTTGTTCCTAGCAACACACGACCGTATAGAGTATTGATTCCCAAACTCCATTCTTGTTCCTAGCAACACACGACCGTATAGAGTATTGATTCCCAAACTCCCTTCTTGTTCCTAGCAACACACGACCGTATAGAGTATTGATTCCCAAACTCCATTCTTGTTCCTAGCAACACACGACCGTATAGAGTATTGATTCCCAAACTCCCTTCTTGTTCCTAGCAACACACGACCGTATAGAGTATTGATTCCCAGACTTCCTTCTTGTTCCTAGCAACACACGACCGTATAGAGTATTGATTCCCAAACTCCATTCTTGTTCCTAGCAACACACGACCGTATAGAGTATTGATTCCCAAACTCCATTCTTGTTCCTAGCAACACACGACCGTATAGAGTATTGATTCCCAAACTCCCTTCTTGTTCCTAGCAAAACACGACCGTATAGAGTATTGATTCCCAAACTTCCTTCTTGTTCCTAGCAACACACGACCGATAGAGTATTGATTCCCAAACTCCCTTCTTGTTCCTAGCAACACACGACCGTATAGAGTATTGATTCCAAAACTTCCTTCTTGTTCCTAGCAACACACGACCGTATAGAGTATTGATTCCAAACTTTCTTCTTGTTCCTAGCAACACACGACCGTATAAAGTATTGATTCCCAAACTCCCTTCTTGTTCCTAGCAACACACGACCGTATAGAGTATTGATTCCCAAACTTTCTTCTTGTTCCTAGCAACACACGACCGTATAGAGTATTGATTCCCAAACTTTCTTCTTGTTCCTAGCAACACACGACCGTATAGAGTATTGATTCCCAAACTCCCTTCTTGTTCCTAGCAACACACGACCGTATAAAGTATTGATTCCCAAACTCCCTTCTTGTTCCTAGCAACACACGACCGCATAGAGTATTGATTCCCAAACTTCCTTCTTGTTCCTAGCAACACACGACCGTATAAAGTATTGATTCCCAAACTCCATTCTTGTTCCTAGCAACACACGACCGTATAGAGTATTGATTCCCAAACTTTCTTCTTGTTCCTAGCAACACACGACCGTATAGAGTATTGATTCCCAAACTCCATTCTTGTTCCTAGCAACACACGACCGTATAGAGTATTGATTCCCAAACTTTCTTCTTGTTCCTAGCAACACACGACCGTATAGAGTATTGATTCCCAAACTTCCTTCTTGTTCCTAGCAACACACGACCGTATAAAGTATTGATTCCCAAACTCCCTTCTTGTTCCTAGCAACACACGACCGTATAAAGTATTGATTCCCAAACTTTCTTCTTGTTCCTAGCAACACACGACCGTATAGAGTATTGATTCCCAAACTCCCTTCTTGTTCTTAGCAACACACGACCGTATAGAGTATTGATTCCAAACTCTCTCTTGTTCCTAGCAACACACGACCGTATAAAGCATTGATTCCCAAACTTCCTTCTGTTCCTAGCAACACACGACCGTATAGAGTATTGATTCCCAAACTCCATTCTTGTTCCTAGCAACACACGACCGTATAAAGTATTGATTCCCAAACTCCCTTCTTGTTCCTAGCAACACACGACCGTATAGAGTATTGATTCCCAAACTCCATTCTTGTTCCTAGCAACACACGACCGTATAAAGTATTGATTCCCAAACTTCCTTCTTGTTCCTAGCAACACACGACCGTATAGAGTATTGATTCCCAAACTTCCTTCTTGTTCCTAGCAACACACGACCGTATAGAGTATTGATTCCCAAACTCCCTTCTTGTTCCTAGCAACACACGACCGTATAAAGTATTGATTCCCAAACTCCCTTCTTGGTCCTAGCAACACACGACCGTATAGAGTATTGATTCCCAAACTCCCTTCTTGTTCCTAGCATCACACGACCGTATAGAGTATTGATTCCCAAACTCCCTTCTTGTTCCTAGCAACACACGACCGTATAAAGTATTGATTCCAAAACTTCCTTCTTGTTCCTAGCAACACACGACCGTATAGAGTATTGATTCCCAAACTCCATTCTTGTTCCTAGCAACACACGACCGTATAGAGTATTGATTCCCTAAACTTCCTTCTTGTTCCTAGCAACACACGACCGTATAGAGTATTGATTCCCAAACTCCATTCTTGTTCCTAGCAACACACGACCGTATAGAGTATTGATTCCCAAACTTCCTTCTAGTTCCTAGCAACACACGACCGTATAGAGTATTGATTCCCAAACTTTCTTCTTGTTCCTAGCAACACACGACCGTATAAAGTATTGATTCCCAAACTCCCTTCTTGTTCCTAGCAACACACGACCGTATAGAGTATTGATTCCCAAACTTTCTTCTTGTTCCTAGCAACACACGACCGTATAGAGTATTGATTCCCAAACTTTCTTCTTGTTCCTAGCAACACACGACCGTATAGAGTATTGATTCCCAAACTCCCTTCTTGTTCCTAGCAACACACGACCGTATAAAGTATTGATTCCCAAACTCCCTTCTTGTTCCTAGCAACACACGACCGTATAGAGTATTGATTCCCAAACTTCCTTCTTGTTCCTAGCAACACACGACCGTATAAAGTATTGATTCCCAAACTCCCTTCTTGTTCCTAGCAACACACGACCGTATAGAGTATTGATTCCCAAACTTTCTTCTTGTTCCTAGCAACACACGACCGTATAGAGTATTGATTCCCAAACTCCCTTCTTGTTCCTAGCAACACACGACCGTATAGAGTATTGATTCCCAAACTTTCTTCTTGTTCCTAGCAACACACGACCGTATAGAGTATTGATTCCCAAACTTCCTTCTTGTTCCTAGCAACACACGACCGTATAAAGTATTGATTCCCAAACTCCCTTCTTGTTCCTAGCAACACACGACCGTATAAAGTATTGATTCCCAAACTTTCTTCTTGTTCCTAGCAACACACGACCGTATAGAGTATTGATTCCCAAACTCCCTTCTTGTTCCTAGCAACACACGACCGTATAGAGTATTGATTCCCAAACTCCCTTCTTGTTCCTAGCAACACACGACCGTATAAAGTATTGATTCTAAACTTTCTTCTTGTTCCTAGCAACACACGACCGTATAGAGTATTGATTCCCAAACTCCATTCTTGTTCCTAGCAACACACGACCGTATAAAGTATTGATTCCCAAACTCCATTCTTGTTCCTAGCAACACACGACCGTATAGAGTATTGATTCCCAAACTCCCTTCTTGTTCCTAGCAACACACGACCGTATAAAGTATTGATTCCCAAACTTCCTTCTTGTTCCTAGCAACACACGACCGTATAGAGTATTGATTCCTCAAACTCCTTCTTGTTCCTAGCAACACACGACCGTATAGAGTATTGATTCCCAAACTCCCTTCTTGTTCCTAGCAACACACGACCGTATAAAGTATTGATTCCCAAACTCCCTTCTTGGTCCTAGCAACACACGACCGTATAGAGTATTGATTCCCAAACTCCATTCTTGTTCCTAGCAACACACGACCGTATAGAGTATTGATTCCCAAACTTCCTTCTTGTTCCTAGCAACACACGACCGTATAGAGTATTGATTCCCAAACTCCCTTCTTGTTCCTAGCAACACACGACCGTATAAAGTATTGATTCCCAAACTCCCTTCTTGTTCCTAGCAACACACGACCGTATAGAGTATTGATTCCCAAACTCCATTCTTGTTCCTAGCAACACACGACCGTATAGAGTATTGATTCCCAAACTTTTTCGGCCCACCTCCCACTTCCCACCTCCCACTTTACACAACACACAATTTGTAACGCCCTCCCATTATAACAGTTTGCCAACGCCCTCTCCACATATATACATGCTCTATTTTCGTGGACATAGAAAATTGATATATATTTCTGTAATACATGGTCAATTTTCAAATGATTATATGCATGAAATAGAAAAGTGATGAAAAAATGGATCGTGTAAGACGAACATTAAATGAATTAAAATACAGAATTCAAATTTTAAATGATTATTCAATCACAAAATCACGAAAATAATTTATTTAAAAATATTTATTACTAATTTCTTCTTTAAGGAGCCACCGCCCTTAGTCGCCTGGAACACCATCCTTCCCCAAATTCCTGAACTCCACAATCGCGCCCCCACCCCTAGAACGCTTCAGCGCCCACTGTGGAGGGGCGGAGCCCCCACTTTGGGAAAGGCTGGTATAAAGTCTCCATCTTGCTAGCTACACACAGAGACCATCTTCAAGCATACAATACTTGGAGCCTCGGAAGTCGAAATGTCAGTTTAACTTTACAGACAATTTACCTAATTGTGTTTGTTCAAATCTTAACATCTTTTTTTGGTATGTAGTTTTTCTTTTCCTACTTTTTTCTGGTATTTTTGTCCGTACCTAATTTTTGTTATTGATAGAGACACAGCAAATGACACAGTCGCATTCTTCCAAACACGGAAAGCCTAGGGTAACACCTGTTTCCGGTTTACGAGACATCAGGATTATCCTTTACTTCCTTCATAAATGTTCGATCTTTAACTGTTGTTTACCTCACGCCAAAATATTGTCTTTTATATCTTTGCTGGTTATTTCATCCACCTGTTTACTTCATTCTCATTTTCTTTGGTGGTCTCTCTCTCTCTCTCTCTCTCTCTCTCTCTCTCTCTCTCTCTCTCTCTATCTTTGACCTCAATCAACGCATGCCAAATCTTCCTATCTCTAGCTATCTCCTGCAGCTCCTTCCAGCTCTTCTGTATATTGTTGATCTCTGCCTCCAACATAGGATCTCAACCAACTCATGTCAAGTCTTCCTATCTCTAGCTATCTCCTGCAGCTCTCTCCAACTCTTCTGTATATTGTTGATCTCTGCCTCCAACATAGGATCTCAACCAACTCATGTCAAGTCTTCCTATCTCTAGCTATCTCCTGCAGCTCTCTCCAACTCTTCTGTATATTGTTGATTCTCTGCCTCCAACATAGGATCTCAACCAACTCATGTCAAGTCTTCCTATCTCTAGCTATCTCCTGCAGCTCTCTCCAACTCTTCTGTATATTGTTGATTCTCTGCCTCCAACATAGGATCTCAACCAACTCATGTCAAGTCTTCCTATCTCTAGCTATCTCCTGCAGCTCTCTCCAACTCTTCTGTATATTGTTGATCTCTGCCTCCAACATAGGATCTCAACCAACTCATGTCAAATCTTCCTATCTCTAGCTATCTCCTGCAGCTCTCTCCAACTCTTCTGTATATTGTTGATCTCTGCCTCCAACATAGGATCTCAACCAACTCATGTCAAGTCTTCCTATCTCTAGCTATCTCCTGCAGCTCTCTCCAACTCTTCTGTATATTGTTGATCT
This sequence comes from Arion vulgaris, assembly GCA_020796225.1. Lineage (NCBI taxonomy): Eukaryota > Metazoa > Mollusca > Gastropoda > Stylommatophora > Arionidae > Arion > Arion vulgaris. The sequence continues at coordinate 6,192,572 of CM036771.1, read as the reverse complement.
CTGCCTCCAACATAGGATCTCAACCAACTCATGTCAAGTCTTCCTATCTCTAGCTATCTCCTGCAGCTCTCTCCAACTCTTCTTCTGTATATTGTTGATTCTCTGCCTCCAAATCTCATCTCCATATATTTCTAGACCTTCCTCTCTTTCGTTATTCCTGTGGGTTCCAGGAAAGGGCCCTTCTTATTATATTCTCCTCGGATTTTCTCAAAGTGTGTTCTATCCAGCGCCAGCATTTTCTTAAAACCTCTTGGTGCACTGGAATGTCATATTCTCTCCGTAAGCTCCTCATTTGTGACCATATCATACCATCTCAGTCTCTCTATTCTACATAGACACCAGTTGATGAATGTTTGCAATTTATGCGTTATTATTTTGAGTCGTTCTCCTCGTTCTGAAGCTTCAGAGTTCGAGCCCCTACCGCGTCACATGTGTAATTGTTTTTCATGAGATCCATATGATTTATGCTGAAGCTACGGAGTTTGTGCTTTGTACAATACTCTCGGCAAATGAGGTACTATTTATTATGTCGACAGGGACGGAACGATATGCGAAAACCCGGTGCAATGAAGTAAATCCTTGGTTTTTAGATCCATTTTTTTCATTTTCTTTATCTTTTATTAATGAATGAAAATCGTGGCATATTCTTTTCAAGACTTCGCCATCAACAGCAGTAAACGAGTCGTCGATGTTCTAGGCACCACTTATACGTTCAGTAGTTTGTCAATGCTTTCTGAACGGTGAGTTCTATTTTTATCGTTCGTAAAAAGCTAAGGGAACTCATTTGCTTCCAAACTTGCCCGCCACGGAGTTTGAACCATGCACGCTTGGATTGTGACCGAGCTCACTACCGCTTAAGCTACAGACGCACAGTTTTATTAATACAGTTTGGTTGCACATCAATATCGACAGACACAGCTATTACACAAACTGATGTAGATTTACAAAGTACACCAGCAATATACAGCGACATATCAAGCAACGGTTAGACAAGAAGAGAAGAAATTCAGACTTTCTGAACGACAGACATAACAGACATACAGTCAGACAATCAATCTTTCAACGTTCTTGAATGTATGCGTCAATAAGAACTTCACAAATTGTTTAGTGTAATTAAATGTGAACAGCCAAGACTTGTGTCGATACGTTATCTTGAGAAGGCAGTAAAATTGAATAACTTAGTGACAACTGGTGAATGTCATGGGGAAAAGAGTAAGAGGAGAGCAGGAAGATAAATCCCTGGAAGGATTGCCCCACATTTCATTGATCGAGACAAGAACACAAATCTAATCTATACATGACAAAATAATTCATACCAATATCAGAAAAAAACATAAACTTTCAACATTCACCATATTTCTTTAGACGCTCACGTTGGTGCTACTGAGCTCTGCACTGCTGTTGAAAGTTTCATTTGTAAGAAAGTTCGAGTCTTTACATTTAAAAAACAAAAACTGAATTGCAATGTTGATGATCTAGTCAAACAACCAATCAATCAATCAATCAATCAATCAATCACTAATTCAATCAATCTTCTACTTCTTCTTTGCGTTCGTTCTTTACGACCAATTTTAATCACTCTTTGTGATATGTTTGATTTATGCCAAGAACGTGTATACGATGCACATTGGTTTGGTAGGCCCCTAAACGCATAGACTTCTACACGTTTAGGACATGTGCATCCGATTTCAGGCAAACCTCCTTATTGGCCTCTTACGACATGCGTGGCAGGTAACAGTGGTTCTATTCTTTACACCCACATTTGGGCCCGGTAACCACTGGGTGATTCAATCAATCAATACTTCTGTATGAACCCTATTCTAGCAATAATACAGTAAACATATTCTCTTAGTGTGGTCGGTATACACTGTGCCACTAAATTAATCACGACAGAGATGAAGTGATTACCCAGAATGATGGCGGTAACAAGAAGAGAAGAACAGTTTAGAAATGAAGACATCAGGAAGAGTGTGTGTAAAACATCAGTACAGAACTTCATCACGGAAGCAATCAATTAAATGGTTCGGACACATCAAGTAGATTACCAACAGAAAGTGCGCCTCAAAGAGCAATGCTACTCGGATGGAGTCAATACAAAGCAAAAGTTCGTCCACGCAAAAAGTGGACTACAGAAATAAAAGAGGCAGTGAAAGACAGCATGTTTGAAGCACACACAAAAAGTTCTATAAATCTCTTATTGCCCTGACTGTGTGTGACAAAACAAGATGGTTGAGAAGAAGAAGAAGATGGAGACAGTGTGCTCACGTTAGATAAACAAACAGTAGAATATTTTCTTCAAAGATATCACGTCTTTAAAAGGGACAGAGTAACAATGGAACATTCTTCACCAACACTTCTTTAAGAGAAACTGTATTAGAGACAAGAGATACACAGGAAGGTTGTGGTATGAATGCATGTCGCCTAGAGAGGTTTCCAACCTACAGAGACTTACGTGGATCTACTGTCCTAGTTATGTGGGTGTTCGTGGCAACCAGAGTGCAGCCATACTTGCATCAAAGCATCGATTGTTGGAGAGTTCAGGATGGATAAGAGGAGACCTACTGTTGGATGAGGACACTAGAATAAACGTTGAATCAATAGAGCGACTTAGGGACCAACTGTTGGATGAGAACACTAGAATAGATGTTGAATCAATAGAGCGACTTAGGACCAAGCTGTTGAATGAGAATACTAGAATAAACGTTGAATCAATAAAGCGACTTAGGGACACTGATGAAAAAGAACGCAGGCCTTCACGCAAAAATAAGTTAGAAACGTCATACCAGACTCCGCCAGAATTCATAGTGGATGAACGCAAGAAGAAGAAGAAGAAGGGTACGAGAGCCTGAAGAATTGAATAGTCGCATGGCTAGGGCAGTAGCCGCCACGATGTTCAGTTAGAAGTTTTCAGTTATGCCCCACAACAGAAACAAAATCCTTGGTGTTACCGTGAACACATCAGTCTCCCTCATAAATCATGGAGACATATTGAAGCTGTGAGTTTTAGCACGGTTATTTCCCTTGATAATTAGTGCTGAGTTCAGCTAATACATTTGTTGCGTCTGGTTTTATTCATAGTTTACTCTGTTGTAGCAAATCTAACACATTGTTAAACAGTTTATCCTTCTCATAACATTGTCACTCTAGTAGAGAACTTGGCAGTATTTATCTCTTTCATAGACTAGATGACGGAGCTTCGATCTCCTTCTGTGGCGTAGAAGTTAGCTACTCGTCTCTCGTACCCAAGCTAGCAGGTTCACTCCCTTGTGCAGCCATCTGGATATTTTTCCAGAGATCTCAGTGTAGGTGAGATAGAGTTCCTAGTCCTGTCGGAGACGGACGATAAAACGTAGGTCCCGTATTCAATTTGAAGACGTAAAATGACTCTTAGCAGAGTTCAAAGTGAAGAAGAGCAAGCTAGAAAGCCGATGCTCGGGCAAAATTCATTAGAAAACGATTCATAATACAATTCCTACATAAGTATCTTCACCAGTGGCGGCTCGTGGTCATATTTGGTGGTGGGGCCAGACAAAAATATCGGAAAAATTATCGTTTTTGGGCTCGGTTTATATTTTAGTATTTACTATTATTTGTCTATTCCGAGAAGTTATTCCCCTTTACTATAATGAGGTGGCGCGCATGCCAAATAACAAACGAGACAACGTTGCGCTAGGGTAAGTGAGCTGGCACTGATCAAGACCCTACTCCACCTCCTCGTGGTGACCCTGGAAATAGATAAAAGATCATGTCTGGCTAAGTGGGTAAGGATCGAGAGAGAGCTACTCTGGTATAGGTAATAAAGCAAACGCAGACACGCCTCTTGGGTCTTAAATACTAGTGAATGCACGCATCTTCTGCCGATGTCTAATGATAAAAGTTGAATAAATGCAAAGCAAATGTAAAAGTAACAACGTACGAGTCGCGTGTAAGCGTATACTCTCCTCCTGAATCAATGGTCAACCATAATTACCAGCTCTCATTGCAAGAAAGCCGGGCACTCTCCCCCGCGCACTATAGGCAAAATGGTGAAAACTCATAATTCCTGGGTTCAACAACAACTAAAATATATACCATATAACTAAGGTACAAAGAGATCCCTACAACCTACCGTTGACCACAGTCCTTCACCATGAAATAGCAAACAATAAAAACAAAAACACTTTGCTTTTCTTCACTGACAGTTAACCACGATTTTTACTAAACCACTTATTATTGAAAGTCCTCTTTTTCTTGCCATCTTGTTGCACATATACAAAGCTATTTGGCTGATGTGCACTAGCCGTTTAATTTCAAGCTTTTATTCTATCTTTAACGAAGGAAACGGATTTCGTAATAAATAATCCACTTGATTCATTTTGAATTTCGAGTAAGCTACAACTTCAAAAGTAGGTCACAGCTTGTCAATCGCAAACGAGTGTGCATTGTAGAAGACATATGTATATTGAATACGAAACGGACGATTACCGTTAACGATTATAATAATAGTTAGTTACATATTTCTATTAATGCATATCCTTTTCTACTATTTTATATATAATTTGTGATTCAATCGATAATTATACAAAATACTATTTAATCAAGAGTGGTCGTTTAACTGTTAATTGGTTGATCGCGTAGGAACTTAGCTTCCGGTGAATAAAATGACATAAATTGTTTTGGCAATTATTATTAAAGGTAGCGGTCAAAGGTCATAGGTCGCAATGTTACATCGTCAGTAGATAATTTTAAAATGACCCGATAAAACATAGTGTGCTGATATATATGTCAAGTGTTATAGAGAGAAGCTGAATTGGAAGACTGTATATATAGTTTTTAAATAATGTTTATATATTATTATGATTGTTATATTATTATGATATAAATTTATATTTTAGTGTTAAATATTCAACTTTCAAAACTAATCAGTGTCAAGTTAACAATAATAATTACGAACAAAATTTTGTTAAAATAATAAGTACACGTTAGTTATTTTTGGTTTGGTAGGTCTGTTCTTACTGGCCCATAATGACCATGGGTGTATACTAATTGGAGGAAAAATATGTTGAATTTTAGATTTCAGAATGTGTGTTTTATTTTAGCGCTACATATCAACTTTCAAAGCTAATCAGTATCCTGTTGAAAGTAATAATTATAAACAAATAATGTCTGAAATAATAAGTACACGCTACTCAATATTTTTGGTGGGGCCTGACCCCACATGCCTTTAATGACGAGCCGCCCCTAATCTTCACCATCTTCAAAATTACAGCGGGGACCCGGGCTAGTGCAGCGGAGTCTGTGCATTGCAGCTGAGATCTTCCTGTGTAAGAAAGAGATCGGAGCACACATGGTTACTCACCGAAGTGCATTTATGATGGTCCTAACAATTAATCAACCTCCTCCTAATCATGCATTCTGCCTAGGTATGTTTAGACTAATAACCTCTGCCTAGGTATGTCTAGACTAACAACCTCTGCCTAGGTATGTTTAGACTAACAACCTCTGCCTAGGTATGTTTAGACTAACAACCTCTGCCTAGGTATGTTTAGACTAACAACCTCTGCCTAGGTATGTTTAGACTAACAACCTCTGCCTAGGTATGTTTAGACTAACAACCTCTGCCTAGGTATGTTTAGACTAACAACCTCTGCCTAGGTATGTTTAGACTAACAACCTCTGCCTAGGTATGTTTAGACTAATAACCTCTGCCTAGGTATGTTTAGACTAACAACCTCTGCCTAGGTATGTCTAGACTAATAACCTTTGCCTAGGTATGTTTAGACTAACAACCTCTGCCTAGGTATGTCTAGACTAACAACCTCTGCCAGGATGTCTGACTAATACCGTTATGCCTCAGTATGTCAGATAATCACCTCCTAAATACACCTCTCCAGGAGTCTTCGACTCCTCTCCTAGGCTAGTGTTCCACGCCTCTGCAGCCGTTATTTGATCAAATAAGTAGTCAGCTTTGGATCCATCTTCTCCTAGGTTCAACCGCGTGTCGACAAACCGCCTGATGTCTGACAACAACCCAGATGTTTGACAACAACCAGTTTAGATACTCTGCAGTATGTTTGATAACAACCCCAGAGTTGACTAAACTGCTAGGATGTTTGACACACCCTCTGATTTAGATAACAACCGCTAGAGTCTGACTATTCCTGACGTTATATATCACCATACCTCGGTCTCTTCTCATAGGCGATGTCCTCCACATCAAACAGTACCTTCGATCCATCTTCATGGTTCCTCTTCTCCTCTTTTTCTCATTCCATAGGTCTTCTCCAACCCGTTCGTATATTTTGATATGTCCATATGCTTCAATTTTCTCATTATTATTTGCATCAAAGCCATTTGTCTTTGATTGTGATTTTCTTCTGGGTACACATCTATTTGTTCTCTTCTCTGTTCATCAAACCTGCTGTTTGGCGTATCTTTTACTTATTTCACTGTTGTCTGATCATTTTATGGACAGAAGATCAAGACCGGTTATGTAACGAAGGCAGTGGATGCAATTAATATCAACGACTATGAGCATGATACAGAAGATCAAGACCGTTTATGTAACGAAGGCAGTGCATGCAATTAACATGAGCATGATACAGAAGATCAAGACCGTTTATGTAACGAAGGCAGTGCATGCAATTAACATGAGCATGATACAGAAGATCAAGACCGTTTATGTAACGAAGGCAGTGCATGCAATTAACATGAGCATGATACAGAAGATCAAGACCGGTTATGTAACGAAGGCAGTGCATGCAATTAATAGTAAAAATTTAAAAGCTGATCTAAATCAGACGAAAATCAGCTATTGTCATCTATTGACCAAAAGGCTTATTCTGGGGTCAAGGGCAATGAGAGAGCGGAGATGCACTGGCGGGCAATGCTGCGATCGAGAATGAACCTTCTATGAACCAACGCAACATCATCAATGCGCTTAGAGAAATCATACACTCTGAAGATTTCAACGAACAAGATAAAGGGTATTCTCTATTCGGTTGCGCAAGTTATGCATACAGATAGGTGCGTCAAGACGGGGAAAACCATGAGAGATACCCTCAGTAGATACATCAACCAGCATCGAACGGGTGTTGTTAATCTAAACACACTGAAATATATGCTTGGGATGACATCACATCAATTATGGACATGGCCGATGTTCGATGTTCGATGATCCTCATACAATGAACAGCTTTATTGCAATTTACATATGTCGGTAATAATAATAATAATAATAATAATTGCCACTTTACTACATATTCGTATTGTAAATTTTTTGGGGAAATATATATATATTTTTTTTTAGTGTTTTGTTTTCTTTCGCTGACTATCAATTCAAGTGTAGTCATTGCGCCTAATATGACGCCTGAGTTTTTCGTGAAGACTTACTTTTCTTATCACCACTATCCCTCACCATTCAAGCGAACCTTACTTAGACTTCAGAGATACTTGTGATTTAGATTTGCAAGTAAATGATCAAACTCGATCTCACCTACAAACTGAGATCAGGGACATTTGGACAACAAATATCTCCATGGCTTCAGCAGGGTGCGAACCGAATACATTTGGGAATAGGAACGAGCACCTAACTTATAATCTCTACGCCACAGAGGGGCTGACAACACACTGAATATTGGCATCTGACCTTCTAATTTTCGTTTCTCCCGTACAGTTTTGTCCATCCAGTATTTTCAAAAACATCAATTTAAACACTGACAGAATCGCAAAAGTCGAAAGGGAAAATCTTAAAATGAGGGCAGTAAAACGAACAGTTTTTTTTTTCCTATCAAGTTGGCAAGAGGAAGTGGTGGCGGTTGATTTGTCCTGGATTTGTGTATAGATGACCTCTCGGCAGGTTCTAAGTATCCGTCCACTTCACTGCCAAGCCTAGCTGCTAACTTGAAGACTTCCTGTCGAGTCCCGTGACCGACGGTTATATACTTGTAATCCACTTCTTCCGGAATAGATTTTTCTTTTTATACTTATTTCCCCGGGGATTAGGATGGAGAGGGGGAAAGACAATTTGCTTCATTAACAAAAACTGGTCAGTTGTAGTTTGCGTTTCAGTTATTTTTTAAGTCATTGTATCTATTCATCAACAAATATTCGTTACTCAGTACTCGTTACTTAGTACTCGTTACTTAACCATTCACTCCTCTGGGCCGGTATACTGGCTCATGAAAATTGTTCTTCTTTGATCAACTTCTGCCACGTGACCGCTACTGTATGTGTGACTACTACTGTATGTGTGACTACTACTGTATGTGTGACTACTACTGTATGTGTGACTACTACTGTATGTGTGTGACTACTACTGTATGTGTGACTACTACTGTATGTGTGTGACTACTACTGTATGTGTGTGACTACTACTGTATGTGTGTGACTACTACTGTATGTGTGTGACTACTACTGTATGTGTGTGAGTACTACTGTATGTGGGTGACTACTACTGTGTGTGTGTGACTACTACTGTGTGTGTGTGACTACTACTGTATGTGTGTGACTACTACTGTATGTGTGACTACTCCTGTATGTGTGCGACTACTACTGTATGTGTGACTACTCCTGTATGTGTGACTACTCCTGTATGTGTGCGACTACTCCTGTATGTGTATGACTACTCCTGTATGTGTGCGACTACTACTGTATGTGTGTGACTACTACTGTGTGTGTGTGACTACTACTGTATGTGTGTGACTACTACTGTATGTGTGACTACCTGTATGTGTAACGACTACTCCTGATGTGTGTACTATTTCCTGATGGAGATACTCTGTATTGTACTACTCCTGTCATGTAGTTGACTTTCTGTATGTGTATGATCTACTCCGTATGTGTGACTAGCTACTGTATTGTGCTGTACTACCATTATGTTGGCTACTACTGTATGTGTGTATCTCTGTATGTTGCACTACTCCTGTATGTGTGACTACTCCTGTATGTGTGACTACTACTGTATGTGTGTGACTACTACTGTATGTATGACTACTACTGTATGTGTGTGACTACTACTGTATGTGTGTGACTACTCATGTATGTATGACTACTCCTGTATGTGTGACTACTACTGTATGTGTGTGACTACTCCTGTATGTGATGACTACTCTGTGTGTGTGACTACTACTGTTGTGTGTGACTACCATGCATGTGTGACTACTCCTGTATGTGTGTGACTACTACTGTATGTGTGACTACTCCTGTATGTGTGACTACTACTGTATGTGTGTGACTACTACTGTATGTGTGTGACTACTCCTGTATGTGTGTGACTACTCCTGTATGTGTGACTACTACTGTATGTGTGACTACTACTGTATGTGTGTGACTACTACTGTATGTGTGTGACTACTACTGTGTGTGTGTGACTACTACTGTTTGTGTGTGACTACTACTGTATGTGTGTGACTACTACTGTTTGTGTGTGACTACTCTGTATGTGTGACTACTCCTGTATGTGTGTACTACTACTGTATGTGTGACTACTACTGTATGTGTGACTACTACTGTATGTGTGTGACTACTCCTGTATGTGTGACTACTACTGTATGTGTGACTACTCCTGTATGTGTGACTACTCCTGTATGTGTGTGACTACTACTGTATGTGTGTGACTACTACTGTATGTGTGTGATACCTTACTACTCTGTGTGTGACTACTACTGTGTGTGGACTACTCTGTATGTGCGACTACTCCTGTATGTGTGACTACTCCTGTATGTGTGACTACTCCTGTATGTGTGTGACTACTACTGTATGTGTTGACTACTCACTGTAGTGTGGACTACTCCTGTATGTGCACTACTCCTGTATTTTGTGCGACTACTCCTGTATGTGCGACTACTCCTGTATGTGTGTGACTACTACCCGTATGTGTGGACTACTACTGTATGTGTGACTACTCACTGTATGTGCGACTACTCCTGTATGTGCGACTACTCCTGTATGTGTGTGACTACTCATGCATGTGTCATAACCAAGAAGGTCGCTGAGGTCTACACCGGTCCCCATAATTTGTTCTGAAGGATTGTGTTTCTATGGCCAGATTTTTGCCCACGTGCCCAGCGTGTTCGTAGCGCGTTGGACTACTGGTGACTAGTCCTCTGTAAGTGCGGGTTCAACTCCGCGGACTGGCAGAAAAGCTACAGGTTCCCAGATTTACGGTGTTCGTGGCACCGAGCCGAATGGTTACGATGTCCATGACACCGAGCCGAAGAGCTTTCAGCTCAAGTGCTTCTGGATCGAAAAAAAGGCCAGATTTCCATTCTCACACTGTTCAGGATGGGGCAATCTTGCAGGATTTGATTTGGTGACTAATTTAGTGCTCCAGGTGTGCAGGAAGCCGAGTTCATGAGACCCGATGTAAATGTGTAAAAGGATGCAAAACCAGTATACTGACTAGGCCAGTATGAAAAAATCTGGCATATCCTTTACAGGGCGTAGCCATCAACCACATAAACGAGTCGTTGATTTTCTAGGCACCACTTATACGTTCAGTAGTTTGTCATTGTTTTCTGAACGGTGAGGTCTATTTTTACCTTTCGTGAAAATCTCACGGAAACGAATTTGCTTCCAAATTGCCTGTCGCAAAGTTTGAACCGTGCACGCTTGGGTATGTGATCGAGCTCACTAGCACTTAAGCTACAGACGCTCAGTATACATTACAGATTAAGTGCATCGGAAGGTACAACAAAACATTACAGAGTGAAAAGGTTAAAGGTTAATTAAATGGTTTAAAGATGAATGACTGACTTCATTGCACCAGATTATTAAGTAAACCATTTATATCGTGTATAAAGTCAAACAAGGATCTGACGGGTTATCTTGCCTTTGTTTGACTAAGTGGTTATGCCCTTTGCCTTGTAAGTCGAAGGTCGTGGGTTCGAATCCGGACCGCGCCGTTCTGTTCACGATTGCATTTTTTCCAGAGACCCTAGGATTGTTGTTGGAGCTACGGAGTTCGTGCTTTGTGTAATACTCTCGGCAGGTGGCGTGCTATTTCTGCAGAGAGGGGCCGAGCCATATGGGATAAAACCCGGTGCAATGAAGTCAATTCTCCAGCTTAAAAACCCTTTGAAACTCAGTGAAAGAAACATAAAATAACAATTATTGGCTATGTGATCTCCAAATAACAATTATTGGCTATGTGATCTCCAAATAACAATTATTGGCTATGTGATCTCCAAATAACTATTATTGGCTATGTGATCTCCAAATAACAATTATTGGCTATGTGATCTCCAAATAACTATTATTGGCTATGTGATCTCCAAATAACTATTATTGGCTATGTGATCTCCAAATAACTATTATTGGCTATGTGATCTCCAAATAACTTATTGAGTATAGTGGATTCCAAATAACAATTATTGCTATGTAAACTCAAATAACATGTTTGATGTGATCTCCATTCAAATTCTATTGAGCTAGTGGATTCAAATAACGGGGATTATTGGCTATGTGATTCAAATAACTAATTGCTATGTGATCTCCAAATAACTATTATTGGCTATGTGATCTCCAAATAACAATTATTGGCTATGTGATCTCCAAATAACAATTATTGGCTATGTGATCTCCAAATAACTAGTGACGAAATATAGTTCTCCAGCAAATGTCGAGTGTCCTAAATATACGAACTAGTTTTGAACTTTGTAAAACTACAATAATTGTAACTTTGTTTTGAAGTGTGTCTCCATTGTTGCAAAGTTCTACTGTGAGCTGCAGTAGCGTAGTTGTTAGTCAACTCACTTCTTAGACTGGTGGTACGGGTTCAATTCCGCAGTGGGAGTGGAATATTTTCTAACAGTAACGGCTCTCAGATCGACTCAGTCTCAATTGTGTACTAGGAAGTCAAGGCGACCGGCGTGGATGTTGATCACATATTTCAACGTGTGCCCATGGTCAGTGAAATATACGGACCTGATACCGTATTACCCTATATACCATGGGTATAAAAAGTGTTCCTTTACTTGTTTACTTACATAGTTCTACTGCGGTCTTCTCTTATATCAATATGCAGATGTTCGAAACGTACGAAGTATTCGAAGGACACTGATTAGTCGCATAGTATTTTTATTTGCAAGGTATCTTGCAAATTTGACCGCACACATTTTTTTCCGTGACAGGCAAACAATCATTTTTATAATTAAGATACGTCTATTTGAGGTTCTTCTTCTTCCAGCGCTCCATATCGTCCACTTGTTAAACCACTCCTTGTGATTTGTATGTGATCTGAGACTAAGATCGATTGTACGTTTAGCCAGTAATGTAACGACAAGTAGGCTAGCACATCCGATTTCTGCGACTTTTTTTTATTTACTAGGGTAGCTTCCCTAGCCCACTAACTCAGTCGCCTTGTTGGTTGCAGTGGTACTATTCTGTGCTCCCCTTGCGAGCCCCGATAACACACGGGTGTTTGAGGTTATCAAAGAGTGTACTCTTTTGCTTTGATCTTTTCCTTTTGATATTAGTTTGATCGCAAAATGATTATGGTAGTCTGAATTACGTCTGATCGTAGGTTGTCCTGGTCTCGTTTTAATGTTATTGATATAAATAAAGAAGTAGGCCAAGGTTGTGTGCTGTCCATATATCTCTCTCTCTCTCTCTCTAACATAAACAATGAACTTAATCTGAAGTGGTGTCAGAAATATGTATCAATGATAACAACAATTTGAAACAAATATTCACAACTTGATATACCGACGATGCACACACAAAAACAAGTTCTAGAGCCGAGAGTATTGACTTCATTGCACCGGGTTTAGCCCCATATAGCTCAGTCTCTCTCTGCAGAAATAGCATGCCACCTGCCGAGAGTATTGCACAAAGCACGAACTCCGTAGCTCCGGTAGCTCTGGTAAAAATATAATCGTGAACAGAACGGCGCTGTCCAGATTTGACCCATCAATCCTTGCAGCACAAAGATGTAACCACTTAACTACAGCAATGTGTTGTCAGAATTTTCATTTAGCACTTAGTTTCCAAATATTTGATTTTCATTAGCATTTAGTTTCCAAATATTTGATTTTCCTCTTTGAATGTTTGTATTATTGTCTATCATTGAGATCGATATATTGTTGTTGGCGTCAATTCATCTGGTATTGTTGTTAAACGTTACATAGACAGTCTGCAAGCAATGTCTACATACAACAACTCTATTCCTTGTCAATTTCTTCAATCTCTCTGATATGAAAAGAAGTCAGTTATGGGAGGTTTCAGTGGCTAAGTGCTTAACACTTTGCCATTTCGAAGGACGTGAGATCCGAACCGCGCCGGTCAGTTCACGAGTGCATTTTTTCCAGATCTCTATAATTTTTGCAAGAGCTACGGATGTAGTGCTTTGTGCAATACTCTCGGCATGTGACTGCCATTTCTGGGGTGACCGGGTCATATGAGGTAAAACACGGCGCAGTGAAGTCAATCGTTTGCACTTTGATCCTTTAAAGTTCGATATTTCTGGGCTCTTTCAGTCAGTTCGTTTCATGGTTTACCTAAGACGTGCCTAGATCGGCCGGCATGTTGTTCATGGTTTACCTAAGACGTGCCTAGATCGCCGGCATTTGTTCATGGTTTACCTAGGGCTGCCTAGATCGGTCAGCATGTTGTTCATGGTTTACCTAGGACGTGCCTAGATCGGTCAGCATATTGTTCATGGTTTACCTAGGACGTGCCTAGATCGGTCAGCATGTTGTTCATGGTTTACCTAGGACGTGCCTAGATCGGCCGGCATATTGTTGATGGTTTACCTAAGACGTGCCTAGATCGGCCGGCATGTTGTTCATGGTTTACCTAAGACGTGCCTAGATCGGTCGGCATGTTGTTCATGGTTTACCTAAGACGTGCCTAGATCGGTCGGCATGTTGTTCATGGTTTACCTAAGACGTGCCTAGATCGGCCGGCATGTTGTTCATGGTTTACCTAAGACGTGCCTAGATCGGTCAGCATGTTGTTCATGGTTTACCTAGGACGTGCCTAGATCGGCCGGCATGTTGTTCATGGTTTACCTAAGACGTGCCTAGATCGGCCGGCATGTTGTTCATGGTTTACCTAGGACGTGCCTAGATCGGTCGGCATATTGTTCATGGTTTACCTAAGACGTGCCTAGATCGGTCGGCATGTTGTTCATGGTTTACCTAAGACGTGCCTAGATCGGCCGGCATGTTGTTCATGGTTTACCTAGGACGTGCCTAGATCGGCCGGCATATTGTTCATGGTTTACCTAAGACGTGCCTAGATCGGCCGGCATGTTGTTCATGGTTTACCTAAGACGTGCCTAGATCGGTCAGCATGTTGTTCATGGTTTACCTAGGACGTGCCTAGATCGGCCGGCATGTTGTTCATGGTTTACCTAAGACGTGCCTAGATCGGTCAGCATGTTGTTCATGGTTTACCTAAGACGTGCCTAGATCGGTCGGCATGTTGTTCATGGTTTACCTAGGACGTGCCTAGATCGGCCGGCATGTTGTTCATGGTTTACCTAAGACGTGCCTAGATCGGTCAGCATGTTGTTCATGGTTTACCTAGGACGTGCCTAGATCGGTCGGCATGTTGTTCATGGTTTACCTAGGACGTGCCTAATCGGCGGCATATTGTTGATGGTTTACCTAGACGTGCCTAGATCGGTCGGCATGTTGTTCATGGTTTACCTAGGACGTGCCTAGATCGGCCGGCATATTGTTGATGGTTTACCTAAGACGTGCCTAGATCGGCCGGCATGTTGTTCATGGTTTACCTAGGACGTGCCTAGATCGGCCGGCATGTTGTTCATGGTTTACCTAAGACGTGCCTAGATCGGTCGGCATATTGTTCATGGTTTACCTAGGACGTGCCTAGATCGGCCGGCATGTTGTTCATGGTTTACCTAAGACGTGCCTAGATCGGCCGGCATGTTGTTCATGGTTTACCTAAGACGTGCCTAGATCGGTCGGCATGTTGTTCATGGTTTACCTAGGACGTGCCTAGATCGGTCAGCATATTGTTCATGGTTTACCTAAGACGTGCCTAGATCGGCCGGCATGTTGTTCATGGTTTACCTAGGACGTGCCTAGATCGGTCAGCATGTTGTTCATGGTTTACCTAAGACGTGCCTAGATCGGTCAGCATGTTGTTCATGGTTTACCTAAGACGTGCCTAGATCGGTCAGCATGTTGTTCATGGTTTACCTAGGACGTGCCTAGATCGGTCAGCATGTTGTTCATGGTTTACCTAGGACGTGCCTAGATCGGTCGGCATGTTGTTCATGGTTTACCTAAGACGTGCCTAGATCGGTCAGGGATGTTGTTCATGGTTTACCTAGGACGTGCCTAGATCGGCCGGCATGTTGTTCATGGTTTACCTAAGACGTGCCTAGATCGGTCAGCATGTTGTTCATGGTTTACCTAGGACGTGCCTAGATCGGCCGGCATGTTGTTCATGGTTTACCTAAGACGTGCCTAGATCGGCCGGCATGTTGTTCATGGTTTACCTAAGACGTGCCTAGATCGGTCAGCATGTTGTTCATGGTTTACCTAGGACGTGCCTAGATCGGCCGGCATGTTGTTCATGGTTTACCTAAGACGTGCCTAGATCGGTCAGCATGTTGTTCATGGTTTACCTAAGACGTGCCTAGATCGGCCGGCATGTTGTTCATGGTTTACCTAAGACGTGCCTAGATCGGCCGGCATGTTGTTCATGGTTTACCTAAGACGTGCCTAGATCGGTCAGCATGTTGTTCATGGTTTACCTAAGACGTACCTAGATCGGTCAGCATGTTGTTCATGGTTTACCTAAGACGTGCCTAGATCGGCCGGCATGTTGTTCATGGTTTACCTAAGACGTGCCTAGATCGGTCAGCATGTTGTTCATGGTTTACCTAGGACGTGCCTAGATCGGTCAGCATGTTGTTCATGGTTTACCTAAGACGTGCCTAGATCGGTCAGCATGTTGTTCATGGTTTACCTAAGACGTGCCTAGATCGGCCGGCATGTTGTTCATGGTTTACCTAGGACGTGCCTAGATCGGCCGGCATATTGTTCATGGTTTACCTAGGACGTGCCTAGATCGGTCAGCATGTTGTTCATGGTTTACCTAGGACGTGCCTAGATCGGTCGGCATGTTGTTCATGGTTTACCTAAGACGTGCCTAGATCGGTCGGCATGTTGTTCATGGTTTACCTAGGACGTGCCTAGATCGGTCAGCATGTTGTTCATGGTTTACCTAAGACGTGCCTAGATCGGCGGCATGTTGTTGATGGTTTACCTAAGACGTGCCTAGATCGGCGGCATGTTGTTCATGGTTTACCTAAGACGTGCCTAGATCGGCCGGCATGTTGTTCATGGTTTACCTAAGACGTGCCTAGATCGGCCGGCATGTTGTTCATGGTTTACCTAAGACGTGCCTAGATCGGCCGGCATGTTGTTCATGGTTTACCTAAGACGTGCCTAGATCGGTCAGCATGTTGTTCATGGTTTACCTAGGACGTGCCTAGATCGGCCGGCATGTTGTTCATGGTTTACCTAAGACGTGCCTAGATCGGTCGGCATGTTGTTCATGGTTTACCTAAGACGTGCCTAGATCGGTCAGCATGTTGTTCATGGTTTACCTAGGACGTGCCTAGATCGGTCAGCATGTTGTTCATGGTTTACCTAAGACGTGCCTAGATCGGCCGGCATGTTGTTCATGGTTTACCTAAGACGTGCCTAGATCGGCCGGCATGTTGTTCATGGTTTACCTAAGACGTGCCTAGATCGGTCAGCATGTTGTTCATGGTTTACCTAGGACGTGCCTAGATCGGTCAGCATGTTGTTCATGGTTTACCTAAGACGTGCCTAGATCGGTCAGCATGTTGTTCATGGTTTACCTAAGACGTGCCTAGATCGGCCGGCATGTTGTTCATGGTTTACCTAAGACGTGCCTAGATCGGTCAGCATGTTGTTCATGGTTTACCTAGGACGTGCCTAGATCGGCCGGCATGTTGTTCATGGTTTACCTAAGACGTGCCTAGATCGGCCGGCATGTTGTTCATGGTTTACCTAAGACGTGCCTAGATCGGTCAGCATGTTGTTCATGGTTTACCTAAGACGTGCCTAGATCGGTCAGCATGTTGTTCATGGTTTACCTAGGACGTGCCTAGATCGGTCAGCATGTTGTTCATGGTTTACCTAAGACGTGCCTAGATCGGCCGGCATGTTGTTCATGGTTTACCTAAGACGTGCCTAGATCGGCCGGCATATTGTTGATGGTTTACCTAAGACGTGCCTAGATCGGTCAGCATGTTGTTCATGGTTTACCTAGGACGTGCCTAGATCGGTCAGCATGTTGTTCATGGTTTACCTAGGACGTGCCTAGATCGGTCGGCATGTTGTTCATGGTTTACCTAGGACGTGCCTAGATCGGTCAGCATGTTGTTCATGGTTTACCTAAGACGTGCCTAGATCGGTCAGCATGTTGTTCATGGTTTACCTAAGACGTGCCTAGATCGGTCAGCATGTTGTTCATGGTTTACCTAGGACGTGCCTAGATCGGTCGGCATGTTGTTCATGGTTTACCTAAGACGTGCCTAGATCGGCCGGCATATTGTTGATGGTTTACCTAAGACGTGCCTAGATCGGCCGGCATATTGTTCATGGTTTACCTAAGACGTGCCTAGATCGGCCGGCATATTGTTCATGGTTTACCTAAGACGTGCCTAGATCGGCCGGCATATTGTTCATGGTTTACCTAAGACGTGCCTAGATCGGCCGGCATATTGTTCATGGTTTACCTAAGACGTGCCTAGATCGGCCGGCATGTTGTTCATGGTTTACCTAAGACGTGCCTAGATCGGCCGGCATGTTGTTCATGGTTTACCTAAGACGTGCCTAGATCGGTCAGCATGTTGTTCATGGTTTACCTAAGACGTGCCTAGATCGGCCGGCATGTTGTTCATGGTTTACCTAAGACGTGCCTAGATCGGTCAGCATGTTGTTCATGGTTTACCTAAGACGTGCCTAGATCGGTCAGCATGTTGTTCATGGTTTACCTAGGACGTGCCTAGATCGGTCAGCATGTTGTTCATGGTTTACCTAAGACGTGCCTAGATCGGCCGGCATGTTGTTCATGGTTTACCTAAGACGTGCCTAGATCGGCCGGCATATTGTTGATGGTTTACCTAAGACGTGCCTAGATCGGTCAGCATGTTGTTCATGGTTTACCTAGGACGTGCCTAGATCGGTCAGCATGTTGTTCATGGTTTACCTAGGACGTGCCTAGATCGGTCGGCATGTTGTTCATGGTTTACCTAGGACGTGCCTAGATCGGTCAGCATGTTGTTCATGGTTTACCTAAGACGTGCCTAGATCGGTCAGCATGTTGTTCATGGTTTACCTAAGACGTGCCTAGATCGGTCAGCATGTTGTTCATGGTTTACGCTAGATCGGAGCATGTTGCTGTTACCTAGACGGCGATCGGTCGCATGTTGTTCATGGTTTACCTAAGACGTGCCTAGATCGGTCAGCATGTTGTTCATGGTTTACCTAAGACGTGCCTAGATCGGTCAGCATGTTGTTCATGGTTTACCTAGGACGTGCCTAGATCGGTCAGCATGTTGTTCATGGTTTACCTAGGACGTGCCTAGATCGGTCGGCATGTTGTTCATGGTTTACCTAAGACGTGCCTAGATCGGTCGGCATGTTGTTCATGGTTTACCTAAGACGTGCCTAGATCGGTCAGCATATTGTTCATGGTTTACCTAGGACGTGCCTAGATCGGTCGGCATGTTGTTCATGGTTTACCTAAGACGTGCCTAGATCGGTCGGCATGTTGTTCATGGTTTACCTAAGACGTGCCTAGATCGGTCGGCATGTTGTTCATGGTTTACCTAAGACGTGCCTAGATCGGTCAGCATGTTGTTCATGGTTTACCTAGGACGTGCCTAGATCGGTCAGCATGTTGTTCATGGTTTACCTAGGACGTGCCTAGATCGGTCAGCATGTTGTTCATGGTTTACCTAGGACGTGCCTAGATCGGTCGGCATGTTGTTCATGGTTTACCTAGGACGTGCCTAGATCGGTCGGCATGTTGTTCATGGTTTACCTAAGACGTGCCTAGATCGGTCAGCATGTTGTTCATGGTTTACCTAGGACGTGCCTAGATCGGTCGGCATGTTGTTCATGGTTTACCTAAGACGTGCCTAGATCGGTCGGCATTTTGTTCATGGTTTACCTAAGACGTGCCTAGATCGGCCGGCATATTGTTCATGGTTTACCTAAGACGTGCCTAGATCGGTCGGCATATTGTTCATGGTTTACCTAAGACGTGCCTAGATCGGCCGGCATATTGTTCATGGTTTACCTAAGACGTGCCTAGATCGGCCGGCATATTGTTCATGGTTTACCTAAGACGTGCCTAGATCGGCCGGCATGTTGTTCATGGTTTACCTAAGACGTGCCTAGATCGGCCGGCATGTTGTTCATGGTTTACCTAAGACGTGCCTAGATCGGTCGGCATGTTGTTCATGGTTTACCTAAGACGTGCCTAGATCGGTCGGCATGTTGTTCATGGTTTACCTAAGACGTGCCTAGATCGGTCGGCATGTTGTTCATGGTTTACCTAAGACGTGCCTAGATCGGTCAGCATGTTGTTCATGGTTTACCTAGGACGTGCCTAGATCGGTCAGCATGTTGTTCATGGTTTACCTAGGACGTGCCTAGATCGGTCGGCATGTTGTTCATGGTTTACCTAAGACGTGCCTAGATCGGCCGGCATGTTGTTCATGGTTTACCTAAGACGTGCCTAGATCGGTCGGCATGTTGTTCATGGTTTACCTAGGACGTGCCTAGATCGGTCAGCATGTTGTTCATGGTTTACCTAGGACGTGCCTAGATCGGTCGGCATGTTGTTCATGGTTTACCTAGGACGTGCCTAGATCGGTCGGCATGTTGTTCATGGTTTACCTAAGACGTGCCTAGATCGGTCAGCATGTTGTTCATGGTTTACCTAAGACGTGCCTAGATCGGTCAGCATGTTGTTCATGGTTTACCTAAGACGTGCCTAGATCGGTCGGCATGTTGTTCATGGTTTACCTAAGACGTGCCTAGATCGGTCGGCATGTTGTTCATGGTTTACCTAAGACGTGCCTAGATCGGCCGGCATGTTGTTCATGGTTTACCTAAGACGTGCCTAGATCGGCCGGCATGTTGTTCATGGTTTACCTAAGACGTGCCTAGATCGGTCGGCATGTTGTTCATGGTTTACCTAAGACGTGCCTAGATCGGTCGGCATGTTGTTCATGGTTTACCTAGGACGTGCCTAGATCGGCCGGCATGTTGTTCATGGTTTACCTAGGACGTGCCTAGATCGGCCGGCATGTTGTTCATGGTTTACCTAAGACGTGCCTAGATCGGCCGGCATGTTGTTCATGGTTTACCTAAGACGTGCCTAGATCGGCCGGCATGTTGTTCATGGTTTACCTAGGACGTGCCTAGATCGGCCGGCATGTTGTTCATGGTTTACCTAAGACGTGCCTAGATCGGCCGGCATGTTGTTCATGGTTTACCTAGGACGTGCCTAGATCGGCCGGCATGTTGTTCATGGTTTACCTAGGACGTGCCTAGATCGGCCCGGGATGTTGTTCATGGTTTACCTAGGACGTGCCTAGATCGGCCGGCATGTTGTTCATGGTTTACCTAGGACGTGCCTAGATCGGCCGGCATGTTGTTCATGGTTTACCTAAGACGTGCCTAGATCGGTCGGCATGTTGTTCATGGTTTACCTAAGACGTGCCTAGATCGGTCGGCATGTTGTTCATGGTTTACCTAAGACGTGCCTAGATCGGCCGGCATGTTGTTCATGGTTTACCTAAGACGTGCCTAGATCGGTCGGCATGTTGTTCATGGTTTACCTAAGACGTGCCTAGATCGGTCGGCATGTTGTTCATGGTTTACCTAGGACGTGCCTAGATCGGTCAGCATGTTGTTCATGGTTTACCTAGGACGTGCCTAGATCGGTCGGCATTTTGTTCATGGTTTACCTAGGACGTGCCTAGATCGGTGGCATTTGTTCATGGTTTACCTAGGACGTGCCTAGATCGGCCGGCATGTTGTTCATGGTTTACCTAGGACGTGCCTAGATCGGTCGGCATGTTGTTCATGGTTTACCTAGGACGTGCCTAGATCGGCCGGCATGTTGTTCATGGTTTACCTAGGACGTGCCTAGATCGGCCGGCATGTTGTTCATGGTTTACCTAAGACGTGCCTAGATCGGTCAGCATGTTGTTCATGGTTTACCTAAGACGTGCCTAGATCGGTCAGCATGTTGTTCATGGTTTACCTAAGACGTGCCTAGATCGGTCGGCATGTTGTTCATGGTTTACCTAGGACGTGCCTAGATCGGCCGGCATGTTGTTCATGGTTTACCTAGGACGTGCCTAGATCGGCCGGCATGTTGTTCATGGTTTACCTAGGACGTGCCTAGATCGGCCGGCATGTTGTTCATGGTTTACCTAAGACGTGCCTAGATCGGTCGGCATGTTGTTCATGGTTTACCTAAGACGTGCCTAGATCGGCCGGCATGTTGTTCATGGTTTACCTAGGACGTGCCTAGATCGGTCGGCATGTTGTTCATGGTTTACCTAAGACGTGCCTAGATCGGTCGGCATTTTGTTCATGGTTTACCTAGGACGTGCCTAGATCGGCCGGCATATTGTTCATGGTTTACCTAAGACGTGCCTAGATCGGCCGGCATGTTGTTCATGGTTTACCTAGGACGTGCCTAGATCGGTCGGCATGTTGTTCATGGTTTACCTAAGACGTGCCTAGATCGGTCCGCATGTTGTTCATGGTTTACCTAGGACGTGCCTAGATCGGCCGGCATGTTGTTCATGGTTTACCTAAGACGTGCCTAGATCGGCCGGCATGTTGTTCATGGTTTACCTAGGACGTGCCTAGATCGGCCGGCATGTTGTTCATGGTTTACCTAGGACGTGCCTAGATCGGTCGGCATGTTGTTCATGGTTTACTAGACGTGCCTGATCGGCGGCATTGTTCATGGTTTACCTAAGACGTGCCTAGATCGGTCGGCATGTTGTTCATGGTTTACCTAAGACGTGCCTAGATCGGCCGGCATGTTGTTCATGGTTTACCTAGGACGTGCCTAGATCGGCCGGCATGTTGTTCATGTTTACTAGGACTGCCTAGATCGCCGGCATGTTGTTCATGGTTACCTAGCGTGCCTAGATCGGCCGGCATGTTGTTCATGGTTTACCCTAAGACGTGCCTAGATCGGCCGGCATGTTGTTCATGGTTTACCTAAGACGTGCCTAGATCGGCCAGCATGTTGTTCATGGTTTACCTAAGACGTGCCTAGATCGCGGCATTGTTCGTCCATAACCATGTTGTTCATGGTTTACCTAGGACGTCCTAGATCGGCGGCATGTTGTTATGGTTTACCTAGGACGTGCCTAGATCGGCCGGCATGTTGTTCATGGTTTACCTAGGACGTCCTAGATCGGTGCATGTTGTTCATGGTTTACCTAGGACGTGCCTAGATCGGTCAGCATGTTGTTCATGGTTTACCTAGGACGTGCCTAGATCGGTCGGCATGTTGTTCATGGTTTACCTAGACGTCCAGATCGGCCGGCATTTGTCTGGTTTACTGGACGTCCTAGATCGGCCGGCATGTTGTTCATGGTTTACTCTAG
This sequence comes from Arion vulgaris, assembly GCA_020796225.1. Taxonomy (NCBI): domain Eukaryota; kingdom Metazoa; phylum Mollusca; class Gastropoda; order Stylommatophora; family Arionidae; genus Arion; species Arion vulgaris. Next base: position 6,169,933 of record CM036771.1, on the reverse strand, counting down.
GACGTGCCTAGATCGGCCGGCATGTTGTTCATGGTTTACCTAGGACGTGCCTAGATCGGCCGGCATGTTGTTCATGGTTTACCTAGGACGTGCCTAGATCGGTCGGCATGTTGTTCATGGTTTACCTAAGACGTGCCTAGATCGGCCGGCATGTTGTTCATGGTTTACCTAGGACGTGCCTAGATCGGTCAGCATATTGTTCATGGTTTACCTAGGACTGCCTGTCGCGGCATGTTGTTCATGGTTTACCTAGGACTGCCTAGATCGGCCGGCATGTTGTTCATGGTTTACCTAGACTGCCTAGATCGGCGGCATGTTGTTCATGGTTTACCTAGATCCTAGATCGCGGCATGTTGTTCATGGTTTACTGCGTCTGATCGCCGGCATGTTGTTCATGGTTTACCTAAGACGTGCCTAGATCGGCCGGCATGTTGTTCATGGTTTACCTAAGACGTGCCTAGATCGGCCGGCATGTTGTTCATGGTTTACCTAAGACGTGCCTAGATCGGCCGGCATGTTGTTCATGGTTTACCTAACTGCCTAGATCGGTGCTGTTGTTCATGTTTCTAAGACGTCTAGATCGGCTGGCAGGATTCAGGCTCATCTAGGGAGGGCTCTCCTATGTCAGAAAGGCTGTAGAAACCTAGTACGCTGTCCTATGGGTCAGTAGGAGTCTAGCTGACATAACAACCTCACTCTCTAAATCGTAAATCATCTCTATCCTCTAATCCTGTTTTGTCTTTCAGCTTCAGGTCGAAAAATGAGACACCTGGAGCGAGCCTATATATGCGTCTTGTCTTTCTTTCATTTCTCTAGTCCTGATTTGCCCCACAGCTTCGGGGTAAGAAGAGATTTCTAGAACGGGCCTTTGTGTGCGCTTCATAAACAGTGTTTTTCGTCTCCTCTGTTATCTCTGAGGTCCACCGTTTGCTTTGTATCCACTGTATCCTCTGTATCCACTGTATGGAAGTAACATTGCTCTTTGTGGTGCACTCTCTGTAATTTGCTTATGTAGCCGAACCATTGAATTTGTTGTTTCTTGATGAAGTCGTCTAGTACTGATGTTATACTCACATTTCCCCCCTGATGTCTTCATTTCTCAACCGGTCTCTTCTTGTTACTCCCAGCATTCTGCGTAGAGACTTCCTCTCTGTCGTGACTAGTCTCTTCTTGATACTCCATTCTGCAGCATTCATTCTGTCGTGCAGTCTCTTCTTGTTACTCCAGCATTCTGAGATTCTCTCTGTCGTGACTAGTCTCTTCTTGTTACTCCCAGCATTCTGCGTAGACACTTCATCTCTGTCGTGACTAGTCTCTTCTTGTTACTCCCAGCATTCTGCGTAGATACTTCATCTCTGTCGTGACTAGTTCTCTTGTACTCCCAGATTCTGCAGACCTTCTCTCTTCGTGACTAGTCTCTCTTACCCCAGCATTCTGCGTAGACACTTCATCTCTGTCGTGACTAGTTTTTCTTCTTGCGTAAATCTTGATACCGAACCACAAGAAGTGAGTTTTCTAACAAGGTGGTTAACGTGGTCGAGAGCAAACATGAACGACAAAGAAAATTACCCAAGGTACCCATCTGAAACTGGGTGCTCGGACTTGAATGAAGTGGAAGAAAATCCGTCATTTTTCGCCGGAGCTACTGCCTAAGTGTTATTTTCTGTTGACACTTTCAGTTACATGAAGTAGGTATGAAATGACCCTAGTGCATTGCTCTAGTACAAGTCGATTCTTTTCAGTGTTCGAGGTTGACAAAACAATATTCATTTATATGACATACAGAGAAAGTTCATTACGAATATAAGAAAGAGACAGTCATTATTTGTATTACGTCCGAGTGGTTACCGGGGCCCAAATTTGGGGTGTAAAGAATAGAACCACTGTTATCTGCCACGCATGTCGTAAGAGTCGACTAAGGAGGTTTGGCTGAAATCGGATGCACATGTCCTAAACGTATAGAAGTCTATGCGTTTAGGGGCCTACAAACCAATGTGCAACGTATACACGTTCTTGGCAAAGATCAAACATATCACAGAGAGTGATTAAAATTGGTGGTAAAGAACGAACGCAAAGAAGAAGATTATTTGTATTAGGAACAGAGAAACGTCATTACCAATTTAGGAAAGAGACAGTTAGTATTTTTGCTGACAAATCAAGTAGAGAAATCAAAAACAACAACAATATAGAACAGATACAACAACTAACAAAATCAATGGGGAACTGGTCAAAGGGCAATCAAGGGGATATTCTGGTGAGCCCAGCTTCGTGGTGATATTAGTACCTGTCGCTATGTGATAACAACACCAACAAACAATAATAATAACAGTAACTAACATTTGACCGCCACTTTTTGAAGATCATGATTGTAATTAATAATAAAACCTGCATGTTACGCGGTTAACAAAACGACGCAATCTGATTGGCTGTCGATAGGACTACTAATTCCGAACTAGATCTTGATGTACTGCACTGAAACTCCTTTATCTAAATTTAGACCGCTGGGTTTTTCAGAAAAAATCCCCTGATTCTTCTCATGATAAGTAAAATGGTGAGGGCTGACTTATTTCATTGTTCTGTGTTGTTCTTTTATTTGTATTTTCCCTCATGAATTTCCTTGTTTTAAAGTTGCTGTTTTGTCAACGATGTATTATTTTCTTTGTGGCAATGTTTGTATTACTTGTCTAAATAAAATATGGAACTGTAAATTATATTGTTTTAAAGTTAAATTAAGAATGTAGAATTTCAATGATGTAATCAATCCTAACATATGCATGCCAGCGAGAGTTGTTGTATCAATCCTAACATATGCATGCCAGCGAGAGTTGTTGTATCAATCCTAACATATGCATGCCAGCGAGAGTTGTTGTATCAATCCTAACATATGCATGCCAGCGAGAGTTGTTGTATCAATCCTAACATATGCATGCCAAGCGAGGAGTTGTTGTATCAATCCTAACATATACATGCCAGCGAGAGTTGTTGTATCAATCCTAACATATGCATGCCAGCGAGAGTTGTTGTATCAATCCTAACATATGCATGCCAGCGAGAGTTGGAAAATGAACAAAGATATAGAAAGTAAGTTGAATGCATTTGAAAATAGGTGTCTGCCAAAAATAATGAACAGAAAATGGAACGAATTCAGGAGAAGTGATGAAATCAGAGAAATGTCTGGTCAACCACTAGTAACAACTGTTATAAGAAAGAGAAGATGGAGATATATTGGGTATACTCTGAGAAGAAATGAGCAAAAAATAACAAATCAGGCATTGAAGTGGGAGGCACAGTGATCAAGAAAGAGGGGATGCTCTAAGGGAATTATGAAACCAACTTTGCTGAGAGAGTCAAGAAATAACGGTCTCAATTCCATTGAAGAGATTGAGCGAGTCGCCCAGGACAGATCAGTGTGGAGGAATTACTTGCAGGTCATGTGTAACGTATAACGGTACGAAAGGAATATATATAAATGTATTACTCATTTATCGGGATCTATTGGATCGATTGTCAATTTATTTTCATAAAAGATGTTTTGTTCTGTTATCAAATCCAGACATCGTCGTCGTTGTCATCGTTATGTTCACGGCGGGTAATTTGTTCACTAGAAGCATGAGATTGTTGTCAGAGCTAGGTAGTTCTTGCTTTGCTCATTACTATTAGTAGATGGTGTACTATTGATGCGGAGTGGGACTGGGCTATTTGAGGAAACTCTGTGCAATGAAGTCTTCTTCTTCTTCTTCTTCTTCTTCCAACGCTCCATATGTTAATCACTCTTTGTGACTCACGTTTTATGTGATCCGAGCCTAAGAGCGGTTTAAGTTGTGCCAGTTATGCGACTAGAAGTAGGTCAGCACATTCGATTTCTACGACGCTTTTTATTTACTACGCTAGCTTCCCCAGGCCCCTGCCATAGTTGTAGTAGGGGCCCCCCTTGAGATGCGATTTTGTAGTAGTTGCGGGGTTATATCTTCCTCTTTCTTTGAGCTTATTATGGTTTGTATATCGCTCTTCTTGTAGGTTATTGTCGTAGATGGCTACCCACTGGTATCATTGTTATAGTCACATAATGATCGAGACATAGCCGATGATGTTAACCACTTTGAACAAGATGGTAATAAGACAAACTCTTTCCTTGTAGATTAAATCATGGTTTTATTGATGGTCTTCTTTTCTGGACAATAAATTAAAACACGTCCTTTCAGGTCTCATGTTTATATCGTTCTTGTCCCCACGTCTCTCTATTTACTCCAAATTTGTTTCTAACTCTGTCGCTACACAACTACGTAGTTTTTATTACGTCAAGAATGTCTGGTTGTTATGTGTTGCGCCTCTGCTTAGAGTGCAACACAAGTCTCAACTATTAAATATCTAATTACATACTACACTAACTATCTGGCTAACTGTCCATTCCTCCGCTGCCTACCTGGGAGGACTTGACATAGTCACTCTTTAGACATGCCTTGTAGTGCAGTGTTAATATTCTTGGTTCCCTTGTATGCCCTTGCTTCCAGGCCCTGCCATAGTCACTCTTGACATGCCTTGTAGGTGGCAGTGTTATATTCTTTGGTTCCCTTGCTAGACCAAGCAAGACACTAGCGGCAATCAAGTCAATCCTCCAACTTTAGACGTCTTTTATTTGGAGATGAGATTCCCAGTTTCCCTTGCTAAACTAACATTCCGTTAATGCAAACTCAGCAAGGGCTTGTTTATCTGAAGGGTCGAGAAATAGATCTCGCCTCACGTTCCAAAACTCTTGGGTTCCCATCCCATGTAGAATGATTTCCCAGTGATTCATGATCTCATTGTAGGTGAGAACTCTCTTTAGCCTGTTACGCCCCTGGCGTTTAGGGCAGCAACAAACGTACACCATTCTTCCTGTTCATGGCCTTCCTCTGTATTGTGTTCCAGCTATGATTCATTTCCTTCAGCTCTTGCTCTATCGTTCTCCTCCAGGTTGTCTTGGGTCTTCCACGCTTTCGCCTACCCTCTGGAGTCCATCTCAGTGCAGTTTTCGTGTCGGAGCCAGTCTCCATGCGCATCACATGTCCAATCCATCTCCAGCGTCGTCTTCGGATGATAGTGCCCATATTCTCTTGTTGGCATCGTGCAAGCAATTCTTGATTCGAGATAGTAGTCGGCCAGTACACGCGTAAGATTTTTCGCAGACAAGTTGTATGAAAGGCGGAGAGTCTGGACATATCCTGTTCTGTCATTCTCCAGCATTCCGATCCGTACAGCAAAGTTGACAGCACACAGCTGTTATAGACACTAGTCTTGGTTCTGATGCTGTATTGGGCAGATTTCCGGCGGTCTGAAGGGTCATGAATGCACTGCGTGCTTTACTCAGTCTGTCCCTAATGTCAGATCCAGCGCCTCCTTCATTGCTAATAACACTTCCAAGGTATGTGAAAGCGGTTGTATCTCGGAGGGTTTTACCTTCTAGTTTGACTGGTGCTGGGGTTGCCATGTTCAGAGTCATTACTTCAGTTTTCTTTTGATTTATTTTCAGCCCAACCATCTCACTATATTGGTTAAGGCGGCAGTTCTTTTCCTGGATATCTCTATGTGATGAGAAGGTGCGATGTCATCTGCAAATCTAGGTCTTCAGGGTTGTGAGCGTCCATCTAATACCTCTTGCCCCATCTTCCGTTGCCCCACGCATCACCCAATCTATGACAGTGTTGAATAATAGGGCTGACATAACACATCCTTGTCGCACGCCTGTTTTTACTTCAAACTTTAGTTCTGAAGTTTCAACACTGCATGCAAACCCGCTGTAGCAGCCCTCTATAATACCCATAAAACACAGTGGGACTCCACACCATCCCAAGATACGCCATAGACTCTCGCGGCGCATGCCATCAAAAGCCCCTTCAAAATCCACAAAGTTGACATAGAGTTTGCCCTGCCACTCTGTGCACCGTTCCATGATATATCCAAGAGCAAACACCTGGCCCATACAGCTCCGTCCCCCGAAATCCCGCCGTTCTCTCTCAGTTTCCCATCCACAGCGTCAGTAATACGTTGCACGATGATTTTGCTCAAGATTCCACCCGGGACAGAAAGCAGTGTCACCCCACGCCAATCATCACAATCGGCAAGGAGCCCTTTTGGGTATCCCGATGATGACTCCCGTTCCATGCATCAGGCACTATTTGGGCACTCCATATAGCAGCAAACAAGGGCCGCAATATACTAGCCGCAAGCCCTGGGTCCACCTTGAACAGCTCTGCGCTTAAGTTATCATTCCCTGGTGCCCTGTTACCCCCAAGAGATTCAATTGCTGCAATGATCTCATCCCGGCTGGGTGCCCCAATGCCAACCTCCAACTCCTCCGCCGGCTCTGGCATGTCTGCCACCACCGCCGGAGGTGGTCTGTCCAGCAATTCCCCAAAATGCTCTGCCCATCGCATCTCTCGTTCCCCCTCCGTTGTCAACAGTACTCCATTCCCATCCTTTATGAGAGCATTTGATCTTCTGTAATGTTTGTAGGTGAGAACGGCTGTCTAATATTATCGGAGACGGATAATAAAACGTGGCTTTCTTTTCCATGATGAGTTGGTAAAAGAGCAGATGACCGTAGAAAAAACAGGCTGGAAAGTTGCTGCCTGTTAGAAATAAAATAATTAATACAAATTCCGAAGTTTCTTACATGTTTTCATCATTAACATAATTTCTTGCTTAGAAAATTCCAGAACAATTGTGTGATTCATTCCTAAATAGTAGAGTACCTTAGAGTTATGAGCTCAGTGATTCAGACACATTTCGTCATGATGAATTGTAACACGGATACACATATTTCGTCATGATGAATTGTAACACGGATACACAGTGTTATACGATATTTGTCTCTTCTTTATTACAAAGCAAATGTTTTAGCCAACTCATCATGACACTGCTCCAATATATATATTATAGTATGTATGTATGAAGATACAAGGATGAGGTTTGGGAAGCTGATAGAGAGAGAGAGAGAGAGAGAGAGAGAGAGAGGGAGAGAAAGTGTGTATGTGTGTGATACGGAGTGTAAAGGTGGAAAGATAGAGATAATGATTGGTCAAGTATGTCGTATGCCAGTGGGGACATTGGCTGGAACAGTTCTCCGATTAACAGCGGATGAGAAAAGAAGGCATGGACGTTCAACCTATGCAGAACTGGCCAGGTCATTATATTTCGACTACGTACCGGACACTGCAGACTCAACAAACACTTATATAGACTAGGAATAAGTCAAACAGCTCTCTGCCAGTGTCAGCAGGCAAAACAGACACTGGATCAAGTCCTGCAAGACTGTCATCTACTGTGTGAACTGAGAAGCAACATGTGACCGCACCCAGTTGACCTAAAAACTAAGATTTTGGGGAAACATGATAGACCTGAAGCTGACTGCCCAGTTTGTGGTCACACAGTAAATTAAGCGCATGACCAGAGATCGCTGAAGAAGAAACCTGACAGACCTGAAACTGACTGCCCAGTTTGTGGTCGCACAGTAAATTAAGCGCATGACTAGAGATCGATGAAGCTGACTGCCCAGTTTGTGGTCGCACAGTAAATTAAGCGCATGACCAGAGATTGCTGAAGAAGAAAAATCATGAAACACGGAGAAAAGCTGTAGAAAGAGAGATGAAACGTTGTGACCTGACATAGGAAACACTTGGTAGAAAGAGGATGAAGTGACCTGACATGGAAACACTTGGTAGAAGAGAGATGAAACGTGTGACCTGACATAGAAACACTTGAGAAAGGTGGTAGAAGGACAGCAATGGACATTTTTGTTGTGGGCTATGGATTCATGCTCATCTAGGGTAGGACTCTCCTATGTCAGAAAGACTTCAGAAACCTGGTACACTGGCAGGACTCAGGCTCATCTAGGGTAGGACTCTCCTATGTCAGAAAGACTTCAGAAACCTGGTGCGCTGGCAGGACTCAGCCTCATCTAGGGGAGGACTCTCCTATGTCAGAAAGACTTCAGAAACCTGGTGCGCTGGCAGGACTCAGGCTCATCTAGGGTAGGACTCTCCTATGTCAGAAAGACTTCAGAAACCTGGTACGCTGGTAGAACAGGCTCATCTGCTCATCTAGGGGAGGACTCTCCTATGTCAGAAAGACTTCAGAAACCTGGTACGCTGGCAGGACTCAGGCTCATCTAGGGGATGACTCTCCTATGTCAGAAAGACTTCAGAAACCTGGTACGCTGGCAGGACTCAGGCTCATCTAGGGGATGACTCTCCTATGTCAGAAAGACTTCAGAAACCTGGTACGCTGGCAGGACTCAGGCTCATCTAGGGGAGGACTCTCCTATGTCAGAAAGACTTCAGAAACCTGGTACACTGGCAGGACTCAGGCTCATCTAGGGATGACTCTCCTATGTCAGAAAGACTTCAGAAACCTGGTACGCTGGCAGGACTCAGGCTCATCTAGGGGATGACTCTCCTATGTCAGAAAGACTTCACAAACCTGGTACGCTGGCAGGACTCAGGCTCATCTAGGGGATGACTCTCCTATGTCAGAAAGACTTCAGAAACCTGGTACGCTGGCAGGACTCAGGCTCATCTAGGGGAGGACTCTCCTATGTCAGAAAGACTTCAGAAACCTGGTGCGCTGGCAGGACTCAGCCTCATCTAGGGGAGGACTCTCCTATGTCAGAAAGACTTCAGAAACCTGGTACGCTGGCAGGACTCAGGCTCATCTAGGGGAGGACTCTCCTATGTCAGAAAGACTTCAGAAACCTGGTACGCTGGTAGAACAGGCTCATCTGCTCATCTAGGGGAGGACTCTCCTATGTCAGAAAGACTTCAGAAACCTGGTACGCTGGCAGGACTCAGGCTCATCTAGGGGATGACTCTCCTATGTCAGAAAGACTTCAGAAACCTAGTACGCTGGCAGGACTCAGGCTCATCTAGGGGATGACTCTCCTATGTCAGAAAGACTTCAGAAACCTGTACGCTGTCCTATGGGTCAGTGGGAGTCTAGCTGACATAACAACCTCACTCTCTAAATCGTAAATCATCTCTATCCTCTAATCCTGTTTTGTCTTTCAGCTTCAGGTCGAAAATGGACACCTGGAGCGAGCCTCTATATGCGTCTTGTCTTTCTTTCATTTCTCCAGTCCTGATTTGCACCACAGCTTCGGGGTAAGAAGAGATTTCTAGAACGGGCCTTTGTGTGCGCTTCATAAACAGTGTTTTTCGTCTCCTCTGTTATCTCTGAGGTCCACCGTTTGCTTTGTATCCTCTGTATCCACTGTATCCACTGTATGGAAGAAACATTGCTCTTTGTGGTGCACTCTCTGTAATTTGCTTATGTAGCCGAACCATTGAATTTGTTGTTTCTTGATGAAGTCGTATAGTACTGATGTTATACTCACATTTCCCCCCTGATGTCTTCATTTCTCAACCGGTCTCTTCTTGTTACTCCCAGCATTCTGCGTAGAGACTTCATCTCTGTCGTGACTAGTCTCTTCTTGTTACTCCCAGCATTCTGCGTAGAGACTTCATCTCTGTCGTGACTAGTTTCTTCTTGTACATCCCAGCATTCTGCGTAGACACTTCTCTCTGTCGTGACTAGTCTCTTCTTGTTACTCCAGCATTCTGCGTAGACACTTCATCTCTGTCGTGACTAGTCTCTTCTTGTTACCCCAGCATTCTGCGTAGAACTTCATCTCTGTCGTGACTAGTCTCTTCTTGATACTCCAGCATTCTGCGTAGAACTTCTGTCTGACTGCTTCTGTTACCTAGATTTTGGAACTTCATCTCCGTGACTAGTTTTCTGATACCCAGCATTCTGCGTAGAGACTTCCCTCTCTGTCGTGACTAGTTCTTCTTGATACCCCAGCATTCTGCGTAGAACTTCATCTCTGTCGTGACTAGTTTTCTTCTTGATACTCCCAGCATTCTGCGTAGAGACTTCATCTCTGTCGTGACTAGTTTTCTTCTTGATACTCCAGCATTCTGCGTAGAGACTTCATCTCTGTCGTGACTAGTTTTCTTCTTGTTACTCCCAGCATTCTGCGTAGAGACTTCCTCTCTGTCGTGACTAGTTTTCTTCTGTAAATCATACCGACCACAAAGAGTGGTTTAACAGGTGGTCGTGAGAGCAAACATGAACGACAAAGAAAATTACCCAAGGTACCCATCTGAAACTGGGTGCTTGGACTTGAATGAAGTGGAAGAAAATCCGTCATTTTTTCGCCGGAGCTACTGCCTAGGTGTTCTTTTCTGTTGACACTTTCAGTTACATGAAGTAGGTATGAAATGACCCTAGTGCCTTGATCTAGTACAAGTCGATTCTTTTCAGTGTTCCAGGTTGACAAAACAATATTCATTTATATGACGTACAGAGAAAGTTCATTACGAATATAATAAATAGACAGTCATTATTTGTATTACGTCCGAGTGGTTTACCGGGGCCCAAATTGGGGTGTAAAGAATAGAACCACTGTTATCTGCCACGCATGTCGTAAGAAGTCGACTAAGAGGTTTGGCTGAAATCGGATGACATGTCCTAAACGTATAGAAGTCAGCGTTTAGGGGCCTACAAAACAATGTGCAACGTATAATCGTTCTTGACAAAGATCAAACATATCACAAAGAGTGATTAAAATTGGTCGTAAAGAACGAACGAACACAAAGAAGAAGATTGTTTGTATTAGGAACACAGAAACGTCATTACCAATATCAGAAAGAGGAGTTAGATTTAGTGTGATAGAAATCAAGTAAAGAAATCAAGTAAAGAAATCAAGTAGAGAAATCAAGTAGAGAAATCAAGTAAAGAAATCAAGTAAAGAAATCAAAAGCAACAACATAGAACAGATACAACTAAAAAAATCAATGTGGAACTGGTCAAAGGAGCAATCAAGGGATATTCTGGTGAGCCCAGCTTCGTATCACGAAAATTGTCAAAACCGAAACTGATAATCGGTACTCAGGACAGACGTTATTGAGACACATGATAGCCTGCGCCAGTCGGCATGGCACATGTTGTATATGAAATGAATAGTGTTGTACAGGTCAGTAACATTGAAATTTGAACATGGGCTAAATGTGTCATTTATGCTGAAATAGAGGGAGTGAAAATGAGAGGGTAGGGGAGAAGAGGGGGAGACGGAACATTGATTCATGCTTTCCTTAATTACGGGTGACTCTCCACATCACGTGATTTCCGGCCCAGATTTCAGATTTGTTTTTTTTAAGTCAGGTAGTATTCAAGATATCTTACCTGATAAATGACAAGAAAAGTAGTTAGTTGTGTGTTGTAGAACCTGACAGACACTAACCAGTTTTGTGCTAGTTGTGTTTGGAACGATATGTATGATCGAGTTCATAAATAGGTTTGTATACCTGGCCAGGTCGGTCGTCGTTATGTGGTGTACTTATGTAGCGTTGTTAAGTGACCCCGGTTAGGATAGTTTTTAGATCGACACACGTTTAAAGAACACGCACACACACACACACACATATAGATATACATATATATACACACACAGGTTGTATGTGTATTTAGCTAGATAGACTGATAGAGGAGACAAACTGAGGGTTAGTTATGATTATTGATAAATGTATCGATTTTGTTTTGTTGGAGGTATTCAAGTCTCTTTATGATAGAGCACGACATTGTAATCCTAGCTAGAGTTGTTTTTCTGTTAGGTTTATCATGGTTTGTTGACACATCGTCGGAGGTAGATGTTTGTTTACACATCGTCGGAGGTAGATGTGGTTAAGCCTTTCTATTGTGTCCCGAAGGTCGTGGGTTCCAATCCTGACTGCACCGTTCTGTTCACGCTGTTTTTCCCACAGAGACCCTATGATTGTTGTCCGAGCTACGGAGTTCGTGCTTTGTGCAATATTCTCGGTAGGTGGCATGCCATTTCTGCGGAGAGGACGAGCCATATTGGTTAAACCTGCTGCAATGAAGTCAATCCTTCGGTTTAAGATCTTTGCGTACATATTTACACATACATATTTAACGACATATTACACATACATATTTACAGTACATATTTACAACATATTTACACGTACATATTACACATACATATTTACACGTACATATTTACACATACATATTTACACGACATATTTCACGTACATATTTACACATACATATTTACACGTACATATTTACACGTACATATTTACACTACTATTTACACGTAAAATAAATTGGTTGTGAAAGTTTGAAATCAACAAAGAAAATTGATAAGAAACTGGACAGCTTTAAGAATAAATATCTACGAAAATTATTAAAAGTAAAATGGAGTGATTTCGTTTCTAACAACACAGTGAGAGATAGAACACACCAACAACCCGTATCAAATATTATAAGGAAACGAAGGTGGAAATATTTAGGTCATGTTCTTAGATCAGACGAAAAGACTAAATCGACAAGTCCTTATGTGGTCACCAGTTGGGAAAGAAAACGTGGAAGATCTAAGACCACTCTTCGAAGAACCATCCAACAAGAAAGTAAACAATTGGGATGTAAAACCATACAAGATCTCCAACTGCTAACAACGAACCGCATCACATGGAGATCTAAAACCTCTGCCCTATGTGCCGCCTTTGGCACGAAAGGAACAATAACTAACTAACTATACATATTTACACGTACATATTTACACTACATATTTACACATACATATTTACATACATATTACATACATGTTTAAAAATGTTAACATACATATTTACACATACATGTTTACACATACATATTTACACATACATGTTTACACATTAGTTTAGATAGCTTCTGGAGATTGTGTGTGTGTGTATTTACAATATGAATCTCTGTGGTGAAGTGATTAGGCCGTTGCCTTTCGTCAAATAGGTCGTGGATACGAATTCGGACCGTGCCGTTCTCTTCACAAGTGCATTTTCCCCCACGGAGATACTTGTTGCCGGAGTTCGTGCTTTGTGCAACACTCTCTGCAGGCGGCGTGCAGATTTGATCGGAGAGGGACACAGCCCTGTGGGGGTGGGGACTTGGTGCAATAAAGTGAATCATTTGTTTTGATATCTTATTTGAAATGCATAAACGTTAGTCAATCAGCTCGGACACCAAGAGAGTTGTGGCTTCACTCCCAGACGCGTGACGTTCCATACACGAGGACAGGAATTGTCTCTTCTACCTACTGCACACTAGGTTTATGAAATGTAAACTGACAGGCACTTCATGTTCTTTGCTTTGAAAAGACTATGGGGCTTAATATTTGTATATATACGTTTAAATGTATATAGATATATCATTATCAAAAGTTACGTTTAAATGTTATAGATATATCATTATCAAAATATACGTTTAAATGTATATAGATATATCATTATCAAAAAGCTTACGTTTAAATGTATATAGATATATCATTATCAAAAAGCTTACGTTTAAATGTATATAGATATATCATTATCAAAAATCTTACGTTTAAATGTATATAGATATATCATTATCAAAAAGCTTACGTTTAAATATATATAGATATATCATTATCAAAAATATACGTTTACATGTATATAGATATATCATTATCAAAAATCTTACGTTTAAATGTATATAGATATATCATTATCAAAAGCTTGCTCTGAGCAGAACTTTGCCAACCTTCGGAAATGTCTCTCTCATAGGACAGGTGTCCCTTCTGCAGTCGTTATGCATCAATGAGGCCTATCATCATAGCAATAGAGGCCTATCATCATAGCAATGAGACCTATCATCATAGCACTCCGGACACGTCCATAGGTGCTCAGATCTCCGCCTCAGCAAATCCAGCATCGTCCAGCGGCCCAACACGCCAGTTCGATGTTGATTAATCAATCTCCTTGCCTACCTAGTATGTCTCCTTCTGTAATCGTCTTCTCCAACTTTTTATGTCTTTTTATATGCCCAAAATACTTCACTTATTTGTAGCATCAGCCAGTTTTCTTAGTTTTTGAGTTCCTTCTGGATAGATGTATTTATTTTCTTCTCTATCCATGATTGATTGATATGATCAAAGATCATTGCACTCCAGTGATTAGTCATGTATTATTCGATCTCTGTCTTCTACAGGAAGATATCCGCCGCAGTGCACGAACTCTGTAGCAACGGCGAGGATCTCCAGTGTAATTTAGAAGATGGTGAAAATATTGTGTATAAATGTTATTATGTAATCTATGAATTTTGCCCAGGCAGCGACTTTCCAGCCTGCTTTTCTTGATTTAGAACTGCTTGGGGTTCTTTTACATCCTCAACTTAAACACGGTACCTACGTTTTATCGTCCGTCTCCGATAGAACTAGGAACTTGATCCCACCTACACTGAGGTCAAGGATCTCTGGAAAAAATATATGACGGCTGCAGATTACATTTGGAACGAGAGACAAGCGCTTAACCTCAGCGGACAGAGACACCCCTCCTCCCAACCACCACCTATGTCCATGATATACTCCAGGTAGTACTCTTCTGTAATGTTTTTGTCGTGACCTTCAATTAACATATGTTGCCTGGGACCAGGATTTTAGTCGTGACCTTCAATTAACATATGTTGCCTGGGACCAGGATTTTAGTCGTGACCTTCAATTAACATATGTTGCCTGGGACCAGGATTTTAGTCGTGACCTTCAATTAACATATGTTGCTATGTGGACCAGGGAGTTTTAGTCTTGTGTTACATATACCGACTAAATGAAGACCGTACCCTACTTGACTGTGACTCACTCTCTGTTTTTGTTCCCATAGACAAAGTTGTATATATCAATGTATGTAATGTTTATTCAATAATTGACAATTGTTTATGTTTCAACATTGTACGGAAACTCACATAGAAACTGGTAACAGAAACTATCCCGACAAATTGTGTTTGTTATACAATTTGGTAAACAATGGGGGAAACTTTATTCTAAATATCCTAGTCTGCTTTTTACTTCTCTAACACTCAGAACGACTTGGTCTAGTCCTGGCCTCCGGCAATGTAAGACCGTCTAGCTTGGAGTCTAACACTCACAACGAGTTGGTCTAGTCCTGCACCCCCACCCCAGCAACATAAGACCAACTAACTCGGACGTGAAAACCAAAATTCCTGTTTAATGGGGGTTGGTTTTTTATAAGTGTTTGATAGAGCACTGTAATTTTTTTAAACAATATTACACAATTCTATGCGTCCATGGTTATTTATTGCTGAAAAATGTGAATAATACTGATATTCCTTAGTGTTAAACTTAACTTGTAAACATAATATAACCTTGATTTAGCAGGTTGTTAAACCTAAACTTGTAAACATAATATAACCTTGATTTAGCAGGTTGTACTAAACTTGTAAACATAATATAACCTTGAGTTAGCAGGTTGTACTAAACTTGTAAACATAATATAACCTTGATTTAGCAGGTTGTACTAAACTTGTAAACATAATATAACCTTGATTTAGCAGGTTGTACTAAACTTGTAAACATAATATAACCTTGATTTAGCAGGTTGTACTAAACTTGTAAACATAATATAACCTTGATTTAGCAGGTTGTATAAACTACTATATACCTGATTACTATAAACTTGTAAACATAATATAACCTTGATTTAGCAGGTTGTACTAAACTTGTAAACATAATATAACCTTGAGTTAGCGGGTTGTAGTGTTGTCTTTTCTCTAACAATATTGGAATGCGAGGTCACACGACGATTGTGGTCTTATTTACTAGAATTTTACTTGAGCTCACCGGCCTTATGTTATCGGAGGTCACGGTCTAGTTTATAGACGTAACGTTGATCTATCATCATCATCATCATCAATGATATCTCAATTGTCATCGCTGTCATCATCCGTCCGCTTATTGCTGTTGTCAACAAGGGAAGCAAAGAATAGTAACACTGTCACCTACAAGGCATGACGTAAGAGACGACTGAGGTAGGGTCTAGGGAAGCTATCCTAGTAAATAAATCGAATGCGCTGGTCTACTTGTAGGCGCATAACTGGCACAACGTACAATCGCTCTTAGGTTCAGATCACATAGAAATCACAAAGAGTGGTTAACAAGCTGTTGATATGGAGCGTTCGAAGATTTCATCATCATCTATATCATCTATTATCATCATCATCATCATTATCATCTTTATCATCATCATCATTATTATCATCTATTATCATTCATCATCTATTATCATCTATTATCATTCTCATATTATCATCTATTATCATCATCTCATCTATTATCATCATTATATCATCATCATCTACATCATCTATTATATATTATCACATCATCTATTATCATCATCATCATCATTATCATCTATTATCATATCATCTATTATCATCTATTATCATATCATTCTAACACTATATATTATGTTATCTCATCATCTTCGCTACTCATTATCAACAAGCTAAAAATAAATCTCACCAGTTTCTAGATAAGGTAAGATGAAAAGAAGAGCGATACCGAACATACCAAAACAAAACCTCACATGATGCATGCACATATTTGCACACACATATATATTTGCACACACACATATATTTGCACACACACATATATATTTGCACACACACATATATATTTGCACACACATATATTTGCACACCACAATATTTGCACACACATATATTTGATTTGCACCACACATATTTGCACACCCACATATTTGCACACACACATATTTGCACACCCACATATTTGCACACACACACACATATATTTGCACACACATATATATATTTGCACACACACATATATATTTGCACACGCACATATATTTGCACACACATATATTTGCACACACACATATGTGCACACACACACACACATATTTGCATTCATATGAAATATGCATCATAAATACATGCATGCTTCCATGGATACTAGTACCCCTCATACTGCGTGAGCACAGACACATGCAACTGCATGCTCTGTAACATTCCTCACTTTTGGTGCATCCATCTCCTGATGATTAAATTAGAAAAGGAAAAACAAAATACAATTATTATGATGAAATGTATTTCATTGAAACAAAACAAAACAAACAGACAAACAGACAAAAAAGTTTTGGAAAAGAAAGTGAGAAGAAAGAATGAATAAATTACTACAAGAAATAAAGATCCCAAAAGAAATATAATATTTCAGACATATAAAGATACATGACACCGTGATGAAAACATTATTGGAAGGGAAGGTTGAGGGAAAGATGTCCATCTTCGTGATTATTTTGTTTCATTCACAGAATGAGATCCAAAATAAAAATCAAATAATTGTTACAAACTCAACCAAGAAACCAAATACAACATCTCCCTCTCTACCCCACTTCCCCCTTTGAAACAGTGAATTGTGATGTGGTTATTTTGGCTTGAAAGTAATTCCCGATCAATAGAGATTACACAATTTCAACAAAACGAAATGAAATATTGTCGTTTTTTTAAAGTTGCTGACGTACTCAATCGATGTATTTATAACATACACTAAAGTGGTAGTGTGGGACGGGTTAGCGTAATGCATAAGTGTTGGTCTGTCCATTCGGACACCAGGCGGTTGTGAGTTTAATCTTACTGTGGAAACACGTGAGGAAAGGAATTGGTCATCCTACCCCCTACACACTAGGGTGGAAAAGTGTGAAATGAAGGCACTTCACACCGTATGGTCTGAAAATGCTACGGGAAATTTAATTTTCAATTTAAATAAAGTGGTAACTAAATAACGAATATGGACAGTAAACAAACAGAACAGTCTCTGGAGGCAAACAGAGATGTGATTTTACAGAAGAATGATGAGATTCCCATGGCCTTCTAGAATGACAAATGTGGAGGTCTTGAATGAAGCCAAGACACAGAGAAAGCTTATCAATATAAGAAAGAGGCAATCATCATTTTTCGGACATCTAATGAGAAGGTGGGGCTTAGAACACATTGTGACAACCGGTAAAATCGAGGGGAGCGCAACAGAGGAAGACAGAGAGAGAAAATGTTGGATAGCCTGACTTCATGGCGCGGAAGAGCGTCAACATCTGAGATAATAGCAAACACCAGGGGCAGAGATTTGTGGATATCTAGTATTGCCTTAGCGAGCTGGCACGGCACCTGATGATGATATATATGAACATGTTCTATGTACCATACATATGATCTTCAAATAAAAAATGAGTACTGTCAGCACTCAATCTGACATATCTGTAAATATGTGTCTGGTTTGATCAATTATTGCCAAATTCAAAACCGCTACAGAAGTTGCGAAGTACTTGCTCTGTTGTCGAGTCTTTTTGTTCCCTCGTATTCTCAACTGAGTCACTGGCGTTCACTGATGATAATATCGATTAAACTAACATTGAATGCTGTATATCACTGAAACTCAACATTTGAGATAGAACGTTTAACTTCAACTTGAATGATATGATATCGTTACTTGAAACTTCAACATTTGAATGCTATGATATCGTTACTTGAAACTTCAACATTGATGTATCGTTCAACTTCAATTTGAATGATATGATATCGTTACTTGAAACTTCAACATTTGAATGATATGATATCGTTACTTGAACTACATGAAGATATGATCTTCGAACTATTTATCCAAAACAACATCAGTTATCAGAGCACTATCATCATAGCACTCCGGACAAGTCCATAGGTACTCCAATCTCCGCCTCAGTAAATCCAGGAGCATCAAGGCGGCCCAACGCGCTAGTTCGATGTTGATTAATCAATCTTTTTGCATATTTAGTATGCCGTTCTTTTCTGGCTGCACCAATGTCGACACCATCCTTCATTCAAAAGGCGGCTATACAACCTGAAAACACTCCTTGTTCGGAAAACCTCTGAAGACAACAACAAACCCAACAACAACACCAACAACAACAACAACAACAACAACAACAACAACAACAACACAACAACAACAACCAACAAACAACAACAATACAACACAACAACAACAACAGTGTGTGCAAACATTGGGTTAATCAATAGATAGAAATTATTTTGACAGAAAAAGTCGATAATCTCCAACTATAAACATCATAATAAACATTCAACTCCCCCACCCTCTCCCTTGCCAGGTTGAGATCTGTTTTGACTTTCATTAGATGTTAACGTCTTCCACGATGTATACCTTCTTCCACGATGTATACCTTCTTCCAAGATGTATACCTTCTTCCACGATGTATACCTTCTTCCACGATGTATGCCTTCTTCCACGATGTATACCTTCTTCCACGATGTATACCTTCTTCCACGATGTATACCTTCTTCTACGATGTATACCTTCTTCCACGATGTATACCTTCTTCCACGATGTATACCTTCTTCCACGATGTATGCCTTCTTCCACGATGTATGCCTTCTTCCACGATGTATACCTTCTTCCACGATGTATACCTTCTTCCACGATGTATACCTTCTTCCACGATGTATACCTTCTTCTACGATGTATACCTTCTTCCACGATGTATACCTTCTTCCACGATGTATACCTTCTTCCACGATGTATACCTTCTTCCACGATGTATACCTTCTTCCACGATGTATACCTTCTTCCACGATGTATACCTTCTTCCACGATGTATACCTTCTTCCACGATGTATACCTTCTTCCACGATATGTGGGGTGGCAAACAGTTATAACGTTACAAAGTTTATGTTGTGCAAAGTGGGCGGTGGCGAAAAAGTTTGGGAAGCTATGATCTAGACCAATTTTTGCGTACAGGCGTGCTTTCCTTTTCATCAGTGTCCCTCGCGAAACATGAGTGTCTTCACCTACTTGAGAAGTTGTATTTGTTCTAAAATGACAAGTATTATTGATTAAGTATAACCGCAACCACCCCACGGTTTTCTCCAGGGATCTGATCTGATCCGATCTGACCACCTCAGATGTGTAGGCTGCCGTACATGGCGCCTAACATCTAGTCTGTAACTCATGTTTCAACTTTTCATTCATATCTACTTGCATACTCTCATCTCTACATCCCAGGCTCAGCCAGATCGTAACCGTTGGAAATCCCAGGTCACAGATCGATGAAATCGATGGTCTGTCTCTGTCCTAGGTTCTGGACAGCGCTCACGCTAGCAGATCCTATGTGTGGTCTCAGACCGAGTGAATGAACGTGACGTAGAGTGCAACACAGACTGTCTGGATGTCATTCAGTTGTAAACTCCTTCATGTGTATCTGCGTTTAAATACCGATTTGCCATTGACTAAAGTGTCGTCATTCGTGTTCTCACTTCAAGTGTAAGAATTCATATGAATAATATCTCGTTCTTTCTTCTTTTGTTATCACACTGTTACCAGGTTGTTGCCAAGTGTCGTGCTTTTCTGTTTTTCTCTTGCGCTGTTCTATAGTAGCTTATGTGACAGTCATTTTTGCTTTTTTGGCAGGACTCTGCTATGTCATATATCCTTGTTTTTCTTGGTCCACAACCAGCCTTTTTCTCTGGTGTTCTGTTGTAAAAGACTCTGTATACTGTGTAGTTTGGCTGCATTCTTGTATACTGTGTAGTTTGGCTGCATTCTTATTAAGTGGCCAGACCACTTCATTCTTTGTTTTAAAATGTAATGAAAGCAAGGTTCTATCTTAACTTTCTTTCTTATGCTGATGTTGGTGACTATTGTCTTTTCTGGTGTTGTGCTGTAACTTTTCGTAGGCATCGCATTTCACATGTAGCTATTTTTGCGACTTGCCATTGTCCATGTTTGGCACTAGTAACACAAAGTAGGCATGAAAATGGTATAATATAATATGACTATGTATATGTGTTGTGTGTGTGTGTACTTGTACGGTCAACGACTAGTAACAGCAGTTATAAGAAAGAGAAGATGGACATACTAAGAGAAGAAATGATCAAATAATCACAATGCAGGCATTGAAATAGAAGGCAATGAGTTCAAGAAAGAAATGACGATAGGAGGTTATACGTTTATTTACTGTGGCTAGCTTTAGCAACTTCTTATATTTTTGTTATTCCACATAAAGAAACAAAAAAAGTCAGTAACGGCAGCAAGCACATACACATACGCGCTCAGATACACACAGACCTACTCATACCCTCGCACAAATATATAAACAAACGTACTCACACTCGCGTCGTGCGTGTATTTACATATACTTGCCAACTTTCTTTTGACTAATTCGTCATTATTGGCTCCCCTTGCAAGCCCAACTAACCAGCCAGCTAACGATCTCATGCTGCTCTCACCTGAATAAGTTCTTGGCGCATTAACTTGTAAACAGAGACATTGATTGTGACTGAGCGGGTTCCTACCTGGCCACATGACCCGTTGCCAGAACTCTACAAATCATATCAACAAACTGGCTGGGATGAACGATAAATGGTTTAATAAGTACTACGGTTCTGTGGAGAAATGGCTAAGTTGAAGATTGCCAACTGTGTTCTCTTTCTGTTCATATCTTTTCACGTGGTCACTGGTAGGCAAGTTGATTAACATACAATGATAGTCATCACGTGCCGATGATATTCCAGTATTCCAGACCAGCTTATCCCAAAAGTTATCAGTGTGCACATGGTACACGATATGACTATAGAAAAACTCTGGTCATTTACTTGGAAATCTAACTTCAAGCTAACACACCAAAAGTTATCAGTGTGCACATGGTAGACGATATGACTACAGAAAAACTCTGGTCATTTACTTGGAAATCTAACTTCAAGCTAACACACCAAAAGTTATCAGTGTGCACATGGTAGACGATATGACTATAGAAAAACTCTGTGGTCATTTACTTGGGAATCTAACTTCAAGCTAACACATTTTTGGTTATGTATGGGATTAAAGCCTCCATGTAGGGGATTAAAGCCTATATTTTATGTAGGTGATTAAAACCTCCATTTTATGTAGGGGATTAAAGCCTATATTTTATGTAGGAGATTAAAGTCTATATTTTATGTAGGAGACTAAAGCCTATATTTTATATAGGGGATTAAAGCCTATATTTTATGTAGGTGATTAAAGCCTATATTTTATGTAGGTGATTAAAGCCTATATTTTATGTAGGTGATTAAAGCCTATATTTTATGTAGGTGATTAAAGCCTATATTTTATGTAGGGGATTAAAGCCTATATTTTATGTAGGTGATTAAAGCCTATATTTTATGTAGGTGATTAAAGCCTCCATTTTATGTAGGTGATTAAAGCCTATATTTTAGGTAGGAGATTAAAGCCTATATTTTATGTAGGTGATTAAAGCCTTATTTTATTAAAGCCTCCATTTTATGTAGGGGATTATTTTATTAAAGCCTCCATTTTATGTAGGGGATTAAAGCCTATATTTTAGGTAGGAGATTAAAGCCTATATTTTATGTAGGGGATTAAAGCCTATATTTTATGTAGGTGATTAAAGCCTATATTTTATATAGGGGATTAAAGCCTATATTTTATGTAAGTGATTAAAGCTGATGTACGTTACTTTCAACCTAAGGACGAGCCTTTTATTTGTTATATCAGAGCGTGTAGGCCAACAAACAGGAACAAAAGGAATTAACTCATTTTGGAGAATAGTAAGCCAACAGTGCCATACGATCAGAAACACCTCATTCTTAATAACACCTTGCCCTGATGTGTATGTATTATGTGTGTTGTGTGTAAGTTAGCACGGCTGGTTTCCAACTGTTTGGAAATAGGGTGAACGGGTTTTATTTTGAGAATCTAGGTTATAGGGTTTACTGTTATTATTAATTAGCCTGACCTTGCACCCCGTATCCATTCTTCGAACTATTTCTTCAAACCCTAATTGTGAGTCACTGGGGATGGGATCGGGACCCCAACTCTACAAATCAGAATAATGTGTTTGTTTACCCAAACAAAATAATTAGTGACCTGTTTAAAAGGAGAACAAAAACCCAGAAAAATGGCAAGTTGAGTTTCCGTAGATTTACCACCCGTTTGTAGGCGAACATATTTGTGATTAAACCACCGACCGATACATTGGAAATCTTACCTTGAAATAGCAAAACCACTCTCTCCCGTCTCCTTCTTCTTTCCCCTCGTATTCTGTCGCATCGTGTCTTTCCCCCATGACATGACAGACGTGTTCCTTGTTTACTAATAATAACACGGGTTTTCACACATTAGACCCTAGACTAGCCTGGACTAGTGATCCCCCTAGCTTCCATTTTCTGTTTCTTCACCAGATTATCCCCCTCATTAACTTTCATTATTCATCTCCGTCGTGGTTGTGTATGAATCACTGGGAAACTAGCTCAACAACAGAAAGTGTGTTGTATTGTGTGTAGTAGGTATCTGTGGGGGAATGTGTACTTTCATATTCACACAGAGAGAGACTTGAACGGTTACGCGTGTGTATTTAATGGCTTCACTAACAACTTTTGTGTTTGACATCGACAAGCTACAGTGTTTAAGGATCAAATTCGCTAATGATAGTAGCCATTAACTGTGAGTTGTGATGTAGAAGGGTTCAGATCTTGATATGTTAAATATTGTTTGGTAACTTAATTTTCTTATAATAGTTGTTAAAAAATGTGATGTGCTCATTTCTTGTTTATATTATTTCGATACAGATGTGCTAGACTTAGGTTTGTTTGTTTGTTTGTTTGTTTGTTTGTAGATCAACTCGTTCCAGTGTAAACGTATCGTTATATGATAGTCATCTAGAAGATTTGCATTTTGCAGATGGTATTGCCTTGTTAAGTAGAAACAACCAAGATATGCAAAGAAAAAACAGACAACTTGTCATCTATAGCAACAAAAGTTGGACTTGCGATAATTTATGAAAAAACAAAAATAATGAAGACACCTATGGCAAGTAATGTAGATATCACCCTGGAATCTAAAATGATAAAAATAACAGAGCAGTTCACTTATTTAGGTAGCAATTTTGATTGCACAGGAAATGTTAAAAAGAAATTATGATACGAATTGGCAAAGCAACATCAGCTTTTAAAAGTCTAAATAAAATATGGAACTGCAAGTTATATAGTATTAAAACTAAATTACGAATTTTCAATTCAAATGTTGTATCAATCCTAACATATGCCAGCGAGAGTTGGAAAATGACTAAAGATATAGAAAGTAAGTTGAATATAGATGTCTGTGAAAAATAATGAATATAAAATGAAACGAATTCAGAAGTGATGAAATCAGAGACATGTCTGGTCAACCACTAGTGACAACTGTTATAAGAAAGAGATGGAGATATGTTGGACAGACCTTGAGAAGAAATGATCAACGAATATCAAAGCAGGCATTGAAGTGGGATGCAAAGGGTTCAAGAAAGAGAGGACGACCTAAGGAGACCCTGAAACGAACTTTGCTGAGAGAGGCAAGAAATATCGGTCTCAGTTCCATGGAGGAGATTCAGCGAGTTGCCCAGGATAGAGCGGTATGGAGAAATTACTTGCAGGCTCTATGTAATGTATAACGGTACGAGAGGAATTATTATTTATGATAATTATACGCATGATAAATGAACGTTTCTACGCGATGTAGTACTTTAGAATTTGTAAACGATGGTTAAAAAAAAGTTAATTGCATATCCTTTACAGGACTTTGCGAATCAACCGCAGCTTTTAACGCTGTTTGTGATTTTCTAGGCATTATTACGTTCAGTAGTTTGCCATTGCTTTCTGAACGGGTGGTGCCATCGTCCTTTGTTAAATATCACGCAAACAATTTGTAACCAAATTGTCCGCAGCGTGATTCGAACTCAGAACGTTGGGGTTAATAGATTGAGTCACTAACCCCTAGGTCACAGACGGCAACTATACTTTTCATGTTAAATAAACATCAGAGACTTGAAATTGTTCTTTACAATAATTTACTTTCTGAACTGATGTTTTCATTTGTGAGGTGGTGTATCAGAAATTCGAGAATTGAGAAAAAGTTAGTAAGAACCGTGGAAGCAACGAAAGCAATGAATATGATCAATAAGTTAGTAAAAACCCGTGGGAAGCAACGAAAGCAATGAATATGAACAATAAACAGATGACAGTATTGGAGTTTCGAGAGAAACAAATGACCAAACACAGGATTCGAACCGCTAACCTTAGTTCTTAGGACCCATTGCCTAGACTAGCAATACGAGCGTTCTTACAACACAACCAGCCAGCCATTTAGTGATCAGACATTTGGATACTGTCAGTCAGTACGGTTTGTCGTCGTTAGAATGTTTGTTAGTATTTTAGGAGTTGAAACCGATGCATGTATTTTTAATCTAAGGATGAATCTTATGTTATTTTATAGTTATATCATAGCGTGTAGGAGGTAAGGATGAATCTTATGTTAGTTATATCATAGCATGTAGGAAGTAAGGATGAATCTTATGTTAGTTATATCATAGCATGTAGGAGGTAAGGATGAAACTTATGTTAGTTATATCATAGCATGTAGGAGGTAAGGATGAATCTTATGTTAGTTATATCATAGCATGTAGGCGGTAAGGATGAAACTTATGTTAGTTATATCATAACGTGTAGGCGGCAAGTAAACATGAACAATAAGAATAAACTCCTTGAGGAGAATCTCAGTTATTGAAGTCCTACTCCAGTACTTTCCAACGTTTTTTATTTACTGGGCCCCCATGGGGCACATCTAACTGATGATCGTTTAGGTTCATGTCGTCGTGGTGATTGTACTAAAACTACTCATACTGATTGACACTAACAATACTACATTAATATTATCAGTAGTAAATAACAGTTGAAACATTAATATTATCAGTAGTAAATAACAGTTGAAACATTAATATTATCTGTAGTAAATAATAGTTGAAAACTGAACCCCCTGACTAAACGTTAACACTTCTTCTTCTCTTCCACCATTTACTTCTTTATAGAAGTGTTGGGGGAGGGGAACGTAGTGATCTTGTGTGTGCTTGTTTTAATGCACTTTGTAAGCTGATATTCATTTTGTAAGGCTGTTCTTGATGCCGTCGCTCCATCTTTTGCATGGTCTTCCTCTTGCATGGTCTTCCTCTTGCTTTGTACTCATTATACTTTTTCGGTGTGGCTCTCTGTGGTAGACGATACGTTGACACTGTCTAATAATAATACAATTTTCCGTATCCTTTTCAAACTTTAGGGTATGTTCTACTTCGAACGTTCCATATCGCTCACCAGTTAACCACTCTTTGTCATTTGTCGTGATCCGATCCTAAGAGCGATTGTACGTTGTGCCAGTTATGCGCCTACAAGTAGGCCAGCACATCCGATTTCTGCAACGCTTTTTATTTACTAGGTAGCTTCCCTAGACCCCTATCTTAGCCGCCTCTTACGACATGTACTGTAGGACGCAGTGTTACTATTATTTGTTCCCCTTGCGAGTCCCAACAAGACACGGGCGAGACCTTAGGGTATGAATTCACTTCACATTTCTAGACCCTAGTGTGCAGGAGGTAGGATGTTCACTTTCTTTCTTCATGTGTGGAGCGTCTAGTGTGGGATTGAACACACAACCCTTTTGTTCCCGTGTCAATAGACGGACATGTACACATTGCGTTAATTCATCCAATGACACAGTATATTCTCCACAAAGTGAGAAAATCTCCTTGTTCAGTGGGAACTGGCTAATACAAGGGGCCATGGAATGTATAACGCGGACGCCATGTCGTCCACGGACAGAGCTGTGCTACACTATACAGACTTGTTAAATTATATTTTCTGTTTCATGAATACATTACAAAGTACGTTTCTTTTATGATTGTAACGTGAATGTTTTTGGAGAATCTATGTTGACTAATGTTAGTGTTTTAAACTTGTGTTAGGGGATCGAGAGAGAGAAACTTGGTGTTAGGGATCGAGAGAGAAGAGAAACTTGGTGTTAGGGGATCGAGAGAGAGAGAAACTTGGTGTTAGGATGAGAGAGAGAGAGAGAGAGAAACTTGGTGTTAGGGGATCGAGAGAGACAGAGAGAAACTTGGTGTTAGGGAATCGTGAGAGACAGAGAGAAACTTGGTGTTAGGGGATCGTGAGAGACAGAGAGAAACTTGGTGTTAGGGGATCGAGAGAGACAGAGAGAAACTTGGTGTTAGGGGATCGAGAGAGACAGAGAGAAACTTGGTGTTAGGGGATCGAGAGAGACAGAGAGAAACTTGGTGTTAGGGAATCGAGAGAGACAGAGAGAAACTTGGTGTTAGGGGATCGAGAGAGACAGAGAGAAACTTGGTGTTAGGGGATCGAGAGAGACAGAGAGAAACTTGGTGTTAGGGGATCGAGAGAGACAGAGAGAAACTTGGTGTTAGGGGATCGAGAGGAAACTTGTGTTAGGGATCGAGAGAAGAGAGAAACTTGGTGTTAGGGGATCGAGAGAGACAGAGAGAAACTTGGTGTTAGGGAATCGAGAGAGACAGAGAGAAACTTGGTGTTAGGGGATCGAGAGAGAGAAACTTGGTGTTAGGGGATCGAGAGAGACAGAGAGAAACTTGGTGTTAGGGGATCGAGAGAGACAGAGAGAAACTTGGTGTTAGGGGATCGAGAGAGAGAGAGAGAAACTTGGTGTTAGGGGATCGAGAGAGACAGAGAGAAACTTGGTGTTAGGGGATCGAGAGAGACAGAGAGAAACTTGGTGTTATTATTTTATCCTTTTATTGATTGCTTCTCTTTTTCCTGTGGGTTCCGGAACAAATCAGTCTTGCTATACTATTTCTGATTCTTCCTAGTATATATCCTGTCTAACACCAACCTATTTTCATGAGATCTCGTGTCACATGTGTTTGTTTTGTTTCTGTCCCTGACTTCCTCATTAGTAACATTGTCATACTATTTCCGTTCTGCTATTTTTAGCAAGGGTCTATTTATGAAAGCTAGGTACTTTTAAGTAGTTGTCGTTTACCACATCTTCTTCTTCTTCTTCTTCCAACGCTACATATCGACCACTTGTTAAACCACCCTTTGTGATCTGTATGTCATCTGAGCCTAACCTCGATTGTACGTTGTGCCAGTTATGCACCTATAAGTAGACATAATATCGACGCTTTTTTATTTACAAGGGTAGCTTCTCTAGGTTTCTACCTCAGTCGCATCTACGACTTTCTTTTCCTCTTAGTGTTGTTCTTCGCTGCCAATTTGATAATCCTAATTGATCTTTGACAAGAATGACTGACGTTACAATTTGATTATTCTTATTGTGATATATAATTGTGATCTTTGACAAGAATGACTGACGTTGCAATTTGATCATTCTTATTGTGATATATAATTGTGATCTTTGATAAGAACGACTGACGTTGCAATTTGATCATTCTTATTGTGATATATAATTGATCTTTGACAAGAATGACTGACGTTACAATTTGATCATTCTTATTGTGATATATAATTGATCTTTGACAAGAATGACTGACGTTACAATTTGATCATTCTTATTGTGATATATAATTGATCTTTGACAAGAATGACTGACGTTACAATTTGATCATTCTTATTGTGATATATAATTGTGATCTTTGACAAGAACGACTGACGTTACAATTTGATTATTCTTATTGTGATATATAATTGTGTAAGGTGCCATACACGGTGTAGGTCAGGGTTACCGGTTTTCTCTTACGGGAAATGTTTTGTGTCTGTCTCGCTGCTAGTCAGTCCGCACACTTCCTCCCTTCATGTGTGTACAGGTTCTCTTTAACGATCATTTTCGCCGTATATTTGGGCTTGGATCTGTGCCAAAGAGTCATTTGTACTGCAGCCTTTTTTTTGACTAAGCGCGGCGTACCTTGTTTGTATGGTATGATGAACATATTAATGATCATTTTAACACTGCAAAATTGTCTGACTGGGTGTGGTCGCTCCAGTTTAGGAACATTAACAACCACGCTTCTAGTACTAGTTAGTGGAGCGGTCACTTGTCGACTGCTTCGTGTGTTTATTGCTCTTTAACGATTATTTTTCGCCTTATATTTGGGCATTATGATCTACGCCTATGAGCATGTCAACACTGTGCTCCCTTTCTGACTATGTGAGATCGTTGCAGAATAGAAACATTTCTCAGTCATTAGGGACACATCAACTTGTCACTCGCTACGGCATTCTACACGTGTATGTCACAGTGAAATGTGTCAGCCGTCGCCAATATTTGGATTTGGACGACCTGTCAAACCTTTACACTGTCGGCCTTACTTTTCAGCTAGTGTGAGTTTATTCCGGAGAAGGAACACTCCCAACTTTTCCCAGACTCGTGTCGGCGCTTGGCAATTTGCAGTTTTTACTCTGCATTTTCTCTGACCCCGGGAAACACTGGACAAGGGCTGCGCACAGATAACACAGAGGGTCGTTTCAATCGGCGCTAGCAACGCAACTGGAAATTTTGCGCTTGCCAAAATATCAACCACCCCAGTCCTTCCGGGGATGTTAGTTGTTAAAAGCAACAGTACCTTGCTCGGTTGTCCCAGGGAAAGCAGTTTCGTTAGCCACTAGAACGCAATTTTCGGGTTTGTGCTCGGCCAACCTTACCTAATGAATCCATCTGTGCTTGGCCTCTGATAACGGAGTCTACTGCAATCTTTCCATGTGTCATCACGGTGCGTCATAGTGCTCTCAGGGTCCGTTGTCTCGTTTCCCATCGTTCTCATGGACTTTTGCCCCAAAGCTGGCAATTTTAGTGCGGCCACTGACTCTCGAGGAGTTGTTAATCGTTCACAGACGGCTTGTACGCTGCTTTTTCTCACGTTTGTCTTGCATTTGAGCAACTTTTCCAGGACATCGGCAAGGAGATGCGTGCATTTTTAAAAAGAGTTTTGGACATGTGCTACGTTTCTCTGCTTGCACTACTACCACTATCGGTAGGTCTCCCTCGATCCCTACCCTCTTAGCCAGACAGGATCCGCTGTCTGTTTCCAGGGTCACCACGTGGGTGGGGTATGATCGTGATTAGTGCCAGCTCACTAGTCCTGGAGCGACGTTGTCCATATGCACCTTTGACCCTAGTCGCAGCTCTTACAACAGGCCTTGTAGGTCACAATGTAACTATTTGTTGCTTCCCTTGCCAGTTTAGGCAACAGAAGGAGGAATCACCGTTAAAAAAGAAACTAAATCATTTAATTCGTTTCTTCTTTGTGTCCGTTTTTATCAACCATGTTAGATATCACTTTTTGTAATTTGCTGGCTTCGCGCACACAACGGAATTACGTGGCGCCTCGGTTCATAGGCTCCTACGCAAGTAAGACCGGCGCTTTCCAGAATTTTGGTTTACGGAAATGTTTAGGTTGGACCTGACAAACCCTTAACATTTCGGTCATAATTTTACATGATTTGTCTAATATATTCTTCTTCTTTTGTCAACGCACTGTTACTGGGTTGTTAACCCAGTGTGGTGGTCTAATATATTGATCATTGTTAAGCTACTGAATGCAGCATGTCTATGATCTACAATCTACACCGAAGAGCATATTTATGATATTCTGACTAGGTGAGGTCGTTCCGGGTTAGGACCATTCTTAATCGTTCTGGGGCGTGTGTCCTTTTGTTGCCACCAGGCAGTTTGAAGTTTCCACTCTGTATATTTTCTGGACTTCTCTCTACACATATATCAGTCTCATTTGCAACTATTTCATCATCAAATAGCTTGTCCTAAGCAGAACTTGCCACCCTACCAGTCTTTCGGAATTTCTCTCTTATAAGCCAGATGTCCCGCTTCTGCAGCCGTCATGCTCAAATCATCAGTTACGTCCTTAATCCATCTCCTCTGTGGTCTTCCTCTTCTCCTATTTGCCATGATGTCTCCTTCCATGATGGTCTTCTCCAACCCTTCTTGTCTCTTTATATCTCCACAATTCTGTAATTTTCTCATTCTTATTTGTAACATCAGCAAGTTTTCTTTGATTTGTAGTTCTTTCTGGATAGATCTATTTCTTCCCTGTCTATGGTATACGGGAAGGGCTCTTCTGTAACACTTATATTCAAAAGCAGATTATATGTTTTTCCACTGCCTTGTTAAATGTCCATGCTTCACATCTATACGTTTCCACTGCCTTGTTAAATGTCCATGCTTCACATCTATACGTTTCCACTGCCTTGTTAAATGTCCATGCTTCACATCTATACGTTTCCACTGCCTTGTTAAATGTCCATGCTTCACATCTATACGTTTCCACTGCCTTGTTAAATGTCCATGCTTCACATCTATACATTTTCACTGGGAATTTACATGCTCTTAGTATTCTGATCTTTGTTTTCTTATTAGTTCCATTAAAATTACAGTACTTTGTTTATTACGTGTTTCACCATTGCTACATAGTTTTACTACAGTCTTCTCGTATATATTGATATATATATATATATATACCAGTTTCATTCCTTACTGTTGTTAGCAGTGGCGGCTCGTGATCATTTTTGTTGGTGGGGCCAGACATGTTTTTCCGGATAAATTATGGTTTTTGGTTGCTATATTTTAATTTATAAAATAATAAATACACGTTATACATTATTTTGGTGGGCCCGGCCCCACTGGTCCTTAATGACGAGCCGCCACTGGTTGTTAGTATGTTTATATCAGGACTGTAACCATTAAACAATCTACGGCACTGGGGCCAGGGACATACTTAAGAAATAGTCCTTGAGAATATGAAGTAGTATATTTATATTTTACCACCTTAAGTTATATACCTCCTACAAATTACCGACACGCCCATTCATTATCACGTCCGCTGTTCCAGTCAAACTGACTCATGTGGTAACCTAGTTTTTTTCTTCTTCTTCCCCGCGCCTGAGTGCTGGTCTTTAGGTCGTCTGCACTGCCTTTGGCTGCTAAACTGAATTATCCTCCTTTTGAAGGCAGCACCGCTCGCTAACATTATCTGCTGAATGTTCCAGAAACGAGTGCCAGATTGAGCCTGTCTGTGGCGAATCTGGACAAGATAGACGAACGTGCCTGGTTTATCAGAGATGTAATTGCGCAGCGGACCTTATGTGTATGTGTATATGTATGTGTGCTACACGTACATACTTGTATTATCTACATCTACCTCATAATTCCAGCAATTATGAAACACGATGCTACCAAATCACACCAAAAAACCAAAAACTTGTTATATAGCTTATTTGCGTACGGGTTTGGGAGAGATGGGGCTAGCTGGAGGAATTTTCTGAAGGCAACGAATAACAATATAAACGTGTTGTTCATGGAGCACGGAGGACAGCTATAATGAATATGTTTGACATGAAGTCGTTAGTTAACTGATAGTTACATCTAGCATTCTTCTTCTTCATCATCTCTTAGCCGTCTCTACATTGAAGCGTAAAGTATGGATACTTTAACTTAATCTTGAGCAAGTTTAGGGGGCGTTAAGGGTTTATTTGTCTGACTGTCTCTTCTTCTTCTTCTTCTTTGCGTTCGTTCTTTAATTTTAATCCGTCTTTGTGATATGTTTTTTCTTTGCCAAGAATGTGTATACGTTGCACATTGGTTTGCCCCTAAACGCATAGACTTCTACACATTTAGGACATGTGCATCCGATTTCAGCCAAACCTCCTTAGCCGCCTCTTACGACATGCGTGGCAGGTAACAGTGGTTCTATTCTTTACAACCGAAATTTGGGCTCCGGTAACCACTCGGGCGTCTGACTGTCTATATGATATGTCTCTTGTCTGATCTCATGAATAATGAACATAGCAAAACAAACACATATACACATTAAGTAAGTAAGTAAGTAAAGTAACCCACTTTATACACCACCATGTGTCTATTGGGGTACTATGGTTTTTTTAGTACGTAATTTGATGTTAAGTTCGTATTTTTCATTGACCGTCGTCACACGATGGGTAATGTGGTCAACATCATGCCGATCCACTTTTACTTCTCAGTGATTTTACTGGTATCTAATTAAAGCCTCGACGATCTGAGAGCTGTTACGGTCGGATAAATATTCCACCACGTCCTCAGTGAAGTTGCACCCGGAAGATTAACATAAGAAGCAAGTTCACTAACGACTACACTGCTGCCGCTCTCGCACACACACACATATATATAAGAGAGAGAAAAAAACTGTTGAGAAAAATAAAAAAAACCTTCGTTTACAAAAATGTGAATGAACTGAGACCAGAATCTAGTTCTTCTATAGAAGAGTCACGATCGTGTCACTAGTAAGGGGTAAACTCAAGTCAATAAACTGTCTTCATATAGTGTCACACGCTAGTCTGATTGTACGCATGCTTGAACATAGAACTAATTGAGGATGGTATGAGTAAGGTATTTTCTTCTTGCAGTGTTTAACGTTTCTATGGTTAAGTGCTTAAGCCCTTGCCTTGCGAGTCGAAGGTTGTGGGTTCAAATCCGGACCTCGCCGTTCTGTTCACGAGTGCATTTTTCCCCAGAGACCCTAGGATTGTTGCCGGAGCTAGAAAGTTCGTGCTTTGTGCAATACTGTCGTCAGGTGGCGTTCCATTTCTGCAGAGAGGGACGGAGCCATATGGGGTAAAACCCGGTGCAATAAAGTCAATCCTTTATCTTTGAAGCGTTTGAACGAACCGAAAACTTGTTATTGTTATGAGGCTAGTACAAACACAATGTAAACATGAACTATCCTTTCTTATGTGTACCATATCCGGGTTCCCCGAAACATGTTCACCATGACATAACTGAAAATGTTATACCGCCCCTCGGTTATCCTGTTGTGACGACTATAAATAAAAGCAGATAGATACCCGGCCCACACGTCGACTCCACTTCTTTAACGGCATTTATTGTTGGTACATATTTACTTATCAGTCTTTCCTATGGCTGTACATGGTCATCATCTGGTGCCGGCTGGCGTAGGCGATCATGGATCTCCACAAATCTCTGTCCCTGGTATCTGCTATTATCTCGCGTACGTGTGGTCCAGGGGCTCGCAAGGGGAGCAAAGAATAGTACCACTGCGACCTACAAGGCATGTTATAAGAAGCGACTGAGGTTGGGACCTAGGGAAGCTACCCTAGTAAATCAAATACATCGCATAAATTGGACATGGTGGCCTACTGGCAAATCTGACATGATGGCCTACTGGCAAATCACAAAGAGTGGTTGAACAAGTGGTCTCGATATGGAACATTCGATGCAGCAGAAGAAGAAGAAGAAGAAGTATGCTAAATACTTCCGAGAATATATTCTATGTATGTTATACATTCTGCAATGAAGGTGCGCCGAGCACACTTAACATCTATTCGACTAATGTGTTTCAGTCTGATCCACGAAAACTAGCCTTCGATCATAGTCATTCTCGGTTATGGTGACCCACGCAGAATGATTCATACTGTCTGGACATTATAGTCATCAGATCAACGTCGCAGACAGACAAGTAGTCTGCAGACAGAAAAGAAACGAAGATTCATGGATGGACATTCTTGATGTATTGCCCCGGGTATTGATTGATTGATTGATTGATTGATTGATTGATAGAATCATCATCATTGCGCTTCAGTGACTTCTTCGAACGCTGCATATCGACCACTCTGTGTGATGTGTATGTTATCTGAGCCTAAGAACGATTGTACGTAGTGTCAGTTATGCGCCAACTAGGCCAGCACATCCGATTTCTGCGACGTTTTTTATTTACTAGGGCAACTTCCCTATGCTCCTACGTCAGTCACCTTTTACGACATGCCTTGCAGGTCGCAGTGTTACTGTTCTTTGTTCCTGTTTGGAGCCCCAGAAACACACGGGTGCGCAACCATTCAGAGTCCACCCTAACCCATCAGCTTTGAAAGTGCAACTACCCATTCTTATCTGACTGACATGGGAAGCCTCTGAGTACCGTGAACTAAAACACCACCACCGTGTTGACAAATTTAACTGACTTCCAGTGAACGTTAAGAAACACTCAAACAGTAAACAAGGGTTATCAAAAATATACTTGGTAGTTCAGAAAGTACTTAGTAAGTGTATTGTTGTCAGTAGCTAATGAGTCAGTCAGCTACCGAGGTACATCTTCCCACATCTGTCTGTGACACATTCACACAGCCGTCATGATATAAGTACCGCTTGACATATAACTTGCATGTCAATAGTATATGAGGCAATCACATAACTCACTCCCACATATTGACATAATGATTGTATTCTGGAAACATATCTTATGCGAGCCACCCGGGTGTTTTTTTTATAGGGATCACTGATCTCAGTGTAGGTGAATTCGAGTTCCTAGTCCTTTTGGAGATGGACGATAAAACGTCGTATCCCGTGTTCACGTAAAAGAACCCTTGGCAGTTCACAATTGAAAAGAGCAGGCTGGAAAGCCGCTGCTCGGACAAAATTGATTAGGAAAAAAAAAAAGAATTCCTTCCAAATATTTTTACTATTTTTT
Source organism: Arion vulgaris (assembly GCA_020796225.1). Lineage (NCBI taxonomy): Eukaryota > Metazoa > Mollusca > Gastropoda > Stylommatophora > Arionidae > Arion > Arion vulgaris. The sequence continues at coordinate 6,134,732 of CM036771.1, read as the reverse complement.
AAATTACATCGGGGACTCTCGCAGCTGCTACAGAGCTCGTGCACTGCCGCTGAGATCTTCATGTGTAAGAAAGAGATAGGAGCACACATGGCTGCTCACCGAAGTGTAATGAGGATGGTCCAATCAATCAATCAATCAATCAATCAGTTCAGTAGACATCGATTGTATCCCACTGAGATAAGTATTTGAACTAAACAAAGAATTATATCTAGGGGTTAGTGACTCGGTCTATTAACCCCGACGTTCTGAGTTCGAATCACGCTGCGGCCAGTTTGCTTGCAAATTGTTTCCGTTGATTTTAACAAAGGACGATGGCGCCACCCGTTCAGAAAGCAATGGCAAACTACTGAACGTATAAGTGGTGCCTAGAAAATCAACGACTTGTTTACTGTGGTTGATGGCTACGTCCTTTGAGATATGCCACGATTTTTCAAAGAATTATAAATATAATAACAAACTGATGACAAGAAGAAGAAAGAGGCAATCAAGGTACTTCTGGCATATAACGCTAAGAGGAAATTTAGAGCAAATGGTATCTGTCATGTACGCCTGTATGGCGGGGGACACTTGTAATAAGGAAAGCATGCCTTCACGCAAAAATCAGCAGGAAGCACCATAACAAAAGTCCTGAATTCATAGCGAACGAACGCAAGAAGAAGAAGAATTGGGGACATCTGGTAACATACAGGAACAAGAGAGCGTGGAAGACAGAGGCAGAAGAAGAATTAGGGACATCTGGTAACATACAGGAAAAAGAGAGCGTGGAAGACAGAGGCAGAAGAAGAACAATTGGGGACGGGGACATCTGATAACATACAGGAAAAAGAGAGCGTGGAAGACAGAGGCAGAAGAAGTTAGATGATCTGACGCCGTGGTGCTTCGACACAAAATCTACATCAGAACTAATTAACTGCAGCAGGGAGAGAGTGAGTTGTGGAGAAACATGATCGCCTACGTCTTGCCAGCATGACACTTGATTGAATCATTTCTTTAGCCCCATTGCGATACTCTTATTTAACTAAGTAAAGAAATACAAAACACTACATTTTTTGGGAAAGAAACGACGGCAAAAAAACATTGACTTGAAACCACCACTACACTACATCCGCGTAACATACGCCGCCAACATATCAAGAGAAACTAGTCGTTGAGTGCCTGCATTCCTAGCATTCCTCTTTTCCCGCGCTTATCGTTGAAGCTATCGTTTTTTACACCCGTTTCCAGGACTGGCTGTGTTTGAATTCAATGATAAACTATGCAGGAAACATTCCTCAGTGTTGTAAACTGGGTAGGGGTGAGCTAGGAACTGGCCCTGAAAGTTCAAACATTGCCTTGCTAATCCAGGAATTTCATTGAAATCAATGCTGTTCTAAGCCTTGACTATGTTCTCTGAGCAGTGTCCTATATTTGCTTCTGGGTTGTCGCTACATAAGTTATCACTTCTTTCTTGTTTGATTGTGCTATAGCATAGGACTGCCCATCGTTTCTTTAGCATGAACTAACAGACAGACAGGCTTACATAACCTAATATAAACACAACACAGATTCTTCTTCTTTGCGATCGCTATTTTGATGATTATACCATCAGACGCGTTCTTATGATCAAGTCGACTTGTTGTCTGTAGCCCATCTCTAGTGCCGTGTAGCTTTGAAAGTAGTGTTGTGTTGTAGAGCCAGCATTCCTTTATAGGGAGGGGCATACAAGGGGGCAGTCTTACATGACATGTTCTGTAGTTTTATCAGCGGTGCCACATAGACACAGGGGATGGAGACAATGTTAGCCTGTGTAGGTGTTTGTTCAGTCTGGTATGTCCTATCCTGAGTCGGAAGATGATGGTCTGTCCTTGTCTGTCGAGTGTGTGGTAGTTATCGTTAAATAGTTTTAAGTTCGTTTCTAATACCCAGGATAGCTCTTTTTTTTTCAAAGTATGTGATTTCATTATCTACTTGTTCAACACGACATCGCATACCATGAGCCATAATAGCGTAGTGGTTAGTTCATTTGCTTCATTCATAGACGACTAGTTCAAGGAATAACTTCCACGATGGGAGTGAGTTTTATACGACCATAAGTCAACTAAATAAGCAGATTGCCAACATACAGTGCGTCGCAAAGAGCAGTGTTACACCGATATATTGCAGACAAAGCAAAAGGCCGCCCACGCAATAGGTGAATCTCAGAGATAACAGAGGCTACGAAAAACACTGTTTATGAAGCACACACAAAAGCCCGTTCTAGAAATCTATTCTTATCCTGACACTGTGAGATAAAATGGGATTACAGAAAAGACAGAAGTCGATACAGACTTATTCAGGGTGTCTGAGAAACACGGGCAAGTCAAGACAGAAGTCGATACAGACTTATTCAGGGTGTCTGAGAAACACGGGCAAGTCAAGACGACTGGCGTAATGTTGACCACACACATCATCCATCGTGTGCCATTACTGTCAAAGATAAATACTGTCTGAACATCAAACATCATGTGCCATTGCTGTTAAAGATAAATACTGTCTGAACATCATACATCATGTGCCATTACTGTCAAAGATAAATACTGTGAACATCATACATCATGTGCCATTGCTGTCAAAGATAAATACTGTCTGAACATCATACATCATGTGCCATTGCTGTCAAAGATAAATACTGTCTGAACATCATACATCATGTGCCATTGCTGTTAAAGATAAATACTGTCTGAACATCATACATCATGTGCCATTGCTGTTAAAGATAAATACTGTCTGAACATCATACATCATGTGCCATTGCTGTTAAAGATAAATACTGTCTGAACATCATACATCATGTGCCATTACTGTTAAAGATAAATACTGTCTGAACCTCGTGTTCAACAATATGCCTTATGATATGAAAACTGGTTCTTGACGTTGCTCGTGAAAATGGAAGTATTTTGGACATATAAAGAAAGACAAAGGGCTGGAGCAGACCATCATGGAAGGAGACATACCGGCAAAGAGAAGAAGAGGAAGACCACGGAGAAGATGGATTCAGGATGTAACTGATGGTTTAAGCATGACGACTGCAGAGGCAGGACATCTGGTCTATGAGAGAAATTCCAGAGGATATTGGGGTGAACAAAGTTCTGCTCAGGACAAGCTATTTGATGATGATGATGATGATATTGGTAAAAACAACATCAGCCATGAAAGAAGATAAACAGATTGCAACTTTCCAGCAGATCAAAAAGGGAGTTAAGCAATAATGTGTATTTTCATTTGATTTGTTCTCTCTCTCTCCCTCCACTGTAAACATTTTGTGATCCAATTCTTCTTCTGCGTTCACTCACTATGAATTCAGGCGTAGCCACGGCGTATTGTTTAGCACTTCGAACTGATTCTTGCGTGAAGAGTGCTGTCCTTATCAGTGTTTCCCCGCCATACATGCGTCCCTTTTCTGACTTCAGAGTTTTTTAATGCAGATTTTATTTTGGTGATTAATAAATGCGATGGCTAGACTTTCAGTAGAAAAACATAATATCAATAACTATAAGTGTCAATAATAGCATTGATTGTTAACATGATTCATGTAAATGTGTTGACACAAGTGTCAAGACATAGCAAATACAACTTATTATCAATATAAGAAAGAGACAATCATCATTTTTCGGGCATTTGGTGCATGATAAATGAAGGTTTAGAACACATTGTGATAAGAGATTTAGAACACATTGTGATAAGAGATTTAGAACACATTGTGATAAGAGATTTAGAACACATTGTGATAAGAGATTTAGAACACATTGTGATAAGAGATTTAGAACACATTGTGATAAGAGATTTAGAACACATTGTGATAAGAGATTTAGAACACATTGTGATAAGAGATTTAGAACACATTGTGATAAGAGATTTAGAACACATTGTGATAAGAGATTTAGAACACATTGTGATAAGAGATTTAGAACACATTGTGATAAGAGATTTAGAACACATTGTGATAAGAGATTTAGAACACATTGTGATAAGAGATTTAGAACACATTGTGATAAGAGATTTAGAACACATTGTGATAAGAGATTTAGAACACATTGTGATAAGAGATTTAGAACACATTGTGATAAGAGATTTAGAACACATTGTGATAAGAGATTTAGAACACATTGTGATAAGAGATTTAGAACACATTGTGATAAGAGATTTAGAACACATTGTGATAAGAGATTTAGAACACATTGTGACAAGAGATTTAGAACACATTGTGATAAGAGATTTAGAACACATTGTGATAAGAGATTTAGAACACATTGTGATAAGAGATTTAGAACACATTGTGACAAGAGATTTAGAACACATTGTGACATGCGGTAAAATCAGTGGTTGACGTGACAGAGAGGGACAATTTGGAACACATTGTGACAAGCGGTAAAATCAGTGGTTGACGTGACAGAGAGGGACAATTTGGAACAGCCGATTAATTGATTGAATAATATGACCATCATCATTACAGAGCACAGTCTTCAGAGCACAGTCTTCAGACATAGAACGGGACACTGCAATCTCAGAGCACAGTCTTCAGACATAGAAGCAGGACACTGCAGTCTCAGAGCACAGTCTTCAGATATAGAACGGGACACTGCAGTCTCAGAGCACAGTCTTCAGACATAGAAGCAGGACACTGCAGTCTCAGAGCACAGTCTTCAGACATAGAACGGGACACTGCAGTCTCAGAGCACAGTCTTAAGACATAGACAGGACACTGCAGTCTCAGAGCACAGTATTCAGACTTATAACGGGACACTGCAGTCTCTGAGCACAGTCTTCAGACATAGAACGGGACACTGCGGTCTCAGAGCACAGTCTTCAGACATAGAACGGGACACTGCAGTCTCAGAGCACAGTCTTTAGACATAGAACGGGACACTGCAGTCTCAGAGCACAGTCTTCAGACATAGAACGGGACACTGCAGTTTCAGAGCACAGTCTTCAGACATTGAACGGAACACTGCAATCTCAGAGCACAGTCTTCAGACATAGAACGGGACACTGCAGTCTCAGAGCACAGTCTTAAGACATAGGACAGGACACTGCAGTCTCAGAGCACAGTATTCAGACTTATAACGGGACACTGCAGTCTCAGAGCACAGTCTTCAGACATAGAACGGGACACTGCGGTCTCAGAGCACAGTCTTCAGACATAGAACGGGACACTGCAGTCTCAGAGCACAGTCTTCAGACATAGAACGGGACACTGCAGTCTCAGAGCACACCTCCATAGAATGATCTCAGTGACTCGGCTGCCTGCACATGTGGAAGCACCAAAGCAGTTTCCAAAGCACATTTTGCAAGACTGCTTCAGACTGAGTAGCGTAAGAATGGAAATCTTGCCAACAGGAACAACCCTTCAAACACAAACTCCTGGGGGAACCGATGAAGACCTCAAGCGCACCACCCTGTTTATGACATACCGGAGTAGTCGCATAGTAGAAGTTAATCGCAGATGAAGTGAAAAACCATGTGTCCCGATCTCTTTCTTACACAGAACTATCTCGACGGCATTCTACGAACTCCTTAGCACCGGCCAGACTGCTTATTTTGAAGATGGTGAGCATATTTGTAGGAATATTTACTCGAATTCTTTGTTATTGAATTTCGTCTGGGTAGTGGCTTTGCTTAGTCTACTCTGAATAACTTTCAACTAACAATTGTTCTTTTCATTCACAACTTTACATGGGAACTTATGTTTCATCAAACGTCTCCGATAGGACTAGTAGCTCGATTTACCTACAGAGAGATCAGGAATCTCTGGAGAAATGTCTCGACAGCTCCACACGGGAACGAACGAGTACCTTTAGAGTAAGAGATGAGCAGCTTATCTCCACGGCACAGAGACGGGAGTACATTTAGAGTAAGAGATGAGCAGCTTATCTCCACGGCACAGAGACGGAGTACATTTAGAGTAAGAGATGAGCAGCTTATCTCAACGGCACAGAGTACACCTAATAACATTACAAATAAATAATATATCTGGCTAAATAGTCTTAATCAACAAATAAACAATGTAGAGGTATTAAAAGCTTCCGAACAAAACAAATAGACGAACACAGGATTCGAATCACTTACCCTCATTTCTTACGACACCCATCGCCTAGCCTAGCAATACGAACACAACCATGGCTCGCTGGTTGTTTGTCTACTTGTTTTTTCAGAAGCTCTTAATACCTGTACTATGTTTATTTGTTGATCATATTCTTCGCTTCCGTTGCTTCCTCTGGGGTTCTTGCACACAAAAATCATTGTTCTCATAGTCTTAATCATTAACTTTTCCAAGTTCCCTTTCTCTCTCTCTTCTCTCTCTCTCTCTCTCTCTCTCTCTCTCTCTCTCTCTCTAGCTTTCTTCCCCCAATTGTTGATATTGTCTCCTAACTCTACCGTTCATGAAATTAATAACTACTGCCTCTTCTATGTTAAGCTTAGTAAGCTGAAAATGTTCAGTATTTCAAATCGTACCTATGCCCTGGCAACAGATTCTTCGGTGTTATGGGGAAGAAGTACTGCTCGTGGCCAGACGACGTGATTTCAGGAACGAATGCGAGCGTTGTGAGGAGAGAGAATACATACAACACTGTTGAGTTGTTGGCCAGTGACGCACGAACCTATATGTGTCTTGTGTGCCTTTTTTCAAAAATGTTGCGTCTATTTCTGTGTAGGTAGGGTTTCAGGCTGATTTCTTAAAGTTTCTAAGACCAGTGTTCATCAATGTAAGGATTAAAGTGTATACATTTGATGGGGATTAGGGTTTCTGAGTTGTAGCGATTTATAAATGTGACAAGGATTAGGGTTTCTGAGTTGTAGCGATTTATAAATGTGACAAGGATTAGGGTTTCTGAGTTGTAGCGATTTATAAATGTGACAAGGATTAGGGTTTCTGAGTTGTAGCGATTTATAAATGTGACAAGGATTAGTGTTTGAGTTGTAGCGATTTATAAATGTGACAAGGATTAGTGTTTGAGTTGTAGCGATTTATAAATGTGACAAGGATTAGTGTTTGAGTTGTAGCGATTTATAAATGTGACAAGGATTAGTGTTTGAGTTGTAGCGATTTATAAATGTGACAAGGATTAGTGTTTGAGTTGTAGCGATTTATAAATGTGACAAGGATTAGTGTTTGAGTTGTAGCGATTTATAAATGTGACAAGGATTAGTGTTTGAGTTGTAGCGATTTATAAATGTGACAAGGATTAGTGTTTGAGTTGTAGTGATTTAAAAATGTGACAAGGATTAGTGTTTCTGAGTTGTAGCGACTTATAAATGTGACAAGGATTAGTGTTTGAATTGTAGCGATTTATAAATGTGACAAGGATTAGTGTTTGAGTTGTAGCGACTTAAAAATGTGACAAGGGTTAGTGTTTCTGAGTTGTAGCGACTTATAAATGTGACAAGGGTTAGTGTTTGAGTTGTAGCGACTTATAAATGTGACAAGGATTAGTGTTTCTGAGTTGCAGCGACTTATAAATGTGACAAGGGTTAGTGTTTGAGTTGTAGCGATTTATAAATGTGACAAGGATTAGTGTTTGAGTTGTAGCGATTTATAAATGTGCTTACGATTATTTCATGTGGGTATAGCGATTTATAAATTTGGTTTTGACCAAAAAATCCGCAGTGAAAAATTTGTACATCAAAGCGTCAGTACATCAAAGCGTCTGTACATCAAAGCGTCAGTACATCAAAGCGTCTGTACATCAAAGCGTCAGTACATCAACGCGTCTGTACATGAAAGCGTACGTAGAGAAAAAGTGACAACTCATACTTTCTTGTATTGTAACTTACTGCCTTGTAGCTGCGCTTGTGGAGGTTAGGCATCTATATAAGTAGATTCAAGAAGAGCACAGAGAAATCACTGATGCTGCGATTAGACATTTTTTAGACTGCTACATACTAGGGAGAGCGAAACCGAACACATGCATTCCGAAATTGAATGTGCTTGACCGAGAAGCACAACTGTCAACTTTGCTGTAAACTAGAAACACAGCGTACGTAACAGTTGATTGCTTCAACCACTAAGAGTGATTTTGACTTGGTTAGTCTAGAGCAGCAGTTCCCATACTTTGCATTACCTCGAACCCCCATTTTAAATACATCCCCCTCTCCCCATCTCTCAAAGTTTCTATATATGAAAATAGAGGTGAGGAATTATTTGAGTGTTACAGTAGTCAACAATGACTGCAATTTCACATTTTAATCAACAACATAGAAAACATATAATTAGTGTTAAAATATATTTTTCTGTTTGAACTATCAAAGATCATAATATTTCTTCCAACGCTTAAGGAGCCCTTCTATAAGTACCTCGCTGACCACAGTTTGGGAAACGCTGACCTAGATTAAACACACAAGACGAGGAAGAAGTCTATGATGCAGTTAGACATGCATGTGAGATTTTTGTCCCGCTCGCTATCAAGTCTGATTGAACTCGTAGATTATTCTTCCCCTTCGCTCACGGTTCCACTCACTCACCTGTTTATTTCATTTCCCCACAGGTCGTATCTTCCCCCATCTCTACTCCGCCAGTCCCTTTAGATCTTATTAGCCTCTCACCTTCGTGTATCCGATAATCGAATGTCGAATATGTGTAATTCGATTAAGGAATTGACGGAGATGACTTACGAGTACGTACACACAGAGTACAGAGTACACACAGTACAGAGTACAGAGTACACACAGAGTACAGAGTACACACAGAGTACAGAGTACACACAGAGTACACACAGAGTACAGAGTACACACAGAGTGCACACAGAGTACACACAGGTACAGAAGTACACACAGAGTACAGAGTACACACAGGTACAGAGTGCACACATAGTACACACAGTACACACATAGTACACAAAGTACACACGAGTACAGAGTACACACAGAGTACACACAGTACACAGGTACTTACAGAGTACACACAGAGTACAGAGTACACACAGAGTACAGAGTACACATAGAGTACAGAGTACACACAGAGTACAGAGTACACATAGAGTACAGAGTACACATAGAGTACAGAGTACAAAGAAGATCAAGAGGCGTATGAGGCAGACACATTCTAAGACATTATCAGATCATATCAACCGCTGCAGCATACTTGGTCCAACAGTAAGAACCTAAAGCTTCATACGACGACGTTTCACGGCATAAGTGGCTAGACTATATGAAGAATATATTCCGATTGCACGTAATGCGGGTTTACGTACATCGAGTGTATGCAATGCGGGTTTACGTACATCGAGTGTATGCAATGCGGGTTTACGTACATCGAGTGTATGCAATACAGGTTGCCGTACATCGAGTGTATGCAATGCGGGTTTACGTACATCGAGTGTATGCAATGCGGGTTTACGTACATCGAGTGTATGCAATACAGGTTGCCGTACGTCGAGTGTATGCAATGCGGGTTGCCGTACGTCGAATATAAGTTGTATTTTGTAATGTATGTGGATTGTACATAATTTATGTTGACTTATATTGAATATACAGAATATCTTTCATGTACTTCGACTGCACTTAATGCTGGTTAACGTACGTCCAATGTACGTAATATTTTAATGTATGTCGATTGTGCTTAATGCGTGTTGACCTAATTTTGGGAGTCCATGTGGCTACAGCCTTTGCCTTGTGTATCGAAGGTCGTGGGTTTGAATCCAGACCGCTTCATTCTGTTCACAAGTACATTTTCCCCTAGGCACCCCTAAGATTGTGTCCGGAGATAGGAAGTTGGTGTTTTGTGCTGTGCTCTCATCAGGTTTGCGGGACACTTCTCTGGAGATGGATCGAGCTGCATGGGGGTCAAGCCCGGCACAATGAAGTCAATTCATCGAATTTAGATTTGGACATAAATCCAGTTGATGACTGTCTTCCACTGTATGTAGTGCAGATTTCCAACATATTTATTCCCATACTCATTATCATTATCATTGACATTTTGTATTCACTTTGTGTAGAATGATATTTCTTGTCAAGATGAAGAAATGGCTAACTGTCGTCGGTACATTGTTTCCATCTGAAATATATACATATATGAAACATGAGATGTTTTTGTATGTGTATCTTCATGGTTGGATGTTGGATACCGCTTTGATTTATTCATCATGTACCTATCATACGTGTTGGACGGATTTATCCTCATGTATATAAGCGTTCGTTTATCGACCGACTCCGACGCAAGAGTGTTGTGGGTTCAATCACACCACTCGATGTTCCACACGGGAGAAAAGGAATTGGCCAACCAACCGCCCGTGTGTTGTGGGGCTCGCAAGGAGAGCAACGACTATCAACACTGCTACCTACATGACATGTTGTAATAGGCGACTGATGTAGGGACCTAGGGAAGCTACCCTAGTAAATAAAAACGTTGCAGAACTCGGATGTGCTGGCCTACTTGTAGGCGCATAACTGACAACGTACAATCGCTCTTAGGCTCAGATCACATACAAATAACAAAGATGGTTAGCAAATAGTTCGAAGAAGAAGGAGGTCGGATTTAGCGTAATGCAGCGTTCGTCTATCGACTCGAACACAAGAGGGTTGGGGGTTCAATCCCACCCTCGAAGTTCCACACATGAGCAAAGGAATTGACCATCCTACCTTCTGCTCTTTAGGCGTTAGAAATATAAAGGGATAGGTAGCTCATACCCTAAGGTTTGACAAGGCTACGGGGAATGTACTGTTATTTATACTTACTATATTCACACTGAACATATTAACCATACTCTTTGTTGTTACTTTCAATTTGATATCTGAACCTCTGAAGTCCAAGTAAAGTTCGCCTGAATGGCGAGGGAAACTAGTGATAGGAAAGTAAACCTTTACGATAAAATCAGTCACAAGCACCAAGACTACGTCGGGAGTGAGCCAGCAATGAACAACTCTGTTTTTGGAAAGCACTAACTCAGTCATGTTATTAGTGATGTGTCTTAATAATTGAGGATAGTCGACAGATCACTATCATCACCGCACATCGAAACAATAATGAGTCCATACATGCTCCCATGTCTTTCTCATGATAACTTGAGAAACTATTGTGGACTATTTTTCCGATCTTAACGTCTCTCAAGTCGACCCAGCCTCAATTGGGTATCAGGAAAAGCAGTGGAAAGTAAAAGCGACCCAGCCTCAATTGGGTATCAGGAAAAGCAGTGGAAAGTAAAAGCGACCCAGCCTCAATTGGGTATCAGGAAAAGCAGTGGAAAGTAAAAGCGACCCATGTAATGACCACATCACTCATCGTGTGCCCACGATCAATGAAAAATACATGCCTAACACCTTATTTATTACTCGAGATACCTCCAGATACCGAACTTTTAACCAAATAGATTATAGCGCCGCTCCCATAGGAGATCCTTGTTTAATTCACGGTACGGCTAAGCATTTTTTCTGTTGTGGACATAATGAAAAATCCTAACATGAACAGCTTCGTGACGACTGCACTAGCCATGCGGTCATTCAATTCTTCAGTCTCTCGTCCCACGTGTCCTACACTGCCCTAAAGCGCGGTACTACAGGCGCAGTAACGAGAGTTTATACCTCCAGGTATACGGGAACGCAAGAGAGAGAGAGATACCTCCAGGTAGAACAAATTCTGTCCTTTTTTTGTTCACTTGACATATAGAGATATTATTATAGATTTCCTGTCTAATATTTGACTAGAATGTTAGTGTGTTTGATGTCAGCTCCAGCATAGACGTTATCAGTATATACCAGGTAGACAGCTGGAACTTCAATTGGCATACAGGTAGATACTTACCTTTCCTTGCACCGGAAGTGATATCACATCTGGTACGCACATGAAAGTGTTGGTTATAATGTAACGACTTGTTGATGATGATATGAGAAGAAATTGTAGATCCAACGAGGTGACCTCGGTAGTCATGGCGCCCTGTGGCGTATATTCATGGCACCCTGTGTCGTACGTTCATGACGCCCCGTGTCGTCGTACAGTCATAGCGCCATATTATACTCCGTTGGATTTCACGTTAATCAGACTTCAAGAAGTTTTCCCCTATTTTTATTTCCTAACACTTGTCACATGAACACGATCGTTCCGCTTTTGCAATCTTTTTTTTATTTTGTATCCACTGAACACTAATTCGACCTTTCATTATTCACTGGAGAAATCATCAGCATCTTAATTATATTAATATTATTATTAGTGCAATCGTCACATGGCGCCCACGTCTCCATAACCATCAGTCAAATGCGCCCCAATATATAAGAACTTTGAGCAGCTCTGTTGTAGACCGAAAACTCAAGCCAATTTGCTAGTCTGTAAATTACTGCTTGGTTTTAATATACATTTATGTTCATTAGTTACATTTTTTTCCAAATCGCGAGAGAGTTATATTTTTTTTTAAAAACTGAATTTGCTCTGGTATTAGTCTGTGTATATAATGAGAGCCTAATTAAGAGGCACTCCGGACAGACCCATATGTGCTCAGTTTTTACAAGCCATTTGTTTTTACAATAAAAAGCGTCCTTTAGTGTAGCTCCTGGTAAAAGGTGTCAACCTAAAGCCACATAGTGTAGCGTTTGGTCTACAGAGAGTTAACATAGTCTTCCAGTTGCTGTTTAAATTCATGTTGTTGTATAACATATAGAAGTGTTTGGTTACCGGTGCAAACAATGACTATGATAGTATCCACATAGAATACGGGCTCACAATGTTCTTACGATAGGCCCTTGAAGCATATCTTTAATTTTAATGCAGATTTGTTGTTTATTTTGCTCAGATGTAACTGTTTTTTTTTAATAACAATGGAACATATCGTTATGTTGTGAAATTGATGTCGATTTGTGTGGAAACATTCGTTGCAAAGGACATGTTCATCTTTATTGTGACATATAATATGTTATCGTTGGGTGGAATGTACACGTAGTGAGGTTGTAACAATGAATCTCAGTAATATAGACAGTTCAAGAGTGCGATTTGGGGATTTTCCCGTTTAAATTTGTTGCACAGCATGCCAGGTTTGGTTGGGAAAGATACTTCTCACATATTTGGCAGATCTAAACCGAAAGACGCAATGAAGGCGGCACCACCTCCTCCCAGCATTGATCTGAAGGGAGCCCGTGAGATGCCGCTGGAATATAGCAATATTCAAACTGTGATTATTTTTAATAGTAGCATTGTTGCAGGCGGTATGTCATCTACCAGACCGGAAACACTTTCTTACCGTGCCGGGAATAATGAACAACTTATACACGCTAAAGGATTGACTTCTGCTACAACTTCAGAGTCACATTGTCTGGGTGAGTCACCTTCCAGCTCCGGCAACCACTCGGGGAATTCCTCCAGCGGTTTGGATGATTCATTATCGTTTACGGATTCTCATTGTGAACAGAAGACAGAGGAGTGTTCTCTAGATGGTAGTCCTAGTGATAGTCTTGGTGATGTTGGGAGTTGTGTTAACTACGTGATAAAAACAGAACAGAGGCGTAGACATTCACCCACAGTTGAAGCTTTTCTTTCAGATAGTGTTATCGAGGATAATAACAATAACGATGAACATACAGACAATGTAGGTGGTAGCCCTGCCATGTTTGACGAGGTCTGTAACAACTTAAGTGTAACAACTAGTCGTAACGATGAACATACAGGCAATGTAGGTGGTAGCCCTGCTATGTTTGACCAGGTCTGTAGTGTAACAACTAATCCTGTTATTGATTCTAGTGACAGAGTCTGCCACATCAAACTGGAACAAAATGGAGGATGTCAACAGAACAGGGATGTTATAAGTAGTAACGAATGTGAAAGTACAGTCACGGAGTGTGAACATTCTGGAATAAATCAAGTTCGTTTGCAGCTTCTAGAGACTGAACATAAACCATTCATGTGCCCCACGCCAAGTAAGCAAATATCAGAAGAGAATGGTAGTTCAAATTTATCTGTGGATTCTGGTCGAGAAATAAGTTGCGTATCAGAAGTGGTCGGCTCTGCTAATACCATTCAATTCTCAGACAATAGCAGTCAGCGCCAGAGATCTCTAGAACCAGAGTCTTCTGAAAGCAAACATCTCGTGATGAAATCCAAGAGTAGTCATCTCCTGAGGAAGTCCAGATCATATCCAAATATGACTCAGCGAGCACTCTTCATACCAATTCGTCCAAGTCCAGAACAGTCTGGGTTATTCCTACCTTCAGAATTGAAAGTTGCAACTCATCAGCAGAAATATAGATGTACACAGGAGACTGCTAGCGGCATAGAGTTGAACATTGGTCAAAGTTCACTAGATAATGGTGGCAATAGACAAGTTAAACAACAGCAGACCAGTCTTCCTGTTGCCCGAGTAAATCCTCAAACTAATGCAAGCGCATCACATGCTCAGCAACATAGCCTACGAGCACAACAGCAGCAGCAGTTCAGAGCTCAACAAGTTCAACATACATATTGTCAGCAGCTATGCGCAACAAGCGCTGGATACCTTATGCAAGACAGCACAGGCTGCTACCAGCAAACCTTTGTTCCTGTTATATTTGTACCTGGTCCAGGTGGTGGCTATTACATACCCCAGGATTACCTTCAAGAACCTCCAGTTGCAACATCTCAAGAAAGTGATACAGTGATTCAAACACAGTCCTCAATTCCTCTTTCCGAAAATCAAAACAGACCAACAAGCCATCATAGAAACAAACAAGAGAAAGCACATAATCTCTATTCACAAAGTGAAACACAACAATCCATGTCTTACTTTGACCCTTCCATCAAATCCACAAGTTATCAAGCGCCATATAAATCATCAAAATGGAATGTTTGCCAGAATACTGATTCCAATTTGCCCCAAACTACGCCTTCTGACAGAGATCACAGACATAATACATGTCAATCCCTAGTGCAACGAAAGCGTAAGACACCTCTCCTCCCAGATCCACTAATTCCCAAATTTTCAGATATGATCTCCATGGCCACAGCAAGTGACCAGTCCTCTAGTCCACTAGAATCTCGTCACAGTTTTCACGAGAACCACAATCAGCCTTACTATCTCCACCCGTTCAACAACAATCCTTCAGTCTTTCAAGTCAACCCAGTCACATCCTCAGTCTTTCTTCACCAAGTGCCTTATTCATCCAGCAATTGCCCTCCAGGTGGTGTAGTCACATCTCCACCACAGCAGTCCATGTTTAACCTAAGCCACCAAGGTTCAAACATCAATAAAACTACATCGAACTTGAACAATTCAGTTTCTCCCATCCCAGATTTTGTGACGGATCAGACAGGGCTAGTAATATACGGACTACAACAGCCTTCAAACGAAACCGTCTTATCCTTGCCACAATCATCACCATCATCATCACTAGTTTCAGCTACAAAGTTGCCAAACACTCACATAGCCGTCCAGAACGACCAGAATCCACATGTTGCTGAT
Organism: Arion vulgaris; assembly: GCA_020796225.1. Taxonomy (NCBI): domain Eukaryota; kingdom Metazoa; phylum Mollusca; class Gastropoda; order Stylommatophora; family Arionidae; genus Arion; species Arion vulgaris. The sequence goes on along the minus strand of CM036771.1, from coordinate 6,119,361 downwards.
GCCACACAAAATGATAACAACCAACCTACAGAAAATGTTCACGGGCAGCCGTATTCAGGAGGGATAATTTACATTCCGGACGGTTCAGGATCTTACATAGCAGTCGAAGCATCATCAGTTCAAACCCAGATGGATTCTGTTACATACCAACCAGGTTATCACCAAGGAGAACCCAGGCCTTACATGTTCACCACTCCAGCGCTATCCGCTGCTGGAGATAGCTCACAGGACACACAGACACTATCATCTAGTATGGATAACAGTAAGTTCAAGATATCTCTTGTTCAACTCTTTCCTCTCTTACTTTCAAAGCCTTTTGGTCGAAACGTTGCTGTGTATTGTTATTGTTATTGTTTTTGTAAAACTACATTTCTTTGTGTTTACCTGTTTCGCCATTGCTACATAGTTTGACTGCAGTCTTCTCTTATATTGATAATACTTTCATTCCTAAACCTGCTTGATATCTGCATCACTAATGTAACTATCCCCTTTTATAACGACGTTGCTCAATTCTTATGTCAATTCATGAAGGCACATCTCTCTCTCTCTCTCTCTCTCTCTCTCTCTCTCTTCTCTCTCTCTCTTTCTCTCTCTTTCTCTTCTCTCTCTCTCTCTTTCTCTTTCTCTCTCTTTCTCTCTCTTTCTCTCTTTCTCTCTCTCTTTCTCTCTCTAATGCCCTTTTAACCCCAATTGAGGCATATGCCCACAATGAAATCATACCAAGTTTGCATATCTTTAACCATCTCCTCCAGCTCCTTCCAACTCTTCTATATATCGTTAATCTATTGTCTATTTCCAGGTAGAAGATGTAGTTGACTGTCCACTCTTGCCGCCGTTAAGTGTAGGGATGATCGTTAATCTCTTATCTTCAAATCTCTTCTCCAGCCGTTTGTTGCTGGGACTCACAAGGGGAGCAAAGAATAGTAACACTGCCACCTACAAGGCATGTTGTAAGAGGCGACTATGGTAGGGGCCTAGGAAGCTACCTAGTAAATCAAAAGCGTCGCAGAAATCGGATGTGCTGGCCTACTTGTAAGCTCATAACTGGCACAACGTACAATCGCTCTTAGCTCGGATCACATACAAAACACAACGAGTTGTCAACATGGTTCTTTCGAAGGAGAACAAGAAATCTCTTCTCCATGTATTTCAAGGCTTCCCCCTCTTTCGCTTTCTCTGTGGGTTCCAGGAAAGGGCCCATATTATTATACTCCCATCGAATTTTCTCAAAGTATATAGTCCGCACTAGATCTGATGGCTCACTGTTTAACTTGGCTCGCTTAAGAGCCAAGACAAAAGCGACGGAAATACTTCTCAAGGATCTCCTTTTCGCTGACGATGCTGCCTTAGTCGCCCACAGTGAGACTACACTACAATGTCTAATTAATAATTTGTCAAAGGCATGCGACCTATTTTCTCTGACTATATGTGTCTCCAAAACAGTTGTATTATGTCAGGGAGGTAACACAACAAATATCACTTTAAATGGCAACCATCTAACACCAGTTCCAAAATTCTGCTATCTTGGGTCCATGGTCACTGTCAGCCTTTCTCTTGATGAAGAAATCAACGTTTGTGTAGAGTGCAGCTACTACATTCGGCAAACTATCAAAGCGAGCGTGGGACAACACAAAACTGACATTGCAGACGAAGACTCAAATATATCGAGCCTGTGTAATTAGTTCTTTACTATATGGTTCAGAAACATGGACAGCCTACTCAAGACACGAGAGGAGACTTAACATCTTTCACCTTCGATGTCTCCGCAAGATTATGAACATGTGGTACGACAAGATAACCAACTCTGAAGTACTGCAACATGCAAACCTGCCTTCCATCATGGGCATGCTCAGCAGTAGACGACTAAGATAGTTGGGACATGTGAGAAGAATGGAAACTTGTCGCATACCAAAACAAATGTTGTTCTGTGAACTTTCGGAGGAAGAGGCACCAGGGCAGACCACTGCTCAGATATAAAGATGTCTGCAAAGCCTCAATGAAAAACTTTTCTATAGATCCCAGCACATGGGAGGGACTAGCTGATGACAGAGTTGTGTGGAAAGCCAAATTACGAAAGGTGCAGTCTTTTGAGAAGAGACTTATATACAAGCTGAACGACAAGAGAGAAAAGCGAAAACTCAGAAGTTGTCACAGTAAACACTTGCCAATTGACCAGGACATATATAGCGCCCGCTCGCCTGTCGACTCGGAAACAAGAGGATTATGGGGTCAATCCACAATCGACTTTTCACACGCCGTGAGAAATGAATTGACCATCCTACCTCCTGCACACTAGGACCTAGAAATGTAAAGTGATTTCTTAATCTAATGTATCAAAAGACTACGCGTATTATTTTTAAATCAAAAGAAAAGTTTGATTATGTTCTATACAGCGCCATCGTCTTTTCTTCACTGGAATCTGTCTTCTACTGCTTCTGCGTTCTCACTAGAATGAGATTTTGGATTCTCTAATAAAGGCAGCCGTTGCCTCAGATTATCAGCCACGCCATACAGTTTGTCTTGGACGCTAGTGTAAGTGGGCCACCTCTTTCTTCAAGTCTGCATACTGGGGGCAGTTCTGTAGATATAATTCCTATGATTCTGCTTTCCCGTTTGTGCCGACTCTTCCGCAATAAGTTTTGGCCACCCCCGTGATGGTAGGTCTGACATTCTGATTACTTGGCTAAATTTCAGCTCCATAACAGATGTTCTGACTACGCCAGCGTTCATAGAAGTCCAACGCAGAAGAAATAGAATACTTCCCTGTGTCCATGTCCGCCATCATCATCATCATCATCATCATCATCATCATCATCATGAGATATCTTAGATGTATTCTCAGACTGAGATGATATGACGGAATGAGAGACACAGATCTGTGCATACAGACTAGGATAAAAACCCATGCTGACCCAGGTCAGGGTGTGACAAAACTGGAGTATATCGATAGCATGAGACAAAACTGGGTTGTCTCGACACCATGGGGCTAACTTGGAGTGTACCGACAACATGAGGCGAAACTAGATGGGAAAACTATTTTTAGTGTACATTATTATGGAGAATTGCTGTTGGCAGTTGGCATCATTTATCCCGTATGAAGGCAACTATTAGTCAAAATAAGGGGAAGACTGCAGTAAAGAAACGTTGCTGTTTATCGTCACTGTTTCTGTATTTTGTAAAACTATAGTACTTTGTTCGTGTTCAACTATTAGTCACGTAAATCTGATACAGAGATGTTCTCTGTTTCCTCTCTCACCATCTCTTAAGTTACACTCTCTCCCGCTTTGTCTCATATTCTCTTCCAACCTCTCCTTGCTTCCTCTCAGCTACTTTTTCATCATCATCATCATCATCAAATAGCTTGTCCTGAGCAGAACTTTGCAACACTAACAATTTCTTCCAATAATAATATTAATAATAATCCTAACTATAGTTTGTTCTTTGAAATATCTCTCTCTAATAAGCTAGAAGTCCTAACTCTGCAGTCACCATGCTCAAATATCTCTCTCTAATAAGCTAGAAGTCCTAACTCTGCAGTCACAATGCTCAAATATCTCTCTCTAATAAGCTAGAAGTCCTAACTCTGCAGTTACAATGCTCAAATATCTCTCTCTAATAAGCTAGAAGTCCTAACTCTGCAGTCCCCATGCTCAAATAATTAGTTACATCATGAATCAATCTTCTCAGGTCTTCATATTCTCTTTGCAGATTCCTCCTTCTATAATGGTCTTCCCAACCCTTCGTGTCTCTTTATATATCCAAAATGTTTCAATTTTCTCATTCTTATTTGTAGCATCAGCCAGTTTTCTTTCATTTTGAGTTCTTTCTGGATATATCTATTTCTTCTCTGTCCAAGATATACGGAGGACTCTTCTGTAACACTTATATTCATAATCACACATTTATTTCACTGCCTTATTAAGTGTCCATGCTTCACACCCATACGTTGTCACTGGAAATATACATGGTCTTAGTATTATGATCTTTGTTTTCTTATCAATTCTATTCCATACTTTTTTAGTTATCAAATTTTGTTTTGGTACCTAGTCATGTTCTTTGTCCCACATAGCATCCTTATATCCCATTGGTTTGCTTCTTCCGTACGTACTACTCTCTGTTTATTCATTTCCTGCTCCCACTCTGTTTTAATAATCAACTTCTCATGGGTACGGTACGGTAAGAAAGTGAAGTTTGGGATGGATGCTGCAGCAGAGGACGGAACACCTATGGGAATGCCATGATGTCGACCGAATAACATAACTCTTTGTTTAGTCTATTTCTTTCTATCACCAACTCTCACTATTTGCTATTTCTTTCTATCATCAACTCTCACTATTTGCTATTTCTTTCTATCATCAACTCTCACTATTTGTTATTTCTTTCTATCACCAACTCTCACTATTTGCTATTTCTTTCTATCATCAACTCTCACTATTTGCTATTTCTTTCTATCATCAACTCTCACTATTTGCTATTTCTTTCTATCACCAACTCTCACTATTTGCTATTTCTTTCTATCATCAACTCTCACTATTTGCTATTTCTTTCTATCACCAACTCTCACTATTTGCTATTTCTTTCTATCATCAACTCTCACTATTTGCTATTTCTTTCTATCACCAACTCTCACTATTTGCTATTTCTTTCTATCATCAACTCTCACTATTTGCTATTTCTCCCTCTTCTTCTTATCTTTCTCATTATCTTCTGTATTTCCCAGTATTTTTCAAAGTATTCCATATATTTCAATCTCTCTTTCCTGTTCTAGCCCCAACATTCGTCCATCTTTACTTCAACCCTCTCCTTCCCCAACTTTCGTCCATCTTTACTTCAACCCTCTCCTTCCTCAACTTTCGTCCATCTTTACTTCAACCCTCTCCTTCCCCCAACATTCGTCCATCTTTACTTCAACCCTCTCCTTCCTCAACATTCGTCCATCTTTACTTCAACCCTCTCCTTCCCTCAACATTCGTCCATCTTTACTTCAACCCTCTCCTTCCTCAACATTCGTCCATCTTTACTTCAACCCTCTCCTTCTCAACATTCGTCCATCTTTACTTCAACCCTCTCCTTCCTCAACATTCGTCCATCTTTACTTCAACCCTCTCCTTCCCCAACTTTCGTCCATCTTTACTTCAACCCTCTCCTTCCTCAACTTTCGTCCATCTTTACTTCAACCCTCTCCTTCCCCAACATTCGTCCATCTTTACTTCAACCCTCTCCTTCCTCAACATTCGTCCATCTTTACTTCAACCCTCTCCTTCACTCAACATTCGTCCATCTTTACTTCAACCCTCTCCTTCCTCAACATTCGTCCATCTTTACTTCAACCCTCTCCTTCCTCAACATTCGTCCATCTTTACTTCAACCCTCTCCTTCCTCAACATTCGTCCATCTTTACTTCAACCCTCTCCTTCCTCAACATTCGTCCATCTTTACTTCAACCCTCTCCTTCCCTCAACATTCGTCCATCTTTACTTCAACCCTCTCCTTCCTCAACATTCGTCCATCTTTACTTCAACCCTCTTCTTCCCTCAACATTCGTCCATCTTTACTTCAACCCTCTCCTTCCTCAACATTCGTCCATCTTTACTTCAACCCTCTCCTTCCTCAACATTCGTCCATCTTTACTTCAACCCTCTCCTTCCCTCAACATTCGTCCATCTTTACTTCAACCCTCTCCTTCCTCAACATTCGTCCATCTTTACTTCAACCCTCTCCTTCCTCAACATTCGTCCATCTTTACTTCAATCCTCTCCTTCCCCCAACATTCGTCCATCTTTACTTCAACCTTCTCCTTCCCCCAACATTCGTCCATCTTTACTTCAACCCTCTCCTTCCTCAACATTCGTCCATCTTTACTTCAACCCTCTCTTTCCCCCCAACATTCGTCCATCTTTACTTCAACCCTTTCCTTCCCCAACATCCCCCCTTCCCTATGCTACTTCTCCCAGAACGTTCTAGCTGTAAATTCTAACATCTACACCAGCATGTAAACTATCAAACACTTTCAAATATTTTCTGCACCCTATGCACATTGTTTGATTTGCGTTTTTTCAATGTTTCATCGCAGACAAATATAAAAACAGACAAAAATAAAAAATGCACACAGAAGACCACGCCCATCTGCACCTCACCACCCGAGACGTTCTTTGACATCTGCTACTTTCACACCAACTGTAAAACTCACACTGTTCGCACATTCCACACATCCACTATCACTCATGGATCTCTCCTCCCTTCAGAAGCATATAGTTTTTAATGAAATAAATCCATAAGACGTGTGCAGAATATATACGTTTACTTTCCATTCATGTAATACCTACACTCAATACATGTGTAACTTGTTTGTGGTGAAGTTTTCTCAATATCACTACTGTAGTCTTTGTCTTCTTTCTTCTTCTTCTTTTCGTCTTCTTCTTCTTTTTCTTCCTCTTCATTTCGTCGTCTTCTTCTTCTTTTTCTTCTTCGTCTTCTTCTTTTTCGTCTTCTTCATGTCTCTAATACTGCTTTGCCTGACAACGTCAGGATAAGATCTCTAATACTGCTTTGCCTGACAACGTCAGGATAAGATCTCTAATACTGCTTTGCCTGACAACGTCAGGATAAGATCTCTAATACTGCTTTGCCTGACAACGTCAGGATAAGATCTCTAATACTGCTTTGCCTGACAGCGTCAGGTGCGTCAGGATAAGAATAGGTACATAGAACGGATTTCTTTTCTTTAATTATGTTTTGCCTCACATCGTGAGGATAAGAAGATATTTCTAGAACGGGTTTTTGTGTGCGCTTCATCTCGATCAAGTGTACCAGGTTGAAACTACGCGTCAGGCAGTTTGGAAAATGGTAAAAAATAGACCTAACCCTTCAGACAGCAATGACAAATTACTGAACGTATAAATGGTGCTTAGAAAATCAACACCTCATTTACTGATGGTTGATGGCCAAGTTCTGTAAAGATTATGCCACGATTTTCATTCATTCATGTGCGCTTCACAAACAGTGTTTTTTTTTCCCACTTCCTCTGTTCATTCCTAGATCCACCTTTTGTTTTGTATCCACTGTATCAGCGTCACTGTATCAGCGTCACTGTATCAGCGTCACTGTATCAGCGTCACTGTATCAGCGTCACTGTATCAGCGTGCCATTGCTCTTTGAGTTGTACACTGTCTGTTGGTAATCTGCTTATGTATCCACTGTATCAGCGTGCCATTGCTCTTTGAGTTGTACACTGTCTGTTGGTAATCTGCTTATGTATCCACTGTATCAGCGTGCCATTGCTCTTTGAGGCGCACACCGTCTGTTGGTAATCTGCTTATGTGGCCGAACCATTTAATTTGTTGTTTCTTGATGAAGTTCAGTACTGATGTTGTATCTACTTTCCCCCCCTGATGTCTTCATTTCTAAACCTGTGTCTTCGTGATACTCCCAGCATTCTGTGTAGACATTTCATCTCTGTCATGATCACTCTTTTCGATCCTGCTAAAAACTGCAGTCTTGTTTCCGAGTTCGCTTAAAAAAAAGGGTTTAAAAGTCGAAGGATTGACTTCATTGCACCGGGTTTTACCGCATATGGCTCGGTACCTCTCCGCAGAAATGGCACGCCACCTGCCGAGAGTATTGCACAAGCACGAACTCCGTAGCTCCGGCAACAATCATATGGTCTCTGGAAAAAACTGCACTCGTAAACAGAAGGCCGCGGTCCGGACTCGAACCCACGACCTCGACTCACAAGGCAAAGGGCTTAACCACTCAGCCACAGAGACCCTCGAGAGTTCGCTAATAACTCTTGTTTGCGATTTCGATAATAACTGAAGTCTTGTTTCCGATTTCGTTAAAAGCTGAAGTCTTGTTTTCAATTCTAATCAAAACTAAACTCTGTTGTCCATCTCGCTAAAAGTTGTTCTCTTTTTTCTCTATTGGTTGCATTTTTAGTTAGCTTCTCTCTCTGTCTCTCTCTCTTCTCTCTCTCTCTCTCTATCTCTATCTCTCTCTCTATCTCTCTCTATCTCTCTCTCTCTATCTCTCTCTCTCTCTTCTCTATGTATATATATGTGTGTAATTAAAATCTAGGTTGAGCTCAAGAATACCACATTCAAACGAATAACCAATCTTTGTTTGCTTGATCTCAGAGCAAATATGCTATACAAAGAAGATACAATCAGCCAGTGGCGGCTCGTGATCATTTTTGTTGGTGGGGCCAGACAAAACCTTTCGGAAAATCATGGTTTTGGGTTATGTTTTAATTTATAAAATACTAAATACACGTTACACATTATTTTTGGTGGGGCCGGCCCCACTGGCCCTTAATGACGAGCCGCCACTGCAATCAGCATTATCTCTGTGTATATATTACATAGTTTTTTTTATGTCAGTAACATCCCGTCTGTATCAAAATCCTACTTTCATTTACTTTCTCACTGACTTCCTCTTTTCTTTGTATCTCTGTCACACTCACTGACTTCCTATCTTGTTTTTTCACATCCACTTTTTGTGCTTACATCTTGTTTTTAATGTGACAACTTCTGAGTTTCTTTCAGCTTGTCCCTAAGTCTCCTTTCAACAGATTCCACACCTTTGCGTAATGTTGGTTTCTATATAACTCTGTCACAAGTTAGTTTTTCAACATTTCTTGGGGACTGTTAGACAAGTTCTTGATTGAGGCATTGGAGTCATCCTTATATCTGAGCCGCCCGTATGTTGCCAGGGCTTTCATGGGGAGTAAAGAATAGTAACACTGGGACCTACAAGGCATGTCGTAAGAGGCGACCGAGGAAGGGGTCTAGGAAGCTACCTAGTAAATAAAAACGTCGCAGAAATTGGATGTGCTGACCTACATGTAGGCGCATAATTTGCACAACGTACAATCGTTCTTGGGGCCGCAGGCGCAATAATGTAAGAATACAGCCAGTGTCAGTGAACTAGCACTGACCTAGATCCTACCCCACCTCCAAACCCACCTCCAAGTGGTGGCTCTGGTAACAGACTAATGTCTGGCTAAGCGGGTAGGGATCGAAGGAGAGCTACTTGGAATTGGTAGAAGGGTAGGCGCAGGTGCATACATGTCTGATATGGGATCTGATTGCAATATAGACGATGAGAATCTCAGCACATGCGCCTACATGTCTCTCCTGTCCAATAGTGAGTCAAAGATGATTCATCATACAAATCATACGCCCTTGTGGTTACCGGGGCGCACGGTTGGGGTAAATAATAGAACCACTAATACCTAACACATGCCATATATGACGAAAGGGTAGGGTTTAGCGTAGGACTAGTTACCCCATCCAGTAAAAAATACTCATCTATAAAACCGCAACCAAGTGCACGAGAGATTGCAAGACCTTGGTTGGTGATCTATGCCTCCTTTGGGGCGAAGGGTACAAGAAGAAGACAATCGTTCTTAGGCTCAGATCAAGTACAGATCACAAAGAGTGGTTTAACAAGTGGTTGATATGGAGCATTCAAAGAGGAAGATATGTTAGCAGTGGTCTGCATTGATATCTCTTCTCATCGGAAACTTCCACAAAACAACGTGTGTTCTGGTATACGACCGCTATTGTCCATTCTTCTCACAGGCCTTAGACTCTTGTACGCCATTCTTCTCACAGGCCTTAGACTCTTGTACGCCATTCTTCTCACAGGCCTTAGACTCTTGTACGCCATTCTTCTCACAGGCCTTAGACTCTTGTACGCCATTCTTCTCACAGGCCTTGAACTCTTGTACGCCATTCTTCTCACAGGCCTTGACTCTTGTAGCCATTCTCCTCACAGGCCTTAGACTCTTGTACGCCATTCTTTCTCCAGGCCTTAGACTCTTGTACGCCATTCTTCTCACAGGCCTTATACTCTTGTACGCCATTCTTCTCACAGGCCTTAGACTCTTGTACGCCATTCTTCTCACAGGCCTTAGACTCTTGTACGCCATTCTTCTCACAGGCCTTAGACTCTTGTACGCCATTCTTCTCACAGGCCTTAGACTCTTGTACGCCATTCTTCTCACAGGCCTTAGACTCTTGTACGCCATTCTTCTCACAGGCCTTAGACTCTTGTACGCCATTCTTCTCACAGGCCTTAGACTCTTGTACGCTATTCTTCTCACAGGCCTTAGACTCTTGTACGCCATTCTTCTCACAGGCCTTAGACTCTTGTACGCCATTCTTCTCACAGGCCTTAGACTCTTGTACGCCATTCTTCTCACAGGCCTTAGACTCTTGTACGCCATTCTTCTCACAGGCCTTAGACTCTTGTACGCCATTCTTCTCACAGGCCTTAGACTCTGTAGCCATTCTTCTCACAGGCCTTAGACTCTTGTACGCCATTCTTCTCACAGGCCTTAGACTCTTGTACGCCATTCTTCTCACAGGCCTTAGACTCTTGTACGCCATTCTTCTCACAGGCCTTAGACTCTTGTACGCCATTCTTCTCACAGGCCTTAGACTCTTGTACGCCATTCTTCTCACAGGCCTTAGACTCTTGTACGCCATTCTTCTGACAGACCTTAGACTCTTGTACGCCATTCTTCTCACAGGCCTTAGACTCTTGTACGCCATTCTTCTCACAGGCCTTAGACTCTTGTACGCCATTCTTCTCACAGGCCTTAGACTCTTGTACGCCATTCTTCTCACAGGCCTTAGACTCTTGTACGCCATTCTTCTCACAGGCCTTAGACTCTTGTACGCCATTCTTCTCACAGGCCTTAGACTCTTGTACGCCATTCTTCTCACAGGCCTTAGACTCTTGTACGCCATTCTTCTCACAGGCCTTAGACTCTTGTACGCCATTCTTCTCACAGGCCTTAGACTCTTGTACGCCATTCTTCTCACAGGCCTTAGACTCTTGTACGCCATTCTTCTCACAGGCCTTAGACTCTTGTACGCCATTCTTCTGACAGACCTTAGACTCTTGTACGCCATTCTTCTCACAGGCCTTAGACTCTTGTACGCCATTCTTCTCACAGGCCTTAGACTCTTGTACGCCATTCTTCTCACAGGCCTTAGACTCTTGTACGCCATTCTTCTCACAGGCCTTAGACTCTTGTACGCCATTCTTCTCACAGGCCTTAGACTCTTGTACGCCATTCTTCTCACAGGCCTTAGACTCTTGTACGCCATTCTTCTCACAGGCCTTAGACTTGTACGCCATTCTTCTCACAGACCTTAGACTCTTGTACGCCATTCTTCTCACAGGCCTTAGACTCTTGTACGCCATTCTTCTCACAGGCCTTAGACTCTTGTACGCCATTCTTCTCACAGGCCTTAGACTCTTGTACGCCATTCTTCTCACAGGCCTTAGACTCTTGTACGCCATTCTTCTCACAGGCCTTAGACTCTTGTACGCCATTCTTCTCACAGGCCTTAGACTCTTGTACGCCATTCTTCTCACAGGCCTTAGACTCTTGTACGCCATTCTTCTCACAGGCCTTAGACTCTTGTACGCCATTTCTCTGATGCATTCTACATTTTGTGAGGCACTTTGTTCCCTACTTTGAGCACTTCCTCCTACGTATATGCGGTGGTTAGAGGTTCATGCCTTCAGTTTGAAAATGTTCCCCAGTTCTCCAGTATTCTTGTCATTCTTGAGCTAATCTAATTCAATCACCATATCATGGCGCTGTTCTTGTCTGTTTCATGCATCATTTATTTGAAATTCATTTTCCACGCACATTTAAAGTACACTAGTTTCTGCATACACAAGCAACACTCATTTTGTTGGGTAGGGGTGGAGGATGGACCTGGAGGGATAGATGGTGGGGTGGGAGGGAGTTAGTTGCAACTGCTTCTGCTGCACATAACTTTGTTATGTTATGTATCGCAACAAACAACTGCAAGCCGTGAGCTAGATTACATTAACTTGTGTGGGCGTTTGCTTTCTTAAAAGATGACATAAAAAACGAGAAAATAACTCCACAAAATTATGAAGTCAAACTGGAAAACTACAGAAATTGTAACAGAGAAAATAACTAGCAACATATAAAGTAAATAACTAGGAACATATAAAGTAAATAACTAGCAACATATAAAGTAAATAACTAGCAACATATAAAGAAATATAGACATATAAGAAAATAACTAGAACATATAAAGAAAATAACTAGCAACATATAAAGAAAATAACTGGCAACATATAAAGATAATATATAAGTAAAGACTAGACATATAAAGTAAATAACTAGCAACATATAAAGTAAATAACTAGCAACATATAAAGTAAATAACTAGCAACATATAAAGTAAATAACTAGCAACATATAAAGTAAATAACTAGTAACATATAAAGTAAATAACTAGCAACATATAAAGTAAATAACTAGCAACATATAAATTATCTGAAAACTAGAAAGTCATTGAAAATAATAGAAAATAATAGAAAATAATAGACGACTATTGCATAACTGAATTTTGTTTAAATAACTGGAAAGTTATAAAGTATATGAAAAACTATAAGTATAGCTCAATAGCTATAGTCTATATAGTTATAGACTATAGATAGACTAGTAACTGTAAAATATAAAACAACTAGAAAACTATGAGTAGCTGGAAAACTATAAAGTAAATGGAAAACTATAAAACAACTGGAAACTTCAAAGTACATGTAAATGGAAAACTATAAAACAACTGGAAAACTAAAGTAAATGGAAAACTGTAAAGTAACTGGAAAATTTCAAAATAAATGGATAACTACAGGGTGTTCAACTTAAAAGCAGCCCCAGTCATAAATAGAAATTTGCCAGGTACGCATTGCATCTCGTCTATTTACTATTTAAATCGGTTCTGACTAGCTTGTCCTACGTCACATTTGTTCATCGCCCTTCCCGCACTACAATTACACACCATCACACAACCTTGACCTATACTACGTCATAACTGAACCTTCCATTTCCATACATATATGTCAGATTAGCTCCATTCACAGGCTGCTTTTAAGTTGAACACCCTGTATAAAACAACTGGAAAACTAAAGTAAATGGAAAACTATTCAATAAAGCAGTGGAAGAGAAGAAGAAGAGAAACAATTCATAAACTCGGGTATTTTCCTATTGATTCAGCGCCCTAACCACTTCACTTGGTGAGCGCCCTAACCACTTCACTTGGTGAGCGCATTAACCACTTCACTTGGTGAGCGCATTAACCACTTCACTTGGTGAGCGCATTAACCACTTCACTTGGTGAGCGCATTAACCACTTCACTTGGTGAGCGCATTAACCACTTCACTTGGTGAGCGCATTAACCACTTCACTTGGTGAGCGCATTAACCACTTCACTTGGTGAGCGCATTAACCACTTCACTTGGTGAGCTCCCTGTAGGTAAAGCGTAGAAGCAAAACTGGAAACACGATTCCGTCTGGTGAGCACGCCCTAGGTTATCACATATAAGATATTTACTGACATAATTAAATATCAAATCTGTACACGGACCTGGTCATATGTATATCATTAGCTAGCACGATTACATGCGTCCAGACGTGAGCTGTCTCCTGGCTGAGAATGTTGTTGCTATCCCTGCAGGCAGCCACCCATCCACCCACTCTTGTTGTAGCTTATGCATGATGGTGACATTTGCAATGTGCATATGATATCAGTGAAATATGATAACTTAAGCTGTGTGATAACGTTAACCGAGATTGTATTCTTCCCCTCCGTTTACCATTTTATGAGAACAAATTTGACGGCAGGGGGTGTGAGAAATAGTTTCTCTTAGACATGCCTAGTTCTCTATTAACACAATTTCGACTTACGTGAATTCGTTTTAACGCAAGGAAAAAGAATAACAATGTTTAAGACGTAATAAAATAAAATTTTCTGTAGCTTTTTTCAGACCTAAGAGCAGTGGCGGCTCGTCATTAAGGGACAGTGGGGTCGGGCCCCACCAGAAATCATATATAATTTATGTGTAAATACAACCTAACACCAAACAAGGATTTTTTCCGAAAATATTTGTCCGGCCCCACCATCAAAAATGATCACGAGCCGCCACTGCCTAAGAGTATGACGTGGGTACTCGAGTAAAATTGCAAAACATTTTACAGTGTTCTATCAAACATATACAAAAACCAGCCCCCTTTAAACAGTTTTCGATTTCCTGTCGGAGCTAAACGGCCTTATGTTGCCGGGGGGCCACGGCTCGCTCCGGCAAAACCTGGATAGAGAATAGACTTCCATTCACCCCATATCCATTTATCCCTCTATTTTCCTTTTTCTCCGCATCTTCTAGTTAGCTCTATCCATCTCTCTTGATCTTGTTATCAAATCTCTCCTTCCTTATCAATGCTAGCTAATACGACAGCCCTACTATCTTGACCCCCTAATATCATACATATGTTATCATCATCAGTGTATACCAGTTATATATATATCACTATCTATATCATTCTCAGTTGCTTATCTTAACCCACTGTTTTCATCACCTCGAATTCTGTTTACGTAATTTCGTTTCTTTTTTACAATATTTTATCTAACAATAAATACAAGCTTAGTAAGCAGATTTTATAGGATAAAGTGATAGAAGATGTGCTAGGATAAAGTGATAGAAGATGTACTAGAATAAGAGAAAACTGTGGGTGGGTAAGACATCAGAAGACAAGCTGTGATCTGGCTAAGACATCAGAAGACAAGCTGTGATCTGGCTAAGACATCAGAAGACAAGCTGTGCTCTGGCTAAGACATCAGAAGACAAGCTGTGATCTGGCTAAGACACAACTCTGGTTCACTATTCAGCCTTTAGAAAACTTGTGTCCATTGCTACTCCCACTATTATGTGAAGTGGGGACGGATGTTGAATTGTGGGTTACAGAGAAAGGAGGAAGCTGAAGAAACATGGCTTACGCCAATGCAACCACCGAAGGAATTTGTTTGGGTTTTTTTAGGGTGCGAGTTTTAATGAGAATAGTTATTACAAAACAATATTTTGCTGTTTCAAGTGAGTGTATATGTGTGTGTGTGTGTGTGTGGAGAGAGAGAGAGAGAGAGAGAGAGAGAGAGAGAGTGGGGAATTAGTGCGTAAGTCGCCCGTGTTTGCCGGGCTCACAAGGGAGCAAAGAATAGTAACACTGCGACCTACAAGGCATGTCGTAAGAGGTGACCGAGGTAGGGGCCTAGGAAAGCTACCCTAGTAAATAAAAAGCGTTGCAGAAATTGGATGTGCTGACCTACTTATAGGAGCATAACTGGTACAACGTACACTCGCTGTTAGGCTCAGATCACATACAAATCACAAAGTGTGATTAACAAGTGGTCGATATGGAGCATTGGAAGAAGTAGTTAGAGTGTCTGTGTGTGTGTAGGTGGGAATGTCAATGTGTTGAGGAAGTAGCTCTACTTAGCATGTCTTGGAAGATTGCATATACAAGACAGGAACCGAGATTATCAACATTTAATCCAGACTCTACTCTGCAAACTAAGTTTATGCGCGGCGGCGGCGGAGCAACAAATTGTAAAATAGAATACAAACTGAGTAAACCAGGTGAAATATATCTTCTATCATAACGGAGGTACCAGTCGAAGACAACAACAGAGAGAGGTAAGACGAAGTTAAAAAAAATAAGGATGCTATCAAGCGAGAAGTGGAGCTAGACATATATCCTGGGAGGATGGACGGTTAGTTCCCAGATTCTAAAACAGGCTGCCAGAAAGGTTAAGCAGGTGCGTTCACAACCGGCTCACCTCTGAACTACGTCAGAACGGAACATCTCAGATATATCGTTTCACCTGTTCGAACTACTTTTCTGAGATTTCTATGTGAATCTGGAGAGAGAGAGATTTGCATTGACATTTGACCTATAATCAGAATGAGATCTTATCATGTTATACTGCTACATTATCGTCATCCAATTCATGGTTATGTTCCCGACGGAGCATAGGACTCCCATCTATTCTTCACTAATAATGTCTGTTTGATGCCTTCTTCTTTGTTTGTTAACCTATATTAGGACATGGGCAATGATTTTGTTGTTATTTTCCTATTTGACTCTATTTGTTTCATGTGATCATATCCTCCTTCTTCTTTTATGTTTCATCTACACACTTGCTAAACCACTCTTTGTGTGATCTGTATTTCTCCTTCTTATTTTATGTTTCATCTACACACTTGCTAAACCACTCTTTGTGTGATCTGTATTTCTCCTTCTTATTTTATGTTTCATCTACACACTTGCTAAACCACTCTTTGTGTGATCTGTATTTCTCCTTCTTCTTTTATGTTTCATCTACACACTTGCTAAACCACTCTTTGTGTGATCTGTATTTCTCCTTCTTATTTTATGTTTCATCTACACACTTGCTAAACCACTCTTTGTGTGATCTGTATTCTCCTTCTTTTTTATGTTTCATCTACACACTTGCTAAACCACTCTTTGTGTGATCTGTATTTCTCCTTCTTTTATGTTTCATCTACACACTTGCTAAACCACTCTTTGTGTGATCTGTATTTCTCCTTCTTATTTTATGTTTCATCTACACACTTGCTAAACCACTCTTTGTGTGATCTGTATTTCTCCTTCTTATTTTATGTTTCATCTACACACTTGCTAAACCACTCTTTGTGTGATCTGTATTTCTCCTTCTTATTTTATGTTTCATCTACACACTTGCTAAACCACTCTTTGTGTGATCTGTATTTCTCCTTCTTATTTTATGTTTCATCTACACACTTGCTAAACCACTCTTTGTGTGATCTGTATTTCTCCTTCTTATTTTATGTTTCATCTACACACTTGCTAAACCACTCTTTGTGTGATCTGTATTTCTCCTTCTTATTTTATGTTTCATCTACACACTTGCTAAACCACTCTTTGTGTGATCTGTATTTCTCCTTCTTATTTTATGTTTCATCTACACACTTGCTAAACCACTCTTTGTGTGATCTGTATTTCTCCTTCTTATTTTATGTTTCATCTACACACTTGCTAAACCACTCTTTGTGTGATCTGTATTTCTCCTTCTTTTATGTTTCATCTACACACTTGCTAAACCACTCTTTGTGTGATCTGTATTTCTCCTTCTTATTTTATGTTTCATCTACACACTTGCTAAACCACTCTTTGTGTGATCTGTATTTCTCCTTCTTATTTTATGTTTCATCTACACACTTGCTAAACCACTCTTTGTGTGATCTGTATTTCTCCTTCTTATTTTATGTTTCATCTACACACTTGCTAAACCACTCTTTGTGTGATCTGTATTTCTCCTTCTTTTATGTTTCATCTACACACTTGCTAAACCACTCTTTGTGTGATCTGTATTTCTCCTTCTTATTTTATGTTTCATCTACACACTTGCTAAACCACTCTTTGTGTGATCTGTATTTCTCCTTCTTATTTTATGTTTCATCTACACACTTGCTAAACCACTCTTTGTGTGATCTGTATTTCTCCTTCTTATTTTATGTTTCATCTACACACTTGCTAAACCACTCTTTGTGTGATCTGTATTTCTCCTTCTTTTATGTTTCATCTACACACTTGCTAAACCACTCTTTGTGTGATCTGTATTTCTCCTTCTTATTTTATGTTTCATCTACACACTTGCTAAACCACTCTTTGTGTGATCTGTATTTCTCCTTCTTTTATGTTTCATCTACACACTTGCTAAACCACTCTTTGTGTGATCTGTATTTCTCCTTCTTTTATGTTTCATCTACACACTTGCTAAACCACTCTTTGTGTGATCTGTATTTCTCCTTCTTATTTTATGTTTCATCTACACACTTGCTAAACCACTCTTTGTGTGATCTGTATTTCTCCTTCTTATTTTATGTTTCATCTACACACTTGCTAAACCACTCTTTGTGTGATCTGTATTTCTCCTTCTTATTTTATGTTTCATCTACACACTTGCTAAACCACTCTTTGTGTGATCTGTATTTCTCCTTCTTTTATGTTTCATCTACACACTTGCTAAACCACTCTTTGTGTGATCTGTATTTCTCCTTAACTTGATTATTTTTCATCTACCACACTTCTAAACCTACTCTTTGTGTGATCTGTATTTCTTTCTTATTTTATGTTTCATCTACACACTTGCTAAACCACTCTTTGTGTGATCTGTATTTCTCCTTCTTATTTTATGTTTCATCTACACACTTGCTAAACCACTCTTTGTGTGATCTGTATTTCTCCTTCTTTTATGTTTCATCTACACACTTGCTAAACCACTCTTTGTGTGATCTGTATTTCTCCTTCTTATTTTATGTTTCATCTACACACTTGCTAAACCACTCTTTGTGTGATCTGTATTTCTCCTTCTTTTATGTTTCATCTACACACTTGCTAAACCACTCTTTGTGTGATCTGTATTTCTCCTTCTTTTATGTTTCATCTACACACTTGCTAAACCACTCTTTGTGTGATCTGTATTTCTCCTTCTTATTTTATGTTTCATCTACACACTTGCTAAACCACTCTTTGTGTGATCTGTATTTCTCCTTCTTCTTTTACGTTCCATCTACACACTTGCTAAACCACTCTTTGTGTGATCTGTATTTCTCCTTCTTATTTTATGTTTCATCTACACACTTGCTAAACCACTCTTTGTGTGATCTGTATTTCTCCTTCTTCTTTTATGTTTCATCTACACACTTGCTAAACCACTCTTTGTGTGATCTGTATTTCTCCTTCTTCTTTTATGTTTCATCTACACACTTGCTAAACCACTCTTTGTGTGATCTGTATTTCTCCATTTGCTTCCTATATTATATCTCCCTTCTGATCTAGTATTATTTCTCTTCCCTTCTCTCTCTGCCATTTTAGCCTGGATTGGGGCATAGACCCTCAACCAACTCATGCCAAGTCTTCCTATCTCTAGCTATCTCCTGCAGCTCTCTCCAGCTCTTCTGTATATTGTTGATCTCTGCCTTCAAATCTCGTCGCCATGTATTTCTAGGGTTCGCTTTCTTTCCTGTAGGTACCAGGAAAGGGCCCTTCTTGTAATACTGCCTTCGCGTTTTCTCAAAGTGTGTCCTATCCAGCGGCAGCTGTAACCTCTTGGTTAACTGGAATCTGTCTTGTTCAAGCCATAAGTTCCTCATTTGTCACCCTATCATACCATCTCTGTCCCTCTATTCTGCGCAGACACCAGTTGATGAATGTTTACAGTTTATGCGCTATTGTTTTAGTTTATTCTCCATGTTTCTGACCCACCCATACAGTCGAACTGCTTTAACATTGAAGTTAATTATCCGAATTTTTATTCTAGATTTGATTTCTTTTGACTTCCATATGTTTTCCAATCTTCTTAGCTCCTTCTTCCTATATTCACCTCCTTCCTCTCTTATTTGCCTGTCTCTCTCTCCTTTACCTCTCTTCCATTTTCTCTCTCTCTTTTACCTCTCTTTCATTTTCTTTCTGGTATCTCTTCATATCTGTCATATACTCCTTCTCTCCTTTTCCCCTCTGTCTCTATTTGTTCCTTCCCATCTCTCTCTATTTTTACCTGACTTTCTTTCTCCATTATCCTTTCCATTCATATCCATTTCATTATCTCTCTTTCATTTCTCAATAGTGTCTTCTTCTTCTTCTACTTCTACTTCGATGAACACACTATATCTACCACTTGTTAAACCACTCTTTGTGATTTGTATGTGATCTGAGCCTTGTTCTTTGTGACGTTATGCGCCTACAAGTAGGTCAGCACATCCGATTTTTCCGACGCTTTTTCTTTACTAGGTAGCTTCCTAGGTCCCTACCTTAGTCGCCTCTTACGACATGCCTTGTAGGTTGCAGTGTTACTATACTATGTGCTCCCCTTGCGAGGCCCCGCAACATACGGGCACCTCAGTGGTGTAATAATATTCTAATCTGTATTCTCCGAAAGGAGTTAATTGTTATTTTTCATATTTGTTTGTCTAGTCTCTGATATAACTACAACAAGGTTCGTCTTTAGGTTGAAAGAGGCGTACATTGGCTTAAAGAGGTTTTAATTCCCTATATAACAAACCGTTTTCTTTCCTCGCTCTCTTCTCTCCGCTCTCTCTCCCGTCCTCACACTCTTTCCTTCCTCGCTCTCTCTCACACCTCTTTCCTTCCTCGCTCTCTTCTCACACACTCTTTCCTTCCTCGCCTCTTCTTCCTTCTCGCACCTCTTTCCTTCCTCGCTCTCTTCTCTCACACTCTTTCGTTCTTTCCTCTCATATTCTGGATCTCTTTATCTGGCTCCTGTCTCTATCTAATTTATGTTTCGTTCCTTTCCATTATCATATCTCGCCTCTCTCTCCCTCCTCTCTCTCTCTCTCTCTCTCTCTCTCCCAACTCTCTTACCTGATCCTGCTAGAACGTTTCACACATCTCCTGACACAGCAGGCTCCATCCACCTGGCTTGTATGAGATGATCAAAGCAGCCGGTTGGACCTCGACATCATTATTTACCTGTTGTTTGTCTGTCAACTTGCTGGTAGATTCGCAAGCCTAATCATGTGTGCTTCTTCTACAAACTTCCATTTTACTTTCTCTTATTTCAACTTCAGCCCCCGTGCAGAGCATCTGCGCGGTTCTACACTTCATTTCACAAATACAGTTGTTGCATCGTGTATAGAACAAATACAGTTGTTGCATGCGTGTATAGAACAAATACAGTTGTTGCATGCGTGTATAGAACAAATACAGTTGTTGCATGCGTGTATAGAACAAATACAGTTGTTGCATGCGTGTATAGAACAAATACAGTTGTTGCATGCGTGTATAGAACAAATACAGTTGCTGCATGCGTGTATAGAACAAATACAGTTGTTGCATGCGTGTATAGAACAAATACAGTTGCTGCATGCGTGTATAGAACAAATACAGTTGCTGCATGCGTGTATAAACAAATACAGTTGCTGCATGCGTGTATAGAACAAATACAGTTGCTGCATGCGTGTATAGAACAAATACAGTTGCTGCATGCGTGTATAGAACAAATACAGTTGCTGCATGCGTGTATAGAACAAATACAGTTGCTGCATGCGTGTATAGAACAAATACAGTTGCTGCGCATGCGTGTATAGATATATATTGTAGGAAAGTCGTGGACGTCACCATCAAGCACAGTAAACTAGTTGTCGATTTTCTAGGCACCACTTATACGTTCAGATCATGTACGGAAACCTGCAAATCTGAGATGGTTCGAGCAGATCAGATCTGGAGAAAATCAAAACATACAGTAGTTTGCCATTCGTCTGGACAGTGAGGTCTATTTTTTTTTACTATCCGTAAAAATCCACGGGAACTAATTTGCTACCAAACTCCCGCCGCGTGTTTGAACCAGGTACGCTTGGGTTGTGATCGAGCTCACCACCTCTTAAGCTATATACCCTCGTTACACTGTTTGGTTTTGTAGTTTGTAACATAATATCGTATTTTCTTCTCACTTGTTCCTCATTTAGTAACGTCATTTTACTGCAGTGTCTTGCCCTGTTATTGTCATGTTCTTCTCCTCACTTGTTCCTCATTTAGTAACGTCATTTTACTGCAGTGTCTTGACTGTTATTGTCATGTTCTTCTCCTTCTTGACCTCATAGTAACCATTTTACTGCAGTGTCTTGACTGTTATTGTCATGTTCTTCTTTTTACTTGTTCCTCATTTAGTAACGTCATTTTACTGCAGTGTCTTGACTGTTATTGTCATGTTCTTCTTTTTACTTGTTCCTCATTTAGTAACGTCATTTTACTGCAGTGTCTTGACTGTTATTGTCATGTTCTTCTACTTCTTCGAACGCTCCATATCAACCACCTGTTAATAAACCATTCTTTGTGATGTGTATGTGATTCGAGCCTAAGAGCGATTTTACGTTGTGCCAGTTAATGCGCCTACAAGTATATAGCACATAGGTTTTCAGCGAAGTTTTATATTTACTAGGGTAGCTTCCCCAGGTCCCTACCTCAGTGGCCTCCAGTCGGAAATTCCAGTTACAAATTAGGAAAATCACAGCCCCTCTCCACCCCTCCTCCTCCTCCTCCTTAGCCATGATTCCAGTGGTTATGGTAAAAATGAAGGCATAATATAGTCCCTATTTCACAAACACGCCAAAAATATCAACAGACGCCCATTGATATCCTGTTCAACATTACTGCTCTAATGATATCAGACAAACCAGGTGGTTCAGTTGATGAATGATACTCCATTTTGGCACCTCCCTTAATAACGCAGACAGCCGATCCTTTCTGTTGATGTTTGTAACCTTTCATCTACGTCTGCTGTTGTCTGTATCGTCTGCTGCAGATTGGTCTGGCTTCACTCAAACTGTATGCACACATTCACTCTAGCAAGATGGTCGCAAATTTGATATCTATACACAAGTTTTTTGTGTAGTTTTGAACTATGTCATAAGTAAACACTTTGACTAGAAAATAGTCGTGCATTATAAGTGGAGAGAAGCGTCACTGTGGTTAGGCGCTGAGAGCTGGCTCTGAGGGCTGTGAGTCTAACTGTAGGACTCTGGTTGAGGCTGTTGAGCTGAGCTCGATCTGGGGGCTGTTGAGAGTCTCGCAGGTCTCTGTGCTTGAGCCATCGCCTGAGGCTGTGAGTCTCGCAGGTCTCTGTGGTTGAGCGCTCGTCTGAGGCTGTGAGTCTCGCAGGTCGCTGTGGTTGAGCCCTCGTGTGAGGCTGTGAGTCTCAGATGTCCAAGTCAGCATTATTGTTTACGCCTGTATGTTGCCGGAGAGCCGCTGTAGCGTAGTTGTTAGTGAACTCGCTTCGCAAGGCTGGTGGTCTGGGTTCAGCTCCCGGATGCGTGGAATTTTTCCCGACCACGACGGCTCTCAGGTCGACCTAGCCTCAACTGGGTACCAGACATGCTCTGGGAAAGTAAAGGCGGCCGGCGTGATGCTGACCACATCACCCATCGTGTGCCGACGGTCAATGAAAATACAGGCCTAACACTGTATTGACCTATATACCACGAGGTATGAAAGGGTTCCTTTACTTTTTTTACTGTATGTTGCTGGGGCTCGCAAGGGAGCAAAGAATAGTAACACTGCCACCTACAAGGCATGTCGTAAGAGGCGACTGAGGTAGGGTCCTAGGAAGCTATCCTGGTAAATAAAAGCGTCGCAGAAATCAGATGTGCTGGCCTACTTGTAAGCTCATAACTGGCACAACGTGAAATCGCTCTTAGGCTCAGATCACATAATACAGAGACTGGTTAACAAGTCGTCGATATGGAGCGTTTGAAGAAGAACCATATAAGATTAATGCAAATTTACAACTGACCAGGTGACTGCTGACCAGGGGGTGACTGGGACCAAGTGACTGACCAGGTGACTGACCAGTGATGACCATGACCAGAAGACAGTCTTGACATTTTAAATGGCCAGGAGGTACTATATGACAATAAAATATCTGTTTGGTCATACAGGAAGAAGCAGTCAGAACTAACTCTTTACTTGTTTGTTCCCTTCCAAATTTCATGCATCACATCTTATTCTGCATCTTTATATTGGTGGTATCTGTGGTGAAGCCGTTGCCTTGCATTCAGAGGTCGTGGGCTCCAATCCGGATCACGTCGTTCTGTTCAGGAATACATTTTGTCTAGAGATCCTTAAAATTTGTTTCTTACACTACAAAGTTCATGCTTAGTGCGATACTCTCGTTAGGTGGTGGGCTACTATTTCTGGGAGGAACAGAGCCATATGTAGTATAAACAAAGCAAGCCTCCCAGTGCAATGAAGTCAATCCTTCATCATGAGACTCGTTAGCATGCATACATTTATTCTTTTGTTAACATCTGACATTTGTTCCAACACTTGTGTATATGTGTGTGTGGCATGATTAGCCTTACTATATCCTTGTTAGCAATTTGGCATAATGACTGTAACCAGACGCATAAACATTCAGACACATTAGCCTACAACCTCATGCCAAACAGATTAGTACCAATTGTTCTCCATATCTGGAGTTTAGAAGTCTGGAGTAGCAGACAAATCATGTACATATGTAACTTATGAAGTCAATGGAACAAGAATACGTTCTCATCTTTATACGTAACCCTTTCATTTCGTTATTTTTTCTCAAACTCCAGACGCATTCATATTTTTATGTATACTGAAATAAGCCAGTGTATTATCTTTACGTCATCTTACCAAATACTGGGAGCCTGTACATCGGCTTAGATGTACGAAGGGGTTAACACAGGTCACAATAAACTGTGGTACCTTCTCGAAACTATATCTCTTCTACAGAACTATATCTCTTCTACAGAACCATATCTCTTCTACAGAACTATATCTCTTCTACAGAACTATATCTCTTCTACAGAACCATATCTCTAACACAGAACTATATCTCTTCTACATAACTATATCTCTTCTACAGAACCATATCTCTTCTACAGAACTATATCTCTTCTACAGAACTATATCTCTTCTACAGAACTATATCTCTTCTACAGAACTATATCTCTTCTACAGAACTATATCTCTTCTACAGAACTATATCTCTTCTACAGAACTATATCTCTTCTACAGAACTATATCTCTTCTACAGAACTATATCTCTTCTACAGAACTATATCTCTTCTACAGAACCATATCTCTTCTACAGAACTATATCTCTTCTACAGAACTATATCTCTTCTACAGAACCATATCTCTTCTACAGAACCATATCTCTTCTACAGAACCATATCTCTTCTACAGAACCATATCTCTTCTACAGAACCATATCTCTTCTACAGAACCATATCTCTTCTACAGAACCATATCTCTTCTACAGAACTATATCTCTTCTACAGAACCATATCTCTTCTACAGAACCATATCTCTTCTACAGAACTATATCTCTTCTACAGAACCATATCTCTTCTACAGAACTATATCTCTTCTACAGAACCATATCTCTTCTACAGAACCATATCTCTTCTACAGAACCATATCTCTTCTACAGAACCATATCTCTTCTACAGAACCATATCTCTTCTACAGAACCATATCTCTTCTACAGAACCATATCTCTTCTACAGAACCATATCTCTTCTACAGAACTATATCTCTTCTACAGAACCATATCTCTTCTACAGAACCATATCTCTTCTACAGAACCATATCTCTTCTACAGAACCATATCTCTTCTACAGAACCATATCTCTTCTACAGAACCATATCTCTTCTAATAACCATACTCTCTTCTCAGAACTATATCTCCTCGCTATTCTTCTACAGAACCATATCTCTTCTACAGAACCATATCTCTTCTACAGAACCATATCTCTTCTACAGAACCATATCTCTTCTACAGAACCATATCTCTTCTACAGAACCATATCTCTTCTACAGAACAATATCTCTTCTACAGAACCATCTCTTCTACAGAACCATATCTCTTCTACAGAACCATATCTCTTCTACAGAACCATATCTCTTCTACAGAACCATATCTCTTCTACAGAACCATATTTCTTCTATATAACCATATCTCTTCTCCTTCTCAATATAAATCTCCCGTCTATTCATATTTACTGTGCTATCTGTACATCAGACTGAGCTATTCAAGCATCTGATATTTATGTTCCTGCTGGCAAGTAACAGAGACTTGTGGCATTGATATCGACGAGATTGTTAGGTATCCCCTATCATACACAAGCTTATTATTCATTAACTTATTACATGTCACCACCAAGATTATTATTACAACTCAATATCATCTAATAGCAGATTCCAGAAACTTGCTCGACTAGTTCTACAATCAACATTATATTTTTACAAATTAATTATCGGGTCATGCAATCTAGTCCCACATTTAGAATCAGCTGTTTCCTCCTGTTGTTTTATGGTAACATAATACTGTCGTGGACATTTAACAAGGCAGTGGACAAACAATATATGTGCTTTTGAATATAAGTGTTACAGAAGTGTCCTCCGTATATCATGGACAGAGAAGAGAACAAATAGATATATCCAGAAAGAACTCAAAATCAAAGAAAACTGGCTGATACTACAAATAAGAATGAGAAAATTGAGATATTTTGGAACATATAAAGAGACAAGAAGGGCTGGAGAAGACCATTATGGAAGAAAGCATCCCGATAAATAGGAGAAGAGGAAGACCACGGAGAAGATGGATTCTGGGTGTAACTTATGATTTGATCACTACAGCTACAGAGGCGGGACATCTGGTTTATATGAGAGGGAGAAAATGATAAACTATTTGATGATGTATATTCTGATACAATAGAAGACTACATCAAAACTAGATACTAAATGTGATACAATAGAAGACTACATCAAAACTAGATACTAAATGTGATACAATAGAAGACTACATCAAAACTAGATACTAAATGTGATACAATAGAAGACTACATCAAAACTAGATACTAAATGTGATACAATAGAAGACTACATCAAAACTAGATACTAAATGTGATACAATAGAAGACTACATCAAAACTAGATACTAAATGTGATACAATAGAAGACTACATCAAAACTAGATACTAAATGTGATACAATAGAAGACTACATCAAAACTAGATACTAAATGTGATACAATAGAAGACTACATCAAAACTAGATACTAAATGTGATACAATAGAAGACTACATCAAAACTAGATACTAAATGTGATACAATAGAAGACTACATCAAAACTAGATACTAAATGTGATACAATAGAAGACCACATCAAAACTAGATACTAAATGTGATACAATAGAAGACCACATCAAAACTAGATACTAAATGTGATACAATAGAAGATTACATCAAAACTAGATACTAAATGTGATACAATAGAAGACTACATCAAAACTAGATACTAAATGTGATACAATAGAAGACCACATCAAAACTAGATACTAAATGTGATACAATAGAAGACCACATCAAAACTAGATACTAAATGTGATACAATAGAAGATTACATCAAAACTAGATACTAAATGTGATACAATAGAAGACTACATCAAAACTAGATACTAAATGTGATACAATAGAAGACCACATCAAAACTAGATACTAAATGTGATACAATAGAAGATTACATCAAAACTAGATACTAAATGTGATACAATAGAAGACCACATCAAAACTAGATACTAAATGTGATACAATAGAAGACTACATCAAAACTAGATACTAAATGTGATACAATAGAAGATTACATCAAAACTAGATACTAAATGTGATACAATAGAAGATTACATCAAAACTAGATACTAAATGTGATACAATAGAAGACTACATCAAAACTAGATACTAAATGTGATACAATAGAAGATTACATCAAAACTAGATACTAAATGTGATACAATAGAAGATTACATCAAAACTAGATACTAAATGTGATACAATAGAAGATTACATCAAAACTAGATACTAAATGTGATACAATAGAAGATTACATCAAAACTAGATACTAAATGATACAATAGAAATTACATCAAAACTAGATACTAAATGTATACATAGAAGACTACATCAAAACTAGATACTAAATTGATACAAAAAGATACATCAAATAGATACAATGTGATACAATGAAGACTACATCAAAACTAGATACTAAATTGATACAAAGAGATACATCAAAACTAGATACTAAATTGAATAAAGAATACATCAAAACTAGATACTAAATTGTAATAAAGATACATCAAAACTAGATACTAAATGTGATACAATAGAAGATTACATCAAAACTAGATACTAAATGTGATACAATAAGATATCAAAACTAGATACTAAATGTGATACAATAGAAGATTACATCAAAACTAGATACTAAATGTGATAAAGAAATTACATCAAACTAGATACTAAATGTGATACAATAAAGATACATCAAAACTAGATACTAAATGTGATACAATAGAAGATTACATCAAAACTAGATACTAAATGTGATACAATAGAAGATTACATCAAACTAGTCTAAATGATACAAAGAAGATCATCAACTAGATACTAAATGTATAAATGAAGATCATCAAATAGATACTAAATTGATACAATGAAATTACATCAAAACTAGATACTAAATGTGATACAATAGAAGATTACATCAAAACTAGATACTAAATGTGATACAATAGAAGACTACATCAAAACTAGATACTAAATGTGATACAATAGAAGATTACATCAAAACTAGATACTAAATGTGATACAATAGAAGATTACATCAAAACTAGATACTAAATGTGATACAATAGAAGATTACATCAAAACTAGATACTAAATGTGATACAATAGAAGATTACATCAAAACTAGATACTAAATGTGATACAATAGAAGATTACATCAAAACTAGATACTAAATGTGATACAATAGAAGACTACATCAAAACTAGATACTAAATGTGATACAATAGAAGATTACATCAAAACTAGATACTAAATGTGATACAATAGAAGACTACATCAAAACTAGATACTAAATGTGATACAATAGAAGATTACATCAAAACTAGATACTAAATGTGATACAATAGAAGATTACATCAAAACTAGATACTAAATGCGAAATATGTCAACAACCAAGTGTAGTAGTTATTTATAAAGTACATAAATACTTTTATATAGCGACGTTTCGATCAGAAGGTTTTTATCAAGTACATGATACAGAATAAATGTAATGGAGGAGACTATATACCTATACGCTAGACATCCCATAGTTAGATGATCAATTTCTTCTTCTTTCTTTCTTTATTCCTCTCCGTTCCTCGTGGAGCATAGGGCCCCAACAGTTGTTCGCAACTCTTCTCTGTCTCTGACTGTTTTCTTTATGATCTCCCAGGATAGTGGAACACTCTTCAATTCCTCAAGAAGATTTCGTCTCCAGGTCTATTTAGGGCGTCCTATTTTTTGTTTTCCTTGCGGGTTCCACTCAAGTGATTGTCTAGTGACCTAGACTGTGTCTTCCATATGGTATGCCCAACACATCGCCATTTTCTTCTCTTAACCTGGGTCATCATGTGTTCCTGTCATGTTCTTATCAACAGGTCTGTGTTTGCAACTCTGCCGCACCATCTCATTTTGAGAATCCTTTGAAGACATCCGTTGACAAAAGTCTGAATCTTATTTGTATTTAACTTGGTGACTCGCAACGTTTCCGAGCCATACAGCAAAACAAGATTTCACATTGATAAATCCCTTACTGCTCTGAAATTCGAATATGTCGCATATTTGAATGTTAGATTAGTTAGTAAAATATCGTCTCAATGTGTAATGATACCTGGTGTATAGGGACATAGTCTCTATTTTGTTTGTTCTTTATCCTGTACTTGATAAAGACCTTTTGATCGAAACTTTGCTATGTCTTGCTTTTTTGTACTTTATAAAACTACATGACTCATTTTGTATGTGTTTCGTTTTTAAAGTCTAACAACATTGGTGGCATTGACCTTATTATTATTTCGCAATATCAACTAGTGTCTCGTTCGTTGTGTTTGAAAATATTCTGTCTGACCTATTTATATTAAAAGCCCCTCTACTCCTTTCCTGCTATAGAAACTGGAGTCCTTTGTTGTGAGAAAATTAGACATCATATTTTTATCACTGTGTAGCTCTCAAGTCTAGAAATTCCCACGAAGTCACAAACCACAGACTTGACTGTTTATGTGATGTAGTAGTTTAGTATTGTATTACCGAATTGAGGACGGTCGAAACGTCGAATGTGGTCATTTTTTTTCTTCATATTTAATTATTTATTTATTTTTTCTTGCTAATAATAATAATAGTCATCTATCACAAACGATGATGACAACATCCTCCGACGTGTGCTGCTGTACCTCTCTGGTGTTTGCTGAAGTGACTGTAGAGTCCAATCTTAGAACACAATCCCCTATCACAGGTGGGGCATACATGATCACGGTTAGACATGGGCTTGTTGTGTGTTCTGTCTTTTCGCGCAGCTCGTTTTCTTTGTGCCTCAAAGACACGATGATTCTCAGCTATGCGGGTTTCTCTAGTGTTGTTGCAGCGCCACATGTGACGATCATGCGCAGGGAATTCCCAGCATGTGGTGTCTATATCGAAACATTTCAGAGACAAAGCGTTTTGTCCTGTCCACCAGCAGAACGTCTGCCACCTTCAAGCTCGCCATCTTCAAGCTCGCCATATATCAACTGTTTTGTCCTGTACACCAGCAGAACGTCTGCCACCTTCAAGCTCGCCATCTTCAAGCTCGCCATCCTCAAGCTCGCTATATATCAACTGTTTTGGGATACGTGTAACAGGCATCCGAGCAACGTGACCGACCCATCTTACTTGGGCCTTCTGTAGCAGGGTGTTGACGCTTGAGATCTTTGCTCTTATGAGGACTTCGGTATCTGGAATTGTGCCCTGCCATTTTGAGTATTCTGCATAGACAGCTTATGTGGAAGTGGTTTAGTTTTCTTGCGTGTCTGCTATACACTGTGCTTGCTAATATAATGCTGTAATACACCCGTCTCTGTTCATATTGTCTGTTTACCTAGTATTATCGCAGCCTCCTCTCGGTTTTCTCCAGATTTGATCGGACCCGGTCTGACCACCTTAGATCTGTATCGCCCGTAAAGGAAGCAAAGAATAGTATATCTGCAACCTACAAGGCGTCTTGTAAGAGGCGACTGATGTAGGACCTAGGGAAGCTGCCCTAGTAAATGAAAAACAGCGCAGAAATCGGATGTAATGGTCTACTTGTAAGCGCATAACTGGCATAGCGTTACATCGCTCTTAGGCTCAGATCACATACAAATCACAAAGCGGGGTTTGATAAGTGGTCGAGATATAACGTTCAAAGAAGAAGAATAGACGACTCACTGGATCAACTCACTGGATCAACTCACTGGATCAACTCACTGGATCAACTCACTGGATCAACTCACTGGATCAACTCACTGGATCAACTCACTGGATCAACTCAAACGAATATGGCACTAGATTTTGGTTTGAATATGACACTAGATTTTGGTTTGAATATGACACTAGATTTTGGTTTGAAACCAGCATTGCTCATAAACTTTCAAACATACAAAACAAACAAGTCTCAATTCCTGTAGTTTCTCTTATGTTATCTCTCTCTTGATGTGTCCAAGTCCCATGTCGTAGACGACCGTGCTAGCATGCTAGCTGTCATGTTAGGGACATAAATTGCAACCTATCCAGATACCATATTCATAGTATACTTCCCGTTAAGTGACAGGGCCTGTCAGTGGCTTGATGTTTGGATGTTTGCTGTAGTGCGCTGGTGTCGTGAGAACCGGACCTGGATGATAAGAAAGTGGGATATTAGTCAACGATAAAGGCAGTTTGAATGACTGAGACTGTAGACTGTATTAGATCAATCATGTAGATTGAATGACTGAGAATGTAGACTTATATTAGAACAATCATGCAGTTTGAATGACTGAGAATGTAGACTGTATTATGTCAATCATGTAGATTGAATGACTGAGAATGTAGACTGTATTAGGTCAATCATGTCGATTGAATGACTGAGAATGTAAACTGTATTAGGTCAATCATGTCGATTGAATGACTGAGAATGTAGACTTATATTAGAACAATCATGTAGATTGAAGGACTGAGAATGTAGACTGTATTAGATTAATCATGTCGATTTGGGGATTCTGACTGTAGCATTGAGAATGAAGAATGTAGTACTGAGCATGAAGAATGTAGTACTATGAATGAAGAATGTAGTACTATGAATGAAGAATGTAGTACTATGAATGCAGAATGTAGTACTATGAATGAAGAATGTAGTACTGAGCATGAAGAATGTAGTACTATGAATGAAGAATGTAGTACTATGAATGAAGAATGTAGTACTATGAATGCAGAATGTAGTACTATGAATGCAGAATGTAGTACTATGAATGAAGAATGTAGTACTGAGCATGAAGAATGTAGTACTATGAATGAAGAATGTAGTACTATGAATGAAGAATGTAGTACTATGAATGAAGAATGTAGTACTATGAATGAAGAATGTAGTATTGAGATTTCAACGTGAACAAGTGAATTACAGTATTACATAAGAAAGGAATACTGATATATTAAATATAAAAAAGACAAAAATACGTTTCGATCGTAGGCGTGTTATCAAGAAAACACAAAATACTAAATAAACTATTCACAAACAAATCGTAGCATATCTTTTACAAGACGTAGCCATCATCCATAGTAAACGAGTCGTTGATTATCTAGGCACTACTTATACGTTCAGTGGTTTGCCATTGCTTTCTGAAATAAACTAAAGCATAGTTGTAAATAAAAAGGGTGACAAGAAATTGATACTACATACTCACCTGTTTCCTAGCACGTGCACTAGCACTTGACATCTGACTGCGAATACCGCATCAATGTAGTATTGAGAATCAAGAATGTCATATTGAGAGAATCTGGAATGTAGTATTAAGAATAAAGGTGAACACATTTTAGGACCGTTAGAGATGTAACTTCTGAATGTATATGTGATGTCTGTCGTATAGGAGGTCTGAATTTCTTCGTTTCTTTTGTATCATGTGCTTGATAAAGGCCGTTTGGTCGAAACGTCTCTGTATCTTGTTTTTGTACTTTGTAAAACCCCCAGTACTTTGTTTTTACGTGTTTCGCCATTGCTACATAGTTTTACTGCAGTCTTACCTTATATCGAGTGTTTCACTCATTTTACATAGTTTTACTGTAGTCTCTCTTATATCGAGTGTTTCACCATTGCTACATAGTTTTACTGTAGTCTTCCTTTATATCGAGTGTTTCACCATTGCTACATAGTTTTACTGCAGTCTTCCTTATATCGAGTGTTTCACCATTGTACATAGTTTGACTGCAGTCTTACCTTATATCGATAGCACCATTGATACATGTGTAATATTTAATCTGGAATCGAATATTAGAATCACATGATCAATATCGATATATGAAATAATCGATACTTAGTAGAACTGAGCTATATAATCAGTTTTCTTATCTTTCTTGTTCGTATGGTCAAAATGCCCTGCCTAGTACAATTTTAAAAACAATAAGCTCGATTTTATTACGAAAAATCGTGACTAGTCTAAACGAGTTTAAAAAAAACAACTCACATATAAAACATAAATACGCAGACACGTATAAGTAATCGATACTTGTGGTCATCATCATCAGGTGCCGTGTCGGCTGGCGTAGGCAATCATGGATCTTCACGAATCTCTGTGTTTGGTGTTTGCTATCAACTCAGACGTTGACGCTCTTCCATGCCATGAAGTCAGGCTATCCAAAATGTTCTCTCGCTGTCTTCCTCTATCTCGTCTACCCTCGAATTTACCAGTTGTTACAATATGTTCTAAACCTCCCCTCCTCATCACATGCCCGAAAAATTATGACTGCGTCTTTCTTATATTGATGATAAGCCTTCTCTGTGTCTTGATCTCATTCAATACCTCCACATTGACCATTTCAGCGTACTTGTGGTAAGTAAGATAAAAGTCAGAGGCGCTACAGTAAAACAGAATATCGTTACATAAATCTATAAATTAATGACACGTTCAAAGTTGTATTGTAGATTCTTCTGCTTCTTCTTTCGTCGTCACACTGCTACCAGGTTGTTGCCCAGTGTCGTGGTTTTTTGTTTTTGTCTTGCGTTGCTCTAGTGCATAGATTCCCAAACTTTTTCGGCCCACCGCCCACTTTGCACAACATAAACTTTGTAACGCCCCTCCACATTATAACAGTTGTCCAACGCCCTCCCACATTTATACGTGCTCTGTTTTCTCTTTGACATAAAAATTGATATATATTTCTGTCATACATGGTCAATTTTCAAATGATTATATACATGAAATAGAAAATTGATTGAAAAATGGATCGTGTAAGACGGGCATAAGATGAATTAAAATGCAGAATTCATATTTTAAATGATTATTCAATCGCAAAATCACGAAAATAATTTATTTTAAAATATTTATGATTAATTTCTTCTTTAGGAACCACCCACTCCTAATCACCTGAACACCCCCAAATTCTTCTGAACGCACTATCGCCCCCCTCCCTTAACGCTTCAGCGCCACTGGGGCGGTACCACCCACTTTGGAAAACGCTGCTCTAGTGGCTTGGGGGATTGTTATTTTGCTGTCTTTGACAGGATTCTGCTATGTAATCTAACTTTCTTTATTTGATGATCTTTCTCTGGACTTATTTCCTGATGTTCTAGAAGGCTCTGTATACAAGTTTACAGTACATCTATCAATATATATATATTGGTTACTAAACTGACCTAAATGCACTCCGGGCAGACCAATAGGTGCTCAGCCCTCCACAGATATCGAAGAGTATACATACTGATAGTGTATAAATATCATATATTTTGTTGAGGTTGTGTTTTGTCCCTCCTTGTCTAACAATTAACGGTTCCGATGACATCCGATATGATTCAGATGACGATTAGATGACAATGAATACTCGCTACATCAGCTGTTAGGACACCCTTGTTTTGTTTCAAGGGAATTCTTCTTCTTTAGCGATCTCTGGTCATGCGCTTAGTTTACTGTAGACCACAAACTGGGCAGTCAGCTTCAGCGATCTCTGGTCATGCGCTTAGTTTACTGTAGACCACAAACTGGGCAGTCAGCTTCAGCGATCTCTGGTCAGTCGCTTGTTTACTGTAGACCACAAACTGGGCAGTCAGCTTCAGCGATCTCTGGTCATGCGCTTAGTTTACTGTAGACCACAAACTGGGCAGTCAGCTTCAGCGATCTCTGGTCATGTGCTTAGTTTACTGTAGACCACAAACTGGGCAGTCAGCTTCAGCGATCTCTGGTCATGCGCTTAGTTTACTGTAGACCACAAACTGGGCAGTCGGCTTCAGCGATCTCTGGTCATGTGCTTAGTTTAGCTGTAGACTCACAAACGGGCAGTCACTTCAGCGATCTCTGGTATCTGCTTGTTACTGAGACCACAAACTGGACAGTCAGCTTCAGCGATCTCTGGTCATGTGCTTAGTTTACTATAGACCACAAACTGGGCAGTCGGCTTCAGGTCTGTCAGCTTTCCTAAAAGCTTAGTTTTTAGGTCGACTGGGTGTAGCCACATGTTGCTTCTCAGCTCATCCAGGAGAGGACAGCCTTGCAGGACATGCTCTGGTGTCTGTTCCGCCTTCTGACACTTGCAAAGAGCTGTTTGATTTATTCCTAGTCTATGTAAATGTTTGTTGAGTCTGCAAAAATAGAATTCAAAACCTCTTTAAAATGAAGATTTGTATTTGCTGTATCAGAACTTATTGTCCAACATTCATTACCAAAATAATAATGCATTCCTGGTGTAGATCACGTTTCTCTTTACATTCTGTAATCTGTCCTTGACCCTTACTGTACCACCCCTCTTCTGGGGCAGACCGCAGAATAAACATACCCCAGTCTTGTGAGACACCAGTGTCTGGCAGAAACTACCCGCGTTTTCGTGTGTCTACGTTTCAGTACTACCCTGGTCTTGTTTGTGTCTTTCCAATACCTGGAAGTAGCACGCGTGGTGGGGGCACTTCAACTAACAGATGTAATATTAAGCTAGCTAGGATTCTTGCAAAAATGGTGTCTTTAGTCTGGTTTATGTTTTAACTCTTGGTTGACTGTTAGCTATATCACGCGGCTCACCTATAATACTACATATTAAAGGGGTTTTAAAGTCGAAGGATGCCCGCCTGCCCAGCGTGTTCGTAGCGCGTTGGACTGCCGGTGACAAGCCCTCTGTCTGTACCGGTTCAATTCCGTGGGCTGGCAGAAAAAGCCACAGGTTCTCCAGATTTACGGTGTTCGTGGCACTGAACCGAAGAGCCTGGGGGAAAGCTGGCCAAGTGCTTCTGGATCGGAAAAAAAAAGCCGAAGGACTGACTTCATTGCACCGGGTTTGACCCCATATGACTCCATCCTATCCGCAGAAATAATACGCTACATACCGAGAGTATTGCACAAAGCACGAACTGCTTAGCTCCTGCAACAGTCCTATGGGTCTCTGGAGCACCAAAAAAAAATTCACTCGTGAACAGAACGACGCAGATTTGAACCCACGACTTTCGACTACGAAATATACACTATGCAACTCTTTAAATGACTGAACTAAAAGCCCCATGTCACTCATATTTTGTAGGGCACTTTTCTTTGACACTTCTTGACTTTGTCTTGTTCTGATCTTGTTTTGTATTACATCGGTCGGCACAATAAGATGATATTTCTACAACGGGATCTTCTTTGTGTGCGTATGTGTCTATATATGTTTGTGTGCGTGCGTGTGTATGTATGTGTTTGTGTGCGTGCGCGCTTCGCTTATGGTGTCTTTTACAGCCCTTGTTATTTATGTAGTCCACCCGTGATTCGCTCGTGTGTGTTACCGGGGCTTCACTTCGCCCTACAAGGCATCCCGTAAGAGTCCAATGAGTTAGGGGTCTAGGAAGCTACCCTAGTCAATAAAAACGTCACAGAAATGGGATGTGCTAGCCTACTTGTAGGTGCATAACTGGCACAGCGTGCGCTCGCTCTTAGGCTCAGATCACATACAAATCACAAAGAGAGGTTTAACAATGATGACTAGGGAGTGCTCTAAGAAGAGGAAGAACATTTTTACTTATAAACACACTCAGACACACACACATACACACACACTCACACACCCACACACACTCAGACACACACACACACACACATACACACACTCACACACCCACACACACTCAGACACACACACACACCCACCCACACACATACACATGCAGAGAGATAGAGAGCGGTGATAGTAAATACATTAGAGCGCATACATCGCAAACGAAAGATACCACGCTCTCTCTCTCTCCTGTTCTGGTGTGTTTCGCTCTCCTGTTCTGATGTGTTTCTCTCTCCTGTTCTGATGTGTTTCTCTCTACTGTTCTGATGTGTTTGGCTCTCCTGTTCTGATGTGTTTCGCTCTCCTGTTCTGATGTGTTTCTCTCTCCTGTTCTGATGTGTTTCTCTCTACTGTTCTGATGTGTTTCGCTCTTCTGTTCTGATGTGTTTCTCTCTCCTGTTCTGATGTGTTTCTCTCTACTGTTCTGATATGTTTCTCTCTCCTGTTCTGATGTGTTTCTCTCTCCTGTTCTGATGTGTTTCGATCTCCTGTTCTGATGTGTTTCTCTCTACTGTTCTGGTGTGTTTCTCTCTCCTGTTCTGGTATGTTTCTCTCTCCTGTTCTGATGTGTTTCTCTCTCCTGTTCTGATGTGTTTCGATCTCCTGTTCTGATGTGTTTCTCTCTACTGTTCTGGTGTGTTTCGCTCTCCTGTTCTGATGTGTTTCGCTCTCCTGTTCTGGTGTGTTTCTCTCTCCTGTTCTGGTGTGTTTCTCTCTCCTGTTCTGATGTGTTTCTCTCCTGTTCTGATGTGTTTCGATCTCCTGTTCTGATGTGTTTCGATCTCCTGTTCTGGTGTGTTTCGCTCTCCTGTTCTGGTGTGTTTCTCTCTCCTGTTCTGGTGTGTTTCTCTCTCTGTTCTGGTGTGTTTTCTCTCCTGTTCTGTGTGTTTTCTCTCCTGTTCTGGTGTGTTTCTCTCTCCTGTTCTGATGTGTTTCGCTCTCCTGTTCTGGTGTGTTTCTCTCTCCTGTTCTGGTGTGTTTCTTTTCCCTGTTCTGGTGTGTTTCTCTCTCCTGTTCTGGTGTGTTTCTCTCTCCTGTTCTGATGTGTTTCTCTCCTGTTCTGGTGTGTTTCTTCTCCTGTTCTGGTGTGTTTCTCTCCTGTTCTGGTGTGTTTCTGCTCTCCTGTTCTGGTGTGTTTCTCTCTCATGTTCTGGTGTGTTTCGCTCTCCTGTTCTGGTGTGTTTCTCTCTCCTGTTCTGGTGTGTTTCTCTCTTCTGTTCTGGTGTGTTTCGCTCTCCTGTTCTGGTGTGTTTCTCTATCATGTTCTGGTGTGTTTCGCTCTCCTGTTCTGGTGTGTTTCGCTCGTTAAATGTGAAGTTGTGTTTGCTGAATTACAAAATGGATGTTTAACGAAGAAGACGGGGGTAACAGTCAACATGACTTTCAAATACTGCAATCTAGTACTATGTGTTTTCTCTAACACTCGCTGCTCAAACTTTGCTTGTCAAACAACGAGCTTTACACACAAGTTCTGACAATTTGCAATGCCATGTTGTCTCTCTCTCATTCTATCCTCATCTTCGCATTCACCATTAGCTGTAGAAAATCCACTTATTAAACCACTGTTTTGTGTGACTTGTTTGTGGTTTCTTCTTCTACATCTTCTATGAACGCTCTGTATCGACCACTTGTTTAACCACTCTTTGTGATGTGTATGTGATCTGAGCCTAAGAGCGATTGTACGTTGTGCCAATTATGCGCTTACATCCGCTTTCTGCGACGTTTTGTGTTTACTAGGGTAGCTTTCCTAGACCCCTACCGCATTCGCCTCTTACGACATGCATTATAGTCCGCAGTGTTGCTATTCTTTGCTCACCTTGCAAACCCCGACAACACACGGGTGGTTTGAGTCTCGAGTCAAAGTGTGTCAATATCTTGTGTCGTGGTTTACAAGGGTTAAGCTTCAATATTTTGCGCTTCATGGCTAGCACGTCCGATTTCACAGTGCATTTGTTCAGGTACGCTTTCCAAAATTCGTGCTCACTTCTTTCTGGCACTGTGGATTCTTCCATATACATTTAATTCTTTGAAGCAGCACAGTCCTCCATGTGCATAATTCTCTTCATTCTAATTGATATGATATGGAATCATGTCTGTTATAGAAGATGTGCCACATATACAGACACACATCTTAACTACTACACCATAGTAACCCCCAAATATATATTTGGTGTGTACGTTCGAATCTGTACCGAGTCGCATAGGCAATTTATTTTTATTTCATGATATTGTTGTTGCTGGAGCTACTGAGTTCATGCTTTCTGCAACACTCGACATATGGCTCATATTTTCTTGGACTGGGATGAAACTATATGGGGACAACTCTACCAAACCAATGTACAACGTATACACGTTCTTGACAAAGATCAAACATATGACAAAGAGTGATTAAAATTGGTTGTAAAGAACGAACGCAAAGAAGATGATGATGATATGGGGACAACTCGGTGCGATGTAGTCGATGCTTCACATTAGAGACTTTTGTTTCCTAGGTAGATATTGTTGTCATTGTTTATGTGTTGATTTGATAACACCACACCTCCCAGTGATCCGATGTTCATATTTTCTGTACTCGCATGATACGGTCGACACAAGTCGGTGAGATAGTACGGATATTAAGTAATGTTATATCTGATACTGGGATATATGTACTTGGAGGGACATGTAGTGCACTACTAGTGACGTATTGTTGTAACTAGATGTTGTTGTGTGTATGCATGTTGCTGTTGTGTGTATGCATAATGTTGTGTGTATATGCATGGTGTTTTGTGTGTATGCATGTTGCTGTTGTGTGTATGCATAATGTTGTGTGTATATGCATGGTGTTTTGTGTGTATGCATGTTGCTGTTGTGTGTATGCATAATGTTGTGTGTATATGCATGGTGTTTTGTGTGTATGCATGTTGCTGTTGTGTGTATGCATAATGTTGTGTGTATATGCATGGTGTTGTGTGTGTATGCATGGTGTTTTGTGTGTATGCATGGTGTTGTTGTGTGTATGCATGATGTTGTGTGTATATGCATGGTGTTGTGTGTGTATGCATGGTGTTGTGTGTGTATGCATGTTGTTGTGTGTGTATGCATGATGTTGTGTGTGTGTACATGTTGTGTGTGTGTGCATGTTGTGTGTGTGCATGTTGTGTGTTGAGTGTAAGCACACGGCTAACATATAAGTCATACATACGGAACTAAGTTTGGGAATAGGTAAATGTGTGGGATAGTGTCAATACTTGCATTATATACTTATGCAGTGGCGGCTCGTCATTAGGGACTAGTAGGGCCGGGCCCCACGAAAAATAATGTGAAACGTGTATTTATTATGTTATAAATCAAAATATAACCTAACCCAAAACCATGATTTTCTGAAAAATTGTGACTGCCCCACCAACAAAAATGATCACGAGCCGCCACTGTACTTATGTATATCAGAAAGCAATGGCAAAACTACTGAACGTATAAGTGGTGCCTAGAAAAAAATCAACAACTCGTTATCTGTAGCGAGGTACTGTAAAGGATATGCCACGATTTTCATTTTTCGAATGTATTTCATGCAGGAGGCCTGGGTTCTACACATGGTGAGGCCAATATGTTTTTTCTGTCGAGGGCATGAAGAAAACACCATAACCTGAACAGTTTCGACTGCACTAGCCATGCCGCCATTAAATTCGACAGACTCATGCCTCTTCTGACCTACATGGACCACAAAGTTGTATTACAGTCTCTAACGACAGTTGTTGAAACAGATACATATGAGATGTATGTATGTACGTTGTTGACAAGATGACGATAGAGATGGGTTAAACATGTATGAATATCAGAAGCATAGTTGCTACTATACCACCATGCATACAGTACATCGAGAAGCAAAGTATCAAGTGGTTCGACCATCTAATGAGAATATCAGAAGCATCGTTGGTACTATACCATGCATACAGTACATCGAGAAGCAAACAATCAAGTGGTTCGGCCATCTAATGAGAATGGAACCACATTTACTACCATCACGTGCCTATAATAATCGACACTCAGGGCGCAGAGCACGAGGCAGGCCAAGAACACGATGGATAGATAACATCTCAGAGTCCCTGCGAAAGCATTGACTGACAACATCAAGCGCAACACACCTGGCACAAGATAGAACATTAAATCTCCCCGCGTCGCTTCACGGCAAATGGGGTTAAAATAAGATAAGACATGTATGTCATATATCAATAGGTGCATTAGTTAGATCTTTTGATGGACAACGGATGGGAACAGAAGACTTAGGATCCCAAAGAAAACATGTAGAAATATTGTGGAACAGATAGTTGAAAGATTGTAGCCTGATGGTGGAAACAGTTACTAGAAAAACGACAGAAAGACAACAATGGAAATCTCTTCGGTGTGTCTCTGTGGCGAAGTGGTTAAGCCCTTTGCCTTGTGAGTCGAGGTCGTGGGTTCCAGTTCGGACCGCGCCATTCTGTTTACGAGAGAGCAGTTTTTTTCAGAGGCCACTAAGATTGTTGCTGGAGCTACGGAGTTCGTGCTTTGTGCAATACTCTCAACAGGTGGCGTGCCATTTCTGCGAAGGACCGAGCCATATTGGGTAAAAACCCGGTGCAATGAAGTCTACACTTCAGCTTTTAAACCCTTAATCTTCGGTGTGTGCCAAAGAGAACGAAGATGATATATATATATATAAATATAAAAATATACTAGCGTATAGCTTTTCTTCACAGAGTATAACCAACATATCTCCATCTTCTCTTGTTTTATAACAGTTGTTACTAGTGGTTGACCAGACATTTTTTTTCTCATGTTATCGCTTCTCCTGAATTCAAATAATTTTATGTTTATAAACAAAGACATCACATCACACTCTCTCTCCCTCTTCCTCTCTCCCTCTTCCTCTCTCTTCCTCTCTCTTTCTTTCTCTCCCTCTCTCTTCCTCTATCTCCTCTATCTCCTCTATCTCCCTCTCTCCCTCTCTCTCCCTCTCTCTTCCTCTCTCTTCCTCTCTCTCCTCTCTCTCTCCTCTCTCTCCTCTCTCCTCTCTCTCTCTCCCTCTCCCTCTCTCTTCCGCTCTCACTCTCTCACTCTCTCTATCCGAGTAAGATTGTTTAACTGTGAAAATCATTCACTGAGCGGGTATAATGTGCGGTACGTGCTCCCAGTTGACAAAATGTCGGACAACAAAGACAACGTCGTGCCCAGTTGTTGATTCATCCTGGACAGTTCAACTTTCGACCATGTGTGTGACTTTCAAATCTTGTTCAATGGATTGTGTCACCTCCAACATCACCCATTGTTCAATATTTGTGATCACGCCTTTGGATTTGGACAAATCAACTCTACGTATCCTCGTTGAATTATATTCTTATCTGTTTCATTCTGTCTGTCTTTGTTAGCGTCAATATGAACAATGCAATACTGTCTTCACAAAGACATTGAAATTACCCAAAATAATCTTTTTCAAAACAAAACAATCACAAACGAATGAACTTCTAGTATGCATCCACTAGAACCACGGTGTGTGTGTCTTTTAAAAAAATATTTGTTTCATTGGGGACACTAACAAAATTTATAACGTTTTTTTTTTATTTATGCACCAAAGCATATTACCGTTAACATTTCTTTGTTTCTGAATACTGTCTCTGAATACTGTCTCTGAATACTGTCTCTGAATACTATCTCTGAATACTGTCTCTGAATACTGTCTCTGAATATTCTGTACTCTCTGAATACTTGTCTCTGAATACTGTCTCTTCTCATATTACATAATAGAAGTATATAGATATTATATGTATACACCGACCGTGTGTTGACAGGGTTCTCATGGAGAGCAAAGAATAGTAACACTGTAACCGGCAAGGCATGGCGTAAGAGACGACTGAGGTAGGAGCCTAGGGAAGCTACCCTAGTAAATAAAAATCATCGCAGATATCGGATGTGCTGGCCTGCTTGTAGGCGCATAATTGACACAACGTACACTCGCTCTTAGGCTCAGATCACATACAAATCACACAGGGTGGTCGCTATGGAGCATTCGAAGAAGAAGATTATTATTGTATGAACTTTTTTCTCTTTCTAGTTTTTCTTATTTATTTCGTTTTAGTCACATTTTTTTTTTAGGCCCGTTTCGAAGGACTATTAGTACCGTTTCGAAGGACTATTAGTGCCGTTTCGAAGGACTATTAGGGCCGTTTCGAAGGACTATTAGGCCCGTTTCGAAGGACTATTAGTGCCGTTTCGAAGGACTATTAGTACCGTTTCGAAGGACTATTAGTGCCGTTTCGAAGGACTATTAGTGCCGTTTCGAAGGACTATTAGTGCCGTTTCGAAGGACTATTAGGCCCGTTTCGAAGGACTATTAGGGCCGTTTCGAAGGACTATTAGTGCCGTTTCGAAGGACTATTAGTGCCGTTTCGAAGGACTATTAGTGCCGTTTCGAAGGACTATTAGTGCCGTTTCGAAGGACTATTAGTACCGTTTCGAAGGACTATTAGTGCCGTTTCGAAGGACTATTAGTGCCGTTTCGAAGGACTATTAGTGCCGTTTCGAAGGACTATTAGGCCCGTTTCGAAGGACTATTAGTGCCGTTTCGAAGGACTATTAGTGCCGTTTCGAAGGATATTTGTCCGTTTCGAAGGACTATTAGTGCCGTTTCGAAGGACTATTAGTACCGTTTCGAAGGACTATTAGTGCCGTTTCGAAGGACTATTAGGCCGTTTCGAAGGATATTAGTGCCGTTTCGAAGGACTATTAGTGCCGTTTCGAAGGACTATTAGTGCCGTTTCGAAGGACTATTAGTACCGTTTCGAAGGACTATTAGGGCCGTTTCGAAGGACTATTAGTGCCGTTTCGAAGGACTATTAGTGCCGTTTCGAAGGACTATTAGTGCCGTTTCGAAGGACTATTAGTGCCGTTTCGAAGGACTATTAGTGCCGTTTCGAAGGACTATTAGTACCGTTTCGAAGGACTATTAGGGCCGTTTCGAAGGACTATTAGTGCCGTTTCGAAGGACTATTAGTGCCGTTTCGAAGGACTATTAGTGCCGTTTCGAAGGACTATTAGTGCTTTAAAGGGCTATTAGTGCCGTTTCGAAGGACATTAGGGGTTTCGAAGGACATTAGGCTGGAAAAGTTCTGCTGAGGACACGCTATGTTATGATGATGTCACTACTCAGCTGTCAGACTTCTTTTTGCTCACCTGTCTCAGGCTTCTATTTGCTAACCTGTCTCAGTCTTATATTTGCTTACCTGTCTCAGTCTTCTATTTGCTCACCTGTCTCAGTCTTCTATTTGCTCACCTGTCTCAGTCTTATATTTGCTCACCTGTCTCAGACTTATATTTGCTTACCTGTCTCAGTCTTCTATTTGCTTACCTGTCTCAGACTTCTCTTTGCTTACCTGTCTCAGTCTTCTAGTTGCTCACCTGTCTCAGACTTCTCTTTGCTTACCTGTCTCAGTCTTCTAGTTGCTTACCTGTCTCAGACTTCTCTTTGCTTACCTGTCTCAGTCTTCTAGTTGCTCACCTGTCTCAGACTTCTCTTTGCTTACCTGTCTCAGTCTTCTAGTTGCTTACCTGTCTCAATCTTCTAGTTGCTTACCTGTCTCAGACTTATTCTCTAGATCCTATATCCAACATTTATTCTTTGGTGCTTGCGTTCTTCTTCTTCTTCAATCATCCAGCAGCACTTGAACTCTTGCCCTGCGGCTCAATGCTATGTAGTGGTATCTGCACCAGCAGCACTTGAACTCTTGCCCTTCGGCTCAATGCTATGTAGTGGTATCTGCACCAGCAGCACTTGAACTCTTGCCCTTCGGCTCAATGCTATGTAGTGGTATCT
This sequence comes from Arion vulgaris, assembly GCA_020796225.1. Taxonomy (NCBI): domain Eukaryota; kingdom Metazoa; phylum Mollusca; class Gastropoda; order Stylommatophora; family Arionidae; genus Arion; species Arion vulgaris. Next base: position 6,075,014 of record CM036771.1, on the reverse strand, counting down.
GCACCAGCAGCACTTGAACTCTTGCCCTTCGGCTCAATGCTATGTAGTGGTATCTGCACCAGCAGCACTTGAACTCTTTGCCCTTCGGCTCAATGCTATGTAGTGGTATCTGCACCAGCAGCACTTGAACTCTTGCCCTTCGGCTCAATGCTATGTAGTGGTATCTGCACCAGCAGCACTTGAACTCTTGCCCTTCGGCTCATTGCTATGTAAGTGGTATCTGCACCAGCAGCACTTGAACTCTTGCCCTTCGGCTCAATGCTATGTAGTGGTATCTGCACCAGCAGCACTTGAACTCTTGCCCTTCGGCTCCAATGCTATGTAGTGGTATCTGCACCAGCAGCACTTGAACTCTTGCCCTTCGGCTCAATGCTATGTAAGTGGTATCTGCACCAGCAGCACTTGAACTCTTGCCCTTCGGCTCCAATGCTATGTAGTGGTATCTGCACCAGCAGCACTTGAACTCTTGCCCTTCGGCTCATTGCTATGTAAGTGGTATCTGCACCAGCAGCACTTGAACTCTTGCCCTTCGGCTCCAATGCTATGTAGTGGTATCTGCACCAGCAGCACTTGAACTCTTGCCCTTCGGCTCAATGCTATGTAGTGGTATCTGCACCAGCAGCACTTGAACTCTTGCCCTTCGGCTCAATGCTATGTAGTGGTATCTGCACCAGCAGCACTTGAACTCTTGCCCTTTGGCTCCAATGCTATGTAGTGGTATCTGCACCAGCAGCACTTGAACTCTTGCCCTTCGGCTCAATGCTATGTAAGTGGTATCTGCACCAGCAGCACTTGAACTCTTGCCCTTCGGCTCCAATGCTATGTAGTGGTATCTGCACCAGCAGCACTTGAACTCTTGCCCTTCGGCTCATTGCTATGTAAGTGGTATCTGCACCAGCAGCACTTGAACTCTTGCCCTTCGGCTCCAATGCTATGTAGTGGTATCTGCACCAGTAGCACTTGAACTCTTGCCCTTCGGCTCAATGCTATGTAGTGGTATCTGCACCAGCAGCACTTGAACTCTTGCCCTTCGGCCCAATGCTATGTAGTGGTATCTGCACCAGCAGCACTTGAACTCTTGCCCTTCGGCTCAATGCTATGTAGTGGTATCTGCACCAGCAGCACTTGAACTCTTGCCCTTCGGCTCAATGCTATGTAGTGGTATCTGCACCAGCAGCACTTGAACTCTTGCCCTTCGGCTCATTGCTATGTAAGTGGTATCTGCACCAGCAGCACTTGAACTCTTGCCCTTCGGCTCCAATGCTATGTAGTGGTATCTGCACCAGCAGCACTTGAACTCTTGCCCTTCGGCTCAATGCTATGTAGTGGTATCTGCACCAGCAGCACTTGAACTCTTGCCCTTCGGCCCAATGCTATGTAGTGGTATCTGCACCAGCAGCACTTGAACTCTTGCCCTTCGGCTCAATGCTATGTAGTGGTATCTGCACCAGCAGCACTTGAACTCTTGCCCTTCGGCTCAATGCTATGTAGTGGTATCTGCACCAGCAGCACTTGAACTCTTGCCCTGCGGCTCAATGCTATGTAGTGGTATCTGCACCAGCAGCACTTGAACTCTTGCCCTTCGGCCCAATGCTATGTAGTGGTATCTGCACCAGCAGCACTTGAACTCTTGCCCTTCGGCTCAATGCTATGTAGTGGTATCTGCACCAGCAGCACTTGAACTCTTGCCCTTCGGCTCAATGCTATGTAGTGGTATCTGCATGTGTTTGTAAGTTGTTCTTTTGTTCCGTATAATGTGTTCCATTTATCTGGCCTTGGAGGAAGGAGGGTCTTTCTGATGTCTTCTAGTGCTTGACACTTGAAGAGGTGGTGGTGAACGGTTTCATTATCATGTGCACACAGTTGGCACTCTGGAGTGTGTTGTGGATGAATTCTGTTCAAGTGATTATTATGTATTATGTGTTGGGTTTGAAGTCTAATAATGGTGCTCTGTTCTTGTATTATCGATATACACCATCTTGTTATCGATATACACCATCTTGTTATCGATATACACCATCTTGTTATCGATATACACCATCTTGTCAGGTGGTTGATGTTGTCATTAAGGTTAGGGATGGCCATATGTCTGTAAACCTCTCTTCCCGTGTCTCCCATGACCCATCTCGTTCAACTTCATGCAAATCCGGTATCATACTTTCTGAGTTCCTGGCACATTAGCGTGTGCACGTGAATAGTGAGGATTATCGTGATACGGCACTCCGGAAATGTCCATAGTCGCCCTACTTCACCTCCTACCGTTGAGGGATTGATTGATTGATTGATTGATTGAGTGGTAGGACTATCATCTACTGTACTAGCGTATAACGATTAATAACATCCATTCTATGTTGGTTAATATATGTAGCTCATGCTTTAATATCATTTGTTATGTCAACAACTGCAGTGCATGTTTGATCTTTGTTTATATGTATGTGTGTATGTGCATATGATTTTGAGATAGTATGTGTGTGCTCGTGAGAGAGATTGTATGGATGATATGCTTGTGTGTGTGAGAGAGAGAGATTGTGTGGATGATATGCTCATGTGTGTGTGAGAGAGAGAGAGAGAGATTGTATGGATGATATGCTCGTGTGAGAGAGAGAGAGAGATTGTGTGGATGATATGCTCGTGTGTGAGAGAGAGAGAGAGAGAGAGAGAGAGAGAGAGAGAGTTCTGACTGTATGTATAGCTTGAGTAAGACGTATGGCAGTCTGGTGTCGTGTTGTCTGGTGTCGTGTTGTCTGGTGTCGTGTTGTCTGGTGTCGTGTTGTCTGGTGTCGTGTTGTCTGGTGTCGTGTTGTCTGGTGTCGTGTTGTCTGGTGTCGTGTTGTCTGGTGTCGTGTTGTCTGGTGTCGTGTTGTCTGGTGTCGTGTTGTCTGGTGTCGTGTTGTCTGGTGTCGTGTTGTCTGGTGTCGTGTTGTCTGGTGTCGTGTTGTCTGGTGTCGTGTTGTCTGGTGTCGTGTTGTCTGGTGTCGTGTTGTCTGGTGTCGTGTTGTCTGGTGTCGTGTTGTCTGGTGTCGTGTTGTCTGGTGTCGTGTTGCCAGATCGCAAATAAATCAGAGACGACCTTGATGTGGTTTTTCTTTAATTGATTGATTGATAGGACCATCATCATTGCACTTTGGTGAGTAACCATGTGTGCTACGATCTCTTTCTTACACAGGAAGATCTCAGCTGCAGTGCACGAACTCCGTAGCCCCAATGTAATTTTGAAGATGGTGACCACGTTTTGTAGGAATTTAATTTTAATCTTTATCTAATGAAGTATGCCAGGCAGCGGCTTTCCAGCCTGCTCTTCTCCAGCCTGCTCTTCTCCAGCCTGCTCTTCTCCAGCCTGCTCTTCTCCAGCCTGCTCTTCTCCATTTTTAAACTGCCAATGGTTCTTTTACGAACACGGGACCTACGTTTTATCGTCCGTCTCCGATAGACCTTGGAACCTACACCTACACCTACACTGAGATCAGGGATCTCTGGAAAAATATCCGAATGGCTTCACGAGGAAGCGAACCTGTTGCGTTTGGCACGAGAGGCGAGGACCTAACCTCTACGCCACAGAGAACGCTAGTTCTTCCTTAACAGCCACATATCACATATCACATACGTCTGATGTAACATCGCATGGCGACTGTAAGAACATGCTAGGATACGTCTGATGTAACATCGCATGGCGGCTGTAAGAACATGCTAGGATACGTCTGATGTAACATCGCATGGCGGTTGTAAGAACATGCTAGGATACGTCTGATTTAACATCGCATGGCGACTGTAAGAACATGCTAGGATACGCCTGATGTAACATCGCATGGCGACTGTAAGAACATGCTAGGATACGTCTGATGTAACATCACATGGCGGTTGTAAGAACATGCTTGGATACGTCTGATGTAACATCACATGGCGACTGTAAGAACATGCTAGGATACGCCTGATGTAACATCACATGGCGGCTGTAAGAACATGCTAGGATACGTCTGATGTAACATCGCATGGCGGCTGTAAGAACATGCTAGGATACGTCTGATGTAACATCGCATGGCGGTTGTAAGAACATGCTAGGATACGTCTGATGTAACATCACATAGCGGCTGTAAGAACATACTAGGATACGTCAGATTGGTTTGACATAAGGATGTGAGTCAGACAAGGACATAGAACCAGCCCGCTGATATATATATATATATATAAAGTAGAATTGTTATAGCAAGGGGAGAAGTATCTGACTGAATAGATTAGATCGCAGCTTCCATGTGGGAGATCCGGTGTTCAATTCAAGGTAAGGCCAAGGTTTTTTTTAAATATTGTGAGCATAAATGAAAAATCCTAACATGAACAGCTTCGCGACGACTGCACTAGCCATGCTGCCATTAAATTCCTCATTATCTGGACCCACCTGTCCTACACTGCCCTACAAAGCGGATGTACGGGCGCAGTAACGAGAGTGATATAGCAAAGACTAACGTTATAACGTTATCTAGGAATACATTTTGACCGAAGCCTAAGCTATGGTACACATATTGGTACTGTCGTTGCTGCCGTAGAAGAGCACTCCGTAGCTCCGGCAACAATACTAGGGGTATCTGAAAAAAATGCACACCTGAACAGAACGGCGGGGTCCGGATTCGAACCCACGACCTTTATAAAAACATTGGATATTACTAGTCTCTAGAGAGATGATTGTGTGATACGGGGACAATTGTAGTGATTGGACTATCACGGTTACACACAAGCACTTACGCTTACACACAACCACTTACGCTTACACACAACCACTAGTAGTATGATCTTCTTCTTCTTCTTCTTTCTAATTTCGATATCGACCACTTGTTGAACCTTTCTTTGGGATTTGTATGTGATCTGAGCATAAGAGCGAGTGTTGTTGTGCCAGTTATGCACCTACAAGTAGGCCAGCACATCCGATTTCTACAACGCTTTTGATTTACTTGGGTAGCTTCTCTAGGTCCCTACATCAGTCGTCTCTTATGTCATGTCTTGTAGGTCACAGTGTTACTATTCTTTGCTCCCCTAGCGAGCCCCGACAACACACGGGCTAGTAGTATGAAAATAGGGATGGTAATGCTAACACAGCCCTGTTCAGTGTGTAAAGTCGTAGAACTTCACCAATATGTATGGTTTTGTGTGTGTGTGTGTGTGTGCGTGTGACTCAAATGAGTATGTTACAGAATATCAAAACAGGATGTTTGTATACATATACACAAAAGCAACATTACCAATCTTTGAAGTCTGCAGAAATTGATACAATTACGTGTACTTTTGTGCCGGATCTTGCCGGCTTGATGGCAATGAGAGGTTAGATGATGCCGCCAGAAATGCTACAATAACGAATGATTCATCCTTAGACAGAAACATCATCGTTAACTCTTTCCATACCATGAGAACAATTGAGTTCTGACTACCATCGCTTTATGACACCAGTATTGTATCACAAAATATTTATGTGCTTTCCAATATAAGTATTATAGAAGAGTTCTCCGTATATCTTGGACAGAGAAGAGAACAAATAGATCTATCCAGAAAGAACTCAAAATCATAGAAAACTGGCTGATGCTACAAATAGGAAAGAGAAAATTGAGATATTTTGGACATATAAAAGACATGAAGAGTTGGTGAAGACCATCATGGAAGGAGGCATACCAGCAAAGAGAAGAAAAGGAAGAGCACGGAGAAGATGGATTCAGGATGTAACTGATGGTCTGAACATGACGGCTGCAGAGACAGGACATCTGGTCTATGAGAGAAAGAGAGAGACATTTTCAAGGACTGTTGGGGTGGCAAAGATCTGCTCAGGACGAGCTATTTGATGATGATTTTATAACTCAAAAGTTGTATATTTAGTTTGTATGCAGTAAGCTACTACATTAGTAGATTTCTTCAGATATGACTTCCTTGACTTATCCCTCTCCGCTCCTCGTGGAGTATACGGTCTCAACAGTTGTTCGCCACTTCTCCCGGTCTCTGGCTGTTTTCTATACGGTCTCAACAGTTGTTCGCCACTTCTCTCGGTCTCTGGTTGTTCTCTATACGATCTCAACAGTTGTTCGCCACTTCTCTCGGTCTCTGGTTGTTCTCTATACGATCTCAACAGTTGTTCGCCACTTCTCTCGGTCTCTGGTTGTTCTCTATACGATCTCAACAGTTGTTCGCCACTTCTCTCGGTCTCTGGCTGTTCTCTATACGGTCTCAACAGTTGTTCGCCACTTCTCTCGGTCTCTGGCTGTTTTCGTTACGGTCTTCCAGGATAGTCGAGCACCCTTCAGTTCCTCAAGAAGATTCGTCTCCAGACCTGTTGAGGTCTTCGTCCTCTTTTCCATTTTCATTGCGGGTTCCACTCAAGTGCTTGTCTAGTCACACTCGACTGTGTCTTCCGTAGAGTATGGCCATCCCATCGCCATTTTTTCCTCTTGACCTGGGTCATCATGGGTTCCTGTCTGGTTCTTATCCATGTCTGTGTTTGCAACTCTATCATACCATCTTATCCACACGTCTGTGTTTGCAACTCTATCATACCATCTTATCCACACGTCTGTGTTTGCAACTCTATCATACCATCTTATCCACACGTCTGTGTTTGCAACTCTATCATACCATCTTATCCACATGTCTGTGTTTGTAACTCTATCATACCATCTTATCCACATGTCTGTGTTTGCAACTCTATCATACCATCTTATCCACATGTCTGTGTTTGCAACTCTATCATACCATCTTATCCACACGTCTGTGTTTGCAACTCTATCATACCATCTTATCCACATGTCTGTGTTTGCAACTCTATCATACCATCTTATCCACACGTCTGTGTTTGCAACTCTATCATACCATCTTATCCACATGTCTGTGTTTGTAACTCTATCATACCATCTTATCCACATGTCTGTGTTTGCAACTCTATCATACCATCTTATCCACATGTCTGTGTTTGCAACTCTATCATACCATCTTATCCACATGTCTGTGTTTGCAACTCTATCATACCATCTTATCCACGTCTGTGTTTGCAACTCTATCATACCATCTTATCCACGTCTGTGTTTGCAACTCTATCATACCATCTTATCCACATGTCTGTGTTTGCAACTCTATCATACCATCTTATCCACATGTCTGTGTTTGTAACTCTATCATACCATCTTATCCACATGTCTGTGTTTGCAACTCTATCATACCATCTTATCCACATGTCTGTGTTTGCAACTCTATCATACCATCTTATCCACATGTCTGTGTTTGTAACTCTATCATACCATCTTATCCACATGTCTGTGTTTGCAACTCTATCATACCATCTTATCCACATGTCTGTGTTTGCAACTCTATCATACCATCTTATCCACATGTCTGTGTTTGAAACTCTATCATACCATCTTATCCAATGTCTGTGTTTGAACTCTATCATACCATCTTATCCACATGTCTGTGTTTGCAACTCTATCATACCATCTTATCCACATGTCTGTGTTTGCAACTCTATCATACCATCTTATCCACATGTCTGTGTTTGCAACTCTATCATACCATCTTATCCACATGTCTGTGTTTGCAACTCTATCATACCATCTTATCCACATGCCTGTGTTTGCAACTCTATCATACCATCTCAGTCTGTGATATCATACCAAACATCTGTTGACAGAATCTTCAAATACACTATATTTAATTTGTGTTATGTGTATATGCTCTAGTCATCACTAATAACAACTGTTATAGAAGGAGAAGATGGAGATATGTTGACATACCTTGAGAAGAAATGTCTGGTCAACCATTAGTAACAACTGTTATAAGAAGGAGAAGATGGAGATATGTTGGACATACCTTGAGAAGAAATGTCTGGTCAACCATTAGTAACAACTGTTATAAGAAGGAGAAGATGGAGATATGTTGGCATACCTTGAGAAGAAATGTCTGGTCAACCACTAGTAACAACTGTTATAAGAAGGAGAAGATGGAGATATGTTGGACATACCTTGAGAAAAAAATGTCTGGTCAACCACTAGTAACAACTATTATAAGAAGGAGAAGATAGAGATATGTTGGCATACTTGAGAAGAAATGATCAAGAATATCAAAGCAGACATTGAAGTGGAAGGCAAAAGGGTCATATAAGAGGAGGAGGCTTTAGGGGCCTAGGGAAACCCTGAAACAAACTTTGTTGAGAGAGGCAAGAAATATCGGACCCAATCGCTTGTTTGTTGGGGGAGGGGAGGGAGGGAGGAGAGCGCTAGTGATGACTGTGTACAAGAGTTTATATATATATATATATATATATATATATATATATGAGATGACGTGTGTGTGTTTGAGAGAGAGTGATAACTGTATGTTTGTGTGTATGAGAGAGAGAGAGTGATGAGTTTATGTCTGAAAGAGCGTATGAGAGAGAAGAGAGAGAGAGAGAGAGAGAGAGAGAGAGCGAATGGCGACTATTTGGATGAGAGAACATATGTATGTGTGAAGGGATGTACATATATGTGTGTGTGGGAGAGTGTATGTATGTGCGTGTGTGTTTGAGAGATCGTATGTGTGTGACAGTGAGAGCGTATGTGTGTGAGGGCATATGTGTGTGTGTGTGTGTGTGTGGGGTAGAAAGAACAGGTGTCTGTGAATGATAAACTGTACGCGTGCAAGAACGTGTGACATTGCATAGTAATATGCGTTTGTTTGACATAGTGCATGTAGTTGGTAGTAATATGCGTTTGTTTGACATAGTGCATGTACTTGAAACGATATATTGTGTGCTCCTCCCATCATGTCTTTCCACTTCCATCTAAATTAGATTTAAGTACCACCTCCTCCGCAGCTACGATTGACTTTAATAAACTCCCACACTCATCCTTACCATATACCAATTCCGCATACAACACACCCTGAGAAAGTATAATTTATTCCCGCTTGATGTTTCTTCTCCCACTTCAACGTTTGTTCTCCCTCTCTACTGGCTGGGGACTCGGCTGGAGGTTGCCTTCAACCTTTCCTTGTAGTATGTCTGCCGCCAGATTTCTGTTTTTACAGTCAGGTAAATAATAACTCCACGTTTCCGTTGTTTGTTCTGAGACTCTGCATCTCCTTGCCGTTGATATTGCACGAAGCTGTTTGACGTTAGTGACAAGAACAATGTCTGGGGCAACTAGACCAATCGTGTAAATAAACAAGCAAGTTCCAGTAGTTTACTTATTGTGTGCTTGTTGTGTGGGGGAAATGTAAGGGTCTGGCAGTGGGTGGTCGTGTTGTGTGGGGGAAATGTAAGGGTCTGGCAGTGGGGGGTCGTGTTATGTGGGGGAAATGTAAGGGTCTGGCAGTGGGTGGTCGTGTTGTGTGGGAGATGTAAGGGTCTGGCAGTGGGTGGTCAGTATTATATATACGTACACACACACGCACATACACACGCAAACATAACAATTTGATATGATAAATATACATATCAGTCAATATATTAATTATTGTTATCCTTCTCTGTCAGGTCCAGCCACAGTTCGAATGGTTTCCAGCAATGGGCCCCCAGTTCCGATGCCAATGCAAGTGCCCCCCGGCCACATGGTGCAGCAGATCGTGGACGAGCACGGAATCCTCACTCACGTTATTCTCTCCCCACAACCAACTGGACCAACCGGTCACATGACTGTAGGACCATACGTATGTATATAAAAATATATTTCAATTTGAAGTTTTCTCCTCACTATTGATTCTATTGAATGTCACTAACTTTACAGTTATTCCTTGTTTCACATATGTAGCGCTACGCAGCAGTGTTGCCATTAGAACTGTTGAATGTCACTAACTTTACAGTTATTACTTGTTTTACATATGTAGCGCTACGCAGCAGTGTTGCCATTAGAACTATTGAATGCCACTAACTTTACAGTTATTTCTTGTTTTACATATGTAGCGCTACGCAGCAGGGTTGCCATTAGAACTGTTGAATCGTTTGATGTTGATTGGTTATTGATTACTAAACTGACGGCATTGCACTCCGGGCAGACCCATAGGTGCTCAAGTCTCCACCAACAAATATATAACAGTATGCATACTGGTGATTCCTGTGGCTCTTTGGTTAAACACACTCCTCACTCCGCCCCTCACGCATGCAGTTATACTTGTACAACAGTAACTTCAAACTACTTAACTCGCTGGATCGATCTATTTTGGTGTCTTCATCTAACAGGCGGTCGCTAAGAGAACGAAGAATATCCCAATTATCCTTGTTGATTTGTTAAAAAGGAACGTTGAACAGAAGACACAAGTGACACATTACAGCACTGTGACACGATACATCACAGGGACACAATACATCAACGTGACAATACATCACCGTGAAAGAATACATCACCGGGACATCATACATCAACGTGAGAGAATACACCATCTGTACATACAATAACTAATCATGTTTCAAGTCAGAATGGCTGACTTAATATTGCAGTGTCACCTCAAGAACCTTCAAGTATCACACATAGTGTCCCGGAGAGAAGCAGGAAGCCTAGAAGAGAATAATATTTCAGAATTTCTATTTGTAGACGAGCAAGTACTGATAGCAAGAATTCCCCTAGAATAGTCTTGTTGATACCAAGGCTGAAGAATATAATATGATAGTCTTTCTATTGTCTTCTAATCCAGTTTTGTCTTACAGCGTCAGGATAAGACGATATTTCTAGAACGGGTTTTTGTGTGCTCTTCTCTAATCCTGTTTTGCCTGAGAATGTCAGTGTAAGAATATATTGCTGGAAGGTCTTTTGTGTATGCTTCATAAATAGTGTTTTTCACTGACTCTGTTATTTATAAGGTGCACCTTTTGCGTGGCTGGTCTTTTGCTTTGTATCCATTATATCGGAGTAGCAGTGCTCTTTGATGTGCACTGTCTGTTGGTTATCTGCTTATGTGGTAGAACCATTTCATTTGTTGTTTCTTGATGAAGTTTAGTACTGATGTTGTACCCATTTGTTTTCTTGCTGTCCCCACTTGTTTTCTTGCTGTCTTCATTTCTCAACCGATCTCTTCTTGATACTCCCAGCATTCTGTGTAGAGACTTCATCTCTGTCGTGACTAGTTTTCTTCTTGATACTCCCAGCATTCTGCGGAGACACTTCATCTCTGTCGTGACTAGTTTTCTTCTTGATACTCCCAGCATTCTGCGTAGACTAGTCTGTCGTGACTAGTTTTCTTCTATAATATAATGACAGCGTCCAGATATGGCACTGCCAGCAAAATGTCGGGAGAAAGATTGTCTTGAACAATGTTCTTTTAGTGTTCATGGTACTATTCTTTGCTCCCGTGTGAGCCCGGCAACACACAGGTGACATAACAAGATGATGACATAACAAGATGGTGACATAACAAGATGGTGACATAACAAGATGATGACATAACAAGATGATGACATAACAAGATGGTGACATAACAAGATGATACATAACAGATGATGACATAACAAGATGATGACATAACAAGATGATGACATAACAAGATGATGACATAACAAGATGGTGACATAACAAGATGATGACATAACAAGATGATGACATAACAAGATGGTGACATAACAAGATGGTGACATAACAAGATGATGACATAACAAGATGATGACATAACAAGATGGTGACATAACAAGATGATGACATAACAAGATGATGACATAACAAGATAGACATAACAAGATGATGACATAACAAGATGATGACATAACGATGAGAACAGATGATGACATAACAAGATGATGACATAACAAGATGATGACATAACAAGATGATGACATAACAAGATGATGACATAACAAGATGATGACATAACAAGATGGTGACATAACAAGATGTTGACATAACAAGATGATGACATAACAAGATGATGACATAACAAGATGGTGACATAACAAGATGGTGACATAACAAGATGATGACATAACAAGATGATGACATAACAAGATGATGACATAACAAGATGATGACATAACAAGATGTGACATACAAGATGGTGACATAACAAGATGGTGACATAACAAGATGATGACATAACAAGATGGTGACATAACAAGATGGTGACATAACAAGATGATGACATAACAAGATGGTGACATAACAAGATGGTGACATAACAAGATGGTGACATAACAAGATGATGACATAACAAGATGGTGACATAACAAGATGATGACATAACAAGATGATGACATAACAAGATGATGACATAACAAGATGGTGACATAACAAGATGGTGACATAACAAGATGATGACATAACAAGATGATGACATAACAAGATGGTGACATAACAAGATGGTGACATAACAAGATGGTGACATAACAAGATGGTGACATAACAAGATGGTGACATAACAAGATGATGACATAACAAGATGATGACATAACAAGATGATGACATAACAAGATGATGACATATCTAGATGGTGACATATCAAGATGGTGACATAACAAGATGGGGACATATCATGATATACATGTGGATTCTAACATTTCGTAAAAACTACTTTTGGGCCAACATTATGCTGTCATTCAGTCCAACATTATGCTGTCATTCAGTCCAACATAATCGCTCACATTAGCTAGTCGCCACTGTGTTGCCGGGCTCGCAAGGGAAGCACAGAAAAGTAACACTGCGACCTGTAAGGCATGTCGTAAGAGGCGACTGAGGTAGGGGCCTAGGGAAGCTGCCCTAGTAAATAAAAAGCGTCGCAGAAATCGAAGGTAGGCGCGTAACTGGCACAACTTAACAATCGCAGAGGGGCGTCTGGCCGAATGAATTAGAGCGCGCGCCATCCATACGGGAGACCTGTGTTCAATTCACGGTAAGGTCAAGGATGGGCATAAATGAACAATCCTAACATGAACAGCTTCACGTCGACTGCACTAGCCATGCAGCCATTAAATTCATCAGTCTCTCTCCCCAATGTCCTACACTGCCCTAAAAGCGGTGCAACAGGTGGTAACGACATTCTTTTTTTAACGATTTACAACTGCTCTTAGGCTCAGATTACATACAAATTACAAAGAGTGGTTTAACGAATGGTCGATACGGAGCGTATGAAGTAGAAGAACATTAGCTAAGGAGTGGATAATCATAACATCAGAGATGAGATCTCTTAGAAGAGATGCAAGGGTATCAGATAAGACATCAGATAAGACATCAGATAAGACATCAGATAAGACAGACATCAGATATGAAATGAAGAAATTCGAAGTAGACTAAACTCTACTAATATCATACAATGATATATTACCTGCTGTCTATGTTACTAAAGGGACCCACATTATAACATACAACAGTAGTATGTAGGGACACATAGAAGCTTGAGGAAAGGGGGTGTGTGTGTGGGAGATACCATTTGTGCTCCAGTTATAAGTAGGTCAAGTGGGTGATAACTGCGTGTCAGATAGCGGTCAATCTCAGCAGACATATTGTCTACGCAGAGATCGATTTGGGTCATTAATATCATCATGTTCCATGCCGACTATCGTATGCGATCATGGATCTCCACAAGCGTCTTTAATTCCGTGGTGATGGCTATCAGTTTCTCGATCTCTGTGGTGCGTCTTTCCTTGGTGATGGCTATCAGTTCCTCGATCTCTGTGGTGCGTCTTTCCTTGGTGATGGCTGTCAGTTTCTCGATCTCTGTGGTGCGTCTTTCCTTGGTGATGGCTGGTCAGTTTCTCGATCTCTGTGGTGGGTGTACAAGTGATGGCTGCCAGTCTCGATCTCTGTGTTGGGTGTACAAGTGATGGCTGTCAGTCTCGATCTCTGTGGTGGGTGTACAAGTGAGGGCTGTCAGTCTCGATCTCTGTGGTGGGTGTACAAGTGATGGCTGTCAGTCTCGATCTCTGTGGTGGGTGTACAAGTGATGGCTGTCAGTCTCGATCTCTGTGGTGGGTGTACAAGTGATGGCTGTCAGTCTCGATCTCTGTGGTGGGTGTACAAGTGATGGATGTCAGTCTCGATCTCTGTGGTGGGTGTACAAGTGATGGCTGTCAGTCTCGATCTCTGTGGTGGGTGTACAAGTGATGGCTGTCAGTCTCGATCTCTGTGGTGGGTGTACAAGTGATCGATGTCAGTCTCGATCTCTGTGGTGGGTGTACAAGTGATGGATGTCAGTCTCCATCTCTGTGGTGGGTGTACAAGTGATGGATGTCAGTCTCCGATCTCTGTGGGGGTGTACAAGTGATGGATGTCAGTCTCGATCTCTGTGGTGGGTGTACAAGTGATGGCTGTCAGTCTCGATCTCTGTGGTGGGTGTACAGGTGATGGATGTCAGTCTCGATCTCTGTGGTGGGTGTACAAGTGATGGATGTCAGTCTCGATCTCTGTGGTGGGTGTACAAGTGATGGCTGTCAGTCTCGATCTCTGTGGGGGGTGTACAAGTGATGGCTGTCAGTTCTCGATCTTGTGGTGGGTGTACAAGTGATGGCTATCATCTCCATCTCTGTGGTGGGTGTACAGTGATGGATGTCAGTCTCGGTCTCTTGTGGTGTACAAGGTGGCTGTCAGTCTCATCTCTGTGGTGGGTGTACAAGTGATGGCTGTCAGTCTCCATCTCTGTGGTGGGTGTACAAGTGATGGCTGTCAGTCTCGATCTCTGTGGTGGGTGTACAAGTGATGGATGTCAGTCTCGATCTCTGTGGTGGGTGTACAAGTGATGGCTGTCAGTCTCGATCTCTGTGGTGGGTGTACAAGTGATGGCTGTCAGTCTCGATCTCTGTGGTGGGTGTACAAGGATGGCTGTCGTATCATCTCTGTGGTGGGTGTACAGTGATGGCTGTCAGTGTCGATCTCTGTGGTGGGTGTACAAATGTGGCTGTCAGTCTCGTTCCAATCTTGTGGTGTGGAACGATTGATGGCTGTCAGTCTCGATCTATGTGGTGGGTGTAGCGTGATGGCTGAAGTATCCATCTTGTGGTGGGTGTACAATGATGGCTGTTGTCTCGATCTCTGTGGTGGGTGACAAGGGATGCTGTCAGTCTCATCTCTGTGGTGGGTGTCAAGTGATGGATGTCAGTCTCGATCCTGTGGTGGGTGTACAAGTGATTGGCTGTCAGTCTCGATCCTGTGGAGTGACAAGTGATGGCTGTCAGTCTTGATCTCGTGTAAGTGAGTGTTTCAAGTGATGGCTGTCCAGTATCCATTTCTGTGTGAGTGTAGCACTGAGTGATGGCTGTCAGTCTCGATCTCTGTGGTGGACTGTAAAGTGATGGCTGTCAGTCTCGATCTCTGTGGTGGGTGTACAAGTGATGGCTGTCAGTCTCGATCTCTGTGGTGGGTGTACAAGTGATGGCTGTCAGTATCCATCTCTGTGGTGGGTGTACAAGTGATGGCTGTCAGTCTCGATCTCTGTGGTGGGTGTACAAGTGATGGCTGTCAGTCTCCATCTCTGTGGTGGGTGTACAGGTGATGGCTGTCAGTCTCGATCTCTGTGGTGGGTGTACAAGTGATGGCTGTCAGTCTCGATCTCTGTGGTGGGTGTACAAGTGATAGCAGTCTCGATCTCTGTGGTGGGTGTACAGGTGATGGATGTCAGTCTCCATCTCTGTGGTGGGTGTACAGGTGATGGCTGTCAGTCTCGATCTCTGTGGTGGGTGTACAGGTGATGGATGTCAGTCTCCATCTCTGTGGTGGGTGTACAAGTGATGGCTATCAGTCTCCATCTCTGTGGTGGGTGTACAGGTGATGGCTGTCAGTCTCGATCTCTGTGGTGGGTGTACAGGTGATGGCTGTCAGTCTCGATCTCTGTGGTGGGTGTACAGGTGATGGCTGTCAGTCTCCATCTCTGTGGTGGGTGTACAAGTGATGGCTGTCAGTATCCATCTCTGTGGTGGGTGTACAAGTGATGGCTGTCAGTCTCGATCTCTGTGGTGGGTGTACAAGTGATGGCTGTCAGTCTCCATCTCTGTGGTGGGTGTACAGGTGATGGCTGTCAGTCTCGATCTCTGTGGTGGGTGTACAAGTGATGGCTGTCAGTCTCGATCTCTGTGGTGGGTGTACAAGTGATGGCAGTCTCGATCTCTGTGGTGGGTGTACAGGTTGGGTGTACAGGTTGGGTGTACAGGGTGGGTGTACAGGTTGGGTGTACAGGTTGGGTGTACAGGTTGGGTGTACAGGTTGGGTGTACAGGTTGGGTGTACAGGTAGGGTGTACAGGTTGGGTGTACAGGTTGGGTGTACAGGTTGGGTGTACAGGTTGGGTGCTCGCTTCTCGTTCCAAAGGTACTTTGTTCGCTCTCTCGTTGAACGATCTGGATATTTTGTTTGAGATCCTGATCTGTATATGTGAGATCGAGTTCTAGTCCTATGCTAGAAAGTATACCACTTTATGTTGTATTCCATAATTGATGTATGTTTTAATGTTTAACATTACATTTCAGGGAGGGCCACCGACAAGCGGAAGCCAGTATTACACATCATATGGAGCCCCACACTATGCCCCCACTCCACCTCAGTACACACATCGTCCTCATCCGCACTCCCTACCTCCTTACGTTCATGGTGGAATGCCCCACATTCAGACTCCGACTTCACCGACCTGCTCAAACCACACCTCTGCACAGTCACAAGGGGAGTATGGTAAGGAATATGTTTTGTTATCTCGTTGTAATTAGTCACATTACCATCATGACCACCACCATGATGATGACCAGCTACCACACTTACTAGGTTATATCGCTGTAATTAGTCACATTACCACCATGATGATGACCAGCACTACCACACTTACTGCTTCATCATTCTTCTGTCAGTCATCAGATCACAACACCAGCAGCTGTATGATTCACTTCTTTTTGTCTGTCAGTCTTCAGATCACAACACCGGTAGCTTCAATGAACTGTATAATTTACTTCTCCATCGTTCTTCCCTAATAGTCCTTCGAAATTGATCTCTCTCTCTCTCTCTCTCTCTCTCTCTCTCTCTCTCTCTCTCTCTCTCTCTCTCTCTCTCTCTCTTTTTCCCTCTCTCTCTCTCTCTCTGATATATCAGATGTACCACTTCTGCTGCCATCATGCTCAAAGAATTTATCACATCCTGAATTGTCTCCGTTGTCTTGTCCCAATCCTCTTTGCCAGGATATCTTCTTCCAAACGGTCTTTTTCAACCAATAATGTCTCTGTATGTGTCCAAAGCAGTTCAATTTCCACATTCTTATTTGTAGCATCAGCCAGTTTTCCTTTCGTTCGCTTGAAATATTGTCTATATTTAACATTGTCTCTTGTATAAGCTTCACTGTCTTTTGTAGCTTACACAGAGGTCCGTGTAGTTTTCTGTTGAGTGTTGTTTCGTTAGGCCAGTGAGTTTGCCTCAGTGTATCATATTCAGGGCAGTCTTGAAGTATGTGCTCTGCAGTCTGATGTGCCTGTCCACATGTACACATGGCTGAATTGCCAATCTTGAATTTTATATACATGTGTCTGCGGAGTCTTCTTCTTCTTTGCGTTCGTTCTTGACAACCAATTTTAATCACTCTTTGTGATATATTTGATCTTTGCCAAGAACGTGTTTACGTTGTACATTGGTTTGGTAGGACCCTAAACGCATAGACTTCTACATGTTTAGGACACGTGCATCCGATTTCAGCCAAACCTCCTTAGTCGCCTCTTACGACATGCGTGGCAGGTAACAGTGGTTCTGTTCTTTACACCCCAAATTTGGGCCCCGGTAACCAGTCGGGCGTGTCTGCTTTGTAGATTGTATCCTGTTCTAAGGCGCAGAATGACAACTTGTTCTAATCTGCTCATATTATAGTAATCGTCTTGTGTTGGTATTTGTGGCTCTCTGATTGATTTAATCATCTTTTTCGTTTGGTGGTAGGTAACTGGCACATCCGGTTGCTCTCCTGCAGCACCTTCTTTGACCAGTCGGTCTGCTGTTTCATTTCCTGGTATTCCACAGTGAGACGGTATCCACTGCAAGACGACCTTGCGCTGCTTGCATAGTTTTCGTTGATTTCGAGTTCTTTCTGAATAGATCTATTTGTTCTCTTCTCTGTCCATGATATACACGTCTCTTCTGTAACACTTATATTCAAAAACATATATATGTTTTTCCTTGACTTGTTAAATGTCCATGTTTCACGCCCAAATGATGACACTAGGAACATGCATACATCTTTGTTTTCCTATCAGTTACATCGATTTCTACATTTTTTATTTATTATTTAAAACATCATGCAGGTTTTGAATTTATGAGTGAGCGGTGGCTTACCATCTCACAATCTGGAGACAGGCATAATGTCACATCAAGGAAAGGTTGTGAACTGGTTGGGAGATATATTACCTCCAGCCGTCGACGACGTAGGTCGACACTTAATCTCTTCTTTCCTTGATCTAGAACGTTTTTTTGTTTTTTGTGTACGCGAACTGTATCCCACTTTAATTGTGACCTTACATCAAAGATACAACATCGGCCTAACACGTTTTTAAATGTGGTCTAAGAGCTTCTCAAACCGTCTGGACCCAGACCTCTTGATTTATTTACTGAGACTTGAATTCTCCGAAAGAAGTTTGCCGTATGTTGCTGGGGCTCGCAAGGGGAGCACAGAATAGTAACACTGCCACCTACAATGCATGTCGTAACAGGCGGAGGTAGTGACCTGGGAAAGCTACCATAGTAAATAAAAAGCGTCGCAGAAATCGAATATTCTGGCTTTACTTGTACGCGCATAACTGGCATAACGTACAATCGCTCTTAGGCTCGGATCACATACAAATCACAAAGAGTGGTTAACAAGTGGTCCATATGGAGCGTTTGAAGAAGAAGATGAAAGAATTTCATTCTTATTTGTTCATGTCTGTGGTCCAACACGCTCTGATATAACCAAAAACAAGGTTCATCCTTAGGTTGAAAAGGCGTGTCTCTGCTTTGATCCCCCTACATAACAAACAAAAAGTAAACAACACTTATAGTAGCGTGGTTAACAGCTGCAAGCCATCCTGGAGTACGATCCTTAGCATCATCAGTTGCCCGCCTGCCCAGCGTGTTCGTAGCGCGGTGGACGACGGGTGACAAGCCCCTGTGAGTGCGGTTCAATTCCGCAGGCTGGCAGAAAAGCCACAGGTTCTCCAGATTTACGGTGATAGTGGCACCGAACCGAAGGGCTACGATGTCCATGGTACCGAGCCGAAGAACTGAAAAGTTCAAGTGCTTCTGGATCGGGGAAAAAATAATAAACATCATCAGTTACCGTCTCCGTATCGTAGGTTGACTGCATGGATTTCCAACATCTCCTGTCTCTTGCCTTGAGATGTTGCACTTTGTCAGACCATAATATGTTCATCTCTTGATGTTACACTTTGTCAGACCAATATGTTATCTCTGATATTAATTGTCAATAATAGTTCATCTCTTGATGTTACACTTTGTCAGATCATAATATGTTCATCTCTTGATGTTACACTTTGTCAGATCATAATATGTTCATCTCTTGATGTTACACTTTGTCAGACCATAATATGTTCATCTCTTGATGTTACACTTTGTCAGATCATAATATGTTCATCTCTTGATGTTACACTTTGTCAGATCATAATATGTTCATCTCTTGATGTTACACTTTGTCAGACCATAATATGTTCATCTCTTGATGTTACACTTTGTCAGATCATAATATGTTCATCTCTTGATGTTACACTTTGTCAGATCATAATATGTTCATCTCTTGATGTTACACTTTGTCAGACCATAATATGTTCGTCTCTTGATGTTACACTTTGTCAGATCATAATATGTTCATCTCCCTCCCACTAATGTCTCAGTTTTCTTCTTGATTTTCCTCATTCAACTGTTCCCTCTAATAAGGTTTTTGAAAAATGTGTCATGTCGCTTTATGTGTCCATAATATTTTACTTTTTTAAATTTTGATTTCCGGTAGAAATTCTATCTTCATTATTAGTTTATCTATATAGTTTAGTTTACCTCGATAGTTTAGTTTATCTATATAGTTTAGTTTACCTCGATAGTTTAGTTTATCTATATAGTTTAGTTTACCTCGATAGTTTAGTTTATCTATATAGTTTAGTTTACCTCGATAGTTTAGTTTATCTATATAGTTTAGTTTACCTCGATAGTTTAGTTTATCTATATAGTTTAGTTTACCTCGATAGTTTAGTTTATCTACATAGTTTAGTTTACCTCGATAGTTTATCTATATAGTTTAGTTTACCTCTATCACAGATATAAGATGAGTAGTGTAGTAACAGTGAGCGCCTGTAGCTCAAGCGGTAGTGAGCTCGATCACCAACCCTAGCGTACCTGGTTCAAACCCCACGGAGGGCAATTTTGGAAGCAAATTCGTTTCCGTGGGATTTTTACAAAAAGGTAAAATAGACCTCACCGTTCAGAAAGCAATGGCAAACTGCTGAACGTATAAGTGGTGTCTAGAAAATCAACGAATCGTTTACTGTAGTTGATGGCTACGTCCTTTAGGATATGCCACGATTTTCATTTTTCAGTGTAACAGATCTGCGTCTTCAGCTGTATGACACACATTGCAAAATTGTTCCAATAAGCGTACCAATATTTCCGTACACAATATATTCGCAGTAATGTTGGTAGTCTAGACTGAGCCGCTTACTTTATCAATTATTTACGTGCATGAAAGCAGATATAGAAGAATATTTTGGAAATTTTCGACACACAGTTAAGACAGAAGGGAGGGGGTAGACTATTGTATTATATCACTTGTAAACAAACGTTCCATTGAACAAAGAACACCCACAGTAAAACACTTGCCAATTGACCGTCTGTAAAGACGAACAAGACCATATATATATATTGAACAATGAACACCCACAGTAAATCGATATGCTAATACTGTTTATCGATACTAACCCTGGTGGATCTATAATTTAACTGGTTCAATATAGAAGACAAATGGTAGTTGTCCTTTGTATTCTGTATATCATGTTGTTTTTATTTAGTTTGTAGCGGTCGATTAAGAATTTCATTGAGGGATCATGACTCAGTATAGTTTGGGAACCTCTGTATATCATTTTAGTTTTAGGGCCCCTGATAGTACAGGGTCTACTATCGGGTAGTGTCACCATGTCCCACGGCTTCTACCATACGCTGCGCACTAATAATGTGTACCCATTTGTCTGGTCGAGAACACACGACTATACCGTTATCGTATACTCATATAATACTGCTGTGCCACGTATACCAAGCTGTGGATTTCGTGCTGTAACCACTGAGACTACGTGTGTTTGTTATTACTTTTCACTAACATCCGGTTCTGTGTTTACAAAATGCAACAGAAGTAAACTGAAGACATTGTGGAGGGGAGAATTCCGAGAATTGGTAACAAAATACGTACAAGAGCTCTTCTAATCCATGTTTTGTTTAACTACCGGAAGTCTACACGTATTGACGTTTGAACTGTTGCTGTTAATTTCTCAGTGTTTATATATCAATAATTCGTGATATTTTTTATTCTAACGAATAGAAAGGTTAATTAGTTTGTATATGATATACTTGGCTATACGTAATTTATTTGTAATTGCTGTTTGTGAATAGGAGCCGGGTGTAGGTAGATGTTCAAAGGACATCAAGACGACTGTGACATTTCATGTTTATCTACCAAGTCGAATACGAACGAAGACTGCCAAGAGTCTATTCTATATCGTTCTCTGTAGTGTTTATTAACTATTTCTTGGTGTATTATTATTATTATTATACAGCTTTCATCTTCATTTCTCCACATTGAAGCTTATATGTAATTATCTCCACGTTGGAGGTTACATACAGTTATTGGAGGTTACATTTAATTGATCGCCAATATTTTCTGTCACTTATCCCAGTAATATTGAGTACAGTCTCCATTAAAAAATTGATCAAATTGATGGCTCTGTTCAGTGTTATAGATCTTCTTTTTAATGTCTTATTATTGACTAGATCAGATCGAATTACTTTGGTGTTATCTCGTTAAATGTTGACTGTTATGAATCTCAAATATTCTCTTGTCAAGATTTTATCCTGTATTATATACAAATTGCAATACAGTGTAATGTATCTAAAATATGCTATATGGTTTGTTATAGTGCTATATTCTTACACCTATAACCGTTGACGTTGCTTTACCTTGTATAACTTCACTTTCGCTTGCATTCAGCCTTTCCTTCTAGGATGGTTTTCAACAAAGTTAATAAAGTGATAAGCACACATAGATTACATCCTAAATAGATGGATATAGCACATATAGGCACACCCAATATGAAGTGACATGGATTCTATCCAGTTGTGAATATCAGTGTCCATAATTCACAACTATAGATCCACACTTGTATATCAGTTCAGTTACTTACAATCATCATCCTTCTATTGCTAATGTTCCTTTGTGACCTGGAGGCGTCTTCTAACTGCCTTTTACAGAAATGATTTTAGGCAAAACTGGAGTGATCTCTTCAGAGTGCTATTTGGACATGCCAATATGAAATGTTGCCCATACAGCAGTCCTGTTCCCATTCCACAGTTGACAAATCTAAAGGAACAGCAAGGTCTATATAGCTTAACACCAATGACATCACAGGAGTTGTCAAAATACCACTGACGTCACAGAAATTGCCAGAATACCAATAAATGCATTGACATACATCCTTAGGGACACCTGCTCTGGATTTGTTCTTGTGGTTTACTACCCTAGTCTTTCCCATGAATGGATATATCCCCAAGACAGGGAAAGTTTGAAATCATAGTTTACCTTCTCCAAGATGAGTAGCTTTCCAAAGTTAACAAACACCATCTGCCAAAAAATTCAGCCATTTGCTCATTCTTCTGTCTTGTATATACAGTTTTGCTAGGAGCTGGACTTGGCTATCAGAGGTGTTAAAAGACACACATATTACATCTTTTTTGAGAGAGAGTTTATCCTCGCTACTACCTCATGCATGATCTGCTCTTTCATAACCAGAAAAGATTGTGTTTTAATTCAGGTAGAAGCATGTCCCTTGTGGAGTGTTGCTTTTATCACATCACACCTAAAAAACTCTGTCTCTTGCAAGATCTCCCACCACCTCCAGCGTCATTTTCAAGGTGTCTTTGATGTGCTGCTGCCACCTTCGCTTGGTCGCCCCTGCCTCGTACTTCATGAACAATGCCTTTCATTACCATTCTCTCCAAATCACTGTGATGTTTAACATGGCCAAAATATTGAATCCTCTGAGACTTGATGTTGTTTATGAGCCAACACTTCAATATGCAGGTCTTGAAGGTTTTTTTTCTTCTTTGTCCATGATGCTCTAAGAACTTTTCTGTACCACCTTGTTTCAAAAGAAACTTTTTAGTGTTTGAATCTATCTATATCCTCTTTGTGTCCCAACTGACACATAAAGCTTCCACAAGAGACTTCCACTGTTGCTGTTCTGCTGCCTTTCTACCAACCGCCTCCGACGTCCAGGCCACACTCCTTCAACTTTCTCTCCACCGTTCTTCTCCATCTTTCCTTTGGACATCCAGGTCTTCTCTTCCCATCCGCTGTCCATCTGAGAGCTGTAATAGCCAATGCCACAACTGGCATACGACATACATGTCCAAACCACCTCCATCTTCATCTCTTAATGATAGTCTCCAAGAACGCACAATCTGTTCATTTCAAAATCTCCTCATTTGTTATGGTAAATGGCCAAAATATTTGCAGGATCCTTCTTAAATATTTATTCTGAAATGGTGTTTGAATACCAAAATAAAATACATACTCTCAGAATACAAGTGCTATCAAAATATCAACAGTTTAAAATGTGTTAGTTATCAAACAATGCTAGTAAACTTGATCATGTTAGTTGTTATTATCAAACAATGCTAGTAAACTTGATCATGTGGTATTTAGTTTGAAGTGTTTAATTATACTATTCCTGGAAGTTCTGGAAGCTAAACTTGAAACTTGTATCAGATCACAAGAACTGTAAAGGTTTTGAACCTCTGTTAAAAAGTTTACTGTATATTCAAGTTCAATTACAATGGACACAGATCCGGAGATGGAGGAGCAGGGTATATACAGTAGTTATATTTGTCTTTATTCTGTCTGTATTATGTTCTCTCATTGATTCCCAAATTAACTTGTTATTTAGTTAGTTTTTTTCCTATTATTTACTTCATTGTTTATTTGTGTTACATCACCCGTGTGTTACTGGGGCCGCAATGGGACCAAAGAATAGTAACACTGTGACCTACAAGGCATGATGTAAGAGGTGACTGAGCTAGGGGTCTAGGGAAGCTACACTAGTAAATAAAAAAAAGCATTGCAGAAATTGGGCGTGCTGGCCTACTTGTAGACTCATAACTGGCACAATGTATAATCGCTCCTAGGCTTAGATCACATACAGATCACAAAAGTGGTTTAACAAGTGGTCAATATGGAGTGTTTGAAGAAGAAGAAGAGAATTTGTGTTATTTTTTAAACCATACAGAGATGCTGAAATAGGTTGTCATACCATCTGTTGTGTTGTAGTATGATCTGTTGTGTTGTCATGTGATCGGTTGTGTTATCATGTGTTCAGTTGTGTTGTCATTGTTGCATTGACCTGAATTCTGTTATCATTTCATTCTGCTATGTTGTTATGTGGTATTTTGCTCTGCCTTGTGTTCGGTTATGTTATCGTGCAATCTTATTTCTGAAGTCAGAGATATCACACCTGTATGGTGGGGAACAATGATAACAAGGAAAGCAGGCTGTCACGCAAAAATCAGAATCACCATACCAGGCGCCATGACTATGCCTGAATTGATAGTGGGTGTACGCACATAGAAGAATCAGGCCATTTGTTATGCTATCATGTGTTATGCTATCATGTGTTATGCTATCATGTGTTATGCTATCATGTGTTATGCTATCATGTGTTATGCTATCATGTGTTATGCTATCATGTGTTATGCTATCATGTGTTATGCTATCATGTGTTATGCGGTCTGTAGTTATGTGTATGTCATGTTGCTGGTATGTTGCGTTGTCATAGTTTCTGCTGTGTTATCCTGTAATCTATTGTCATGTCACATGCTGCCCTGTAGCCTATAATATTGTCCTGCTGTTCTGTGGACTCTTATATGAAATGTACTTGATAAGAGAATATTCACTCCGAATAGTTGAGTTTCATATCTCTTCACTGTATTAAAACAATCAGTATGCTTTTTTTGAACAGTTTCTTGCTGCCTTTGTCAGTATATTTTGATTGATGACATTCAACCTTTTTTTTTAATGTTGATTTTTCCTAAATATATTTTACTTGTTCAAAAATTCTACTTGTATATTTAAGAATGTTTTGCTAATGTTTTAAAATTATGTGCTTTGTGTGTATTATGGGATGAAGCTGCGGCTCTACATGTTGTCTGTAGTATTACGTATGGGTTAGCCTTCTATCTATCAGTCATTATTATTATATTAACTAGAGCTAAGGGAAGACCAAGAGAAAGATGGATAGACAATATCAAGACCACACTACATAAACACGGATACAACACAACAAGGGCGACTCATCTATCCCTAGAACGCAAATTAAAGCTCCCATCCCTACGCTTAACGGCAAGAGTAGACAGCCAACTACATCTTCCACCTGGGAATAGACAATAGATTATTTTTATATATCGTCTAGTCTATATGTTGTGTGACAGATTTGTGTGATGAGTAAGCTTTTGCCTATCGACTCAGACACAAGAGGGTTGTGGGTTCGATCACAAACTCAACGTTTCACACTTGAGGATATGAAATGGTCCTCCTACCTCCTGCACACTAGTACCTAAAATTGTGAAGAGACATGACTTCATTCTCCTAAGGTCTGAAAAGGCTGTGGACAATTTTTGTAATTTTTTAATCTATATGTTACCTATCAGTCAGTAGTATCATACATCAGTCAGTTTTTATATAAGTCAGCTTATATGTTATCCAATTCTCAGTCATTAAAGTTCATCTTTCCTTTCTTTCCTTCTCTAAATCTAGGAGCCAGTCCACCACTCAACTCCAGAGAGGACAGAACTATGCGAACACGCAACAGAGTACGTAAAAAACTTCAACAACGTCGTGTCAACATCAATGATGGCTTCTACCCTAACACCCGGCAACCAGGGCCAAGAAGAAACAGAGGTATATGCTGTTGGATTATTGATAATAAACTCGATCAAACTGTTTATATATAGATTTGTAAACAATAATTAGACAAGAGAAAGTATACAGCTAGAAATAGAAGTGATATTCTTCTTGTACCGTGTTATGTTACCTAGGGCCTGCAAGCAATTTCTTCTTGTATTGTTTAAATTACCTAGGGCCTGCAAGCAATTTCTTCTTGTATTGTTTATGTTACCTAGTGCCTGCAAGCAATTTCTTCTTGTACCGTGTTATGTTACCTAGTGCCTGCAAGCAATTTCTTCTGCTTCTTCTTTACCTTTCAACTCCCAATGAAGCACAGGTCTTCAACAAACTTCTTCCAGCTCTTCCTCTCTCTTGCCATCCCTTCCAATTCTTTCCAGGTTTTACCTATCCTTTTAATATCAGTCTCCAGCTTTCTCTCCAGGTCTGTCTAGGCCTTCCCTACTCCTCTATCCTGGTGAGTTCCAAAGCATTGCAAGCAATTTCTTCATACCGTTTTATCCTGGGCAACTCATTTAATCTCTTCTATGGAATTGAGTCTGAGACATTGGAACTGGAAATTTGCAATTTAGTTTTAAAACTATACAACTTGAAGTTCTATATTTTATTTTGACTTTTAAAAAGCTGAGGCTGCTTTGGCAATTGGTAAAACAATTTTTTTTATCTCTTGTGCAGTAAAAATGTCTACCTAAATAGGTAAACTATGTTATTGTTTTTGGTTGTTAGTGGATTCCAGCCTGCTATCTACTACATGTCATATGTGTCTTCATTATAACTTGTCTTTTGGTAACTTATCTTCAGTTCAGCTTTTAACTCTATGGATGATAAGTTGTCTGTTTTTCTTTGCATGTCTTGGTTGTTTTTACTTAACAAGACAATATCATCTGCAAAATCTGAATGTTTCAGGAAGAGATATAGTTAATAATAGTATCATCATCCAATAGGTTGCCTTGAGTAGAACAGTTCTTTGGAATCTCTCTCTCTCATAGGCCAAATGTCCCTCTTCTGCAGCCATCATGCTCAAATCATGTCACATCCTGAATTAATCGTCTCCATGCTCTTTCCATTTGACAGGATGCCTACTGCCATAGTTGTCTTCTCCAGCCCTTCATGTCTTTTTATCTTTCTAAAATAATTCAATTCTTTCATTCTTATTTGTATCAGCCAGTTTTCTTTAATTTTGAGTTTCTTTAGGATAGCTTTATTTGTTCTCTTCTCTGTCTATGGGGAATAAGGAGAACTCTTCTGTAACATTTATATAAAAAACGTACATATATGCTTTTCCACTGCCTTGTTAAATGTCCATGTTACACATCTAAATGTTAATAGTAGGATACATATATAATCATTCTTAAGGCACCTCTGGAGCACAGCTTCTCAGCAAACATACAGAAGAGAGTTAGTAATAGTAGTAGGATGCATCATCATCATATGCCTTCTTGTCTCATTACAATAGGTTTTGTGTAACGTAGTGTGCTTTATGCTGTATCATATCGCTTGTTGTGTATATATATATATATATATATATATAAAAAATTTTACTCTACTATAGAGTGACAGTCATTGCCACAGTTACTGCAGGTAGATCCGGTGACTGGAGTTGATGTCAAAGTGGGGTCTCTCTGCCTTCTGTTCTTTCTTTTGCCTCAATATGCGATGGCAGCTCTCTTCTTCTTTCTTAACGCCATCCTTCATTGCCACTTACCATGCCTACCTGTGTTTGACCAAATGCTCCCAGTTTTCTCCATCTATTCCGCAAGATATTAAATCACTCTTACAGGTGTCTGTGAAGGGTAGTGACTGCTCATACTGTTTAGTTCTTGTGACAAGGTGGCCAGACCGGATGGCTTTTGAGATTCTGCCATTGCTCATATGGCACACACATCTCAGTCGTTGCTGGCTCAGCAATGTACGCATGCTTGGAATGCTAGCTCCGTCTAAACAGGATACATATGTAATAAATAATCCTTTTAGATCCCTGTGAAGACCCAATCCTCAACAAACATACACCATATTTTTCTGTTTGGTGTAATCGGTGTATGTCTTGCATATGTCTCACACATTTTTTATTTTTTTCTCCTCAGTGAACGGCGATATTAATATGCATGGAGAAACGGTGCTGATACACGGGCAGTGCAACGCACCGGAGAATGGGCCCTTAGATGCTGAAGAGGAGAACACATTGATAACACAATGTCTGTCTTCCATGCCAGCTCCAAAGGTATAAAGATATGACATTCTTGAACTTTCTTTCTTCTTTAATCATGTTTTGTCTCCTCACAGCGTCACGATAAGAAGAGATTTCTAGAACGTGCGCTTCATAAACAGTGTTTTAAGTTGCCTCTGTTAGGAAGTTCTCTATAGCTTGAAATGCTTAAACTTGTTGATTTTGTTCTAGTATAGTCTTAGCTTATGTGTCTACTTACACCAATCCTGATACATAAAAAGATACTTAAAGGGTTTTACCTCATATGGCTCAGTCCCTCTCCGCAGAAATGGCTCGCCACCTGCCAATAGTGTTGCACAATTGCAAAAAGATACTTGAGAATACTAAAGCAAATCACATAAGAACTATTTTTTGACTAAAATATTATGCTGTCAATGTCAAACAAAACGAAACTTTAAGGAAACCTAACATCTTCAGGCAGATTGCTCAGTTTGTGGCCTCATAACAGATTAAGCTCATGACCAGAGATCACTTAAGAAAAATAACTTGTTCTTCATTTTGTTTCAATGTTCTCTGATGGTCTTTGCTTAATTCGTGTGGACCACAAACTGGGCAGTCAGTTTCAGGTTTTCGTAAAGCTTAGTGTTTAGGTCGATTGCGTGTGGCCACATGTTGCTTCTCAGCGTATCCGGGAGAGGAGTCTTCCAGGACATGCTCTGGTGTCTGTTCCACCTGTTGACATTGACAGAGAGCTGCTTGATGAAAAAATCACTTCAGATTGCATGTCAAATATTGTATAAATTTCAAGACATAGTTTTTACTTTTGTTTCAGGTCACAGATGTTGAAGCTCGTATCAGCCTCATTCAGTTGTCTCCACCTGACTGTGATTGCAGTGAGGTTGACCTTGACCCATATGAAATCAGATATGAACTACTGCTGTCAGATAAAGGACGGGATGCAAAGTATAAAACAGTTTTCTGGTAAATTTAATCAATTTAATTGTTTTCTGTTTTATTGTGTTTACTAAACTATGTCACCACGACCTACTAAAAGAGTATTGTTGAACACAATCTTTCTCCCAACATTACGCTATCAGTACCAAACCTTGACGCTGACATCAAACGATAGAAGCAAACTAGTCATCACAGATATGAAGTATGCTATCAGTACCAAGCCTTGACGCTGACATCAAACGATAGAAGCAAACTAGTCATCACAGATATGAAGTATGCTATCAGTACCAAACCTTGACGCTGACATCAAACGATAGAAGCAAACTAGTCATCACAGATATGAAGTGTGCTATCAGTACCAAACCTTGACGCTGACATCAAACGATAGAAGCAAACTAGTCATCACAGATATGAAGTATGCTATCAGTACCAAGCCTTGACGCTGACATCAAACGATAGAAGCAAACTAGTCATCACAGATATGAAGTATGCTATCAGTACCAAACCTTGACGCTGACATCAAACGATAGAAGCAAACTAGTCATCACAGATATGAAGTGTGCTATCAGTACCAAACCTTGACGCTGACATCAAACGATAGAAGCAAACTAGTCATCACAGATATGAAGTATGCTATCAGTACCAAACCTTGACGCTGACATCAAACGATAGAAGCAAACTAGTCATCACAGATATGAAGTGTGCTATCAGTACCAAACCTTGACGCTGACATCAAACGATAGAAGCAAACTAGTCATCACAGATATGAAGTGTGCTATCAGTACCAAACCTTGACGCTGACATCAAACGATAGAAGCAAACTAGTCATCACAGATATGAAGTGTGCTATCAGTACCAAACCTTGACGCTGACATCAAACGATAGAAGCAAACTAGTCATCACAGATATGAAGTGTCTACGCAGAATGCTGGGAGGTATAAAGAAGAGACAAGTTTAGAAATGAAGACATCAGGAAAAAGTGGATACAACATCAGTACTGAGCTTTATAAAGAAACAATAAATGAAATGGTTCAACAACATAATCAGATTACCAACAGACAGTGTGCTTCAAAAACGTAATGCTACTCCGATAACAGTGTGGATACAGTGGATACAAAGTAAAATGCTGTCCACTCAAAAACGTAATGCTACTCCGATACAGTGTGGATACAGTGGATACAAAGCAAAATGCTGTCCACTCAAAAGGTGGACCTCAGAGAAATTTCAGAGGCAGTAAAAAAAACACTATTTATAAAGCGCACACAAACACCCGGTCTAAAAATCCCTTCTTATCCTGACGCTGTGAGACAAAACTGAATAAGAGAAAAGGCAGGAAAAAAGAAAAGCAGACTATACAAATGACTTTGTTATCTCATGTTTTTGGGGAATGCATTAGCATAGTGCAGAGAGTGTTTGTTTTTGGGGAATGCATTAGCATAGTGCAGAGAGTGTTTGTTTTTGGGGAATGCATTAGCATAGTGCAGAGAGTGTTTGTTTTTGGGGAATGCATTAGCATAGTGCAGAGAGTGTTTGTTTTTGGGGAATGCATTAGCATAGTGCAGAGAGTGTTTGTTTTTGGGGAATGCATTAGCATAGTGCAGAGAGTGTTTGTTTTTGGGGAATGCATTAGCATAGTGCAGAGAGTGTTTGTTTTTGGGGAATGCATTAGCATAGTGCAGAGAGTGTTTGTTTTTGGGGAATGCATTAGCATAGTGCAGAGAGTGTTTGTTTTTGGGGAATGCATTAGCATAGTGCAGAGAGTGTTTGTTTTTGGGGAATGCATTAGCATAGTGCAGAGAGTGTTTTTTTTTGGGAATGCATTAGCATAGTGCAGAGAGTGTTTGTTTTTGGGGAATGCATTAGCATAGTGCAGAGAGTGTTTGTTTTTGGGGAATGCATTAGCATAGTGCAGAGAGTGTTTGTTTTTGGGGAATGCATTAGCATAGTGCAGAGAGTGTTTGTTTTTGGGGAATGCATTAGCATAGTGCAGAGAGTGTTTGTTTTTGGGGAATGCATTAGCATAGTGCAGAGAGTGTTTGTTTTTGGGGAATGCATTAGCATAGTGCAGAGAGTGTTTGTTTTTGGGGAATGCATTAGCATAGTGCAGAGAGTGTTTGCATATCAAATCCAACACTAAATGGTTGTGGGTTCAGTTCCACACACTGGACAAAGTTCCACACACTGGACAAAGTTCCACACACTGGACAAAGTTCCACACTGGACAAAGTTCCACACACTGGACAAAGTTCCACACTGGACAAAGTTCCACACACTGGACAAAGTTCCACACACTGGACAAAGTTCTACTGACAAAGTTCCTCACTGACAAAGTTCCTCACACTGACAAAGTTCCACACACTGACAAAGTTCCTCACTGACAAAGTTCCCAACACTGACAAAGTTCCACACTGACAAAGTTCACACTGAACAAAGTTCCACACACTGGACAAAGTTCTCACTGACAGAAGTTCCTCACTGACAAAGTTCCTCACTGGGCAAAGTTCCACACTGACAAAGTTCCACACACTGACAAGTTCCACACTGAACAAAGTTCCACACTGGACAAAGTTCCTCACTGGGCAAAGTTCCACACTGGACAAAGTTCCACACTGGGCAAAGTTCCACACACTGACAAAGTTCACTATGGGCAAGTTCCACACTGACAAAGTTCTACACACTGGACAAAGTTCACACTGACAAAGTTCCACACTGACAAAGTTCACACTGACAAAGTTCTCACTGGGCAAGTTCCACACTGACAAAGTTCCACACTGGGCAATTTCCCACACTGAACAAAGTTCCTACTGACAAAGTTCCACACTGGACAAAGTTCACACTGGACAAAGTTCCACACGGGGCAAGTTCACACTGACAAAGTTCCACACTAGAAAAGTTCCACACTGGACAAAGATTCACACTGAACAAAGTTCACATGACAAGTTCCACACTGGACAAAGTTCCACACTGGACAAAGTTCTCACTGACAAAGTTCCACACTGGACAAAAGTTCCACACTGACAAAGTTCCACTGACAAAGTTCACACTGAACAAAGTTCCACACTGACAAGTTCTCACTGACAAAGTTCCACACTGGACAAAGTTCCACACTGGACAAAGTTCCACACTGGACAAAGTTCCACACTGAACAAAGTTCCACACACTGGACAAAGTTCCTCACTGGACAAAGTTCACACATGGACAAAGTTCCACACTGGACAAAGTTCACATCTGGACAAAGTTCCACACTGGCAAAGTTCACACACTGGACAAAGTTCCACACTGGACAAAGTTCCTCACTGGACAAAGTTCCTCACTGGACAAAGTTCCTCACTGGACAAAGTTCCTCACTGGACAAAGTTCCACACTGGACAAAGTTCCACACTGGACAAAGTTCCACACTGGACAAAGTTCCTCACTGGACAAAGTTCCACACATGATATGAAAGGAATTGATTCTGTTATTCTCTTATCTCCTGCACAAGTCAGTGATAGAAATGTGAATTGACAGACACTTCTAACCCTCAGGTCGTATGATAGCTGAGCTGTTTCATTTGTTATCATATGATAGTCACTTCAATGTGTATATGTTACCCAGTATGATTATGTTATGTTCTGTTCATATGTTACCTAGTAGACATCATACAATTACAATGGATGTACTGATGGTGACTAAGACACTACTCTGACTGGAGACAAAAAAATTACACTCATGGGCATTCTGAGTGATTCATTGAGTATGATCTGAAAGGTGAAAACTGCTTTGGTGTGCAGACAGTGGACTGAATCACTATCAGCGTCAACAATTTGCAGAATTACACTTATTATTTGTTCCGGGGCACATGGGTGTCAATGACAATGAGAGGCTGGCTGGCTCTGCCACCATATCAGCCGGCCAGCCAATGTATACAGCTGACATTTTGAATGCCCTCATAGAGTGTGGCCGCAAAGAGGATTTTTATTTAAACCAATGCACGTCAACTGCTAGATTGCAAGAGCTGGGATTGAAGATTGGAGTGGCTAGAATGGAACAGCAGAATAGATATATAAGTAGGTTTATCAATCAACATCAAACTGGTATGGTCAGTTACTGGACGCTGTTGGAGATATTGCAAAGAAAGATCCGAGCATCTATGGACATATCTAAAAAGCAATGAAAATATTTGAAACTGAAACAGAGCTATTGATTGATACATTACTTTGGTTCATTTTTTCATGAATCTTCACTTTTGTTTAGTCATCATTTGTACATTTATATTAGAACAAAGTCAAAGGTAAAAATGTCTTTCGTTCATGGTTCCTGTTTCTCTGTCTTTGTTGATCACTCAAGAGACATAGTTATCTTCTTATCTTAACCACATTTACGTGAAGCGTCGTGGGAGATTTAATGTTCTATCTTGTGCAGGTGTGTTACGCTTGACTTGTTAGTTCATGCTTGCGCAGGGACTCTGAGATGTTATCTATCCATCGTGTTCTTGGCCTGCTTCGTGCTCTGCGCCCTGAGTTTCGATTATTATAGGCATGTGATGGTAATAAATGTGGTTCCATTCTCATTAGATAGCCGAGGCACTTGATTCTTTGCTTCTCGATGTACTGTGTGCATGGTATGGTACCAACGATGCTTCTGATATTCTCGTTTCTCACTCTATCTCTCTTTGTAACGTTGATAGCTTTTTGTAGACATCTCATTTCACATGTTGTAATCTTTCTTTCTTGTGTCTTAGTCAGGGGCCATGAGACGTAGTTATATATATATATATTTCAAGACTGTACTTCTAACTTCATTATCAACATTTGACTTTCAGTGGTGATGCATCTGAAATTACTTTGAAAGATCTGAAACCTGCTACAGAATATCATCTCAAGTAAGTACATTATTTTATCTTGTAAGCTGCACTATTTTCTCAATGCTAACTCTGAAGTCGGTGAAGGCTTGTCTGCATGGCGGGGGACACCAGTCAAATGGTAGAAGCAGGCCTTCACTCACAAATTGGCCAGAAGCACCATACCAGGCATCATGGCTAACGCCTGAATTCACAGCGGGCGAATGCAGAAGATGATGAAGATTTTCTCAAGTGCATTCTTTGGTGTTCATCTTTCAGTAAAATGGAAGTATCTATTTCTTCAATCCCCCCACTGATCTAACGTTAATAATATTTAATGCTTATCCTTCCTTCCTTTTGTTCTCTTGAAATATTATCATTATGTTTAATGCTGTATATAAACTTCATTGCCTTCTGTAGCTCACATAGAGAGAGAGAGATCTGTGCAGTTAATAAGAGAGTAATAAGACTAACTACAGTTTAACTTGTACATACAACTGTAGAAGGAGAATAAAGATAGTTTGACCCGAGTGTGATTTTGTATTTAGTAGTTAGTGCTTGTTTTTTTTAGTTTGTGTTGATGTTGGTAGCTTTTTTTGTAACAAACATTTTATTATAATGTCTTGTCGGTTAATCAATTTGTTAAGTCTTAGACATAATGTATTAATAGTGTTTTTCATTTCCTTGATTTCTTGAACTTTCTTATATTTCTTCTTCATCTCTAGGGAGGCATAGGTCTGCAACCAAGCCCTCCTATCCAAGGCTATTTTTTCTCCAGATCTTTCTGCTCTCTCCCCCATTTTCGTGCATTCTGTAGTCCTTTCTTACAGGAAAGAGGGGGTGTCATTCTTCATCCTCGGGTGACAAACTATGGATTTTCTTGGTTGTGGTTTCTCTAGCATTCTAGTGTTTTAATTTCCTTAGTTGTATCTTACGACATGCGTTGCAGGTAACAGTGGTTCTATTCTTTACACCCCTGATTTGGGCCCCAGTAACCACTTCCTTACATTTAGTTTTGTTGCCGCCTGAGTGGTTACCGGGGCCAAATTTGGGGTATAAAGAATAGAACCACTGTTACCTGCCACGCATGTCGTAAGAGGCGACTAAGGAGGTTTGAATGAAATCGATGCACATGTCCTAAACGGTAGAAGTCTATGCGTTTAGGGGCCTACCAAACCAATGTGCAATGTATACACGTTCTTGGCAAAGATCAAACATATCACAAAGAGTGATTAAAATTGGTCGTAAAGAACGAACGCAAAGAAGAAGAAATTTAGTTTTGTTTATGTCCTTGACCTTTAAACTTACTCTCATATAGTTTTGTTTATTTTCTGAACTTGTTTACTTCATGAAGTATGCCATGTTATCTCCTTATTCAGAGTGCGTGCGTTGCTCTCGGAAGAGCTGAAAGGTGCACTGATTGGCCCTGTTAGCTTCCAGACCCTGCAATGTGAACCTGAACCTCCTCAACCTCCAAAACTCATGACAAAAACCAAAACCTCAATCTCACTGAAGTGGAATGTAAGTGACATTTATGTTATCAATAATACCCAATAAATAAATCATTGCCAAATTGTTGACATGTCATGACCATATTAGTTTGTTAGTTAACTTATATATTGTAGTGTTATAAACATGAGTATCATACAATTTATCATAGTTTCAAATTTCAACTCTTATAAGACCAGATTAGAATAGTCCCAATTATGTGGACTTGGTTACCCTTGCAGTCAGAGGAAAGCTCGCTTGAATGGTGAGGGACACTGGTGATAACGAAAGTAAGCATTCATGCAAAAATCAGTCAGAATTACAATATTAAGAGCCCTGACTACATCTTAATTCATAGTGGGCGAGCGAAAAAAAAAGCAAAAGCTGATGACTTGGTCACCTCTGCAGAATAGAAAATACAGAATGTCACATGCCATGACCAGCATGGAAGACTATATGTCATAGATCTAGACCTTGAGGTGGACACAACGAGTACAATAGAAGAACAATATACATAAATCCTGAAGGGCTGCGAACTGTAACAAATCACTGAATATTGCCTTAAAGAATCTTGCGTATTAATTTGATTTCATAGGTTTTCTTTTCATTTGTTTCTTCTTCTTTTGGTGTCACTTCTACCGCGTTGAAACCCAGTCTTGTAGTTTAATTTGTTTGTCCCTTGTCATTTATGAGTTACTATTTGTAGAAAATTAAAGAGATTACCAGATGTGATTGAGGAATCTGTCTACTTTCTTTTCTATAATCCTGTTTTGTCTCACAGCATCAGGATAAGAAGATATTTCTGGAGCAGGATATTTTGTGTGTGTTTCATATATAGTGTTTTTCACAGCCTCTGTTATTTCTGAGGTCTACCTTTTACGAGTGTTGTCTCAATTCTAACATATGCCAGCGAGGGTTGAAAAATGACAAATGATATATGAAGTAATTTGAAAATAGTTGTCTGAGAAGAGTAATGAACATAAAGTAGAATGAATTCAGGAGAAGTGATGAAATCTCAGAGAAATGACTGGTCAACCACTAGTCACAACTGTTATACCAAGGAGAAGATGGAGATATGCTGGGCATACTTTGAGAAGAAATGATCACAGAATCCCAAAGCAGACATTGAAGTGGGAGACAAAGGATTCAAGAAAGAAAGGACAGCCTCGAGAAACCCTGAAACAAACTTTACTGAGAGAGGTCGCCCATGTGTCGCTGGGGTTTGCAAGGGAGCAAAAATAGTAACACTGTGACCTATAAGGTATGTCAAGAGGCGACTGAGGTAGGGGCCTAGGAAGCTATCCTAATAAATAAAAGCGCAAATCGGATGTGCTGGCCTACTTGTGGGCGCATAACTGGCACAATATGCAATTGCTCTTAGGCTCAGATCACATACAAATCACACAGAGTGGTTAACAAGTGGTCAGTATGGAGCGTCAAGAAGAAGAATGAGACGAGAAATATCACTCATTTCCATAGAAGAGATTGAACAAATTGCCCAGGATAGAACAGTATGGAGACATTGCTTGTAGGCTCTTATGTAATGTATAACGGTAGAATATGGTATTATATAATACAATATTATACAATGAAATGTTTCAGTTATCAAGTGTTGTTTACTATTTTAATAGTTATATCTGGTGTCCATTCATTTGTTTATGTTTATCACAACATCATATCTCTTACAGGCCACATGTGAAAATGGGTCAAGTATTACTGCTTACTCTCTGGAGTGTGACCAGGGTCAAGGCGACGGGAGATTCTACGAGGTTTACTCAGGCGTACAGCGACAGTTCCGAGTCGTTCATCTCAATGCTTCCACTAGATATATATTCCGTCTCGCAGCCATTAATGGTTTTGGGAAAAGGTATGCAAATGTTATGTCTTCTTCTTTCAATGCTCCATATCGACCACTTGTTAAACCATTCTGTGATTTCTACATGATTTCTACGTGATTTGTACATGATTTCTACGTGATTTGTACATGATTGTACTGATTTGCTACTGATTTCTACGTGATTTGTACATGATTTCTATGTGATTTGTACAATGATTTCTACGTGATTTGTACAATGATTTGTACCTAAGAACGATTGTATGTTGTGCCAGTTATGCGTCTACAAGTAGGCCAGCACATCCGATTTATGCAACGCTTTTATTTACTAGGTAGCTTCACTAGACCCCCACCTCAGTCACCTCTTACGATATGCCTTGTAGATCGCAGAGTCACTATTCTTTGCTCCCCTTGCAAGCCCTAGCAACACACAGTGATGTTATGATTTTAGTTTGAGTCTTTCATTAACATTATATCAACATTAAAATAGATTTTGAATCAATCCAGCGATCTTAGGAGTTTGGAATTACCTGTTGTATAAATAGAACTGGGTGCCTGGGGAGCAAAGAGAAAAAATGTGTTTAGCAAGGAGCCAAAGTAACCATCAGTATGCATATTCTTCAAAATCTGTTGAGGGAGACTCAGCACTTATGGGTCTGTTCGGAGTGTAATGTCATTGGTGAAATAACCAATAACATAAAGAAGTGATAACTGATCATTAAATCTAATACATGGACAGGAGTGAGAGCTGCTGTAGCGTAGTTAGTGAGCTCATTTCTTAGACTAGTGGTATGGGTTCAATTCTAGAGTGTCTGGGATATTTTTCCAACCATAACGGCTCTAAGGTCAACCCAGCCTCAAATAGGTACCAGGAAATGCACTGGGAAGTAAAAGACGGCTGACATGATGTTGATAACAACACCCATCGTGTGCAGATGGCCAATGAAAAATATGGCCTAACACCATTACTTATGTTTAGAGGATATTGCTGTGATAAAGTTCAGAGTGAGAAACTTTACTTTTTTTTATCTGCTCTTTGGAAATTACAGTTAATATAGCAAGGGAATAATTAGGTGGGGGGTGTGTATGTGTGTTTCCAAATCTTTAAAGTTGGCACCAGCTGAAAAAAGTTGAACCACTGGTCTATAAGAAGCAAACAAAACCAATTGCACAGAAGAAGAAGAAGATCCTCTGAATATTTGATAACTATAATAAAGAAGAAAATTGAGAGAGAGAATCAGACCACTGTGAATGAAATTTTCTTTCATTGACACTTGCTCTTGCTTGGTATGCAAGAGAAAATAATAGTGAACATTTAAAGATGAAATATAACTTTTCTTGTCTTGTGTCTATAGCCCTTTCAGTGAGGAAGTGTCCTTCTTTACAAGTGGGACAGTACCATCCCAGCCAGATCCACCCATGTTATCGGAACAGTTTGTGTATGCACTGACCATTTCTTGGATCAGACATCCAAATGAAGATGAGTTCCTGCTACAAATGGAGGATGAGTCGACTGTAAGCTTTCATCTTGTGTAGCAAGTGCAGATATTAGTTACTTGATTATAACTCACAGCTTCTTCTTTGGGTTCGTTCTTTACGGCCAATTTTAATCACTCTTTGTGATATGTTTGATCTTTGCCAAGAACGTTATATGTTGCACATTGGTTTGGATGATTTTGACTCACAGCTTTTGATGTACATATGATTGCTACTTATTGTCCATTTCTTCTTTCTTTTCTGTAATCCTGTTTTTGCCTCACAGCACCAGTCAAGATAAGAAATTTATAGAACTGGCTTGTGTGTGCTCTTCTCTAATCTTGTTTTGCCTCACAGTGTCATGATAAGAAGAGATTTATAGAACAGGCTTGTGTGTGCGATTCATAGTATTTTTTACTGCCTCTGTTATTTCTTAGGTCCACCTTTTGCGTGGACGGCCTTTTGATTTGTATCCACAATATCAGAGTAGCATTTTCTCTTTGAGGTGCACTGTCCGTTGACAATCTACTTATGTGGCCAAGCCATTTAATATGTTGTTTCTTGATGTTGTTCAGTACTGATGTTGTACCCACTTTTTTCCAGATGTCTTCATTTCTAAACATTTTTCTTTTCTTTCTTTCGTCCGCTTCAACTCGGACGAGTTTCATCTCTGAAACTGATTTTTGCGTGAAAATCGTTTTTCCAATTTCTTACAATGGCAGCACGCTGACATTGTAAATTACTTTACACTGGCAGCTGTGTGCTCAATGTACTCATAATTAGTATTCCCTCGCCATACGGCAGATTTTCTCCGACTTCAGAGGTACTCACGTTATAGTCCTGAGTAAGACCAGGGGACTCGAACAAATGCCGGACAGTAGGTTCGAACCCGAGCTATGAGGCGTCTCACAGCTAGCAGGCCGAGCTACTATCAACTACTCTAGGCAGTCCCTCATTTCTAAACATGTTTCTTCCTGATACTCCCAGCATTCTGCGTAGATCTCTGTTGTGACTAGTTTGCTTCTATCATTTGATGTCAGCATCCAGGTTTGGCACGGATATCATGATGTTGAGAGAAAGATTGTATTGAACAATTCTCCTTTAGTTTTCATGGTAACATGTTTGCATTTCAAAGTTGGTGCCATTTCTCATATGATTTGGTTTACTTTATTGCATGTATATTTCATCATTTATTGTCACATTAGTTTATCTGTAGTCTGAAAATTAAATATTAGATATCAATAATATATGATAACAAAGAATATAAATAAACAGAGATATCTAAACATTTTCATATATGATACATATTCCATTGATATATATGATACATGTTCCACATTTAACAAATAACAGTTCTATAACAAAACTAATAACCGCTGTCTGGATTTTTACAAAATGTATCTTGAAATAAATGGCTTGTAAAAATGTGATTTTGACCTTGTTCGCTAAGAGTTAAGAAAATAGAAAGAAAACATAGTTGATTGATCATAATGCGAGCTTGTATTGTTGCCCACTTTGCAGGGTCATGGTTTCATTACTGTCTATAATGGTTCAAATCTGTCAACTGTTATACGAAACCTGAGACGTAACACAGAGTACAGGTTTAGGGTGAGTAATTTTGATAACAATTGTCTGTAGATTTGATGCAATAATTTGAGATTGTCTGCAGTATATTTGAGACTGTCTGCAGTATATTTGAGACTGTCTGCGATATTTAGACTGTCAGTATATTTGAGACTGTCTACAGTATATTTGCAGTCAATGGACTGAATCAATCCAAGCGTCAACAATTTGCAGAATTACACTTATCTTCGCTCGTGCCCATAGGTGTAATGGGCAATGAGAGAACAGACAGGCTGGCTGGCTCTGTCACCATATCAGGGGTAAGTTTGACTGAAATCGGATGCACATGTCCTAAACTTGTAGAAGTATATGCGTTAAGGGGCCTACCAAACCAATGTGCAACGTATACAGTTCTTGGCAAAGATCAAACATATCACAAAGAGTGATTTACATTGGTCGAAAAACGAACGAAAGAAGAAGAAGAAGGGGTCAGTCAATGAATAGAGTTGATATTTTGAACGCTCTCATAGAGTGTGGCCGCTCTCATAGAGTGTGGCGCTCTATAGAGTGTGGCGCAAAGAGGATTTTGTTTAAACCAATCCACATCAATAGCTAGAATGCAAGATCTTGGATCGAAGATTGGAGTGGCCAGAAAAGAACAGCAGAACAGGTATATGAGTAAACATTCAATCAACATCAAACTGATTTGGTTTAGTCGCTGGATGCTGTTGGAGATATTGCGAAGGAGATTGGAGCACATATGGACATGTCTGGAGTGCAATGAAGATATTCCAAACTGAAACTGAATTGTTACAATAATGTGTCAATAATAAATGTGAATTGAATTTCTATTTAGCTCTTCTAAGAAATATACTTCCGTTATTGTTCATTGGTTACTTTTGCATTTGTACTAAAATATATTTCTTCTAACATGTATTTGTTGTTATTCTCATCATCATCATCAAGTAGCTTGTCCCTTCCAGAACTTGGCTCCCATGACAGCATGGCTGAAAAACTTTGTTCTGTGATAGTTGACTGGCATCAGCAGCAGCCATTCTCAAATCGTCAATGATATCTTGCACCCATCGTCTTCTAGGTCTTCCTCTCATTC
The DNA here is from genome assembly GCA_020796225.1 of Arion vulgaris. Lineage (NCBI taxonomy): Eukaryota > Metazoa > Mollusca > Gastropoda > Stylommatophora > Arionidae > Arion > Arion vulgaris. The sequence continues at coordinate 6,033,527 of CM036771.1, read as the reverse complement.
TTCTTCTAGGTACCATGCCCTCCAAAATTATCTTCTCTAGGCACTCATGTCATTTGATGTGTCCAAATTATTTAATTTTCCTTGATTTTATGCTCTTTAATAGCCAATCTCTCTTTAATATCAAGCTGTTGCAGAACAGAAACATTTTGTTCTTTTCTCTGTCCATGATATTCTAAGTAGTTACTCTATATGTCCTAAATTAGCAGCGTCTGTTACTACTGACACATGTATCAGTATCAACTTCTATATATCACTGTCAATTTGAGTATATGAATTGTGGGGAAAGTTTATTGATGATATCAATGTTCATCTGTTTCTTCTGTCATCAGCTATGTGCTAAAAATGAGGAAGGCCAGAGCAAGTGGAGCGAAATAGTTTGTTACAAAACTCAGCCAGAGCGGCCTCAGCCTCCTAGCAAACCACAGATTAAGGGCAAGATTAATCCGTATTCGTTTCGTGTTACTTGGGGTAAGAATAGATTTATTTTCATGTTATTTGACAGGATATGCCAGATTTCTTTCATGCTGATGGCAAAACTAAACACTGACTGCTTTAAGTTATTGAAATGAAAATCTAAAGTTTGTGTATTTCTGTTAGTTTAGATATATTTATTTTATAATCTTGTACACATTTTCACTTGTGTACATCTTCACTTGTGTACATTTTCACTTGTGTACATCTTCACTTGTGTACATTTTCACTTGTGTACATCTTCACTTGTGTACATCTTCACTTGTGTACATTTTCACTTGTGTACATCTTCACTTGTGTACATCTTTGTGTATGAACAATCTTCACTTGTGTCATCTTAGTTCAGTTTTACTTGTGTACATCACTGGTGCATTTACAATTGTTACATCTTCATGACATCTTCCTGTTACTCTAGTGTATACAAGTCAAATCTGTTCTGAGTTAGTCAGTTTAGTCCTTATACCATCTCTGCAGCATGTCCAACAAATTAGTCCATAAGTGCTCAGATATCCTCCTCAGTATATCTCTCAGCATGTGCCAACAAATTAGTCCATAAGTGCTCAGATATCCTCCTCAGTATATCTCTCAGCATGTGTCAACAAATGACATCGGTTCTTTCTGGTTTACTATTCTTCTTTAGCTACCAGTATAGTGCTGCTCTAGCTACATCACACTTTATGTGGTATTCTTATGGTCTAGTTTGGGTTGTAGATTCACCAATATTACTTGAATCATTTAACAGCCTCTCTGTGGAATTCAGAATATCAACCTGGTCCATTGCTCCCGCTTTAGCAGCCATATTGCAGCTATTGACTCAAATCTCTGGTAGAAGCCTATTGTCAACGACACAAGAGGATATAGATATCAGTAGATAGAAACATATCATAAATAGTTGATGTAGCTTATGTGCAACGAGACACAAGAGGATATAGATATACAGTAGATAGAAACATATCATAAATATGATGTAGCTATGTCAAACGAACAAAGAGGATATAGATATACAGTAGATAGAAACATATCATAAATAGTTGATGTAGGGCAGCTTAAAGGGGTAGACAATCAGTTGGTGGACAGAAAAACTCTCAAAGTGTCGCTAAAATGCTTCGATGTAGACACCACTTGCTGGGAATACCTTGTGCAAGATCTTCAAATGTAGCGCTGTAACAATACAAGAGGAACTTGCATAGCTAATAACCACTGAGGCGCAGAGAAAACGAGCTGCGTGAAAATACAAACCACACATCCACGTCTAACCTTGATCATGTATGCCCCCAGGCGTGGTAGGGGATTATGTTCGAGAATTTGACTCTCCTCCTCATACACCAGAGAGGTGTAGCAGCACACATCTGAGGCTGTTGTCATCATCGCTATGGATGGACAGCTATTATTAGATAGAAACCAGAAAGACTGGCATATTAGCAATGTCTAGTAAATTGGTTCTACAATATCTGTATTAGTTGTTCCCAAACTTCTGTATGTTTGTCTCAGGTTGTCTTGCGTTCTGTATGTTTGTCTCAGGTTGTCTTGCGTTCTGTATGTTTGTCTCAGGTTGTCTTGCGTTCATGTTCACCATCTATGAATTCAGGCATTGTTGGAGCGCCTTGTATGACACTTTTGACTGATTTGAACCTGATGGCTTGTTTTTTTTAATTATCAGTGTCCCTGCCATACAGGCATGCCTTCTCCAACTTCAGGTTGTCTCAGGTCAACACGAGAGCTGAAAAAACCTTTCTATTTACTGTCAAAAATGCAAAAATATATATTATATATCTGCTATAGACAATTTTCTACTTTGTTGTTGTTTTTTCTTTAATTGTATATCAGTGTTGCTTACAATTTGTTGTGCTTTTGTAGATGAAAATACAATTATAACCTTCAGAGGCTATATCTTTGAACACAGATATCATATTGTTAATCTTATCTTGCAGACCCTCCGCAGGATACAGGTGGTTCAGATGTTAGCAAATATATTGTGGAGTTAGATAACGGTCAAGGTGAGTTTCATGTTTGATCAACCTCTTTTCTATGACTTACTTGACTTATTTCTCTCTGCTTCTTGCAGCGCATTGGGTCTCAACAGTTGTTGGCAATTATTTCTGATCTCTAGCTGTTGTCTTTCTGACCTCCCAGGATAGTCCAGCACTCCTCAGTTCCTCAAGAACCTGCAGGTTGGCCGGGGACAGTCAAAGGCTAATGGAGAGCGAACCAAGTAAACGCTGGTTGAAATCAGACACATCGCCGAAGGACAAGCACCAGAGCTCCAAATGGTACTGAAGATGTGATGTAAAACAAATGTTCTTGGCAAAGGCTGTTTATATATCACAATAAGAATGATCAAAATGGTAGAAAAGAACGATCGAGAGAGAGAAGGTTCCTCAAGAAGACCCCATCTCAAGGTCTGTTTAGGATGCCCCCCACGGTGTCACTTAAAAGTAAACAAAGACAATTTTTCTAATACAAACGAAGAGTTGTTTAAATTATTGCCACATAATTAGTGAATTTATTAGCCCACATTTAGTCAGTTGATGAGATCACATTTAGTCAGTTAATGAGACCACATTTAGTTAATTAATGAACCCAGATTTAGTCAAAGTGAGCCCACATTTAGTCAATTAATTAGGGAATGTGTAGTTAATTAATGAACCAACATTAGTCAGTTAATGAGACCACATTTAGTCAATTAATGAACCCAGATTCAGTCTAACTAAGTGAGCCCACATTTAATAAATTAATGAGTGGATGTGTAGTTAATTAATGAACCAACATTTTGTCAATTAATGAGCCCACAATTTGTCAATTAATGAGCCACATTTAGTCAATTAATGAGCCACATTTGTCAATTAATGAGCCACATTTAGTCAATTAATGAGCTCACATTTAGTCAATTAATGAGCTCACATTTAGTCAATTAATGAACTCACATTTAGTCAATTAATGAACTCACATTTAGTCAATTAATGAGCTCACATTTAGTCAATTAATGAACCAACATTTAGTCAATTAATGAACTCACATTTTGTCAATTAATGAACCAACATTTAGTCAATTAATGAGCTCACATTTAGTCAATTAATGAGCCCACATTTAGTCAATTAATGAGCCCACATTTAATCAATTAATGAACCAACATTTTGTCAATTAATGAACCAACATTTAGTCAATTAATGAGCTCACATTTAGTCAATTAATGAACCAACATTTAGTCAATTAATGAACTCACATTTAGTCAATTAATGAAACCACATTTAGTCAATTAATGAGCTCACATTTAATCAATTAATGAACCAACATTTAGTCAATTAATGAACTCACATTTAGTCAATTAATGAACCAAAATTTAGTCAATTAATGAGCCACATTTAGTCAATTAATGAGCCACATTTAATCAATTAATGAACTAACATTTAGTCAATTAATGAACCAACATTTAGTCAATTAATGACTCACATTTAATCAATTAATGAACCAACATTTAGTCATTTAATGAACCAACATTTAGTAAATTAATGAACCAACATTTAGTCAATTAATGAGCCCACATTAAATCAATTAATGAACCAACATTTAGTCAATTAATGAGCCCCCATTTGTCAATTAATGACCACATTTAATCAATTAATGAACCAACATTTAGTCAATTAATGAACTCACATTTAGTCAATTAATGAGCCACATTTGTCAATTAATGAACTCACATTTTGTCAATTAATGAACCAACATTTAGTCAATTAATGAACTCACAATTAGTCAATTAATGAACTCACATTTTGTCAATTAATGAACTCACATTTAGTCAATTAATGAGCCCACATTTTTGTCAATTAATGAGCTCACATTTAGTCAATTAATGAACTCACATTTAGTCAATTAATGAACTCACATTTTGTCAATTAATGAACCAACATTTAGTCAATTAATGAGCCCACATTTAGTCAATTAATGAGCTCACATTTAGTCAATTAATGAACTCACATTTAGTCAATTAATGAACCAACATTTAGTCAATTAATGAACCAACATTTAGTCAATTAATGAAACTCACATTTAGTAATTAATGAACCACATTTAGTCAATTAATGAACCAACATTTAGTCAATTAATGAGCCCACATTTAGTCAATTAATGAGCCCACATTTTGTCAATTAATGAGCTCACATTTAGTCATTTTAATGAACTCTCACATTTAGCAAGTAAGAGCCCATTTTAGTCAATTAATGAGCCTACATTTAGTCAATTAATGAACCAACATTTAGTCAATCAATGAGCTACATTTAGTCAATTAATGAGCCCACATTTAGTCAATTAATGAGCCCACATTTTGTCAATTAATGAACCAACATTTTGTCAATTAATGAACCAACATTTAGTCAATTAATGAACTCACATTTTGTCAATTAATGAACCAACATTTAGTCAATTAATGAGCCCACATTTAGTCAATTAATGAGCTCACATTTAGTCAATTAATGAACCCACATTTAGTCAATTAATGAACCAACATTTTGTCAATTAATGAACCAACATTTAGTCAATTAATGAACTCACATTTTGTCAATTATTGAACCAACATTTAGTCAATTAATGAGCCCACATTTAGTCAATTAATGAACCAACATTTAGTCAATTAATGAGCCCACATTTAGTTGACCAGTGAGCACATCCAGAACATACTACAAAGATCTAGATACCATATTTCTAATTGTATATTCTTCTCTCTCTCTCTGTGTGTGTTTCTCTCTTGTGATGTTATCTGACAGAAGGAGGTAAACGTCATGTTGTATTTCTATCACATTTGTGTGTGTCTGCTTTCTGTGTGCTCAACATATATGTCAATGATAACAGTTTTTCTTTTCTCTTTTTCTTAATCCATTGATTTATCTTCTATCCTTGCATTATAAATAAGTTATTTCTTCTATTCTGTTCTTGATAGATTATTGGTTATCTGTTGTATGATCAATTATCTGTTGTATGATAAATTATCTGTTATCTGTTGTATGATCAATTATGTTATCTGTTGTATGATAAGTTATCTGTTGTATGATCAATTATTGGTTATCTGTTGTATGATCAATTATTGGTTATCTGTTGTATGATCAATTATTGATTATCTGTTGTATGATCAATTATTGATTATCATGTTTAGTATGATGATAATTATGTTATCTGTTGTATGATAAATTATCTGTTGTATGATAAATTATCTGTTGTATGATAAATTATTTATCTGTTGTATGATAAATTATCTGTTATCTGTTGTATGATAAATTATCTGTTGTATGATAAATTATCTGTTGTATGATAAATTATCTGTTATCATTTGCTTCATAAATTATCTGTTACTATTTGCTTGATAAATGTTGTTTGGTTGTAACAGAAACATAGATTTTGTCTGTGACTGTATTTTGTATATATAATATACCTTGTGGGGCTGAGAAGCGTAATACATAAGCGTTCTTCGCCTTCGCCTAGCAAATCCAACACAAGATGGAGTTGTGTGTTCAATCCCACACTTAATGTTCCATATCTGAGGAAAGGAATTAACCCTAATACCTTCTGCACACTATGGCCTAGAAATGTGAAGTGACGTCATACTCGAAGGTCTGGAAAGGCTACAAGAAATTTTCTATATATATAAATATACCGTACATTATATTTTCATGTTTTTTGTGTTTTGATTTTCCATTCTCTCTGCTTTGATTTTTGTGTAACTGAGGACAGAAAACACTTCATTATTGTAGCTTGTTTACCACAATTGAATTTATGAAAAACTCACAATCTTTGTGTATATTGTTCTTCTATGGTCTTGATGTGCATGTTTGTTCTAAAATATTCATAGCTTTTAAGCTGTGTTTTTCTGATATCTGCATGTGTACATTTTATGCTTAGTTTATTTCTTATTGTATCCACTGTATAAATTCTGTCTCACCACTTTTGTATCACCACTGCACTTCCATCCTTGCAACATTTACTGGTGTGTATTTATTTGTGTTATTTAAACTAATAATAGTTGGATTGGATTTGAAATACCATTCAGATATTGGTTGAACCATATAACTTTTAAAACTACAATTTAAGCTTAGCTTGGTATGTTGTATCAAGATTAGCTGACCAATGCTGTTGTGCAAGGCTATGTGTGCTTGGGATAAGAAAGAGAGTTACACAAAAGAAAACATTTAGGGGTAAAAGCAGAAGCTCGCATTATTATAGATATGTAGGCAGTTGTACAAAACAGAGAGTAACCCATGCTCGTCAAATATTCTATATGAGTAGTATCCTAATGACCACTGAGGTTACAGGACTGGCGATTTTGTTTGATAGATTTCCTGTTTGGATCAATTCTTCTTTCTTAATCTTGAGAAACACATGTTTGTTATGTTTTCTTACAGTTGACATGATTTCTTTACCTTGCAGCCAAATTCATTCATTTTCAGCACATAATATTTTTGGGATTTGTTCACAATTCCCTCTTTGATTCCTACTTGCTTAGCCAGTCCTACAGTAATGCAGCAAGTTGTCAAGGCTACCACTTAGAGGTGATCTTATAAATTCCCTACAGGGAAGAGAGGTTGTGTACATAATTCAAGTAATAGTGATGAATCTACAACCCTAACCAGACTGCAAGAATTCCCAATCAAATGTGGTGTAGCTAGACAAGAGCGAATATACTGATAGCCAAAGTAGAATAGTCAACCAACAAAGAACTGGTGTCGTTAGTCGCCTCATGCTGAGGGACATACTGAGGAGGAGATTGGAGTGCTTATGGACTAATTGGTCTGATGTACAGTGATGATGATGATCTGATGACTAAACTAAACCTGGAGGTGAAGTTGGATCTAGGCTATCTTGTTCCCTAACAATATGATCTCATTCACTGCATCTTAGACCTACTTGACCCATTACCTGGGGAGGAGAGATAGAATAGAACCACTGTTTCCTACCAAGTATGTGACTACAGGTGATGAAAGAGAAATTGATGGCAGAACAATGTCAAGAATTGACAGGATTATATTTTGTGTATTTACAAGCAATGGTGGCACAGTGGTTAGGGAACTAGCTTCCTAGACTTGGTTCAATACCCAGTTTGATAACAAATTTGCCTGACATCAAACAGCATTCCAGTTGACACAGCTTCAGTTGAGTACCAGTGAAACACAGAGAAGTAAGAGTGGCTGGCATGATGGTGACCACATCACCTATGTTCAGACATTGCTCAAAGAAAAACATGGTCTCATACTTAGGAAGAATATTATTACCATATTATTATATTCCTTGCATACCATTAGGGTTAAATAGGCCTGTAAGCAATTACTCCATACTGCATTATCCTGGAGAATCTGTTCAATGTTCAATCTCCTCTATGGAACAGAGTCCAATATCTCTGGCCTCTATTAACAAAGTTGGCCTCAGTGTTTCGTCAGGACGCACTAACTCTTCTGAACCCTCCGCGTCCCACTGCAACGCCGAAACACATAAAAACAAAGTACTGTAGTTTTACAAAGTACAAAAACAATATACAACAACGTTACGATCAAGGTAGCAAAGCATACATCGCAAGCAAAGAAATTCAGACTTTATATACAATCAGGCAGTAAATCCCTAGTGGCCCGACCTGCGACCATCTCCTCTCAGAAAATGTCCTACACATCTCCATCCCCTGCTTCTTATAACAGCTGTCACTAGTCAATGAGGTATATAGATATATATAATATGATGACTTTCATATATATATATAATACTTGATGACTTTCATGTTTAATGTAATATTTATTTGTTTTGATTATAGTAACTCATATAGTCAAACACAGTTTTAGTCATTCCTTATTTTTTGTCTTGGTTTGTTTGTTGCCAGGTTACGACACAGTTTATGAAGGATCTGAACGAGAGCACTTGTTTGATCACTTAATACCAGGCACTGTCTATCATATTCGTGTTGCTTGTTGCAATGCAGGAGGTAGAAGTGATGTAAGTATGATCCTATGTTGACATCTTGTTAGTTGTATCTAATACCAGGCACTGTGTATCATATTCGTGTTGCTTGTTGCAATGCAGGAGGTAGAAGTGATGTAAGTATGATCCTATGTTGACATCTTGTTATTTGTATCTGGAGACATTACATGGTACCATCTATGGGAGAATTTTGTGTTTGACATCTTCCTGGTGCATTTGATTTGAGCAAGGTACAACTGTATATAGCTTAAACTGATTAAGTGAGCCTGACGATTACAACCCAAGTGTACCTGGTTCAAACTCTGCCACAGCACCAGGCAATTTGGAAGCGAATTAGTTCCCTTGAATTTTTACGAACGATAAAAATAGACCTCATCGTTCAGAAATTAATGGCAAACTACTGAATGTATAAGTGGTGCCTAGAAAACCAACGACTTGTTGACTGTGATTGATGGTGACGTACTGTAAAGGATATACCAGGATTTTCATTCCACACTTGCTGTTATCTTGTGTATTTATTTCTTAGCTACAGTGCACATTTACCCAGAATTCTTGTAATTTTTCAGTTCTCTGGTTCCTGTGTAGCCACAACATTACCTGTTACACCTGGCCAATGTCAGGCACCAAAGCTTCAGGGAAAACCCAAAGCCACATCACTGCACCTAAAATGGAGTAAGTATAATTTTTTCTTTGCATTTCATCTCCTTTGTAGACTTTTAAATACCAAATATTGTATTAACACTTTCGCTGCCCACCTTTATCAACCAAGTCTGGCTCAATGTCATACTATTTTTGGGCATGATCAGTTTTCAGGGTGACAATTTCAAGAAATCTGTATCCCTGGGAATATCTTTTATTGATCTTTAATCATCATCATGGGAATCAGTCTAAATTTGTATCAGATTCAGAGCCGTTTTATCACTATGACTGGCTAGGAAGTCCGAATCAGTCATTTTGAACCTGACTATCATCAGCTACATCGTTTATTTTGAAAATCTTTGTTTACTTACTACAAATGGCTAAAAATTCTTTGAAAAAGAACTACATGCATTTTAAACACATTTACATGTTAGATCTGTCATTTTGGAGAGCTCTTCTGAACAATAGGGAAGTATTATGTAATGTAATACCGGTGTATGGTCAGTGAAACTCCCCATGAAAAAGGCATACCCACGGCTGACAAAAGTAGGCTGTGGCAATGAAAGGAGGTGTGTTTGATCGACTTTTGTCATCCGTGGCAGCGAAAGTGTTAAAGAAGGCAGCTGTTAGTTATAAGTGGGTGCAACATCAGTACTAAACTTCATCAAGAAACAACAAATTAAATGGTTCTGCCACATACGCAGATTATCAACAGACTCAAAGGGCAATGCTACTCCGGTATAGTGGATTCAAAGCAAAAAATCGTCCACACATTAGGTGGACCACAGAAATAACAGAGGCAGTGAAAAACACTATTCATGTAGTGCGTACAAAAGCTCATTCTAGAAATATCTTCTTATCCTGATGTTGTTAAACAAAACAGAATTAGAGGAAAAGAACAATAAAAAAATGTCTCTACAGCACAGTAACTCCAATCCCATGCTTGATTCTCCTTAGGTTACCCAGACTACGATGGCGGTGCTCAAGTCACACACTTCTCTGCACAGATGATATCTCCAGACAACACAACACGAGATGTCTACAAAGGTCATGATCAAGACTGCATTGTTGCTGGTCTTCTGCCAGGGCGACCATATTTATTTCAAGCTAGAGCATTCAACAGAGCTGGGGTAACTATTTTTAAGTCAGGACAAAATGTTCTTGTAGATATTTTATGTGAAAAACTGATGACATGAACCTGTTTCATATAGTATAAATATCTTTATGATTACACAGTCAATTGAGTACTAGTGTTATACAGTCCAAAGAACTGTTTCATATAGTATAAATATCTTTATGATTACACAGTCAATTGAGTACTAGTGTTATAGAGTCCAAAGAACTGTTTCATATAGTATAAATATCTTTATGATTACACAGTCAATTGAGTACTAGTGTTATACAGTCCAAAAATTGATGGCAGAATACATCTGCTCATAGCACTCCAGTCTCCTTGGTGAATCTCTTTAGGCCAGTATAAGACTAAACTTGAATTCTGTAAGGCTACATAGTAAATATAGTTCTCTGGCTCATCAGCTTCTCCTGAAAATATCTTTCAGTTCCGTATTCATTATCCTACAGGCTGGTCCCTGGTCAGAGCCACTGGAGGTAGTGAGTGGGCCCGGGGTACCAGATGGGCCTAAAGCTCCACATGTCATATGCCGATCAGCTCACTCTGTTCTAGTCACATGGGAGGAACCTATCAACAATGGGGCCAACATCACAGAATATCGTCTGGAGTGGCAACAGCGGTCGGAGACATCTGAGTTTTCTCTAGTAAGTTTACTTTATCAGTTCAGATATATGCTTATAGATTCTCATACAGTTAACAAATATGCTTATAGATTCTCATGCAGTTAATAAATATGCTTATAGATTCTCATGCAGTTAATAAATATGCTTACAGATTCTCATGCAGTTAACAAATATGCTTATAGATTCTCATGCAGTTAAAATATAAATTGCATTATGTAAGATTCTCATGACAGTTAATAAATAAAGTGCTTATAGATTCTCATGCATTTCAGAAACACATTAGTAAAAACATTTAATGTATGTATTATATATATATATATTCCTCTCATACTGTTATACAGCCTGCAAGTAATTTCTCCATACCGCTCTGCCCTGTGCAACTTGCTCAATTTCTTCCATGGATTTGAGTCTGATATTTCTTGCCTTTCTCAGCAAAGTTTGTTTCAGGGTTTCCCTAGGGTTTCCCTCTCTTTCTTGAACCCGCTGTTGAGTCCTTTGCCTCCCATTTCAATGCCTGCTTTAGTATTCTTTGATCTTTTCTTCTCAAGGTATGCCCAACATATCTCCATCTTCTCCTTCTTATAACAGTTGTTACTAGACATTTCTTCTCAAGGTATGCCCAACATATCTCCATCTTCTCCTTCTTATAACAGTTGTTACCAGACATTTCTTCTCAAGGTATGCCCAACATATCTCCATCTTCTCCTTCTTATAACAGTTGTTACTAGACATTTCTTCTCAAGGTATGCCCAACATATCTCCATCTTCTCCTTCTTATAACAGTTGTTACCAGACATTTCTTCTCAAGGTATGCCCAACATATCTCCATCTTCTCCTTCTTATAACAGTTGTTACTAGACATTTCTTCTCAAGGTATGCCCAACATATCTCCATCTTCTCCTTCTTATAACAGTTGTTACCAGACATTTCTTCTCAAGGTATGCCCAACATATCTCCATCTTCTCCTTCTTATAACAGTTGTTACTAGACATTTCTTCTCAAGGTATGCCCAACATATCTCCATCTTCTCCTTCTTATAACAGTTGTTCAGACATTTCTTCTCAAGGTATGCCCAACATATCTCCATCTTCTCCTTCTTATAACAGTTGTTACCAGACATTTCTTCTCAAGGTATGCCCAACATATCTCCATCTTCTCCTTCTTATAACAGTTGTTACTAGACATTTCTTCTCAAGGTATGCCCAACATATCTCCATCTTCTCCTTCTTATAACAGTTGTTACCAGACATTTCTTCTCAAGGTATGCCCAACATATCTCCATCTTCTCCTTCTTATAACAGTTGTTACCAGACATTTCTTCTCAAGGTATGCCCAACATATCTCCATCTTCTCCTTCTTATAACAGTTGTTACTAGACATTTCTTCTCAAGGTATGCCCAACATATCTCCATCTTCTCCTTCTTATAACAGTTGTTACTAGACATTTCTTCTCAAGGTATGCCCAACATATCTCCATCTTCTCCTTCTTATAACAGTTGTTACCAGACATTTCTTCTCAAGGTATGCCCAACATATCTCCATCTTCTCCTTCTTATAACAGTTGTTACCAGACATTTCTTCTCAAGGTATGCCCAACATATCTCCATCTTCTCCTTCTTATAACAGTTGTTACCAGACATTTCTTCTCAAGGTATGCCCAACATATCTCCATCTTCTCCTTCTTATAACAGTTGTTACTAGACATTTCTTCTCAAGGTATGCCCAACATATCTCCATCTTCTCCTTCTTATAACAGTTGTTACCAGACATTTCTTCTCAAGGTATGCCCAACATATCTCCATCTTCTCCTTCTTATAACAGTTGTTACCAGACATTTCTTCTCAAGGTATGCCCAACATATCTCCATCTTCTCCTTCTTATAACAGTTGTTACTAGACATTTCTTCTCAAGGTATGCCCAACATATCTCCATCTTCTCCTTCTTATAACAGTTGTTACCAGACATTTCTTCTCAAGGTATGCCCAACATATCTCCATCTTCTCCTTCTTATAACAGTTGTTACCAGACATTTCTTCTCAAGGTATGCCCAACATATCTCCATCTTCTCCTTCTTATAACAGTTGTTACTAGACATTTCTTCTCAAGGTATGCCCAACATATCTCCATCTTCTCCTTCTTATAACAGTTGTTACTAGACATTTCTTCTCAAGGTATGCCCAACATATCTCCATCTTCTCCTTCTTATAACAGTTGTTACCAGACATTTCTTCTCAAGGTATGCCCAACATATCTCCATCTTCTCCTTCTTATAACAGTTGTTACCAGACATTTCTTCTCAAGGTATGCCCAACATATCTCCATCTTCTCCTTCTTATAACAGTTGTTACTAGACATTTCTTCTCAAGGTATGCCCAACATATCTCCATCTTCTCCTTCTTATAACAGTTGTTACCAGACATTTCTTCTCAAGGTATGCCCAACATATCTCCATCTTCTCCTTCTTATAACAGTTGTTACCAGACATTTCTTCTCAAGGTATGCCCAACATATCTCCATCTTCTCCTTCTTATAACAGTTGTTACCAGACATTTCTTCTCAAGGTATGCCAACATATCTCCATCTTCTCCTTCTTATAACAGTTGTTACCAGACATTTCTTCTCAAGGTATGCCCAACATATCTCCATCTTCTCCTTCTTATAACAGTTGTTACTAGACATTTCTTCTCAAGGTATGCCCAACATATCTCCATCTTCTCTTCTTTCTTATAACAGTTGTTACCAGACATTTCTTCAAGGTATGCCCAACATATCTCCATCTTCTCCTTCTTATAACAGTTGTTACTAGACATTTCTTCTCAAGGTATGCCCAACATATCTCCATCTTCTCCTTCTTATAACAGTTGTTACTAGTAGTTGACTAAAGTGGTTGATGTATGCAATTGCATTAAACAAACATAGTTAAAACATTTAATGATGATTACTCTAACCAAAACGGATTTTCACGCAAAATTCAGTTTCAGAGATGAAACTTCGTCTGAGTTGAAAGCGACGAGAGAGAGAAAAAAAAAAAACTCTAACCAAAATGTTGTTTTGAGGCATCCCTACTTCCTCTTTAGCTAGCCTGTCAGCATTTTCATTGCTCTTGTTCATGCAGTTTTTAGAATATCCACTGGATTACTAGCCTCACAGAATCATGGAACAATTGGACTAAAGTTGTCTGAAGATCATTCAGTTGTGTGTTTCTTTCAGATTAGTTGCTCTATCATACCTTAGTTTGTTACCATTAGATTCACATTTGTTGTATTACATTCACATTTGTTGTATTACATTCACATTTGTTGTATTACATTCACATTTGTTGTATTACATTCACATTTGTTATACATCACATTTGTTGTATTACATTCACATTTGTTGTATTACATTCACATTTGTTGTAGTTCATGTTACCTACTTCACATTTGTTGTATTACATTCACATTTGTTGTATTACATTCACATTTGTTGTATTACATTCACATTTGTTGTATTACATTCACATTTTTGTGTTCATGTTACATTAGATTCACATTTGTTGTATTACATTCACATTTGTTGTATTACATTCACATTTGTTGTATTACATTCACATTTGTTGTATTACATTCACATTTGTTGTAGTTCATGTTACCATTAGATTCACATTTGTTGTATTACATTCACATTTGTTGTATTACATTCACATTTGTTGTATTACATTCACATTTGTTGTATTACATTCACATTTGTTGTAGTTCATGTTACCATTAGATTCACATTTGTTGTATTACATTCACATTTGTTGTATTACATTCACATTTGTTATATACATTCCATTTGTTGTATTACATTCACATTTGTTGTATTACATTCACATTTGTTGTATTACATTCACATTTGTTGTAGTTCATGTTACCATTAGATTCACATTTGTTGTATTTAGTTTCACACCTGTCATGAATTCACATTTATTCTGTCAGTTGTATACCGGACCAAACATTAGTTACGAGGCCAAGGGTCTTACACCAGCCACTGCTTACACGTTCCGAGTACAGGTAAGCTGTTTAGTTACGTAATACGTATGAGATCATACACACGCCTGTTCTTTGTTCTTGTTATATACAATTTTGTTTTTAGCATGAATGGTGTTAAATAGAAATTGTCTTTATGGTTAAGTCATTTGCCTTGCTTTCCAAAGCTTGTAGATTTGAATCTGGGCCACGATGTTCTGTTCATGAATGCATTTTCAGAGATCCTAGGATTGTTGCCAGAGCTAAGGAGTTTATGATTTGTGTAGTACTCTCAGCAGGCGGTGTTCTATTTCTGTGAAGAGGAACCATGAGAGACAGAAGAGAAAGTGATTTGTGTAGACCTAGCACGGTGTTCTATTTTGTAGAGAACATGGAGACAGAAGAAATGATTTGTGTAGTACTCTCAGCAGGGGTGTTCTATTTCTGTGAAGAGGAACCATGAGAGACAGAAGAGAAAGTATAGAATTGATTGATTGATAGGATCATCTTTATTGCACTTTGATGAATAACCATGCATGCTTTGATCTAATTCTTACACAGAGAAATCTCAATTACAATTCACAAGCTCTGGTGAGGGTCCCCAATGTCATTTTGAAGATGGGAAAAGGTTTTGCAGGAACTTTTATTTTTATCTTTTCAAAATTAATTTTGCTTGAGAAGTGCATTTGCAGCGTACCATTGTTGATTTTCAACTGCCAACATTTCTATGTACATGCTTAACTTGAACATAGTAGCAAACTGAAGATGAACTTCAACTGCCAACATTTCTATGTACATGCTTAACTTGAACATAGTAGCAAACTGAAGATGAACTTCAACTGCCAACATTTCTATGTACATGCTTAACTTGAACTTGGTAGCAAACTGAAGATGAACTTCAACTGCCAACATTTCTATGTACATGCTTAACTTGAACATGGTAGCAAACTGAAGATGAACGGACATAAAAGATCTAGCTGCCTGAGAGAAATTCCTCAGATCAAACAAAATCAACAATATTTTTCTGCATCAAACGCTCCGTATCGGCAACTTGTTCAACCACTCTTTGTGATTTGTATGTAATCCCAGCCTAAGAACGATTGTACGCTGTGCCAGTTATGCGCCTACAAGAAGGCCAACATCTGATTTCTGTGACGCTTTTATTTACTAGGGTAGCTTTCCTAGACCCCTACCTCATTTACCTCTTACGACATGCCTTGTAGGTCGCAGTGTTACTATTCTTTGCTCCCTTGCAAGTCCCAGTGAAACACGGGTGAACCAACAATCAGGAGCTACTCAACAAAACAACTAGAAGAAAATACACTCATTGATAAAAGGCAGACACTTGAATGTATTCAGAAGCAACTCAGAAACCATCACAACCACTACTACTATGCAGTTAACTGTTAGACTTAGAAGAACACCTTGTGGGCTGGACACAGTTGAAAGATAATGTTTCTACTCTAGAGGATATGTAGATCAACTACTTTGTCTGTTTGTGTCTAAGGAAAAAGAGGCTGGTTCAGTGTGCAGACAATGGGCTGAATCACTACTACAAACATCAATAAATTACAGAATTACATTTATCTTCGTTCCGGGGCACATGGGTGTCATTGGCAATCAGAGAGCAGATAGGTTGGTTGGCTCTGCCACCATATCAGGGGCTCAACCATTGGATTTGCAGAATTACACTTATCTTTATTTTGGGGCACATGGGTGTCGTTGGCAATGAGAGAGCACATAGGTTGGTTGGCTCTGCCACCACATCAAGGGCTCAACCATTGGATAGAGCTGACATTTTGAACGCCCTCATAGAGTGTGGCTGCAAAGAGGATTTTTATTTAAACCAATCCACGTCAACTACTAGATTGCAAGAGCTGGGATTAAAGATTGGAGTGGCCAGAAAAGAACAGCACAACAAGTATATGAGTAGGCTCATCAATCAAAATAGAACTGTCATCAGGTACAAAATAGAATCAATCAGAATAGGTCAGTTGCTGGAAGCTGTTGGAGATAAGATATTGCGAAGGAGATCGGAGCACCTATGGACATGTCTGGAGCGCAGTGAAGATATCCCTAACTGAAACTGAAGATAATTGACTTGCATTCTACAGGGTGTTCAAGATAAAAGCAGCCTGTGAATTGAGCTAATCTGGCATATATGTATGGAAATGAGAAGGTTCAGTTATGACGTAGTATAGATCAAGGTTGTGTGACGGTGTGTAATTGTAGTGCGGGAAGGCGTGATGAACAAATGTGATTTAGGACAAGCTAGTTAGAACCGGTTTAAATAGTAAATAGACGAGATGCAATGCGTACCTGGCAAATTTCTATTTATGACTGGGGCTGCTTTTAAGTTGAACACCTGTAGTATCACTTTTTGGAGCCAGCATTGCTTAGTGGTAATGTGCTGGGCTCAATCCCAATCCATTCCCTTGTCCACCCAACAGATAATCGGTACCCAACTTTCTGAGTCTGGGAAACATTCACAATTGTTGAAGAATCTACTATGTAAGTTTGTGCTGAATAGGTGACACTAGCAGGAAACTGTGATATTATTGTGCTCTTATAGGAGGTTGTAGCTTTAAGTGTTCTCTGTTTCTATCATTCAGGCAATCAACAGTGCAGGTCCCAGCCCATTCTCCCTCACCACTCCCTGTGTGACTCCTGCGTCCAGTCCATCTTCTATTGTGACAATCAAGGTCAAGGTCAATGCCACCTCTGCATTGGTGACCTGGCGGGAACCAAACTGTAACGGCAGTGACATCACATCATACAATATAGCTGTGAATGACAAGCCACCAATCACATTGGACCCTGTCTCCGAGTACCTCCTTGAGGACCTTGTACCAGAGACAACATACAAGTAAGTACCAATGTACAAGAAAGTAGCAACAAACACGTAGGCGCCAAAACACACCTAGGCACCAACATACAATAAGACACCAACACACACATAGGCCCCAACACACACAAGTAAGCACCAACACACACAAGGAGGCGCCAACACACAAGTAAGCACCGACATATGCAAGCAGGCGCCAGCATACGCAAGCAGGTGCCAACATATGCAAGTAGGCACCGACACACACAAGGAGGCGCCAACACACAAGTAAGCACCAACATATGCAAGTAGGCGCCAGCATACGCAAGCAGGCGCCAACATATGCAAGTAGGCACCAA
Source organism: Arion vulgaris (assembly GCA_020796225.1). Classification (NCBI taxonomy): domain Eukaryota; kingdom Metazoa; phylum Mollusca; class Gastropoda; order Stylommatophora; family Arionidae; genus Arion; species Arion vulgaris. The sequence continues at coordinate 6,015,540 of CM036771.1, read as the reverse complement.
CACGCAGGTAGGCATGTTGGTGCCTACTTAAGGTAGGCACTAACACATAAGTTGACACAAACATTCAAGTATACAACATCATGAAGTGAAGGTTTCTGTTCATAGCTGGACCAAGGTACTGAAACACAATCAATGTTAATGAGCTAGAGCTAAGACCCTACTCTATATACAAGTAGTTACCACGGTAACAAACTGCAGTCAGGCTAAGCTAGTAGGAATTGATAAGGAAAGGCAAACTTGGTCCTGAAATTGCAGTGTTGAAAACTGATGTGACTGACCAGTAGGTGCGCAGATTTTGTATCCTTGCTGTAACTTGTAACACGATGTAACAAATGCCTTGTTCAGGGTCAGCAACGAAGAAGACAATTTCTCATAACACATGTACATTAGTTCTTAAACCAGATCTAAAACTTGATGTTTTCACTATCTATAACTTGATGTTTTCACTTTATAATCAGATCTAAAACTTGATGTTTTCACTATCTATAACTTGATGTTTTCACTTTATAATCAGATCTAAAACTTGATGTTTTCACTATCTATAACTTGATGTTTTCACTTTCTATAATCAGATCTAAAACTTGATGTTTTCACTATTCTAAAACTTGATGTTTTCACTTTATAATCAGATCTAAAACTTGATGTTTTCACTATCTATAACTCAGATTTTAAAACTTGATGTTTTCACTATCTAAATCAGATCTAAAACTTGATGTTTTCACTATCTATAACTTGATGTTTTCACTATCTAAAACTTGATGTTTTCACTATCTATAATCAGATCTAAAACTTGATGTTTTCACTATCTATAACTTGATGTTTTCACTATCTATAACTTGATGTTTTCACTATCTATAACTTGATGTTTTCACTATCTAAAACTTGATGTTTCACTATCTAAATCAGATCCTATAAACTTGATGTTTCACTCTAATTTATCTAAACTTGATGTTTCACTCTATAATCAGATCTAAAACTTGATGTTTCATCTATTCCTATTTTTAATCAGATCTATAACTTGATGTTTTCACTTCTATAATCAGATTCTTAAAACTTGATGTTTTCACTATCATCTATAACTTGATGTTTACTATCTAAAACTTGATGTTTTCACTTTCTATAATCAGATCTAAAACTTGATGTTTTCACTATCTATAATCAGATCTAAAACTTGATGTTTTCATTATCTAAAACTTGATGTTTTCACTTTCTATAATCAGATCTAAAACTTGATGTTTTTACTTTCTATAATCAGATCTAAAACTTTGATGTTTTCAATCTAACTATCTATAATCAGATCTAAAACTTGATGTTTTACTATCTAAACTTGATGTTCACTTTCTATAATCAGATCTAAAACTTGATGTTTTACTATCTATAACCAGATCTAAACTTGATGTTCTTACTAATCAGATCTAAAACTTGATGTTTTCACTTCTATAATCAGATCTAAAACTTGATGTTTTCACTATAATCAATCTAAAACTTGATGTTTTCACTTTCTATAATCAGATCTAAAACTTGATGTTTTCCTTTTATAATCAGATCTAAAACTTGATGTTTTCACTTTCTATAATCAAGATCTAAAACTTGATGTTTTCACTTTTTATAATCAAGATCTAAAACTTGATGTTTCACTTCTCTATAAGTCAAGCCATAAACTATTGAGTTGTCATCATTATGCAGTCAAATTTGATAGCTTTCACATGTCCTCTCGTCTGGAGTGTCCTGTGGCACTTCTGCTCCATCAAGCTCCAATGTGGGCTGGGAGGGACTTGGATCCCTGACATACACCTAGAGATGGAGAAGAGGATGGAAGGTCAGAACTTATTTGATGTGACTTTTTCAAATTGGAAATCTTTGTTCATTTTCTATTCTGTTTTTGCTTACAGCATCAGATATCGAAATTTCTAGAACAGGCTTTTTTGTTGTGCTTCAATAAACAGTAGCTTTTTTCCGACCACCTCTGTTATTTCTGAGGTCCACCGTTTGTGTGGCCTGCCTTTTGCTTTGTATCCACTGTATCGGAGTAGCAGTGCACTTTGAGGCATACTGTCTGTTGGTAATCTGCTTATGTGCTCGAAACATTTAATTTTTTTTTGTTTCTTGAAGAAGTTCAGTACAGATGATGTGCCCACTTTTTGTTGTTTCTTGAAGAAGTTCAGCACATGGTCTCTTCTTGATACTCCTAGTATTCTGCGTAGACACTTGATCTATTTCGAAAACATAGAGTATTGTAGTCTGATCAAATATAGCTTGACTATATAAATGTGAAATATTAGTCAGTGATAGCATGTATTAGAACAAAAAATGTTTCTAATAGTAGGCCAGAAGAAGGTCTGTTTGAGGTGAGTGAGGTACAAGGTGTTAATGAGATCAAGTTGTTGAGGTCATGGAATTAGGTCACAGTGTTAAGTAAGATCAAGAGGTTAAGTGAGATAAAAGTGTTAAGTGAGGTCAAGAAGTTAAGTGAGGTCAAGAGGTTAAGCAAGGCTAAGGTGTTGAGCAAGGTCAAGGTGTTGAGTAAGGTCAAGAGGTTGAGCGAGATGAAAATGTTGAGTGATGTTATAATAATCTGACCATCTCTTTCCACAGTTTCCAGCCTGTCTACACAGGTCCAGCTCACACTCACAAAGTGACAAGACTGACTGAACTGACTAGTTATGAGTTCCGAATTTATGCCAGTAATGATGCTGGTAGTGGACCATACTCAGACACATACACATTCACAACCACAAAGGCTCCTCCACCTCCTCTCAAAGGTAACATCTACTTTTACTGATTAGTTGTGTCTGTATTCATTGGACATGTTCTCTTATTTTGTTTTGTTAAAGGTTTCTTTATTTTCAATATAGCAAAGTCATAAGACATTTGCCTGTCGTTCTTTAGGTAGTAGGTTCGAATTCGGACTGAGTCACATCTGAAATTATTTCATGAGATCCATAGTGAATTTATGTATGGAAGTCTTAACACTGAAGGCTTGTTACAGGAAGGATCATTGCCGGAAGGCTCATTGCTGGAAGGCTCGTTACTGGAAGGCTTGTTGCTGGAAGGCTCGTTGCTGGAAGGCTGGTTGCTGGAAGGCTCGTTACTGGAAGGCTCGTTACCGTAAGGCTCATTGCTGGAAGGCTCATTGCTGGAAGGCTCATTACTGACAGGTCTATTAGCTGAAGACTCGTTATTTAAGACTCATTACTGAAATACTCGTTACTAACGGGCTTATTAGTGGAGGACTCATTATTGCAAGGCTTGTTACTGGAAGACTCGTTACTAACTGGCCTATTAATGAAAGTTTGTTATTGAACGGTTCAAAACATAGAGTGTGCCAATTTGCTATTTGAATGCTCCTAAATTCTGGCCGGGATTAAACATTGGAAATTGACTTTGATCTTAGCTAAAAGATTGAGAAGCAACAGAAATATATATGTGTGAACTAACCAGAAGATTATTGTTATTTTAAAGTAGAAATATATATGTGTGAACTAACCAGAAGATTATTGTTATTTTAAAGTAGAAATATATATGTGTGAACTAACCAGAAGATTATTGTTATTTTAAAGTAGAAATATATATGTGTGAACTAACCAGAAGATTATTGTATTATTTCAAAGTAGAAATATATCTTCTCATTATCTTTGTATCATCATCTAGCACCCAGAGTTCTGAATTTAACATTGCATGGCTGCCTAGTGGAATGGCAGGGAGTCAAACCTATGGGTGAGGATACAATGACATACATCCTACAGTTACTGTGTGTCAATGCTAGGGATTCCGAGTATAAACAGGTATATGACATGTGTTCTTTGTGTGTTTAGTCCTCTTTGTGTTTATTTATGTAGATCAATTTTTCATATAGTTGTCATTTTTGTGTTTGTCTTAATTATGTTTATTTGTCTATTTGACTGAATTTGTATTATCAACTACGATTGTTTACTCTGTACTTTATGTATTTTGTCTCCATTATCTCTTACTTAGGTTTATTTGTCTTACTTAGGTTTATTTATGTCTTAGTTAGTTAATTGCATATCCTTTACAGGACTTTGCGAATCAACCCCAACTTTTCAACGCTGTTTGTGATTTTTCTAGGCATTATTACGTTCAGTAGTTTGACATTGCTTTCTGAGCGGGTGGTGTCATCGTCCTTTTGTAAAAATCCACGCAAAACAATTTGTAACAAAACTGTCCGCAGCGTGATTCGAACTCAGAACGTCAGGGTTAATAGACCGAGTCACTATCCCATAAGCCACAGACGCCGTTAATTTATTTCCTTATATGTTTGTCTCATTTTGTATTGATACCTCTCGTACTGTTATATGTTACATAGGGTTTGCTTCTGGTACTATCTCCAGCTGTCTCTCTTGACTTGTGTTGCCCCCAGATACAGATAGAAAGAACAGCACCACAGGTATAAGGGTAGGCTCGTCAATCAACATCGAACTGGTACTGTTAGTAGCTGAATGTCTGAAGTGCAATGAAGATATTCCTAACTGAAACTGATGAGGGAAGACCAAATATGATTCTCAAAAATGACCTGTGTCTTGACGGGGCTCGCAAGGAGAGCAAAGAATAGTAACACTGTGACCTACAAGGCATGTCGTGAGAGGCGACTGAGGTAGAGGACTAGGAAAGCTACCCTAGTAAATAAAAAGCATCGCAGAAATCGAATTTGCTGATCTACTTATAGGTGCATAACTGGCACAATTTACAATCGCTATTAGGCTTGTAAGTAAAGTAAAGGAACCCTTTCATACCTCTTGGTATATAGGTCAATATAGTGTTAGGCCTGTATTTTCATTGACCATCGGCACACGATGGGTGATGTGGTCAGCATCACGCCGGCCGCCTTTACTTCCCAAAGCATGTCTGGTACCCAGTTGAGGCTGGGTCGACCTGAGACCGTCGTAGTCGGGAAAAATTCCACTCGCATTGCGGAGCTGAACCCAAACCACCAGCCTTGCGAGCGAGTTCACTAACAACTACGCTACATCGGCTCTCTACTCTTAGGCTTGGATCACATACAAATCACTAAGAGTGGCTTAGCAAGTGGTTGATAGGGAGCATTTCAAAGAATAAGAGAAGATTCTCAAAATGTGTTGAAAATGGACGGATGTGTCAGGTCAAAATATGCAAATATTGCAACCTCACAGAATAACATGTACCCATGTTGGAATGACTGAAGAAGATACAGTGAAAGAAGATTCCATTTCCCCACAGATAAGTGTTGTTACTAGTACAAACTGTTTTAGTCTATCTTCTATCAGATTGTACTTTTATAAGGATTATAAGACAGTGAATAAATTATGTTACAGAAGAGTCATCCGTATGTAATGGGCAGAGAAGAGAACAAATAGATCTATCCAGAAAGAATTCAAAATCAAATAAAACTGGCTGATGCTACCAACAAAAATAAGATTGAAGTATTTTGAATGGAGAAAACCATTAGGGAAGGAGGTATCCCTGCATAGAGAAGAGGAAGACCACAAAGAAGATGTATTCTCTGATGATTTTAGCATAATGGCTACAGATGTTATCTGGCCTATGAGAGAGAGAAATTTGGAAGGACTGTAAGTTCTGCTCCAGACTGTTACTTGATGATGCTGGATAAATTATGGGATGTCTGTATATTCTTAATTTCTGTTTACAAATCTAGTTAGATCTCATTATCTGACAAGGCGGTAGTTGCCAGTTAATAATAACAATAATTACAGACACTCAAACAGTAGTGCTAGATTAACCAGGTTTTTCACTGAATATATTTCATAATTAGTCTCTCACGTTCAGACATTTGTTTGCTTTGGTATAGTCCATAATTAAATCTGGCAATTTGTATCAATTTCAGATTTATAAAGGACCAAACACACAATTTCAGTTGGATTCTCTGCTGCCGAAGATGGAGTATCAGGCACGTGTTGCGGCAGTGCGTCTCTCTTCAGACAGCTCTGAGGGTATCACTGGGGCATTTAGTCCGGGTGTGATTTTCTCACCTGAAACTCCTGAACCACAAAGGCTAGCCTCAAATCCTAGCTTTGGACAGGAGGAGAGGACGAAAGAAAGGAAGCCCTGGTCCGACCAACAGTACGCGGCCATGATTCTCTGCATGTTTGTTCTCTTGGCTATCATTTCTGCCTTCCTATGTCAGCAGTTGATAAGTTACATGTCCAGCCCTGAGGATCCAACATCATCTTCATTGCCTGCTCCAGTTTCATCTCCCACAGTAGCAGCAGAGGATTAGGCCACAAATTATAAATAATTTGACATTAACTTATTTTTAAATATGAAGAGTTGATACCAAGAGCAGACAAGTCAATTGGTTTTTTTTGTTGAGGACCAGGTTTCTAAATAATTTTATTCCTTTTTGTAATATATCTTCAAGGCCCTCGAAGCCTCTTTTCATTTTTATTTATTTTTTATTTTTGACTTTAACTTGTTATTCTTTGTGATGGTCAGGATTGTCTATTTATGTGTATGTCTTGTGTCTTTTTGTCTCAGTCAGAAGTGTCCATTTTTGTTCAATATTTTGGTTTCATTTCTGGGCGATCTTGATTGATTATTTGCCAACCTTATATTGTAATCTAGTTTACTGGGTACGGTTTGATATTGTTTTTTCATTCATTATAGAATTTCCCTATATCCGTGATTATCATGATATATGTTGCTAATATATTTTTGTTATAATTATGCTGAGGGTACATGTTGCGGCATAGGGTCACCCCCTCCCCATCCTGATGATAAAATGTTGCGTTGATGTTGTTCCTCTGTTGGAGATCGTCACATATGCATGTGATCACATTCAAAGATATAAAACTTGAGATTTCATATGTTTGTTTTCTTATTGCATGTTGCTGTTGAGTGTACTCAGTCATGACAAAATATAACCTATGGTGCTGCTGTATAGTCGTTGTTTTTCTGCAGACAAGTAGAAGACAGAGATGGAAATATTTTCTCAGTTGGGACATGTGTAAACAAAACAGTGGTTGGGGGAGGAGGGATTGCAAAAATAAATATATATTTTTGACGGACTGTAAATTTCAGAAAAATGTCTAGTCAAAAGATGGCTGCTGGGTTTGTTTATAGTTGTAACCACAAGAAAGTACAAGTGCATCTATATATATATATCTATAATATATACAAAATATATCTCTTCCATGCTTCATTTTGGCTATCATCATTCTACGCCGATGCTATTAACTCCTTGTGAACTAAGCGCCACACTACATGGCTTTGGGTTGGACACCTTTTTACCAGGAACCAGACTAAAGGGCATTTTTTATTCTAAAAACAAATGACTTTTAAAAACATGGCTTTTTCTCTGGTCCACTTGGAGTTATTACTTATGTCTCTGCCATGAGGTTACAAGGAACAAAGTGCTCTAACCATTCGTGTCTTGTACACACAGCAAACAAAATGTTTCTGCCTTTTCCTGATGTGCTTGATGAAGCTTCTATTGTTTACTGCCCTCATTCATGTCTTGTACACACAGCACACAACAATAGCTTCTTGGCCCTTCTTCTTTCCAGCACAAATGTTTTCTTTTAATGGAGAAGCTTCTATTGTTTACTGCCCTCATTCATGTCTTGTACACACAGCACACAAAATGTTTCTGCCTTTTCCTGATGTGCTTGATGCAGCTTCTATTGTTTACTGCCCTCATTCATGTCTTGTACACACAGCACACAAAATGTTTCTGCCTTTTCCTGATGTGCTTGATGAAGCTTCTATTGTTCATTGACCTCATTCAGATCGCCCCCTCTCTCTCTTCATTTCTATTTTTAGCTGTTATAACTTATGCATAAAGAACATCTAATTAACATATAATATATGTCAATATCAGAAAATAAAATTAATACGTATTGTTTGCAGATTGTCCTAGTAGATGTTCTATCTAACAAAAACATATATGTATATTTGGATCTCTGTATGCTTGTTTGTATATGAACTTCTGCAGTCAGTTCTGAACAACAAACATTTAGGCAATTTTTAACTTTATAATTCATGTTATGATGCTCTCATGGACACATTTCTGCTCAAATATTCAAAGTACTTTCTTCTTCTTTATTTGAATGATAAATGGACTAGGTTGAGTTTATTTGTCAAAGATCAAATTAACACCAGGAAGCAAATAATTCTCATCAGGATAAAATTGTTACAAGGATACAAGTTAGGTCAATTAGGTAGATTGGTCATGTATGTTGGATACCAGTAAAGACATGTCTTGGAAAATGAAATATTTTTGCAGAGTTAAACATCACAGTGGTTTGGAGAGAATGGTAATGGAAGTCATGGTTCGTGGAGTATGAGGCAGGGGATGACCAAGATGAAGGTGGCAGCACAACATCGCAGAAACCTTGAAAATGACGCTGGAGGAGGCAGAAGAACTTGCTAGAGACTTAGTTTTTCAGCCGGGTTGTAATGAAAGCGCTGTTCCGCAAGGGACATGCTACTTGATGAGTAAAGACATTGGCTAGGGCAGCAGCTGGAAAAGAAGTCCTAGGACTCTAAAGGAAACGTGGAGAAGAACTGTTGAGAGTAAAAAAAAAAAAAAAATTCCTGACTGTGGAAATAATTAGTAGAACGGCGACTGAACAACGGCAACAATTGAAATCTCTTGGGAAGCCATATCTGTCAAACAGAACATGAAGAGGATATAGATAGAAGGCTAGAAATGATTATCAGGATAAAAGTGTTCCACAGATACAAGTTATTGCAGTGATAAAATTGTGACATGAATAAAACGTGATTATTGTATGTTTGTTCAAACTAATCTTTCTCTGTGATACTGTGTGATGATTTTAAGTTGAATAAATTATGAGCCTGGTTCATGGCTGGCATCTATACCCGTTGGTTATTGGTTAATGAACCCAACTGCATTGCAATCCGGACAGACCAATAAGATTTATAACTACCTGCAATTAAAACTAAGGTTCTCACCTTTTCATAACAATTCACACAATCCCTTGTCATTAATATTGAAGCTCTTGCTTTGAGAAAGGATGAGGAGCAGTGGTTTCCAATCTTTATTGCATGCATAACCATGCTGCTACAAATGTTTGTGAAATTTCTGTGCAGAATTATTGTTACAGTATATTCTATTGAATGTATTAGGTTGATAATGTTTGCCAAGAATTGAATGAATAAACAACACAATAAATCTTCTAGATATATTTCTCTTGATTTCCAAGGTGAGCCTGATTTCTGGTCTCAAGCCCAAAATGGAAACATACTTCCACAACATTTTGTGTACACTTTATAGTTGCTTTCTGCTGGTTGTTCCAGAGTGTCTATACCACAGGTTTTAAAACCATTGGTTGAGAATATAACGTTTATATAGTGTATGCATCATTTTCTCATTGATCTTGATCCACACAGAGGTGTCAGTACCACAGGTTTCAAAACCACTGCTTCACAGGACTTGGCCAGCAACTTATACGTTCAGTAGTTTGCCAATGCTTTACAGCACTTAGCCACCAACTTATACTTTCAGCAGTTTGCCAATGCTTTCTGAACGGTGAGGTCCTATTGTTATCATTTGTAAAAATGCAAGGGAAGTCATTTGCTTGCAAACTTGCCCACCAAAAGTTTGAACCAGGTACACTTGGGTTGTGATCGCATAAGCTACAGATGCTGACAAATTCTAGTGTTAGGGTTGTTTCAACAAGTAAAAAATCATCTGTAATGGATTATTATTTGCATAAGTTGATCTTCTTTTGGATAACTTTTGAGTATAACCATTGTTATGATTTCAGTGGAACACCTGGCTGAATGGATTAGATCGCGGCTCTTATATAGGTGACCTGGGTTCAATCTACGGTACGGTCAAGAAGTTTTTCTTCTGTCAGGGGCATAAAGAAAGCATCCTAACCTGAACAGTTGCGCTGCGACTGCACTAGCCATGCAGCGATTAAATTCTACAGACTTATGCGCCTCTTGTCCTACACTGCATAAAAAGCAGAGTACTACAGACAGTAACGAGATTAGCATGATTTTAGGAACTCATTGATCAGCTAATACTGATTGAATGTCTGTCCTATTCTGTGGTGTGTATCACATCTCCCATATTTGATGCACATGATAACATTTGTGTATCCTCCTTGATTTCGGCTGTGTATGTTATTGATATAATTGTACTTACTTTGGCACAAGTTCAAATGTGGTGACAGGGGGGGGGTGTGTCATAGTAGCGCGTGGGTGTGGGGATCATAGCAGCGCATGAGTATGGTGACGGAGGAATCATAGCAGCGCATGAGTGTGGTGACGGGGGATCATGCAGCGCATGAGTACGGTGACGGAAGGAATCATAGCAGCGCATGAGTGTGGTGACAGGGGAGATAATAGCAGCGCATAAGTGTGGTGATGGGGGAATCATAGCAGTGCATGTGTGTGGTGACGGGGGATCATAGCAGCGCATAAGTGTGGTGACGGGGGATCATAGCAGCGCATAAGTGTGGTGACGGGGGGATAATAGCAGCGCATGAGTGACGGAGGTCATACAGCGCATGAGTGTGGTGGGAGGATCATATCAGCGCTAAGTGTGGAGGGGATCATATCAGCGCATAAGTGTGGTGACGGGGGATCATAGCAGCACATGAGTGTGGTGAGGGGAGTCATATCAGCGGATAAGTGTGGTGACGGGGGATCATAGCAGCGCATGGGGGTCATAGCAGAGCATGAGTGTGGTGACGGAGGGATCATATCAGCGCATAAGTGTGGTGCGGGGGATCATATCAGCGCATAAGTGTGGTGACGGGGGATCATAGCAGCACATGAGTGTGGTGACGGAGGGTCATATCAGCGCATAAGTGTGGTGACGGGGGATCATATCAGCGCATAAGTGTGGTGAGGGGATCATAGCAGCACATGAGTGTGGTGACGGGGATCATATCAGCGCATAAGTGTGGTGACGGGGGATCATAGCAGCACATGAGTCATTATTTCTGTATTTGACATTTTTTAATTGGTTTGACTTGCCAAATTGTATGATATGGCACAGTGGCCATTTTGAAATTCTGTACATCTGCTCTTGTTCACTTTTGTTCATATCAAGTTTGTATTGTTTTACTATTCATTAATATATTTACTTTTGTCCGTTGATACACAATGTGTAAATCTGGACAGAAGTTGGCTAAAGTTTCATGATCATAGCGCTGGCGGTTTTGCCATGAATTATATTAACAGGCAATGTGTTGTCCAGGTGACATGTCAGTACGTCGGCCAAGCCTAAAAAAAAGTTCAGCACTTGTCTCAAATATTTGTTTGGATTTGTTGATTTTGATGATGAACTAACATGTTGGGGAATATGAGCAACCTGTGATATACAAAACATTGACTGGGGAACAAATCACAGGATTGTGTGTTTGTCAACTGTATGTTTACTTCAACATTATTTTTTGTTTCTCTCATTTATTCCACTTCTTCTTGTTGTCAATTATCTCTTCCTTGATACCACTATCCTAAACCACAACTTCTTCCTGCTGCTGACAGATGTATACACATTCACCCACTATGTCCACACATTCATCCACACATTCACCCACTATGCCCACACATTCACCCACTATGCCCACACATTCACCCACTATGCCCACACATTCACCCACTATGCCCACACATTCACCCACTATGCCCACACATTCACCCACTATGTCCACACATTCACCCACTATGTCACACATTCACCCTACGTCCACACATTCACCCACTACGTCCACATATTCACCCACTACGTTCAAACATCCATCCAACCCACATATTAACCCACAACATCCGTACATTAACCCACTACGTCAACATATTCACCCACTATGTCCAAACATCCATCCACACATTCACCAACCTACACCGTCCACACATTCACCAACTACGTCCACACATTCACCCACTACATCCACACCACCCACTATGCCACATTCACCCTCGTTCACACATTCACCCACTCATTCACCCATTACATCCATACATTCACCCACTATGCCCATACACCCACCCACTATGCCCACACAATTCACCCACTCATTCACCCACTATGTCCATACATTCACCCACTACATCCACATGCAGTCACTTAATACTCTACCCTCCCCATTGCTTCTGAGTTTGTGCACTGCCACTGAGATCTTCCTGTGTAAGAAAGCGATAGGAGAATCCATGGTTACTCATCAAAGTACTGAAATTCTATCAAACACCGTGCATACCAGACATCTTACATACCAGACATCTTACATAGACATTGACCATTTACCTTACATACCAGACACTTTTGCATACAAGAAATTCTATCAGACACCTTACATACCAGACACCTTACATACCAGGCACCTTGCATACCAGGCACCTTGTATACCAGGCACCTTACATACCAGGCACCTTGCATACCAGACACCTTGTATACCAGGCACCACATACAGCACTTTCATACCAGGCACCTTGCATACCAGGCACCTTGCATACCAGGCACCTTTCATACCAGGCACCTTATACGGCATCTTACACAGGCACCTTGTATACAGGCACCTTGATACCAGCACCTTGCATACCAGGCACCTTGATCCCAGACACCTTACATACCAGACACCTTGTATACCAGACACCTTGTATACCAGACCTTGATCCAGGCACCTTGCATACCAGACCCACCCAGCCTTGATACCAGGCACCTTCATACCAGGCACCTTCATACCAGACACCTTACATACCAGACACCTTTACAGGCACCTTGTATACCAGGCACCTTGCATACCAGGCACCTTCATACGACACTTACATACAGGCACCTTGCAGGCACTATACCAGGCACTTTCCATACCAGGCACCTTGCATACCAGGCACTTTCCATACCAGGCACCTTGTATACCAGGCATCTTACACACCAGGCACCTTGTATACCAGGCATCTTGTATACCAGACACCTTACATACAAGAAATTCTATCAGACTTCACAACAAAATTCATGAGAAAATATTAAAAATAAAATCCCTACAATAATATCTTCAAAATGACATGGGGACCCTCGCTGGTGCTACGGAGTTCATGCACTGCAGCTGAGATCTTCCTGTGTAAGAAGAGATCGGAACACACATGGTTACTCATATCTTCCTGTGTAAGAAAGAGATCGGAACACACATGGTTACTCACCAATGTGCAATGATGATAGTCCTATCAATCAATCTGTTGACAAACTAGATATAATTGTCACATATTCAGCAAAACTCAAACAAAATATGATATACCAGGGGAAGTACAACATCAACTATTCAACCACAAAGCACACATTTCAACCTTGGCATATACAACAAATTTGTGAATATTATATAACTAGTCTTTTATTTGAAAACTGCCATAATATGGTCACCTTTTGGCTGTTGATAAATAAGTCTAGAATCCAGCATCTTGTACACAACTGAATGATCTCTTTCTTGGGATTAAGTTATGAACATCAGAAAAATCTAGAATCAGCATCTTGTACACAACTGAATGATCTCTTTCTATGGGAATATAACCAGAAATTATTGAACTTGAGTCATCTGGAAGAAAATAAGCATAGAATCCAGCATCTTGTACACAACTAAATGATCTCTTTCTATGGGAATATAACCAGAAATTATTGAACTTGAGTCATCTGGAAGAAAATAAGCATAGAATCCAGCATCTTGTACACAACTAAATGATCTCTTTCTATGGGAATATAACCAGAAATTATTGAACTTGAGTCATCTGGAAGAAAATAAGCATAGAATCCAGCATCTTGTACACAACTAAATGATCTCTTTCTATGGGAATATAACCAGAAATTATTGAACTTGAGTCATCTGGAAGAAAATAAGCATACTTAAGTGACAGGAGGTCTCTGTGACCTTGCGTTCTGAAGGTCACGGGTTTGAATCCGGACAGAGCCATTCTGTTCACAACTGCATTATTTTTCAGAGATCCCTAGGATTCTTGCCGGAGCTACAGATTTTGTTCTCTTGCAATACTCTCCCATGGCGTGCAATTTCTGGGGGAGAGGGACTGAGCCATATGGGATAAAACCCAGTGTAATGAAGTCAGTCTTTCAGCTTTAGAATCTTGTAAGTGACCTTGACACACAAGGAAGCAATTAACACAAGAGGTGTTTAACAATCATAGACCTAGCTTTGTAGTTACTAAATAAGTATATACAACAACGCACCTGTCATTTTCCAACTTCCATATCAATCTCACAGACACATGGACACCTCTCTCTTGTCACATGCAACATTGAATTGACAATTTTTATTGTGACATACAGATACATGGACACCTCTCTCTTGTCACATGCAACATTCAATTGACAATTTTTATTGTGACATACAGACACATGGACACCTCTCTCTTGTCACATGCAACATTGAATTGACAATTTTTATTGTGACATACAGACACATGGACACCTTCTCTCTCTCTTGTCACATGCAACATTCAATTGACAATTTTTGTTGTGACATATTTGAAACTCACAAGTTACCAGTTGTGAAAATGGTGTTTTTTTTCTTTCATCATTCTTCAATAATGTTGTTTTCCAGTCCTGAATATGTTGTTGCTTGCAGATATTGTCTTGTCTTTGAGAACAATTTACCAATATAAACAAATAATGTTCAATATGAAATATAATCGTGCTCATATTTGAGCCTGGCTATTTTAACAATCTTATCTTGATGTCTTGTACAATTGTTGTGTTTGGTCCATTACATGAAAGTCTTTGATTTTCAAATATATATATATATGTTATAATGTACAGCTCTAATAAAAACATAAGTGTATCAACAAATATTATACATATAAATATATACACACAAATTTATATATATATATATATCAAGTATTGTCTCTGCTTCTATGTCAATTATTATCAATGTCTTGGTTGTTCTTCATTATTGATTGCAAAAATATTTGGTTTCTTTGCTGGTGTCAAACCAGCATATGTATATATATATTTTTGTTTGTGCCAGTAAGGGAAGTAATGTTCTTCAGAAATATTATTGAGTTGTCATCTCTTTTCATTAAAATAACTGCTCCTTTCATAGGTTTCTGTTATCTCATTGTCTCTTTATGTTACGCTCAGACTGGTTCTTTCTTTATGTTACACTCAGACTGGTTCTTTCTTTATGTTACGCTCAGACTGGTTCTCAGACTGGTTCTCTCTTTATGTTACGCTCAGACTGGTTCTTTCTTTATGTTACGCTCAGACTGGTTCTCAGACTGGTTCTTTCTTTATGTTACACTCAGACTGGTTCTTTCTTTATGTTACGCTCAGACTGGTTCTTTCTTTATGTTACGCTCAGACTGGTTCTTTCTTTATGTTACGCTCAGACTGGTTCTCAGACTGGTTCTTTCTTTATGTTACGCTCAGACTGGTTCTTTCTTTATGTTACGCTCAGACTGGTTTTTTCTTTATGTTACGCTCAGACTGGTTCTCTTTCTGTAGCTCAGACTGGTTCTCAGACTGGTTCTTTCTTTATGTTACGCTCAGACTGGTTCTTTCTTTATGTTACGCTCAGACTGGTTCTTTCTTTATGTTATGCTCAGACTGGTTCTCAGACTGGTTCTTTCTTTATGTTACGCTCAGACTGGTTCTTTCTTTATGTTACGCTCAGACTGGTTCTTTCTTTATGTTACGCTCAGACTGGTTCTCAGACTGGTTCTTTCTTTATGTTACGCTCAGACTGGTTCTTTCTTTATTTACGCTCAGACTGGTTCTTTCTTTATGTTACGCTCAGACTGGTTCTTTCTTTATGTTATGCTCAGACTGGTTCTTTCTTTATGTTACGCTCAGACTGGTTCTCAGACTGGTTCTTTCTTTATGTTACGCTCAGACTGGTTCTTTCTTTATGTTACGCTCAGACTGGTTCTTTCTTTATGTTACGCTCAGACTGGTTCTTTCTTTATGTTACGCTCAGACTGGTTCTTTCTTTATGTTACGCTCAGACTGGTTCTTTCTTTATGTTACGCTCAGACTGGTTCTCAGACTGGTTCTTTCTTTATGTTACGCTCAGACTGGTTCTTTCTTTGTTACGCTCAAACTGGTTCTTTCTTTATGTTATGCTCAGACTGGTTCTCATACTGGTTCTTTCTTTATGTTACGCTCAGACTGGTTCTCAGACTGGTTCTTTCTTTATGTTACGCTCAGACTGGTTCTTTCTTTATGTTACGCTCAGACTGGTTCTCAGACTGGTTCTTTCTTTATGTTACGCTCAAACTGGTTCTTTCTTTATGTTACGCTCAGACTGGTTCTTTCTTTATGTTACGCTCAGACTGGTTCTTTCTTTATGTTACGCTCAGACTGGTTCTTTCTTTATGTTACGCTCAGACTGGTTCTTTTTTTATGTTACGCTCAGACTGGTTCTTTCTTTATGTTACGCTCAGACTGGTTCTTTCTTTTAATTACTGCTCAGACTGGTTTTTCTTTTGTTACGCCAGACTGGTTCTTTCTTTATAGTTACCTCAGACTGGTTCTTTCTTTATGTTACTCAGACTGGTTCTTTCTTATGTATGCTCAGACTGGTTCTTTCTTTATAGTTCGCCCAGACTGGTTCTCAGACTGGTTCTTTCTTATGTTACCCAGACTGGTTCTTTCTTTATGTTACGACCAGACTGGTTCTTTCTTTAGTACGCTCAGACTGTTTTTCTTTGCTATTAACGCTCAGACTGGTTCTTTCTTTATTTGCACTCAGACTGGTTCTTTCTTTATGATTCAGCTCAGACTGGTTCTTTCTTATTTACGCTCAAACTGGTTCTTTCTTTAATGTTTGCTCAGACTGGTTCTCATACTGTTCTTTCTTTATGTTACGCTCAGACTGGTTCTCAGACTGGTTCTTTCTTTATGTTACGCTCAGACTGGTTCTTTCTTTTATTTACGCTCAGACTGGTTCTCAGACTGGTTCTTTCTTTTTACGCTCAAACTGGTTCTTTCTTTATTTACGCTCAGACTGGTTCTTTCTTTATTTACGCTCAGACTGGTTCTTTCTTTATTGTTACGCTCAGACTGGTTCTTTCTTTATGTTACGCTCAGACTGGTTCTTTTTTTATGTTACGCTCAGACTGGTTCTTTCTTTATGTTACGCTCAGACTGGTTCTTTCTTTATGTTACGCTCAGACTGGTTTTTTCTTTATGTTACGCTCAGACTGGTTCTTTCTTTATTTCACGCTCAGACTGGTTCTTTCTTTATGTTACGCTCAGACTGGTTCTTTCTTTATGTTACGCTCAGACTGGTTCTTTCTTTATGTTATGCTCAAACTGGTTCTTTCTTTATGTTACGCTCAGACTGGTTCTCATACTGGTTCTTTCTTTATGTTACGCTCAGACTGGTTCTCAGACTGGTTCTTTCTTTATGTTACGCTCAGACTGGTTCTTTCTTTATGTTACGCTCAGACTGGTTCTTTCTTTATGTTATGCTCAGACTGGTTCTCTCTTTATGTTATGCTCAGACTGGTTCTTTCTTTATGTTACTCTCAGACTGGTTCTCAGACTGGTTCTTTCTTTATGTTACGCTCAGACTGGTTCTCTCTTTATGTTACACTCAGACTGGTTCTTTCTTTATGTTACACTCAGACTGGTTCTTTCTTTATGTTACGCTCAGACTGGTTCTCTCTTTATGTTACGCTCAGACTGGTTCTTTCTTTGTTACGCTCAGACTGGTTCTTTCTTTATGTTACGCTCAGACTGGTTCTTTCTTTATGTTACGCTCAGACTGGTTCTTTCTTTATGTTACGCTCAGACTGGTTCTCTCTTTATGTTACGCTCAGACTGGTTCTCTCTTTATGTTATGCTCAGACTGGTTCTTTCTTTATGTTACGCTCAGACTGGTTCTTTCTTTATGTTACGCTCAGACTGGTTCTCTCTTTATGTTACGCTCAGACTGGTTCTTTCTTTTATTACGCTCAGACTGGTTCTGTAATTGAAGACATTCTCTGAAATTACTTTTTTTTTCAAAATTGCAAAAGAGATGTTTGTTATGCTTGTCTGGACAGCCTATGTAGATCCTATCTGTGGGGGACAGTTGACATCAGGATTGTCCCTAAAGAACGATGTTAGTATATCATAATCTGTTTAGTGAAAGTGCTACTAAAAGATGTACTTTTCCTCAAAAGGGACTTTGCTTAGTGTCCCCATACACTTTTCCTCAAAAGGGACTTTGCTTAATGTCCCCAAAAGTACTTTGTTACACTTTCTACCCAAATGACAGAATCCAGCTATACTCTACTACAGGCCACTGAAAATACTGTACTCTAGTTTCCATATCTGGGCTATTTTACACACACCATCAAAGGATACACTAGATTATCAAATGTTCTTTAACTCTAACATTTTTATAAGACAATCTTTCATACATAAATTACTTCAATGAAGACCAGTTCAGAGCTTGAGACTGTCCTATGAGTTTCTCTCAATTCCAGTTATTCTACCAGACCAGAGACCTCGGAACTAACTTTGACTTTCCTTAACTTCAAGTTATTTAACAAGACTAGACCAGAGACCTCAGAACTAACTTTGACTTTCCTTAACTTCAAGTTATTTAACAAGACCAGACCAGAGATCTCAGAACGAACTTTGACTTTCCTTAACTTCAAGTTATTTAACAAGACCAGACCAGAGATCTCAGAACGAACTTTGACTTTCCTTAACTTCAAGTTATTTAACAAGACCAGACCAGAGATCTCAGAACGAACTTTGACTGTGTCCTTAACTTGATGTTATACTCTTGACTTAATAACCTTTTCATGTCACAACCTGGTTCATTTTACTTATGTTTCCTATTACTTAAAATAGCATTATCAGGAGCTATCAAAGCTCGCTATGTTTTGTCTGCTCATTAAGTGAGCATGCTGACCAGTGTTTGAATAATGGGTTGTCTACTTGAGTTATAGAGCAGCACAAGATTGAAGTTGACATTGAGATACAGTTGTCTTTGAGTATTAAACATCGTCAAACTGTCACTGTTGACAGAGTAAGAAATTGATCAGTAGTCTCAATAAAAACAATATAACAAATTAAACTAGCAGGAATTGATAACTCATCTCGCAAAGTTTCAATCTGATTTGTTAACACCAAAACTTGCCAATTTTACTGTTATCATATCCAGTTCAGGGACTCTAAATATTCTCAAATGAAAAGATTGTCCATCACTTTGTTTGTCCCATTACTAAACCAACAATTGAAATATATATTATATTCTTGTTTTTCCCATTATTAACTCTTTCCATGCGCAGTTATTTCCTCAATTTTTAAACAGTTAATTCAAGGGAGGTAAAAAATAAATTATTTAAATTTACGATCCCAACTACTCGTCAATAAATAAACATATATATATTATTATTATATACTAAATTGAATAAAACTGGATATCCCAATAGAATAACAATGTTGAAAAGTAGTAGAAGTAAAACTAGTAAAACTTCTTATAAGGAACTCTATGGCGCAGTGTGCTGCAAATAGCATGCAGTGGACTTCTGCCGTGGTGCAGTGTGCGGCTTAAAGCGTGGAAAGAGTTCAACCAACAATTGAAATACATATTATATTCTTGTTCGACCTGTATAACATTCTACAGTTGATAGCTTCATCAATTTCATTTTGGCACATTTATATTCAAATATATACATACTGTCAGACTTGTGTATTGTGTAGAATATATTATGAAATTCTTCGCACGATGAACTGAATTTGCTTCCATATTTTAATTAGAAATAAGTCATGTATATAAGCCTCAAAAATTGCAAATTTAAAAAAAAGTTTTTGTGGTAGAAATGATGGTTTTAGATTCTCATGAAAATATGAATGTCGCTCGTGACAGATTAAAGCTCACAAGTGTTCCCAAAAGACGACCTGAGTGGTAGACACCCTACTCTTATACTTTTATTTTTAGCTCATATTTAATTTATAAATTTTTTGGTTGAGGTACTTTTTTCTGAATATTATTGTCAATTTTGGTGGGTAATGGTATATGTCCTATCAGTTATTTTCTGTATCAAGTGTTTCCGTTTGATTATCCCCGTCGAAATCTTCAGTTGTATCAAGTGTTTCCGTTTGATTATCCCCGTCGAAATCTTCAGTTGTATCAAGTGTTTCGTTGATTATCCCGTCAAATCTTCAGTTGTATCAAGTGTTTCCGTGATTATCCCCGAAATCTTCAGTTGTATCATATGTTTCGCTTGATTATCCCGTCGAAATCTTCAGTTGTATCAAGTGTTTCCGTTTGATTATCCCCGTCGAAATCTTCAGTTGTATCAAGTGTTTCCGCTTGATTATCCCGTCAAATCTTCAGTTGTATCAAGTGTTTCCGTTGATTATCCCTGAAATCTTCAGTTGTATCAAGTGTTTCCGTTGATTATCCTCGAAATCTTCAGTTGTATCATATGTTTCCGCTTGATTATCCCTCGAAATCTTCAGTTGTATCAAGTGTTTCCGTTTGATTATCCCCATCGAAATCTTCAGTTGTATCATATGTTTCCGTTTGATTATCCCCATCGAAATCTTAAGTTGTATCAAGTGTTTCCATTTATTATCCCGTCAAATCTTCAGTTGTGTCATATTTTTCTATAGCCATAAATGTAGACTCCGTAAAATACTGAGCTTGTGAAAATCCAAGTTAATTCTTCTTCACTGTTGGTTTTTAATATTTGTGAAGTTTTTGTCCTCTTTATGAGAATATTCACAATTTGATGATTTCGATGAGGTCCCTGAATTTTTATCACAGGAGAGAACAGAAATTATGAGCTTTCTAGAAGCAAGAAATTTGTAGTATTTATCTCATATTTCTGGTTGTTTTTATTTGTCTTCAGTGGAGTTGACAATTTTTATTTTGTCTTCAGTGGAGTTGACAATTTTTATTTTGTCTTCAGTGGAGTTGACAATTTTTATTTTGTCTTCAGTGGAGTTGACAGTTTTTATTTGTCTTCTGTGGAGTTGACAATTTTTATTTTGTCTTCTGTGAAGTTGACAATTTTTATTTTGGAATATTTGTGAGTATGTTTGTGAGCATTTAAAATATGTTCTTTCTCACAAATTCTAGTTTCATTTCTGGACATTGTGAGGTAAACCATGACTTTGTTGGAGTCATCCAGGTTTAAGTCACATGATATGCAGACTTGGGTTTGGTTAGATAGACATCCTGGCATGTTGGATCCATGGGCATTGTGAGCACTGCATTGTTGAGTCACATGGGCATTGTTGAGTCACATGGACATCCTGGCATTGTTGGTCACTAGACCTCCTGGCATTGTTGAGTCACTAGACATCCTGGCATTGTTGGACATGCTTGTTGAGTCAATGATTGTATCATCATGGCATTGTTGGAGTCACATGGCATGTTGGAGTCACATCAGACCTCCTGGCATTGTTGAGTCACATAGACCTCTGGCATTGTTGGAGTCACATGGACATCCTGGCATTGTTGGAGTCACATAGACCTCCTGGCATTGTTGGAGTCACATAGACCTCCTGGCATTGTTTGCATGATCTTGTGTTGTACAATGATTGTATCATTTATGTGTTTAATGATCAATATTTATTATTTGTGATGGCAGTTTCAGACATGATCTTATTACAAGAGATATATATTGTGTGTGTGTCCATACAGATTTGATTGTCATGGATTTTTACATGTCCAGAAAATGTCTAGCAAATGTCCAGAAACTGACTACCAAATGTCCTGAAAATGTCCAGAAACTGACTAGCAAATGTCTAGAAACTGACTAGCAAATGTCTAGAAACTGACTAGAAAATGTCCAGAAACTAACTAGCAAATGTCTAGAAAATGTCCAGAAACTGACTAGCAAATGTCCAGAAACTGACTAGAAAATGTCCAGAAACTGACTAGCAAATGTCTAGAAAATGCCCAGAAACTGACTAGAAAATGTCCAGAAACTGACTAGCAAATGTCCAGAAACTGACTAGAAAATGTCCAGAAACTGATTAGCAATGCCTAAAAACTGACTAGCAAATGATGTTGATCTTTGACAATAGCTTGGAGAAAATGGAGAAATTAATTTTACAGGTTTTTGTCAAGGATAAAAGTAATTTGAGAGATGGTTACAGATTTTTGTCAAAGATAAAAGTAGCTGAGAGATGGTTACAGGATTTTGTCAAAGATAAAAGTAGCTGAGAGAGTTGGTTACAGGTTTTTGTCAAAGATAAAAGTAACTGAGAGATGGTTACAGGATTTTGTCAAGGACAACTTTCCAAATTTCATAAAATGAAGTCTAAATGTTTGTGATAGGATTAACTGGAATGTTTCTCGCTTCACTGAAAGAGCTGTCACATATGCTATCTTGTTTCACTGAAATTGCTGTCACATAAGCTATCTTGTTTCACTGAAAGAGCTGTCATATGCTAGCTTGACCAAGTAGAGACAACATAATAATTTTGAGACTGAGTAATGGCCAGATAGAAATACCATCTGATCTACGAGATTTAAAAAAAAAATTAAATGGGTACTAAAAAAACTACAATTTCCAGAGAAAGTAGAGTAGTTTAACAACAGCAGTGCAATGTTCTCGAGGTATATAAGATCTCTTAATGGAGGTCTCTTTGACCAAGTGTAGAGTAGTTTAACAACAGCAGTGCAATGTTCTCGAGATCTCATAATGGGGGTCTCTGACTAAGTGGTTAAACCCTTGCTTTGCGCTCTGTAGGTCGTATGTTCAAATCCGGACTGCATCGTTCTGTTCGTAGGCATTTAGTGTTGTGCGGATTTGTTTCTTCCAGAGACCCCCATTATCGAGTTGTGCTGCAATCTTCGGAGTGCATTTTTCCAGAGACCTGTTGTTGCGGTTTGTGTACAATACTCTCGGCAGATGGCCTATTATTTCTGCAGAGAGGGACCGAGCTGTATGGGGTAGAACCTGGTGCAATGAAGTCAATCCTCGCCTTTTAAAGCCGGCAATGAAAAACCTGACAGACTACAAATTTGATAGAAGTGATTACATGGGACATCAAATCAATGTTTAACTTGTACAGTTAGAGTTAAAGAAATGTATTAAACAGGTTCAGTGATTTTTGTTCATGCAGTTATTTTTGGCCTGGCTGAAACAGGTTCAGTGATGTGTTGATGCAGTTATTTTGGGCCCGACTTAAAACCAAATTGAAATGATGATGTCCATGAAGCTGTTTTTAATTCATCTAAAACAAAAATGGAATGATGATAATGTGCCCATTGAGCTGGTTTTTTTAAATCTTATCTTATCTTATCTTAACCACATTTGCCGTGAAGCGTCGTGGGAGAGTTAGTTTCCTATCTTGTGCCAGGTGTGTTGCGCTTGATGTTGTCAGTCCATGCTTTCATGAGGACTCTGAAATGTTATCTATCCATCTTGTTCTTGGCCTGCCTCGTGCTCTGCGCCCTGAGTGTCGATTATTATAGGCACGTGATGGTAGTAAATGTGGTTCCATTCTCATTAAATGGCTGAACCACTTGAATCTTTGCTTCTCGATGTACTGTATGCATGGTATAGTACCAACGATGCTTCTGATATTCTCGTTTCTCACTCTATCTCGCCTTGTAACGTTGACAGCTTTTCGTAGACATCTCATTTCACATGTTGTAATCTTTCTTTCTTGTGTCTTAGTCAGGGGCCATGTTTGGCACTGATAGCAGAGAGTTGGAATAAATATGCAGTTTATCAGTTGTCGTTTGACTGCCATGTTAATGCTTGGATGTTTTAATAGTGGTGACAGTTGGTATGTCACTACATTTGCCTTCTGGCATCTAGTCTCGATTTCTCTGTCCATCTTTCCATCTGCTGTGAATATACTCCGAGATATTTGAATTCTGGAGTCTGTTGTATTTTGACATTATTCACGTGTATATTTAGTTGACCTGCTTATTGTCATGACTTCTGTTTTGGAGGTGTTAATTTTCATGTCATATTTTTCGCATGTGGCTTGCAGGGCATTTATGTGTTGGTTTTTTTTTAAACCTGGTTTAAAATAAAACTGGAAATTAGATTTGAGATGTCCATACAGTTTTCATATTGAAGGTATTTCATAACTTACAAACAACTATTATTCTGAGATTCAGTTTCAGATTGGAATATCTTCATTGCACTCCTAACTTGTCATATTGAAGGTATTTCATAATTTACAAACAACTATTATTCTGAGATTCAGTTTTAGATTGGAATATCTTCATTGCACTCCTAACATGTCCATTAGAAATGCTGTAAATATGGCCCCACCTAATAAAACACCAGGCCCAGACAATATCCCGGCCGACCTAATCAAAGCAACTAAAAAGGTAGGAATCAGCTGGCTCCATAGACTATTCAACCAAGTCTGGATCACACAAGAAACACCAGAAGATTGGAGGAATGCTACACTTGTTCCCATCTGGAAGAAGAAAGGTAGCAAGAGGGACTGTACAAAGTATAGAGGCATAGCGCTACTGAGCCACACTGGAAAAATATTCTGCAAAATACTTGAGAAAAGGCTCCGCCACATCATCGAGCCACAGCTTAATGACTCCCAAATGGGATTCAGGAAGAACAAAAGCTGTACAGACGCAATATTCGCCCTCAGACAGTTAGTAGAAAGGACTATCGAATCCGACAAACAAAAATAGGTGCTCTGATCTCCTTCACAATATCTCCAGCGACTAAACGTAGCAGTTCCATGTTGATTGATGAACGTACTCATATAAAACCTGTTGTGCAGTTCTTTTCTTGCCACTTCAATGGAAACTCTTGAAATCTAGCAGTTGACATAGATTGGTTTAGATCAAAATCCTAGTTGTGGTCACTCCATGAGGGCATTCAAAATGTCACTTCTATCTATTGGCTGGCCCCATGATATGGTGGTAAAGCCAGCCAGCATGTCTACTCTCTCATTGCCATCGACAGCTATGTTGTGCCCCGGAACAAAAATGAATGTAATTCTGCAGAATGCTGACGCTTGCAATTTAGTCCATTGCCTGTGCACCGAACCATCCTCAAAATTTCAGATCCTACTCAATGAATCACTCAGAATGCACTCAGAATGAGTGTAGTTTCTGTGACTCCAGCCAGAGTAGTGCCTCATCTTGAGATAATCTAGTCTGCAGTTGAAGAACACTTTCGACATAGCACTTCCACCGATTAGCTCTTGAAAACTACACAATGTGTGTATGTATTATCCGTTTGACACTACTCATATATCCACACTACAGTTAGAACATTTCTATAAAGAAGTCAATGGTGGAAGAGAAGAAGAAGAAGTTAGAAATTGCAGAAAATATTTGTAATTTAACAATGAACTTGTTACATTGATTTCTTTTTAGGCGCATAAAATCTGTTGTCATTTCTTTTTTAAATAAAAAGGTACTACTCTGCAGCAGTCAATGACCAGGATGAGATTGAATCTGTAGCAGTCACTTTTAGAAGAGATGGGACTTAAATAAGTCATCCTGCATCAATATTTTAAGAATAAAATCATTTTATTTTGGTATGAATCTTGACCTTGTTGAATGTTTAGTCACAGAACTGTTTTATCTTAATTATCTGGGGACTATCATGTGTTGAAAGTTTAGTCACAGAACTGTCTTGTCTTGATTATCTGGGGACTATCATGTGTTGAAAGTTTAGTCACAGAGCTGTCTTGTCTTGGTTATCTGGGATCTATCATGTGTTCAAAATCTAGTCATACTGTATAAATATAAACTGGATAACAAACAAAATGTCAAGTGTGATTGTTCTTACACCACAAGTGTCAGATATTATCATTTATTATGTTATATTATTTGTTCATGTCATCAGCATTTGTATTTGGTTGGAGATGAGACTGTTGTGTCTTGATAATGGTCTGACATTGCTGCAGATCAAAGGAATCCTGCCAGGATGTCTCAATCTTGTACATCTTAGAATCTAAATAACTAAAACAAGACAGAACTTTGTCAAGCAAAGACATAACTTGAAACCCCCCAGTAAATGGATCAGTGTTTGAAGGATATAAAAGCATGACTCTGCAAGGAACACTACAAGGAACACTACAAGGAACGGAACACATAGCAACGAGAAGAGGGAAAGAAATGTGACATTGAAAGTGTAATATTAAGAATATCAAGCACACACACATAAAACATGTCAAAGAAGCCTGAAGTACAATACAGAGTATAATAATATTCGATTATTTCTATATTAAACCATCGGACATGTCATGAGAAAAGG
Organism: Arion vulgaris; assembly: GCA_020796225.1. Taxonomy (NCBI): domain Eukaryota; kingdom Metazoa; phylum Mollusca; class Gastropoda; order Stylommatophora; family Arionidae; genus Arion; species Arion vulgaris. Next base: position 5,989,398 of record CM036771.1, on the reverse strand, counting down.
AAGATACACACGGTAACAACAGGTAAAATCAATGGGAGAACGAGATGGAGGAATACAGAATGAAAATCTTTGACTATCTAACATCATGGCTTAGGCCACATCTGAACTAGTTACATAGCCAGGAGAAGACATTTGTGGGGATCACCGATTCCAACGGACATAACAAATGATACTATCTCACATAGTGTTCATGATCTCCGATAGCAACCAACATGACGATACGATCTCACATAGTGTTCATGATCTCCGATAGCAACCAACATGATACTATCTCACATAGTGTTCATGATCTCCGATAGCAACCAACATGATACTATCTCACATAGTGTTCATGATCTCCGATAGCAACCAACATGATACTATCTCACATAGTGTTCATGATCGCCGATAGCAACCAACATGGTGATACGATCTCACATAGTGTTCATGATCTCCGATAGCAACCAACATGACGATACTATCTCACATAGTGTTCATGATCTCCGATAGCAACCAACATGACGATACTATCTCACATAGTGTTCATGATCGCCCATGGCAACCGACAAGACAATACTATCTCTCACTTTGTGTTTTAATATTTTACTTTTGGAATATATATATATATATATATTTCTGCTACTACAGTCTGAGAGACAGTTTACTACAGTTTGAGACACAGTCTACTACAGTTTGAGACACAGTCTACTACAGTTTGAGACACAGTCTACTACAGTTTGAGACACAGTCTACTACAGTTTGAGACACAGTCTACTACAGTCTGAGACACAGTCTACTACAGTCTGAGAGACAGTCTACTACAGTTTGAGACACAGTCTACTACAGTCTGAGAGACGAACCATATTTGATGGTAGGAGAGAGACGGTCTACTACAGTCTGAGAGACAGTTTACTACAGTCTGAGAGACAAACCATATTTGATGGTGGGAGAGAGAGAGAGACAGCTGACATCAACAATGACAAGTCACAATACTATTCAAAATGTTGTGTGCAATTATTTCTATCAATTACCAAATATGATAATATGATTATATTCACTGTTTCTCCCATCTCAGTTTCAATAATTCTCTCCACCATCCACCACAACCCAATCTCCACCACAACCCAATCTCCAATACCAAATTATTTCTGTGCAAAAGTCAAAATATTGGTTTGCAATGGTATATTTTATGTGTTACTTTTACTCCACTTGGTCCCTTCCCTCGAACAGGTTTATTTTTCAGTTCAGTGTTTCAGCTTCATATTGTTTATGATGTGAACGCAGACAAATGTGAATGCAAGTAAATAAATTTATGATTATTATTGCCAATAATTATTTGAATATCTTGTTGTTTTATTTATGATTGTTAAGTTTCTTGCTATACAAGAAGTATTCTCACTGCTTTGTACTGTGTTTTTCTCTCTCTTCTCTCAGTACACAAACTGTTCTCTTTTTACTTTGTGTATCTCTTCTCTCAGTAACCAAACTGTTCTCCTTACTCTGTGTATCTCTTCTCTCAGTAACCAAACTGTTCTCCTTACTCTGTGTATCTCTTCTCTCATTTTGGCAAAGAAAATATCCACAACAGTACTTGGGATACAACCCCATCAACAAGCGACTAATCATGATGAGATTACAGACAAAAAACAGAAAGATTGCAATAATACAAGCATACTCCCCAACAACCACAGCTCCTGATGACGCAATAATACAAGCATACTCCCCAACAACCACAGCTCCTGATGACACAATAATCCAAGTATACGCCCCAATAACCACAGCTCCTGATGAGATCAATAAATTCTACACAAATTTACAAGAAACAATAGATAAAGTTGGTAAAAGAGACATCCTGATTGTAATGGGTGATTTCAATGCCAAGGTTGTCAAGGAAACAGCTGAAGAAGGAGAAAAGATAAAAGGGCCTTTCAGTATAGAACAATGAAACAAAAGAGGCACAAAACTAATTGAATTCTGCCTAGAAAATAATCTCTCCATTACGAACACCCTAAGCAGGCAACATACAAGAAGACTATACACCTGGACCTCACCAGATGGCAACACCAGAAACTAAATAGATTACATCTTGGTCCAAAGAAGATGGATAACAGGTATTCTATCAGTAAAGACACTACCCGGAACAGACTGTGACTCCGATCATGAACTGCTGGTGGCAGAGTTTACATTAAGACTGAAGACAACAAAGAAAGCAGCTGGCCCTATACGTTTTGATACAAATGCCATTCCACTAGAATACAACATAGAAATACAAAACAAATTTGACATACTTATGGCAGCTCAAGAAAACATGACACCTGACGAACTGGCAACACAGGCAAGAGATATATTACTCTCCACCGCACAAAACATCATACCCAGGAAAGTATACAAGAAACAGGTCTACATAACTGAAAAACACTGAAGCTAATTGAAGAAAGAAGAAAGCTAAAACAAACGGAGTTAAAACGAAACAGCACTGAATATAAAAACTGCTCAAGAGAAGTCAAGAAAGAAATCCGAAAAGACAAGAAACAACACAGTCACCTCATGCAATAAAATTGATGAATTAAGAAAACCAGGGAAAGAGAGAAATGTACAACGAAATTAATATGACACGTGACTTCAGCCCATCAATACAAGTCACAAACGATAATGGCACAACATTAGCAGAAAAGCAAGATGTACTAGAAGGATGGAGTGAGTACTGCAGAAACATGTATGAAGACACATCTAAAAATCCACATAAGATAACAACAGAAAGCGAAGAGACAGAACCACAACCCATGTTGGATGAAGTGCGCCTGGCCATCAAAAGTCTGAAGAGAGGGAAGTCACCAGGGTGCGATGATATACCAGCGATTCAAGCAGGCGGGGAGGCCAGTGTTCGGGTATATCATAAATTGTGCACAAAGAAATGGAATAGCTCCTCCTGGCCAAAGGAATGGAAAAGATCAGTATTTATACCTATTCCAAAGAAGGGAAACATGAAACTATGCACCAAATACAGAACTATTGCCCTTATAAGTCACGCCAGCAAAATCCTACTCAAAATCATAATGAAGAGGATGGAACAAAATTAGAAGATGAAATACACGAAACACAGGCAGGTTTCAGAAGTAGAGGAGGCACTAGAGATCATATTTGTAACATGAAACTCATTATCAAGAAATGCAGAGAATACAACATAGACCTGCATGCATGTTTCATAGACTATAGCAAGGCTTTCGACCATATACAACACCAGAAAATTCCTTCGAAACTAAATGCTACATAAAGATCCTACGAATACCATGAACAGAAAAAAGAAAGAACACTCATGTCCTGAAAGAACTAAATGTTAAAGAGAATTGACTGATAAACAACATACTATACAGAAAAATTAGATACTTTGGCCCCATCATGCGTCACGATGGCCTGGAAAGAACAATATTAGAGGGCAGGGTCACAGGACGCAGAGGCAGACCAAGAAGAAGATGGCTACAAGATATTAAAGAAATGATGAATATAACCATTGACAAAGTGGGTGAACTGACTAGAGACAGAGTGAATTTCAGATGTGCTGCAAAGAGAACGTCCTATAAAGGATACGCACCTTGATGATGATCTCTTCTCTCAGTACACAAGCTGTTCTCCTTACTCTGTGTATCTCTTATCTCAGTAACCAAACTTCATCAACAACAAGTTTCACTATTCCTCTTGTCACATATCTCAACACACACACACAGATGTGAACATTCCTCTTGTCACATATCTCAACACACACACACACAGATGTGAACATGTGATGGCTATGATATTTGACACACACAAAATATATACAAGTCAAACACAAGGGAACACACTCTTGTATTGATTTTATGAAATCTCAAACAAATAATCCAACTATACAAAATGCACTTCGGCCAGAAGTAAAATCATGCAAGTTTAGAATATATTTTATCAAGTATAATCATGCAAGCTGAAAATAATATAGTGAACCCAAGTATAATTGATTTTTGTTAAAAATATCTGATAAGGCATATCTAAATAAACTACAAAGCTTAGAGTGTTCAATGTGGCATATCTGAATAAACTTATTATCTGGTTAAGCATGTCCCATGTGGTAAATGTCTGAGGGAAATACTGTATATGTCCCCCAACCCTCCTGAATTTCGATTGAAAAATGTGATTTTTATCTTCAATTTCACAGAGCATCAATGATCTTCTTTAAAGACATCTATCCACAAGTTGAACAGTAAACTTGAGGAGAAAACTTCCACATAAATCTGATGACAGTAAACTTGAAGAGAAAACTTCCACATAAATCTGATAGCAAACTTGAAGAGAAAACTTCCACATAAATCTGATGACAGCAAACTTGAAGAGAAAACTTCCACATAAATCTGATGACAGCAAACTTGAAGAGAAAACTTCCACATAAATCTGATGACAGTAAACTTGAAGAGAAAACTTCCACATAAATCTGATGACAGTAAACCTCATCCACTTAATGTATACAAACATAAATATTGTTCAATATACAAGGTTCAACATAATTTTAAAAAAAAACAACATGGCACAAATAATATTAATAGTTTTTCCCATTCATTACATATAAATGTTACTTTAACATAAATAAAAATGATAATAGCAATATTTAAAAAATGTGAGCAATACCAGTATTTATATTGTGTGATTTATTATTACATATCTCTCTCTCTCTCATGCCTAACTCAGATTGGAGCATAGGTCTTCAACCAACTCATGCCAAGTCTTCCTATCTCCAGCTCTTCTTGATATTGTTGATCTCCAAATCTTGTCTCCTGTATTTCTAGGTTTTCCTCTCTTTTACAGCTCTCAAGGGGAGCAAAGAATAGTACACTGCGACCTACAACACATGTTGTAAGAGGCGACTGAGGTAGGGGCCTAGGGAAGCTACCTAGTAAATAAAAAGCACAGCAGAAATCGGATGTGCTGACCTACTTGTAGGCGCATAACTGGCACAACATACAATCACTCTTAGGCTCGGATCACATAGAGTGGTTAACAAGTCGATATGAAGCGTTCGAAGAAGAAGCTGTCCATGTGGGTTCCATGAAAGGACCCTTCTTGTTAATATTCATCAATACATATACAACTATTTATAAACCAAGATTTCTCAACGTTTCAGTCATATTGTTAGATCAACATTTTATCAAGACAAACAAGGGCAGAAGTTTCTACTTCTGACAACGACTCACAAAATATCTATTTCAACATGTTTTATTTGTTGTCAAGTAAAGACAACCAATAGAACACTTACTACTGTCTTCCACTATGTTTATTTCCTATAATCTATTAGTGACAACTCAGTCTCAGCAAACTGGACAAACTACCTGATGACCGAGTTGTGTAGAAAGCAACATTGCTCAAGAGTGCTGAGGCTTTTGAAGAGACTTAGGGATGCGCTGAGCGACAAAAAGAACAAGCGAAAACTAAGAAGTTGTCACAGCAGTACACCTGCCAATTGACCATCTGTAAAAACGAAAAAGGCCATATATTAGTGATCTCATCCACATACAACAGGTTTAGAGCAAAGATATTGACCACCAAGTCACATTCAGTAGACCATCATCTAAACATAATTCCACACGGACAGACTACTTGTTACATCAACAAATGAACAGAAATCACATTGTCTTCTTCGCCTAGAATATCCTTTGAAAAACACTGTTCTCATCTGATGTACAAGATTGAGACATCATAACTCTTAAGATGTACAAGATTGAGACATCATAACTCTTAAGATGTACAAGATTAAGACATCATAACTCTTAAGATGAAAAACAGCCCGCCTGCACAGTGTGTTTGTAGCGCGTTGGATGACAGGTGACAAGCCCCCTGTGAGTGTGGTTCAATTCCGCGGCTGGCAGAAAAACCACAGGTTCTCCAGATTTACAGTGTTTGTGGCACCGAACCGAAGGGTTATGATGTCCATGGCACCGAGCTGAAGAGCTCAATTGTTTATGGATCGGGATAAAAAATATGAAAAACACAGCTCCCAATAATGTCTGTGTGAAACACTCAATCCTCTAGCTAGTTATCCTGCTTCTCCATCGCAATATTTAATGTTTACATAACATTCTGTTGCCACTGCCTTACTTTCAAGGAACCATGCGTTAGATCACATGGACTAGAGTACTGTGATGCACAGTGTACAGAAATTTCACAAGCAAGTCTGGTCATTTTGATTGACCACAGTTGGGGGTATCTATAACAAATATGAGAGCATGCTGTGCTAGTGACCCCATGTTCTGGAAATACCAGGGTTGAAGGCCAGCTTGCACCAAACATTTGTTCAATGTATGGTTGAACTACAAGAGGTTGTGATCATTTACTTGAGGATCTAATTTACAAGTACCTACGAAGTCTGAGCAAGGCTTGCCTGAATGGCGAGGACACTGGTGACAAGCCTTCATGCAAAAATAAGTCAGAGATGCCATAGTGGGCAAACTTGCACACAAAATGTAATGTTTATTTTACTTGACAACATCAACCATGAGCCTAATGTTTTTGCTCACTTCTGATATATACTGCAGTTGTTAATAAATAAAAGTCTCAAGTTTAACACAACTGAAAAAAAAACAATGCAGATCAAATATTTTACTACAACAATAAAAATGTATTGTCTATATTTACCCTTATTCAAAATAAAAACCTCCATGTTAAAAAGTCAGGCTAGGAATAAAAGTCATTAATGGTCATGCATGTTAAAATTGTATCAACAAAATCAATTTTCTTGTTGACATCAACAAATATAAGAGTGATTTGAAACAAAGACAAGAAATATACAATTCTTCAAATTAAGTAAGTATCCAAAAATGCTTTCTTTAAACCAAGTAAATATTTATTAGTTATCTGAAAAATGACAAAAAAATTCAGGTTTTATTTTGTGTGTGACATTGTTCTATAAGTCTAGTAAACAAAACGGTCAACATATTTCTACAAGTAATGAAAACACATACAAACAAGCTGGACTTATAACCCATAACTGTTGTACCCCCCATGTTGGTTTAGTCAATAGAATCCACGAAGAAGTCACCTCTCCGTGATGCATTCCTAGGAAATTGTTATGGAGTAACTGAGTTGCCTAAGCGTCAACTACACCCTTCGACTACACCGATAGAGTCCAGAGAAGTGCAAACACAATATCTGGTAACTGTCATACAAGCATACTCTGATGTATATCTGTCAATCATTTCAGTTAGAATGAATAAGTGGCCAACTTGATCATGGATATACTTGATAAAGTCTTGATATATCTGGTGAGTTTCTATTGTATGTGAAAATATACAATCTGTTTCTTAGAGTTTGGTTAATAAAAAAAAAAAAGAATTTCTCTGCATAAATGTTGCCATCTGTGCTCCAACATTGTAAGCAATACTGACATTTCATGGATAACATGTTTCATCGGGTGAATGCGGTACAGTTATTTTATATAGTACAACATATTAAATCAAAATTATAATTGTATCAAAATTTAGTAAAGAATGTTTGTTTTTAAGCATTTTTTAGCGACTAAGATATTGCTAACAAGTGATTAGTGATGATCGTCTCCGACAGCATTCCGGACAGGTCTGTAGCTGCTCCGATATCCTTCCCCATAGCTTTACCAGCGTAAAATGACTAATCACACCCGTTCTGTGTTGAATAATCACCCTAGTGGTTACCGGGGACAAATTTGGGGTGTACAGAATAGAACCACTGTTACCTGCCATGCATGTCGAAAGAGGCGACTAAGGAGGTTTGGCTGAAATTGGATGAATGTGTCCTAAACGTGTAGAAGTCTATGCGTTTTAGGGGCCTACCAAACCAATGTGCAACATGTTCTTGGCAAAGATCAAACATATGACAAAGAGTGATTAAAATTGGTTGTAAAGAACGAACGCAAAGAAGAAGAAGTGTTGAATAATCAAATGTTTTGTGCATCTAATAAAGTGTTCATCTCTGGCAGTTCCTATTTTCACTCCCATCATCTTTACACTGAATAAGGATGTAGGTTTATCAATGTTTTCAAAGTCATCTAAACGACCTGCTTCTCTTATAGCAGTTATGTTGTCTGCAATAGCCATTGACTGTCCATCCTCGATCACTGCTGTATCGGCCAGGTATCGACCGCTTCTTTATAGCAGTTATGTTGTCTGCAATAGCATGACTGTCCATCTCGATCAGTTGTTATCAGCCAGGTGATCGACTGCTTCGTTATAGAGTTATGTTGTTTGCAATAGCCATTGACTGTCCATCCTCGATCACTGCTGTATCGGCCAGGTGATACAACCTGCTTCTCTAATGGCAGTTGTCGTTTGCACTATCCATTGACTGTCCTTCCTAGGCCTGTATCAGACAGGTGATTAGCATGAACATTGCCTTGTCAAACAAGTAACACTGAGAAACAAAGAGATAGATATACAATCATAACAAAATTCATAAAGAGATATATAAAACTCATAAGGATATTCATAAGTAGATATTGAAGACTATTCATTGACAGACTATTCATTGACAGACTATTCACTGACAGACTAGTGATGATTTCTAGAATGAATTAAACAAGCACAACACAAGGACAGCGATAGATTACAATCTTCTCTAAGGTAACTCAGAAGAAACTGACATTCAAAACCTGCGGAGATACCCCAAGCCACAAAATGAAGAAATTACTTTCAAAATGAAGATTGAAAGAAAGATCGGAAACAAATTGTAAAGTTTAGAATGATGAAACAAGTGGTTACCAATCTGTTTGATTAAGGGACCAACTTGATTAAAATTCAGAAAAATATTTAACATGATCAAAAATGACAAATTGTTTTTGTAAATTATCACCAGAATTGTGTGTAGACATATATCTATCGTCAAGGGATGACATCACATCAAGCAGAGAATATCCATTTGATGTATTACAAATTCTTGACTATATAATTCTCAGAAAGAGATCACCCCCGGGAATACTGGCCAAGACAAACCCAAAAGGGAATTATCACAATATTTTCTTCTCAACTGAAATCATTTGTTCCCTACCTCTTGATGCTAGAAGTAAATGTGCACTGAAATCATGGTAGACTAACACAAAGTTAGATAAAAAACAATTTGAAACTGGCATGTTAGCATGGATATATATATATATATATTATAATTTGTAAAAATATGTTGTAGTTTGCTGTATTTATTTATTGATGAGGTATATTTTAGTAGGTTACGACTGCTCACATATGTCTTGACTGAGAGAGAGTCGCTGCCATGTTGCCATAGAACAAATGTTGCTATAGACTTAGTCTTGTTAGAGAACAGTCTGCTCCGGCTGACCGTAGTTATGTAGAACATGTTGAGTACATTTGACCATTAAGAAGATATAATAAATGCATTTACAGATGAATATCAAGTTTATTATCTTTCGCAGCATATTACTTCACAGATGAATATCAAGTTTATTCTGTTTTGGAGTATATTACTGAGGCATAGAGTGGGATTGTAGTACACTGTTACAACAGTGTTCAAGGATGAGCAGGGTGACCATGATCACTAATACTCTATATGTTATGAGATCGATAATTCAAACAGCATCCTTGTTATAATCTCATTATCTTAGGAAAGCCCTTCTGTGGATGTAATACCAGGACCTGATATATAGTTCACAGACTGTGAAGTAGTTAAATTTAATAAACTGACCAAAAAGAATCAAATTACCCGCGTCTTCATTTTGTTGTTATCTCTTCACCTTGTTTGTTGTCTTCCAGTCTCCTGTTGCTAACCTACGTCAAGTCCGTACATTCTAAATAAGGTTCACTTTGTCCTGATTTTGTCCATCTATATGTGCAATGTTGTTCTTATTGTACTTTGTCTGCTATGTCCATTGTCTGTTACTATTAATAGTTACTAATTGTGTACTGTATTATGTGTGTCTTGTCATGGTCCATAGTATTGTCATCTGTTCTTCAGTCGTCTGATGTTACCTGTTCCTATTAGAGATATAATAATGTGTCATCAATATATCACTTTGTGGCACAGACAGTACTATGTCTCTCTCTGAGAAATAAATGGAAAATTAAACCACATAATGATTCTACCATAGTTGAATGTCATGTCAACGAATCAAATTTTTTTTTTTACTTTGGTAACAAAAGTTGATGTTGTAGACAAGAGTAACACAAGTTGATGTTGTAGACAAGAGTAACACAAGTTGATGTTGTAGACAAGAGTAACACAAGTTTATGTTGTAGACAAGAGTAACACAAGTTGATGTTGTAGACAAGAGTAACACAAGTTGATGTTGTAGACAAGAGTAACACAAGTTGAGGTTGTAGACAAGAGTAACACAAGTTGATGTTGTAGACAAGAGTAACACAAGTTGATGTTGTAGACAAGAGTAACACAAGTTTATGTTGTAGACAAGAGTAACACAAGTTTAGGTTGTAGACAAGAGTAACACAAGTTGATGATGTAGACAAGAGTAACACAAGTTTAGGTTGTAGACAAGAGTAACACAAGTTGATGTTGTAGACAAGAGTAACACAAGTTGATGTTGTAGACAAGAGTAACACAAGTTGATGTTGTAGACAAGAGTAACACAAGTTGATGTTGTAGACAAGAGTAACACAAGTTGATGCTGTAGACAAGAGTAACACAAATTGAGGTGGACATGGCAAACTAATGTCACTGAAGTTCATATTTATAGATGACAACTAAAGTACTACATGAATACAGGGAAATGTGTCAAATAGGGCTTGTTCCAACCATCAGACTAACCACCGGTAGTATACTAATAATTCACTCAAACAATATTTGATTAATGTGATGGAAGCAGTCTAGTCAAGAGAAGACAAGAGTAAAATATAACCAAAAATTATTTACTTAAAGCTTCAAACATATCCTACTGTTTGTTCAGACAGCTCGAACATGAACAAATAATGCCCAAGATTTCAACAAACAAAAAAAAACAAGACCTGTAGAACAATATTCAAGGCTGATTTGATTGTCATAACAAAGTCTCGTATACAGAAAACAAGCAAATGATAACAATTGTGAAGTAACATTTGTCTACAGCAATCAAAGAGAAACAAAATGTATTTAAACAAACAAAAAATAAAATTTTAAAACTGTCTTTACTGTTTGTAATACCACTTTTTAGTGTGGTGCAGGGCAGTGGGGGAGGAGGGGGAACATGCCTGAGGAATGTAATGGCCGCATGATTAGTGCAGTCACAGGAAAACTGTTCAGGTTATAGTTTTTTCTTTATGCCCCGACATAACAAAACTCTTTGGTCTTACTGGAGATTGAACCTGGGTCTCCCAAAAGGGAGCCAGCGACCTAATCCCTTCGACCAGAAGCTGCTCTAATGTATTTGACAACAACTCTCTAATTCACAAGTAGATTCCGTGACCATTTCTTTGAGACATTTCTTTACCTGCTGATAATTTGGACAGATTTTTTTCTTGAAATAACAAATGAGAGATTCATGTCATACATAATCAAATGTTCTTTTATTTTTGGAACAGATTGTCATAAAAATCTGCATACATAATTGAAATGTTGATATCCAAATTTCAAACAAACACAATACAAATTAAGCATTGTCAATTATCCGAACTTATGACGGCATCACTAATGTTTGTGTGAAACAGCTAATAGTTCACATTGTGACCTAACAAGGTGCTCCTGCTCTCAAAGACAAATTTTTGTTATTGCTTATGAACCATTTCCCAGATGAATAATGTCAGCCTGCCAGAGATTTTGTTATCACAAACATTGGCATGTCCAGGACATTAGATCCATGTAACACAGAATATGAGTAGACTTACCAATCAATATCAAACTGGTATGTTTAATTGCTGGATGCTGTTGGAGATATTGCACAGAAGATTGGAGTAACTATGGACACGTCCAGAGTGCAATGAAGATATTTCAAACTGAAAATGCAACTCAGAATATCTTCTGCTGCATTCTCACTAGATTGGCATTTCGGATTCTCTAAAAAGACAGCGTCTGCTTCAGATTATCAGCCACACCATACAGTTTGTCTTGGACGCTTGTGTAAGTGGGCCACCTCTTTTCAAGTCTTCACACTGGGGGCAGTTCTGTAGGATATAATTCCTATGATTTCTGCTTTCCCGTTTGTGCCGACCTCTTCCCGTGGTAACTTTTGGCCACCCTTGTGATGGTAGGTCTGACATTCTTACTGTGTGGCTAAATCTCGAGGCAGATTGGCGACCGTAGAATCCGTTATCCGATTCCTCATTGTGAGAGGTCGTTGCACCATGTTTATGCATGCGCCTTACAACCTGGTGCATCCGTTTTTTGCAAGCATTTGTTTCAGGTTAGCATTCCCTAGCGGACACATGCATCCAATTTCAGCCAAACCTCCTTAGTCACCCCTTATGACATGCGTGGCAGGTAACAGTGGTTCTATTCTTTACACCTAAATTTGGGCCCCGGTAACCACTCGGGCGCAATTCAGAATATGAATAGGCTCATCAATCAACATCCAAACTGGTACAGCTAGTCGATGGATGCTGTTGGAGATATTGTGCAGAAGATCAGAGCACCTATGATAGGCACCTCCAGAGTGCAATAAAGATATCCTCAACTAAAACACAGAATGTTAATGGCATCTGTACACAATGACATGAATTCATGTTGCTGTTCCCACATTGTCAAAAAAATGAATTAACTGTGTGTCTTATGTATCACCATATATCTCAGGACCAGGACTGTAACCTTCCCAGTCTTCATTCTTATATTTCAAGTTGTGAGTTTTGTATATTTTCTTCTCTTCAGTAATGACCATCTCTGATCTAAGTTAAGCAGTCACATCCTGATTTTATGAGTTTTATATATTTTCTTCTCTTCAGTAATGACCATCTCTGATCTAAGCTAAGAAGTCACATCCTGATTTTATTCCACGCAAATACTTCAATTTTACATTTCAGAACACCCAAATTAGAGTGTAGACACAAATATAGTATCCTCATATTTGTACAACTGTGTACTACAAGTTTCACTGACCAGATTTGTACAACTGTGTAAGTACTACAAGTTTCACTGACCAGATTTGTACAACTGTGTACAAGTTTCACTGATCATATTGCTAATCTGTACAACTGTGTACTACAAGTTTCACTGGCCATATTCCTAATCTGCCTTTACAATTACTGTATGCTAACGCAAGACGTTTCACTGATCATATTGCTAATCTGTACAACTGTATACTACAAGTTTCACTGATCATATTGCTAATCTGTACAACTGTATACTACAAGTTTCACTGACCATATTCCTAATCTGTACAACTGTATACTACAAGTTTCACTGATCATATTCCTAATCTGTACAACTGTATACTACAAGTTTCACTGGCCATATTGCTAATCTGTACAACTGTGCATTCCTCTTCATAAAAAAAACATTGCATATTTAAATGATATAGTTTTATAAATAGTTTCTCAGTAATATACAGCTACTGTAAAACTAATGTAAGAATAGGTACAAATAGTTTCTCAGTAATATACAGCTACTGTAAAACTAATGTAAGAATAGGTACAAATAGTTTCTCAGTAATATACAGCTACTGTAAAACTAATGTAAGAATAGGTACAAATAGTGTCTCAGTAATATACAGCTACTGTAAAACATGAGAATAGGTATAAAGGAACAAATAATACAAATAACATCTATGACTACGACTGTTTCATAAATGACAATTGTGGCATATCCTTTTTACAGGATGTAACCATCTTATCTTATCTTATCTTAACCACACTTGCCGTGAAGCGTTGTGGGGAGAGTTAGTTTTCTATCTTGTGCCAGGTGTGTTGCGCTTGATGTTGTCAGTCCATGCTTTCGTAGGGACTGAGATGTAATCTATCCATCGTGTTCTTGGCCTGCCTCATGCTCTGCGTCCTGAGCGTCGATTATTGTAGGCACGTGATGGTAGTAAATGTGGTTCCATTCTCATTAGATGGCCAAACCACTTGATTCTTTGCTTCTCGATGTACTGTATGCATGGTATAGTACCAACGATGCTTCTGATATTCTCGTTTCTCATTCTATCTCTCCTTGTAGCGTTGAAAGCTTTTCGTAGACATCTCATTTCACATGTTGTAATCTTTCTTTCTTGTGTCTTAGTCAGGGGCCATATTTGGCACTGATAGCAGAGAGTTGGAATAAATATGCAGTTTATCAGATGTCGTTTGACTGCCATCACCCACAGTAAACGAGTCATTGATTTTCTAGTTATAGGCCATAACTTTCTGAACGGTGAGGTCTATTTTTACCGTTTGTACAAATTCACAGAAACAAATTTGCTTCCAAATTGCCTGTCGCAGAGTTTGAGCTAGGTACTCATGGGTTGTGATCGAGCTCACTACCACTAAGCCAAAGACGTCCATGTTTCATAAATACCTACAGTATAATATAAGAGAGGGGTTAATATAAGATGGGGTGAACAAAAGTTAATGATAAAATTGAGAGTATCAGATCATATTATGTCAGATTATTATCAAATGTTGGTTGTAATATCTCATTGACATCATCGTTAGGTTTGATAGTAAACTTTGCTGCTCAACTAATCACAGTTAATTAAGGCACTTCAAGTTTCCTGCCAACTTTTATCTTTGCTATTTGTCCATCTGCATTATGATATTAAATTTCGTTCTCACTACCAGTTCTTACTATGTCCTTTCTTGCTAGTGAATTATCTTTTCTTGTCATGTCCAATAGAACACAAGTTTATATAAATACATGTACTTTGATTCTTCAAAAGAAGTTAATTCTTATTTTTCATGTTTGTTGGTCCACACGCTCTGATATAACCAATAAAAGGCTCATCCTTGGGTTGAAAAAGGTGTGCCTCGGCTTAACGAGGGTCTTTTTCGACCCTTTGAGTCTCTTTATATGTCCAAAATTCTTCAATTTTCTCATTCCTATTTGTAGCATCAGCCAATTCTCTTTGATTTTGAGTTCTTTCTAGAATAGATTTTGGAATAATAAATCTGAAATATTTTGGAAAATAAAGAAATATTTTGAATAATGAAATATTTGAAACAAATAATACATATCTGGAATTATAAATAATAAAAATTTGCAACACAACTAACAAATAGTTGCAACAATAAATCAGACTTATATGAAACAAGAGTCAGAGATATATAAAACAAGAGTCAGAGATATATGAAACAAGAGTCAGAGATATATAAAACAAGAAATCAGAAATATATATCTTCTCCTTAAATGTTACCTGTTGTTCTGTATCTCTCTATTTGTGTCATTAGTTTTATGTCTCATATTCTTTACTGGATAAAAAGGACTCTCGGTCGAAACATTTATTTAGTCTGCCTGCTGTTGTAATGGTCACTTCTATTTTTACAATATCAACAAACAGATTTTATCATCAAACTTTGATTTTAAACTTCATTATTTCAAGTCAATGAGATTCAGATTCTGGTCAACATTCTCTTATAAGTAGTTAGAAAATAATAACCTCTCTTGTAGTTGTTTAGAAAGTAAGTAAATCTTCTCTCTAATAGACAAGGAAGTAATAAATTCTCTTGTAGATAGTAAATAAGTCTCTTGTTGGTTAGGAAGTGATACATTCTCTTATAAGTAGTTAGAAAGTAATAACCTCTTTTGTAGTTGGTTGGGAAAGTAACTAGCTGTAAGCACTAGGGAAATACTCTTAGTAGATTAGAGTGTGTGGAATAAATTAGTATCATGGAGAATACAGCAAACCTAAAACTACATTAAAATACTCAATTAAAAAAGAAAGAATTCAATTACAATTAACTAAAACTGACATAGATTTATTGTTTCACATTTCACCAAACAAAGAAATGGAATACTAAATAAAAGATAAATATTTTCTTAGATCAAACAATGAAATAACAAATGGGTGACATGTCAGTCAAGTGTCATTAGGTCACCATTTATCTATTTCTGTACAGTTCACATTGCAACAAAGAATTCAGCTGAATTAAATAGTTTAGCAATAATCTTCCTTCCTTCCTTTCATTCGCTTGAAATATTCTCTATATATTCAATGTTGTCTCTTGTATGAACTTCACTATCTTTTGTAGCTCACACAGAGATCCGTGTAGTTTTCTGTCGAGTTGTTTCATTAGGCCAGTGAGTTTGCCTCAGTATATCATATTTGGGGCAGTCTTGAAGTATGTGCTCTGCAGTCTGGTGTGCCTGTCCACATATACACATGGCTGAATTGCCAATCTTGAATTTTGTATACATGTGGCTGCGGAGCCAATTGTGTCCTGTTCTAAGGCGCAAAATGACAACTTGTTCCAATCTGCTCATATTATAGTAATCGTCTTGTGTTGGTATTTGTGGCTTTCTAATTGATTTAATCATCCTTTTGTTTGGTGGTAGGTAACTGGCCATCCCCCAGCTATAGGTTAAATGGCAGCCCTCCTCTCTCTTGAGGAGGGCATGTTTTTTCTTGTCTTATCTCCTACTTCTTTTACAACTTTCCTTCCCTCAAGTTAGACCAGTCTTCTCTACTAAGAGTGCTGAAGTCAAGAGGCGCACTATAGGAATCAGGTTGCCATGCACAAACGCTAATGAATATGTCTATATAGCAATAATCTTGTGTTCTTACCACCAAAAAAATATTCTTTGATTCTAAGATGCACTTTTTAACAAAAAATAAATGCCTTTTAAATATGAGGAGCATTTTAGAATCACACAACTTTTTTACCTTCAAATTTTTCCATATTTTGCTTTTGATAATGCAGGTTTTTTAAAACATATATTTCCAGCTACAAAATTCCCAACTACTGCATTGTATAAAAAATATAGTTTCTGTAGTTGAATCCTTTATTGCACAGAAATACAATGAGAAAAACTATGACTGACAATATGAAGTTTCACTGAAACACAAAAAGTGAATTTGTTATAGGGATCAACATTAAAATACAGCTGCAAGTTCACATTAGTGTGACATAATATTCAGTGCATGTGAGATCGAGTTCCTAGTCCTATCGGAGACGGACAATAAAACATAGGTCTCGGGTTCAAGTTGAGCATCTAAAAGAACCCTTGGCAGTTCAAACATTGAGAAGAGCAGAAGAGCAGGCTGGAAAGCCACAGCCCTGGAAAAATTCATTAGTAATATTTAAAATAAAAAATACCTACAAAATATTTTCAACATCTACAAAATTACATGGAGACCTCGAGACTACGGAGTTTGAACAAGTTAATGTTTCCAAATAAAAAACAATTTCTTGAGAAGTTAAACCCAGAGAATGTATCAAAACACAAGGAAGTGAATACTGATAGCATAGAAAAGTACTTTCTTTGATTATGTTGACTTAGAGTTGATGGTTATTTGATTACACACAAATGATTGGTCGATTGGTTAAACATGGCTGATTTCACATTATGGGAGAACATTGTTTAATGTTGCATGGATGTAGACATGAGAAGAAGAGTATAGGTTAACATTGCATGGATGCAGACATAGAAGAGTATGGGTTAACATTGCATGGATGCAGACTGAGAAGAGATAGGTTAACTTGCATGGATGCAGACATAAAAGAAGAGTATAGGTTAACGTTGCATGGATGCAGACATAGAAGAGTATAGGTTAACATTGCATGGATGCAGACATAGAAGAGTATAGGTTAACATTGCATGGATGCAGATAAGAAGAGTATAGGTTAACGTTGCATGGATGCAGACATAGAAGAAGTATAGGTTAACTTGCATGGATGCAGACATAGAAGAGAGTATAGGTTAACGTTGCATGGATGCAGACATAGAAGAGTATAGGTTAACATTGCATGGATGCAGACATAGAAGAGTATAGGTTAACATTGCATGGATGCAGACGTAGAAGAAGTATAGGTTAACATTGCATGGATGCAGACATAGAAGAGTATAGGTTAACATTGCATGGATGCAGACATAGAAGAGTATAGGTTAACATTGCATGGATGCAGACGTAGAAGAGTATAGGTTAACATTGCATGGATGCAGACATAGAAGAGTATAGGTTAACATTGCATGGATGCAGACATAGAAGAAGAATAGGTTAACGTTGCATGGATGCAGACATAGAAGAGTATAGGTTAACATTGCATGGATGCAGACATAGAAGAGAAGGTTAACGTTGCATGGATGCAGACATAGAAGAAGAAGGGTTAACGTTGCATGGATGCAGACATAGAAGAAGAAGAGGTTAACGTTGCATGGATGCAGACATAGAAGAAAGAGTTAACGTTGCATGGATGCAGACATAGAAGAAGAGTATAGGTTAACTTATTGCAATGGATGTATACATTATGAAGAGTATAGAACATTGCATGGATGCAGAGCGTAAGAAGAAGAGTATAGTTAACATTGCATGGATGTAGACATAGAAGAATATGTTAACGTTCATGGATCAGACATAGAAAGTATAGGTTAACGTTATGGATCAGCGTAGAAGAAGAAGAGTATAGGTTAACATTGCATGGAGTAGACATAAGAGTATAGGTTAACGTTGCATGGATGCAGACATAGAAGAAGAAGAGTATAGGTTAACATTGCATGGATGTAGACATAGAAGAGTATAGGTTAACGTTGCATGGATGCAGACATAGAAGAAGAAGAGTATAGGTTAACGTTGCATGGATGCAGACGTAGAAGAACATAGGTTAACGTTGCATGGATGCAGACATAAAAGAAGAAAAATAATACAAAGTTAACATTCTAGAAACATAAATGAAACAACTTATAGCAGATTGTGTTTTTATCGCAGCAGTCTTACAATTCTGAATCAACATTTTAAAAAACATACCCAATGCTATTACATATGTGCTTCTTCAAGTGATTTTTCATAACAAGTTCACAAGAATAAATATGAAACAAATATATATAAAATAAACAATAACGGATGAGAGCAAAAATGTTCATTAAGAAAGCAACTACATTTTAAAACTATTAAACAATTCAATAAATATTCAGATCAAAGAAATCTCCCCCAAAAATGCAGGAATATAAAAAAATCAAGAAGCACCAGTATACAAAACATAAATAGATATATATATATACATATAAGCTAGTAGATTAGTTATTGAATAAGACACATTTATATTTTTAAAATGTATGCGATTAAGAGATATAGATATATATATATATATATAAAAACAAAGATATACAATTTTGCATCTATAAAACTCATGCTTTTCTGTGATCATCAGGTCATGCATTTTGTCATCATTATCATGTGTTGTATTCACATCAAAACTTGGAGACAGTAGATATCCAATATTCCCTGTCTCTTGCCTTGATGCTGCCCTCAGTCAGGCTGTAATTTGTCCATCTCTTAATGTTTCCCTCCCACTTGTGTCTTGG
The DNA here is from genome assembly GCA_020796225.1 of Arion vulgaris. Taxonomy (NCBI): domain Eukaryota; kingdom Metazoa; phylum Mollusca; class Gastropoda; order Stylommatophora; family Arionidae; genus Arion; species Arion vulgaris. The sequence goes on along the minus strand of CM036771.1, from coordinate 5,970,066 downwards.
TTCTCCTCTTGCTCTCAGTTCTTTAACTGTCCCGTCTAATAAGGTTTGGATCAATGTGTCATGTCTCTCTTTATGTCTCCAAAATATTGTATTTATTGAATGTAGTTTGTAGTTAAGAATACCAAAAAGAAAATGTCAACCAGTATGATAGTATGGATAAGGAGTTTTCATTTCTCAACCTAAAAACTTCTCAAGCAACCATCTAACCAACATGTACACTATAATCATTAACTTTTGTTCAAACTGGCATGCTTGTTTGATTGTTGCTAGACTTCAGACAGCTAATTGATCCCATTCCTGACAACTATTCCAAAATGAGAGCTGCAATAGAATAGTGGTTAGTATACCGGCTTCATAAGTGTGTCGTCACATGATCAAATTCTTCAGCTGGAGTGGCATTTTTGTCACAGTCCAACAACTCTCAAGTTAACCCAAGCCTTAATTGGGTGAGAGAGAAATACTGGGAATTAGAAAGCAGCAGGCATAATGCTGACAACCTCATGAAAGTATGTAGTTAGTCACATACACAAATATTGGTGCTCCTCAATATTACATGTTGTATGAGAGTTCTTTGTTTACTTTCTACTATTTCAAAACAGAAGGGAAAACATTCAGAAGTGAAACAAACCTGGTTTCAGATAAGAGAATGTGTATATATATATAATATATTTATATATCTATATGGTAACAGCCACCCATCACAAGCAATGATAACAGCCACAGATGTGTGTTGTTATACATCACTAGTATGTGCAATGGTAACTGTAGAGTCAAATCCTGGAACACAATCTCTTACCACACAGGTGTGGCATACATGATCAGGGTTGGACATGTGAGTGTGTTTGTGTTCTGTCTTTGCTATTACAATATATATATATATATAGGTAAATGTGTGTGTGTGTAAAAATCCCATATATAAACACACACACATACATACATAAGTACAGGGTTTTAAAAAGACTAGATATTATTATATTTCTAAAGCCACATGCCAATTTTGGTATTGTGTTCAATCTGGTTTATTGCATTGGTTAAACAGACAAAAATGCTAGCAAACATAGCAGGATATGGCCTATATAAAACACTTGTACAATGCTACTGGAAGCACTGACAAAGTAACCTGAATACTTTCTTATTGCTACTTTTAAAGCTTGTAATAAACAGATATCACATATTACTAAGCTTCTTGTGTCCTTTCTAGCAACCTTGGCATTTTGTCATAATCAACATGATATGATGCTCAGAATCTCATAATCAACATGATATGATGCTCAGAATCTGACAAGTCAAAACTAACTATACATTTGCTAAAGTTTATCTATTTCATTTAAGGTACATACAATTGTAGCCATCTCTAAGAATATTTAAATAACAACTCATAAAAATATGATCTCAATTCCTGTTCCAACTGTACCATCAATTCTAGAATAATGTAAAAATTATATATTTAATTATATAATGCAACAAATGAGTTAACTAAGCAATATTCATAGCTACTAAGGATGTAAGCCGTAAGGTAAAAAAAAGTTAGTTCTAATTTATGTATAGGTATAACAGGTTTCATGTTTTTAAAATGTAAAATTTTTATTGGGCCCTTACCCGGCAGTGCCACAGTGGATAGACCTAATTAGGTTGAACATGTAAAAAACTCGGAGCATCGTCATTCTTTCAAATAAGAGTTGCTTGAAATTTGTTTCAATGAACTTAGTTGCATATTGGCTCTATGAAGGCTTCCGCCGTCTGATCGTGATCAAGTGAGCACTACAATGGGATCTGAGCCAAAAAGCTAAATGTTCAATTATGCTGAAAAAATGTTTTAAGTTTGTCTGAAACAACCTGTATATTACATTGATCAACTTCTCTACAAAAGTCATGTGCACTGACTTATCTGTCAATAATCCCAGCTGGTTTATTTCCATCAAGTTTATGGCTATTTTTCCATACCATCATACCAAACTGTGTTCTCTCTTTATTTTCCACTATTATACATAATACAGCTGGTAGAAAAAATATGCAACAGTTCTTTCTCTCTCTCCTGGTACTAGAATTTATAGTTATATCCCTTACCTAATTAAACAACATCATTTTCATAACACATTAGAAACACTTTTTCCAAATTATGAAACAATTTATTTCATCGCAGCACATTCACCTTGAGACTAATCTGTTGTAAAAACGTTGAGATTGTCAGATACCTGCCGGTATGGTAGATATTTATTCAGACTTTCTTAATTCAGTCTCTTTGTCTCTTTTTTCACATCATTACTGTCGTGTTCAAAGTACATGAAATCCTGAAAATAGACAAGATATTGATGTCACAAAGACTATCTATAAATGGGATTCTATGTTTGTCTACAAAGACTATAAATGAGATTCTATGTTATTTAAAGTTTGTACAAAGACTATCTATAAATGGGATTCTTCCTTTATGTACAAAGACTATCTATAAATGGGATTCTGCTTTTTTTGGGTAAAAGATTTTACAGAGAAAGAACACTTTATAGTACCCTATCTGCAGTTATACTGTTGCATGGTGTCAGAGATCTAATTGATCATAGAGAGGTCCCCAGAGCTGACATGCCAACTAACATATTCACTACCAAATTTTAAAACATGATGTGGCAGAATTAATTTTTGTGCACATTTTTCAACTTGATAAATATATAAATTACAAAATTTTAATACACTTCCGATCAAACCACGATCTAGAAATAGATAACTTTGCTGCAGATAAAACTGGATATTGGGTCAAAATGTGTTGATGTAAATTTAGCACTAATTTTACATCAAAGAATGCTTAGCGCAGCACTGGGTTATTTTAACAGACAATCTTGGCACACCCTTCGGCAGTAGGTACGGAATGAGTTAAGGACTGATAATTATGAATTAAAATAGAAGTGACTAATGATAAATTTCAGATGTGTACTTACAATCAAAAAGACTGCTCCAAGTACAGTGGCCTTTGTCTTAGTGTCAAGGTCAATAGGAAAAGTGACACCAAAGTTGTCAGCATCTGTGAATAGCTCTTTACCTAATCCTGACCACTCCTTTGTAATCTGACCAACATGGACCTTTTCATCTGCTGATGTTATCTGTGGAGAGATGTATTCAGATTTGTAAATAACTAGGCAGCATCTAAATATTCTATACAACATTGTAACCACCACTACCAATAAACCTTATTTTCAGCGAACGAAAAGTACAACTGCAACTGTTGTTGTTAATGGATTTCTATTCTAACTCTTCTTCACCCTCTGCCCCTAGGGAGGCAAAGGTCTGCAACCAAGGCCATCCTTTCCAGATCACTTCCCATTTTCTAGTCATTTCCTTGCGGGGGTCCTTCTTCTTCCTCAAGTGGTGAGTTATGAAGTTCCCCGTTATCTTTCTGTAGCTATATGGTGTTTTTACAGAGTGGGGTAGCTAGCCTCACATTATACCTCTTTAGTTGCCTCTTACAACATGCATGGCGGGTAACAGCGGTTATATTTTTACACCCTAACTCGAACCCTGGTAACCACTCAGGCGTTTCTTTAACTCTGCCCATGAGTTAACGCTTATCTAGATCCGTGTCTGACAGAACCATCAGTGTCCTAATCTCAGCAGTGATGATGCCAGGGACACATTCTCGACAGCAATGCTCAAGTATAATATCAACTACCCGGCGTATCCAATCATATTCTCTAATATAAGCATCCGTTCTTTTTCATACTTCCGCTTGTTTAGAGTACAGTCCAGTTTAATAACATATCTGCCTTGGCCAACCAAGATCGGCCTCTCTTCCAACGCATGCGCTTGTGTTCCTTTATGACAATGTATAGAGGATGATTTGTGTCTTCAGATACTCTCAGATAAGCTTTTACCTGTGCGACTTTACGTCTAATGGTCATCATTGACAAATCAAGTACAAAGTACGAGATATATATTTATCGAGTTGAAAAATGTGCACAAAAATTAATTCTCGTACATTGCCTCATATGAAGTGTCTCATACGCAACCTAGTATAAGTCTCATTTTGGAGAATATCCAGTTTGTCCATCGAGGTTCTACTTGCTGTCAGAAGACGAAGGTCATAGTCCACCACACTCAGCACAAGTCCCAGATAAAGAAGGAGTAGGATTTCAATATTCGCCTCCATCATAACTCTGAGAGCAGTTAACCCTTTTCTGACCTTTAGGATTACATTATCGACACAACACTGTTGCTGAGAACCATGCCTCAGAGAAGTCTTTGTTGGATTCACATCTGCTTTGAACTCATTACGTCATTAATCTGCACAATTTCAACTGTAGAAAGTCAATTTTATTTTCTACTTATATAAAACTGATAATATTATAACCAGGTAAGTAAGCTAAGAGCTAAATAGCAAACAGTATTTTGAAGAAAATCACCAATATGCACTATTCAAAGGTTTCAGAAACAACAAACCTCAAACTCAATGTCCCCACAGATGTTGCATCTACAACATGGTCCTTTAATGCGAAGCAGTGTCTTATCGTCTGCATTGTTTATTTTATACTTGGGATGACAGCAGCTCCATGCCTGACGTACATATCCAATTATGGAACCCTTGGGAGCTTCTACAGTCAGTTTCTAAGGAAAGCATGAAATAAATCAGATTGACATAGCTATTAGTACTGAATAACATAGAACACACATTCATTATATGATTTTCTAATATTAAGTTTGGGGGTTTCATTTGTGGTTCATCATTTTTTGTTTTCAAAGTATTGTTTGACAATAGATGAATATTAACCAGCTCTACGATAGATGAATATTAATCAGCTCTACAATAGATGAAGATTAACCAGCTCTACAATAGATGAGTATTAACCAGTTCTACAATAGATGAATATTAATCAGCTCTACAATAGATGAATATTAACCAGCTCTACAATAGATGAAGATTAATCAGCTCTACAATAGATGAAGATTAACCAGCTCTACAATAGATGAAGATTAATCAGCTCTACAATAGATGAATATTAATCAGCTCTACAATAGATGAATATTAACCAGCTCTACAATAGATGAATATTAATCAGCTCTACAATAGATGAATATTAATCAGCTCTACAATAGATGAATATTAACCAGCTCTACAATAGATGAATATTAATCAGCTCTACGATAGATGAATATTAATCAGCTCTACAATAGATGAATATTAACAGCTCTACAAAGATGAAATTAAAGCTCTACAATAGATGAATATTAACCAGCTCTACAATAGATGAATATTAACCAGCTCTACAATAGATGAATATTAACCAGCTCTACAATAGATGAAGATTAACCAGCTCTACAATAGATGAATATTAACCAGCTCTACAATAGATGAATATTAACCAGCTCTACAATAGATGAATATTAATCAGCTCTACAATAGATGAAGATTAATCAGCTCTACAATAGATGAATATTAATCAGCTCTACAATAGATGAATATTAATCAGCTCTACAATAGATGAAGATTAATCAGCTCTACAATAGATGAATATTAATCAGCTCTACAATAGATGAATATTAACCAGTTCTACAATAGATGAAGATTAACCAGTTCTACAATAGATGAAGATTAACCAGCTCTACAATAGATGAATATTAACCAGCTCTACAATAGATGAATATTAACCAGCTCTACAATAGATGAAGATTAATCAGCTCTACAATAGATGAAGATTAATCAGCTCTACAATAGATGAATATTAATCAGCTCTACAATAGATGAATATTAACCCACTTGATAATGGATTGAATACTAACTGGATTGAATATTAACTACCGCTACTTTCTTTTCTCCAACCATGTTTAGCCTCACAGTGTCAGAGGTGATTTCTAGAACAGGCTTTTGTGTGTGCTTCATAAACAGTGTCTTTCGTTGCCTCTGTTAACTCTGAGGTGTACCTTTTGCATGGACGGCCTTTTGCTTTTATCCACTGTTTCTGAGCAACATTGCTCTTTGAAGCACACTGTCTGTTGGTAATCTGCTTATGTGGCTGAACCATTTAATTTGTTGTTTCTTGATGAAATTCAGTACTGATGCTGTGCCACTTTTTCCTGATGTCCTCATTTCGAAACCAGTGTCTTCTTGTTACTCCCAGCATTCTGTGTAGACACTTCATCTCTGTTGTGACTAGTTTCCTTCTATAATTTGATACCAGTGTCCAGGTTTGGTACTGATAGCATAATTTGAGTAGAAAGATTGTGTTAAACAATGCTATTTTTGTGCTGAAGATGACAGGTTTGCATTTTAAAAACTAGCTCAACAATAGATATTAACCAATTCTACATAGGATCAATATTAACCAATCTAATATATATGCAAATAGCAATTGAACGTGAAAATAAACTAATAGAACAAATATACAATCGAAGATGTGAATATAGATTAGACATTAATAAATACCAGCCCACTTATACTGACTTATGTTACTCGCTTTAATCATTAGTTTCTTTTTTACTGGACTGGATTTTCTTGTTGGCTGTTTCCCTAGTGTATAGATTTATTGGTCTTTTTGAGATGAATGCACTTTGATCAATTTTCCTATTTGGTGATTGCATATTTCAGTTCAGAAAACAGACAGCTGTTGCATAAGAAATCAGTTTTATTTGCAGGTGTAAGAAGACAGACATCAATGCACTGATAAGCTTGCAGGTATGGCTGCAATATAAAGCAGGCAAGCTTCTTCTTCTTCGAATGCTCCATATTGACCACTTGTTAAACCACTATTTGTGATTTGTATGTAATCTGAGCCTAAGAGTGATTGTACATTGTACCAGTTATTCGCCTACAAGTAGTACATATGATTTCTGCAACGTTTTATATTTACTAGAATAGCTTCCCCAGGCCCCTACCTTAGTCATCTCTTATCTCTCATCATTCTTTTTTTCTGCCATTTTTATCATTCTTATTGTGATAAACAGCGTTTGCCAAGAACGTTTTTACGTCACATCTTCGGTACCATTTGGAGCTCTGGTGCTTGTCCTTCGACGATGTGTCCAATTTCAACCAGCGTTTACTGGGTTCGCTCTCCATTAGCCTTTGACTGTCCCCAGCCGACCTGCAAGGCAGCAGGTTGTCATCTCTTATGACATGCCTTGTAGGCCACGGCAACACACGGGCGAAGTAATGGACCAGACTGATATTCTGAAATCCCTAAGGGATAGAGGACGTGTAAATGATTCAAGTAATTGTGGTGAATGTACAACCCTTACCAGACTGCAAGAATACAAAGTCAAATGTGGTGTAGCTAGACAAGAGCACTATACTGGTAGCTAAAGAAAAATAGTAAACCAACAAAAAACTGGTGTCATTTGTTGCCACACGCTGAGAGACATAAGGCAATCAGAGCACTTATGGAATAATTGGTTCTCAGTAATGATGATCTGATGACTAAACTAAGCAAAGAAACTTTGATCCAAGTTTTAATTGATATTCCCCATTCACAAGTAGTGTGACTACATTCCCCCATTCCTATGACAGACAAACAGACAATCAATTTTATAATTAAGATTATCTCACAATCACAACCAGTGTAGCAACACAGGAACTCACCTGTAAGCAGCATGGGCAAATACATGAACTACATCTAAGCGGCCGAGAAAGGTGGATGACCTCTTTCTGGTGGTTATCCATGATCTTCATATCAAATGGACGTGACGATCCACAACAATTTCGTGTGCAGCAACATGTATCTTGATTAAAAAAACAAAACTGAAGTGACTGTCTGTAATACCTGCTTTTTAGTGTAGTGTAGAACAGGAGGGATCCTATGGAATTTAATGGCAACATGGCTAGTGCAGTCACCGAGAATCTATTCAGGTTAGGATTTATTCTTTATGCCCTGACAGAAAAAAACTTCTTGGCTTTACCAGGGATTGAACATGGGTCTCCCAAAATGGAGCCTGCACTTTAATCCATTTGGACAGAATCTTCAATATGTATCTTGATTAAATAATTTTAAAACTAAGAAATTTGTGTTTGACAAACATATCACTTTGCAGCTAGGTACTAGTTATATGTAAGAAAAGTTGTATGACTAAATCTGATTTCAAGAGTTGGAGTAACTCAATATACTCAGAGTGTGCCTATAGGTGCGCAATTTACATCAAGTTAGATGAAAGTGTAAGAAATAGAGCACTAGCACAGTAGTAGCTCGGACAAGAACTCAGAGAATCCATATGCTCATTTTCAACTGGATATAATAATAATAATTCCTCTCGTACCGTTATACTTTACATAGGGCCTGCAAGTAATTTCTCCATACCGCTCTATCCTGGGCAACTCGCTCAATCTCCTCCATGGAACTGAGACCGATATTTCCTGCCTCTCTCAGCAAAGTTTGTTTCAGGGTCTCCTTAGGTCGACCTCTCTTTCTTGAACCCTTTGCATCCCACTTCAATGCCTGCTTTGATATTCGTTGATTATTTCTCCTCAAGGTGTGCCCAACATATCTCCATCTTCTCTTTCTTATAACAGTTGTCACTAGTGGTTGATCAGACATGTCTCTGATTTCATCACTTCTCCTGAATTTGTTCCATTTTATATTCATTATTTTTCGCAGACATCTATTTTCAAATGCATTCAACTGAATGCTATCAGATGAATAAATAGTTGGTCATATTTTTTGGGTAATATATTCTTGCAAAAAATGTATAGATATTTTTGGAATGAATAGAGAACAAACACAAAACCTGGCACACTTTGTCATGTGATGGAGAACTAACCTTCAACTGCCATATACACTCTCTGGTTCATGGTGTTCTTAACCTCATATTTATTGTTGGTCTCAAATCCAGAGAAAGCTGAAAAGAAATGTAACATGTCTTAGAGAATGAAAGTCTTGCTTGAGTTTGTATGTTCATACAAACAAGTTACAGCCCCAGTGTTATTGAATCAAGATTTGCCATCAATTTGGATGAACAGAAATGAAGATTTCATCAGTTTAATGATTCCCCTTCTCTCTTTTTGTCAAAATTAACTATTTATTTTTACACTTACGTCATGTCAACATTCATGTTTGACACTGTTGTTTGGGGCATTCATATTTAACACTGTTTGGCACATTCATATTTAACACTGTTTTGAGCATTCATATTTAATACTGGATCATTCATATTTAACACTGTTTGGAGCATTCATATTTAACACTGTTTGGAGCATTCATATTTAACACTGTTTGGAGCATTCATATTTAACACTGTTTGGAGCATTCATATTTAACACTGTTTGGAGCATTCATATTTAACACTGTTTGTGACATTCATATTTAACACTGTTTGGAGCATTCATATTTAACACTGTTTGGCACATTCATATTTAACACTGTTTGGAGCATTCATATTTAACACTGTTTGGCACATTCATATTTAACACTGTTTTGAGCATTCATATTTAATACTGGATCATTCATATTTAACACTGTTTGGAGCATTCATATTTAACACTGGATCATTCATATTTAACACTGTTTGGAGCATTCATATTTAACACTGTTTGGAGCATTCATATTTAACACTGTTTGGAGCATTCATATTTTCAAATTTGGCATTCATTTTCTTTTTTTTTTTTTAAAGCAAACAAAAAAAGAGAGATAATAGTATATGCAACTATATCCCTTCATCACAACTTTCTAGCTATAGAGATATTTATCAAGTATGTTGTTTGAATAAATAGTTGGTGCTGGCTATAGAGATATTTATCAAGTATGTTGTTGTCTTTGAATAAATAGTTGGTGCTGGCTATAGAGATATTTATCAAGTATGTTGTTGTCTTTGAATAAACAGTTGGTGCTGGCTATAGAGATATTTATCAAGTATGTTGTTGTCTTTGAATAAACAGTTGGTGCTGGCTATAGAGATATTTATCAAGTATGTTGTTGACTTTGAATAAATAGTTGGTGCTGGCTATAGAGAGATATACAACCAGTATGATGTAACATAATGAACAAATCAGATGTCTGCGAAATATAATGAACATAAAATGGGGTGAATTCAGGAGAAGGGATGAAATCAGAGATGTCTGGTCAACAACTGTTATAAGAAAGAGATGGAGATATGTTGGGCATACCTTGAGAAGAAATGCCCAAAGAATATCAAATGTGGCATTGAAAAGGGAGACAAAGAGTTCAAGAAGAAGAGGACACCTAGGAAACCTTGAAATGAACTTTGCTGAGAGAGGCCGAAATATCGGACTCAATTCCATGGAAGAGATTGCATGAGCAGTCCAGGGCAGGGCTATATAGATATATATATAATAATGAACAGAACAATAGTCTAGCGCACCTTCTATCATCTCTACTTTCTGCTTGATCAACAGCTGGTCAATCTGTGTAAGGTATTCCAATCCTGGTGGACCACTGACTGGGCTCCCTTGAGGAGCGGGTGCCCATCCTGCAGCTCCAGCAGGGGGCGCTAAAAGTGAACAAACAAACAACTATGGTAGAAAACAATAAATTCAATTTATCAAAAAAGGGAGAAAAAAAAATGTTTAACTCAAAATAAATTTACATATTGTACTGGCTACTAGAGACAGAGATAATTTCAGATGAGCTGCAAAGAGAGCAACGCCTATAAAGGGACACACCTTGATGATGATCGGCTACTGAAATGAAAATTGTGGCATATCCTTCACAGGGCGCAGCCATCAATCATATACGAATGGTCGATTTTCTAGGTGCCATTTATCAGTTCTGTAGTTTGCCATCGCTTCCTGAAAGGTGAAGTCTATTTTTACCTTTGTAAAATCCTACGAAAACAATTTGCTTCCAAACTTGCACACCAGGGTTTGAGCTAGGTACTCTTTTGTTTGCACAGCTCAATCCGCTTGAGCTACATACGCTACTAAGCAACAAATTTAGGTATTGTACTGTAGAAGGAAACTAAATTGAGATCTGATGCTTAATACCATATAGAGCTGTAATAGCATAGTGGTTGAGTGCTCTCCTTCTTAGGCCCGTGTTCAACCCCACAGTGGGAATGGAACTTTTGTTCAGACTGTAACAGCTCTCAGGCCAGACCCGTCTCAATTGGGTACCAGAAAATCACTGAGATGTAAAGTGGCCAGCAGGATGCTGACCAAGTCATCCATCGTGGGGCTGATGGCGACTGAAAAATATGGGCCAACATCATATTTCTCAATATACTCCACAGTGTAAGAAAAAACAGGTTCCTTTACTTTTTTTTTTAAACTCAGTACTATAAAAGTAAAACTGCATTCAAACTGTTATTTGACAGAACCAGATCTCTGTTTCTCTCAACAAATAGTCTGTATGGCAAAGTAGTTAAGATGTTTGCATGTCGTTCTAAGGGTCATGGGCTCAAATCTGGACCAAGTTGCATGTGCAATTTTTTCATTAGATTTCTAGGATTATTGCTGAAGCTATGGAGTTAGTGCTTTGTGCAACACTCTCAGTAGATAGCATACCATTTCTACAGACACGGACAGAGTCATATGGGGAAACCTGGTGGAAGGAAGTCAATCCTTCGTCTTTAGACTCTCTCAACAAATGATAACAAGTATGCTTGCTAATGGTTCCTGTTGGTCACTTGTTATGCACATTTATAGTTCGTTTGCTTAGGTGCCTTATCCTATTCATGCCACATTTGATTCCAAAATGATTGCATGCAGCCTCAGCGCAGCAGTTTTATCTATTGCAGCATCTTTATCTAACAGGTGGTTGTTGAGTAGCTTTAGTATGTCCCCTTGTCTACATCCATTGTATCCACTATTGGCACTGTCAAAGCCAGTACGTCAGCTCTTTAATTACTGCAACTTATGCATGTTCTGTACTGTAAATTCAAAGAATATCCATGAGGTTTGAGGATACTATCAAAATAACATTTTTTGTAGCCTTTTCAGACCTTAGGGTATGAAGTCACTTCAGAATTCTAGGAAATAGTGTGCAGGATATAGGAGGGCTAATTCCTTTCCTCACATGTGGAACATTGAGTGTGGGATTTAACCCACAATTCTCTTGTGTACAAGTCGATAGGTGAACACTTACGCTAATCCCACCCACTTTCAGGCTATTAGATGACATATACTACTCATACTGCAGCAATCAGTATTGAACCTTGAGTTCCTAGTCTAATCGAAGATGGAAGATAAAATGTAGGTCTCATGTCCAGGTTAAGTATGTAAAAGAACCATTGGCAGTTGAAAATCAATACGGGCAGGCTAGAAAGAAACTGCCCAGGCAAAGTTTAAAAAAGATTACAGGATAGAATTCCTGCAAATTGTCACCATCCTCAGAATAACATAGGGGACCCTCGGATCTCATGCATGACATCTTTCTATGTGGGAAACATATCGGAGCACAGATGGTTGTTCACCAAGGCATACTGATAGAAGTTCCTATCAAACAATAAACCAATCAATCAGATCACATCTGACGTTCAATTTCTGAAGGTTGAAGCACAACTCGCCACCTGTGAATGCACACAGTTGGGATTTGTCAACCCTTTCTGTGAGATACATAATTGCAATAAAATATCATAAGAATGATTTCATGGTGAACACAAGATAAAATGAAATAACTTACCACCAGGCACAGGTTGCATAGCAATAGCACCCCCAGTAGTATGTGAGGATGAGGATCCAGAATTAGAGTAACCACCTTGTTGTGGGTATCCTTGATAACCTCCCTGCCCTTGTTGGGGCGCATAAGGTTGACCCCCTTGTCCATATGGATCAGGATAGGGAGTTCCATATTGATCAGGATAGGGAGCTCCAGGTTGACCAGGATAGGGAGGTCCATGTTGACCAGGATATGGTGCTCCATGTTGCCCAGGATACGGGGCTCCTGAGCCATGATATACTTCAGGAGGAGGTGGTTTGTTAGACATGATGATGACTTGTTACGGAAATTACGTCTGAACAGAAGGAGATAACAGTAGTTTAAAGTTTGTTTGTAACTTTGGCACAAGAATAACAGATTTGTAAATATAGAAAAACAGTGATAACATGTTTGTCGGATGCTTAATGAATTAACTATGATATAACAAACTGCTCAACAACCACTGTGATGAATATATGATTGATTGGACCATCATCATTGCACTTTAGTGAGCAACCATGTATGCTCTAATCTCTTTCTTACACAGGAAGATCTCAGCGGTAGTGCACGAACTCTGTAGCATCTGCAAAGGTAGTGTATAAGTGACTGTGTGTGTGGATGTAGTGGGTGAATGTGTATATGTAAATGACAAACCCTGCAAGTCGATAGATCTAACTAGCCAAACAAAGATGCCCAAGAAGAAATTAGGAGAAGGTAGCGAACTAAGCAAGACTGAAATAGAATATGAATACCCTGGGTACATTTTCACTTTGGGCTGAAAAATTGATAGAGAAATCAACATAATGTATGCAAACAATGAACTTGGACAACTAACACCACTCCCGACAAAATAAAAAGATACCTGTGAATACTAAAGCAAAACTCACAAAAACTAATTTTTGGCCAATATTATGCTATCAATATAAAACATTGTTGCTCACATCAGCTTATGAGCAAAAACTAATAATAACAGATGAAATGTCTTAGAGAACTGAAGGAGTAATACTGAGAGATAAACATTAGAAATTAGAAGATGAATATGAATCATACCAGCTATTCAATTAAAAAAAAGAATAACAATAAATGGTTTGGTCACCTGAAAAGAAATAGACTGTCCTGATTTTGTCTACCACAAAGAGCTTTATTGAAAAAATATAATGAATACAGAACAAGACCACGTAAAAGATGGGTGACTGCATCAAGAACAACTTTAGAGAAATGAATACCAATTTGCAAAGTCAGCAAAGCACACAGAATATTCTTTAAAGTTACATCTCCCCCTCATAACCTCACTGACTGAGACACAATGGAGGAAGAAAAGTAGTTGGTGACCCCGCCCAAACTATTAAGTTATTAACTATTTGTGGAGCAGTCCAGGGTCTTAAATAGTTATGAGCCAACCCCAAGTACTGGCAGAAGAATGTCTATGATAATGACCTGTTTTCTTAAATTCACCACCATCCAGTTTTTTCTCTCTCTCTCTCTCTATGAAACACTAGCCATCTTTGACTGATTTAATGATTTATAACTTTCTTTAAGTAATATAATAACTAAAGTTCGCTGCCTTTGTTTATTACTTTATTATATACAAACTAAAAGAAATGGCACCACAAGTGTCATCTCAACAGAAAATCAAGTTCTTAGTTCGTAAGTTCATCATCATCAGGTGCCGTCTCCACATCGAAGGTTGGCTGCAATGAATCTCCAGCATCCTCTGTCTTTCGCCTTGGTGTTGCACACTGACAGACTGTAACCTGTCCATTTCTTAAAGTTTCCTCCCACTTATCTCTCGGTCTTCCTCTTGCTCTTCCCCTCAACTTTCCCCTCTAGTAAATGTTTTATCATGGTGTCATGTCTTTTTATGTGCCCAAAATACTTTACTTGTCTGAATTTTATTTCTCTTAATATTAACATAATTGTTTCTTCATGCCTAGTTCGTAAGTTAAACTAATATAAATATCGCTGAAACTAACGATTAACGAGTTTATGCAACCTCCACCAGCAGTGTACTATAATCATCGTCATGTGATGCTTTAATGTATATACCAATACTTTTTACTAGAAGTTTAGTTTAAATGGCATTCATTGTTGACCGATTCGTAATGACGGTAATCAAGTTAACTCTAATTCAAACTAGATATTTATAATAACATTACCAGAGATACCAGACCTGGATAAATGAAGAAGCCTGGCCAGCAATCTCGATGTAAATGAAAATCAAAGTTCACAGATTATTCTTATTGATGAATACGTTTTGTACATCTAACTTGGTTAAATTATACACATTTGTCACAGATCAAGATAAGGTCCTGCTGTTGCAAATTGCACTCTAAGCAAACAGACGACTCAGACGTTAAATTTGTACGGCAATGTTCAACGATTTGGCATTTGGCCAGGAACTTGTGAACGTGACGACCAAAATGCTTACATACTGTGCTGTGCTGATAATGGGTTACGCAATATCTGGACATTGCATTATTTATGCATAAAATGTATGTCGAGCTAGCTGTTGTTATTAATTGTTAATAACTTAATGACAGGCGTTACATGGGGATTAATGTTATTGATTAACTAATTATTTATTTCCACCTATGTTGACTTTCCTTCCACATCATAGTGTTTACTTTATTTGTAAGGTCTTGTTTGTTTGTTTAGTAGGATTAAACCTTGCCGAGGCACGCCCTTCAACCTAAGGCGAACCTTTATTGGTTATATCAGAGCTTTAGGCCAACAAACATGAAATAATTAATTTCGGAGAGTTATTTGTGGTCATATTATGTATGCATTTATAGGCACTATTATGGCACTAGACACGAAAGCAGCAGAGAATGCAGAAAACAAGTTAAACGTAGCTGAACGATCAATAGACTCGGCACAACTATGTATCTGAATAGCAGAAGAATTTTCTTTTTAACGAGCGTTATGTCGTACACAGGTTTGGATAACATAGATATATGCATGGATGAGTCATATCTATTTATAGTGAAAGATAGCGAGATCTGGATGTGAAACAATTTATATAGAATTCCATGAGTCAGAGCGGAGTGCCTCCCTATGACCAATCAGATCTGATACCATGCTACAGTATAACTTCAGATGAGGTACTTTAAATGGGGATTTTCTGTTAGTTACCTTTTGTACAAATATGTGGCCTGTGGGATAATATGCATACACTTCTGCCAAAATTCTGACGTGCATGTCCTATTTGTCGTAGGGGCGTAGCGGGTATGCAACGTGCTCACGTTCTCGGCGAAAACCACACAGGTCACAAAGATTGTTTAACTTATTTGATAAGAACGAACGCAAACAACAACAATTTATATAATTTCTTCAGCTGTGGTGCAAAAACTAGCACTTTGGCGTGTCAATTGTGTGCAGCTACCATAACTTTGAGAGCTACGAGACCGCACTTGCAACTTTGCATCGTTTGTTCAACATGATGTTTGTAAAGCGGTCAATAAAGTGCCAGAGATCCAATCCCTCTTCATTTTGGGGGGACTTCTGCACAAGAGTTGGTCTCTTCCATTAATCTTGGTTCATCTAACTTGGATATTTTGGTGTTGGAAAAGTAAATGAAAATGGACAGTGTCTTGTAGAATTACATTGTTTCTACTGTATGAGTCACCAATACTTTCTGATGCCATTATGCCTTCAACCTTCAATCACAGCAAACCTTCAATTACAGTCGTCCATCCATTATAGCTAACCTTACATTACATCCAACCTTACATTACATCCGACCTTACATTACAGTCGTCCTTCGATTATATACAACCTTACATTACATACAACCTTACATTATATCCAACCTTACATTACAGTCAACCTTACATTACAGTCAACCTTGCATTACAGTCAACCTTACATTACATACAACCTTACGTTACAGTCAACCTTACGTTACAGTCAACCTTACATTACAGTCAACCTTACATTACAGTCAACATTACATTACAGCCAACCTTACATTCCAGTCAACCTTACATTACATACAACCTTACATTACATACAACCTTACGTTACATACAACCTTACATTACAAACAACCTTACATTACAGCCAACCTTACATTCCAGTCAACCTTACGTTACATACAACCTTACGTTACATACAACCTTACATTACAGCCAAACTTTGATGTAGAGACGATAAAATCTTATCACGATTGATTTATAGAAATCAAATGGAAATGATAAATATTATACATTAAAACACATCTTTTAAAAATAGAGAGAGAGCGAGCGGACAGGCTTTCATCAACAGCATCGATTGTTGGGGAGTTGAATTAAGGGGGATGTTCTTCGATCTCTTCACGGCTGCCTGTGGGATGAAGACACTAAAATAGATGTTGGATCGAACCACCGACCTCAGCAGTTTGGAGTTACCCGTTGTACAGGTAGAACTGGATGTGTGAGGGGAAGAGTGAGGAGTGTGTTTAACCAGCGAGCCACAGAAACCATCAGTATGCATACTCTTTTATATCTATTGCTAGAGACTGGGCACCTATGGATCTGTCCGGAGTGCAATGACATCAATTTAGTAATCAATAACCAATTTTACAAATAAATAATTTTAAAACAAACGCACAAATGTAGATTATATAATAGTAGTAACACTTTTTGGGGTCAAATTTATTATATAAAAGACTTTCTTCCCCATAGACACGCATCTGTAAAATTGGATAGAGTGCACAGTCCCAGAATCAAATTAAGAGCAGGAGTCCACAGGGCAAGCGTAATATCCCATTGCTTTTCCTGGTATATATCAATGATCTGCCACAAGCTCTGCCCAGACATGTATCACACTCTCTCCACGCTGATGATCTAGCTGTGTGGTACACCTCCAAGTTTCTGGGTCCTGCCATCTTTAAACTCCAGGAAAGCCTGAACAGCGTCATAATGTGGACAAGTAAATGGGGTCTAGAAATAAACTGGAACAAAACTATAGCAACACTTTTCTCATTTTCAACAAAGAAAACACTTCAAATTGAAATTTAACAATGATATCGTTCCCCGTTCCCATACTCCAACCTTTTGGGGAGTTAAACTTGACAGTCGTCTGACATGGAAACACAACATTATGGAAACAAACAGAAAGGCTATGGCGGCTAGAACCAAAAAAAAACAGACTAAAGCGCACAAGTCTAAACCACAAATCAAAAGAAATAGGAAAGTCATACTTGGAACTACTAAATCATAATTCCATACCTGAAGAATTACTTTTGGATCACTGGGAACCAGACTCAGTAGCACTAAACTTCTCAACCTCCATCCCTAAATTGTTAGGCAAAGATGCTGAGCCTAATCTAGTGAAGAAAGCAACTACAATGGAACATCTCCACTACATGTTTGCAGAAGACAGCTGGATAAGAATTTACACAGATGGATCGGCAATGGAGGCAACCATGAATGGTGGAGCAGGCGTGTACATTAGGCACCCATATGCTACTACTGTGTCTCTAGCAGCCCCTACTGGAAGAATATGTTCCAACTACAAAGCAGAACTCTTAGCTCTTCTGGTGGCAGCACAGCACATGAATAAGCTGCAAGCACCTGCAGGCAAGATGGTATTTCTAACAGACTCACTGTCAGCTATACAAGCCCTGGAGGCTAAATCCGCTGACAGCACAGTACAAAACCTCAAAAGTGAACGTGCTCAGCTTTCAGAAAAGGCAGAAATTCACTTGCAGTGGATTCTATCTCACTTTGGCATTGCATGCAATGAGAGTGCCGATGTCTTAGTGGTAGGAGTGGTAGTGGTGATACATATCAATTTTCTCTTTGTTTCTCACTTTGTCTGCATAGTTTGCAGTTTTTGTGAATTCTTTTTAATTTTAGCTGATGTGGTCGTTCAGACATTTGCTTTTGCGATTTGAAGGTTAAAAGTTCAAATCTCCCAGTCGTTTCATGGTCAATTTTTTTCTCGAGTTAGGTTGAGGTTTGACTGAGTTTAAATGTAGGGCTAGGAGTAGGGTTATGTGGTGGTAGTGGTGTGGCTGATGGTCGTTTTTCGCCTACTTTTTCTTACTATGTCTTCAAGTAGGTTTTTTTGTTGATACCGCTACTTTTTAGCAGTGCATTTTATTTTAAATTGATTTTTGTTATAATTCTTTCATTGTATAGGAAGTTGACTAATTTGTCAGTTATTTGATTTGTTAATTAATTAGTTGTTCTGTTGTTTGTTTATTTGATGATTGGTTGACATTCATCATCATCAGGTGCCGTCTCCACATCGAAGGTTGGCTGCAATGAATTTCCAGCATCCTCTGTCTTTCGCCTTGGTGTTGCACACTGCCAGACTGTAACCTGTCCATTTCTTAAAGTTTCCTCCCACTTATCTCTCGGTCTTCCTCTTGCTCTTCTCCCTCAACTTTCCCCTCTAGTAAATGTTTTATCATGGTGTCATGCCTTTTATGTGCCCAAAATCTTTACTTGTCTGAATTTTATTTCTCTTAATAATTGTTTCTTCATGCCTAGTTTTCCTAAAACTTGTTTATTTGTCTGTTTTTCTGTCCATGAAACTCTGCTTATTCTTCTATATATCCACATCTCAAATGCATCAATTCTGTCTTCTAACTGCTTGTTCATTGTCCATGTTTCGAGCCATACATTAATATAGGATATATATAGCATTTGATCATTCTAATTTTTAGCCTGTTTGTGATTTGTTTGGATGTCAGTAACTTTCTCATACTATTGAAATTATCCTTGGCCATTCCTATTCTCTTTTAATTTCAGGTTGACATTAGAGTTACATTTATTTGATAGTTATTTTTATGAGCTTCGTCTTTCTTTTCTATTTGCTTAGCAAGTTATTTGGTTGTATGGTTAGTGTTAGGTTTAGTCAGAATTGGACAGTACTATCACTAACGGACGAGGAAGTTCTCTGTACTGCTCAGTGGTACAGAAGTCAAGGTAGGGTTCACTGCGATCATTACACGCATCAGATTCTCTGCGAGTCATGACAAGTTTTACTATACTGTAGGCATGTTTCTAAATGATGTTTGCTGCTTGTGTTTTTCTTCCATTCTTTGTAATCTGTCTGATTTGCGTAGAGAACGCGAGTATGTTTCGTTCCCGTTATTCCCATACGGCATGTAGAACAGTCGTACCCGTACTTTGACCTAATGACGTCCTGAGTCACAACTCCTTTACAATGGATGTCATTCGTTACAAAGCTTCACATTTTGGTTTTCTTTTCTTAAGTCTAGTGCAGCATGTGCCAAAGTGGGGTACCGCCTCCTCCTCTTGTCCGTAGCGAACAAGTTGTTATATTCCGCCTCCGTACCGGCTATAACAGACTCCGGATCCACATGCACAACAAATTTAAAATTGGCACAATTAGCCTGTGCCACTGTGAGAAGGCAGACATGACGGCAGAGCACATACTGCAAGACTGCCAACTGCTTGCAGGCCTGAGAAACGAAACCTGGCCCGAAAATACCGAAGTTAATGAGAAGCTGTACGGAAGGACGGAGTTCCTAAAACAACAGAAGAATTAATGAGAAAGTCTGGTACATCAGTCTAGGCGGGGATCGAGAGAGAGAGAGAGAGAGAGAGAGGGCGAGAGATGTCACAAAGTTATTATAACACCGATCTAAAGTATAAGCTTACAAACAAACTTCAGTGATAACTTTCCAAAAACAACAGCAGAATTAATGAGAAAGTCTGGTACATCAGTCTAGACGGGGATCGAGAGAGAGAGAGATATCACAAAGTTATTATAACACCGATATAAAGTATAAGCTTACAAACAAACTTCAGTGATAACTTTCCCAAGAGTAATCTTCTTCTTCTTCGAACACTCCATATCGACCACTGGCTAAACCACTCTTTGTGATTTGTATGTAATTTGAGCCTAAGTTTGAGTGTTTGTTTTGTCAGTTATACGCCTTCAAGTAGGCCTGCACATCCAATTCCTGCGACGCTTTTTATTTACTAGGGTAGCTTCCTAGACCATACCTCAGTCAGCTCTTACGACATGCCTTGTAGGTTGCAGTGTTACTATTATTTACTCCTTTGCGAGCCTTGGACCTGAGAGTAATGAATAAGGCAACAGCTTAAAAACAAATCTGGTACGTTAATTTGATCATTTTAAAAATACATGGAAATTCCAAGAGAATTTGAGATTTAAAATGTACCAACACACATGCAGTAATAAATTAATAAGAAATAGGAGTTAATGAAACACAATTCATCAATTTCTTTTTAAATCGTTAATTTAATAAAATGTATCAATTAATAATTAAAGTCATTAATTAAATAAATATTTCTTAATTCAAAAGAAAAATCATTAATTAATCCTTTTACTCCGTAATTTCTTTTATCTCCGGAAGCATTTATATTACAATGTATACTAAATTAACCAGTATATTGTCTTTGCCACAACTTAAAAAATACAGCGAGCCGGTTCATCGGCTCACAGGAGGGAATGGGTTAAACAAAATTCCGTGATTAAAAAAGACAAAATCATTAATTTAACACAATTTATAACTACTAGGATGTAAACTTAGGGTTAAAAAGCAGGTTCTAGACGACGTGTCGGATATTGGCTGCTGACATTTTAAGTCAGAGTCTTTGCCTCTTTTTTGACATCTTCTTTGTCATGTTCAAAGTACATGCAATCCTGAAAGTAGAGAAGACAATGACACAAGTTACTGTACAAATAATGTCAACATATGTTGTTGTGATATTTACTGAGAGAAGGGGAGGGAGGGGAGGGTCTCTGTAGCGTAAAGGTTAGCTGCTCGTCTCGTACTAATATAATCGGTACGCTCCTCGTCGAGCCATCGGGATAGTTTCCCAGAGATCTCAGTGTAGATGAGATCGAGTTCCGAGTCCTATCGGGGACGGTCGATAAAACGTAGGTCCCGTGTTCAATTTGAGCACGTAAAAGAACCCTTGGCAGTTCAAAATCAAGAAGAGCAGGCTGGAAAACCGCTGCCTGAAAAAATTCATTAGAGGAATATTTTTAAAATAAAAATTCCTACTAAATGTCTTTGTCATCTTCAAAATTACATCGGTGACCCTCACCGGTGCTACGGTGTTCGTGAACTGCTGCTGAGATTTTATGGGAGACTGTATACCTATACGTCTGCCCGGAGGGCTATGACGTCGGTTCATTAACCAATAACTCATAACCAACAACATATCAACTTATACGAAATACGTTAAAACAAAGTAATATCGTTTTACAAAGCACAAAAACAAGATGCAGTGACGTTTCGACTAAAAGGTCTTCATCAAGCAACGGATACAAAATAAGTGAGAAATTCAGACTTCCTATACGCCATACATAGTATATACAGGCAGACAATAAACCCCCTTAATGAATGAGTTGATATATTGGCTGGCACGACTAAGATATCAGATGGAACCGCAATGAACCGAAATGATATTCTTATGCACGGAGAGAGTCTTTCCGAACAGATGAGTTTTAGGGTTGTGAATACCAGTCGCTGACCAGATTGAAAGAGATGGCTGTCGATATTGGTACAGCCCGAAAAGAACGACATACCACATTTCCATACACATTGATCAACATCGAACTGGCGTGTTGGGCCGCTGGACGCTGCTGGATTTGTTGAGGTGAAGATCGGAGCGCATATGAACATGCCCAAAGTGCTACCATGGTAGTCCTCGTACAAATAATATCAGAGAAAGCCAAAATAAGAACCAACTGCAATCAGAACGTGTCCTTTTGTAATCTAGTACATATGATTTGAACAGGCATTACTCTAAGGTTTGCCTTAATTATTCTTTGTTGCCCCCCATCCTTTCTACAAGGTAACAGCTGGTGCCTAATTTGATCTAAACCTGACCCTACAACTTATTTGATGGGAAAGAGCCTTCTGATAACACTTTGAAAAACTATAAAAGTAAGAGAAACATACGACAAGATGTTCCACATCAAGAAGAAGACATAACAGGGATAAAAATAAGAAGGTGTACTGAAGTTCTATTAAAGAACGGATAATTATGAAAGAAAATAGAAGAGATTAATGATAAATTTTACATGTGTCTGAAGTTCTATTAACGAACGGATAATTATGAAAGAAAATAGAAGAGATTAATGATAAATTTTACATGTGTCTGAAGTGCTATTAACGAACGGATAATTATGAAAGAAAATAGAAGAGATTAATGATAAATTTTACATGTGTCTGAAGTGCTATTAACGAACGGATAATTATGAAAGAAAATAGAAGAGATTAATGGTAAATTTTACATGTGTTTTAGTTTAGTCGTCGGATCACCATCACTGCACGTCGCAGTGTTAAATTTCAGATGTGTACTTACAATCAAAAACACTGCTCCAAGTACAATAGCCTTTGTCTTAGTGTCAAGGTCAACAGGAAAAGTGACACCAAAGTTGTCAGCATCTGAGAAGATCTCTTTGACCATTCCTGACCACTCCTTTGTAATCTGACCAACATGGACTTGTTCATCTGGTGATGTTATCTGTGGAGAGATATATTCAGATGTGTCTATAACTGTCATCAAATAGCTTGTCATGAGCAGAGCTTTGCCACACTATCAGTCCTTCGAAACTTCTCTTTCTCATAGGTCAGATGTCATCTGCTCTTCTTTGCTCATAGACCAGATGTCCTCTGCTCTTCTTTGCTCATAGGTCAGATGTCCTCTACTCTTCTTTACTCATAGACCAGATGTCTTCTGCTCTTCTTTGCTGGAATACCTCCTTCCATGATGGTTTTCTCCAACACTACGAGTCTCTT
Source organism: Arion vulgaris (assembly GCA_020796225.1). Classification (NCBI taxonomy): domain Eukaryota; kingdom Metazoa; phylum Mollusca; class Gastropoda; order Stylommatophora; family Arionidae; genus Arion; species Arion vulgaris. Next base: position 5,946,774 of record CM036771.1, on the reverse strand, counting down.
TATATGTCCAAAATACTTCAATTTTCTCTTTCTTATTTGTAGCATCAGCAAGTTTTCTTTGGTTTTGAATTCTTTCTGGATAGATCTATTTGTTCTCTTCTCTGTCCATGATATATGGAGAACTCTTCTGTAACATTTATATTCTTCTTCTTCTTCGAACGCTCTATATCGACCACTTCTTAACCACTCTGTATGATTTATATGGGATCTGAGCCTAAGAGCGATTGTACGTTGTGTCAGTTATGCACCTACAAGTAGGTTAGCACATCCGATTTCTGCGATTTTTTTATTTTCTAGGTAGCTTCCTAGGTCCTACATCGGTTGCCTCTTACGACATGCCTTGTAGGTTGCAGTGGTACTATTCTTTGCTTCCCTTGCGGACTCCGGCACCACACGGGCAACTTATATTCAAAAGCACATACATATTTGTCCATTGCTTTATCAAATGTCCATGCTTCACACCCATACGTTGCCACTGGGAATATGCATGTATTAATATTCTGATCTATGTTTTCCTATCAGTTCCATTCCATAATGTTTTAGTTTAATTTTTGTTTCTTTTTTTACATAGCTGTAGAACAACGAAGTATTCTACAGTACAAATCAGTGATTCTCTCCCTCTCTCTCTCTCTCTTTTCTCTCTCTCTCTCACTCCCTCTCTCTCTTCTCTCTTTATCTATTTTCTCTCTCTCTCTCTCTGTCTCTCTCGCTTTTATTCCTTTCCAGTTTCAAATGAAGTGTAAGGCTGAACCTTATCATCAGCATCTATATCAGTTTGACAATTCAACATTGCAAATGAAACGTTAACAGATAACAAATAAGCAAAAGATGAGAATTATCAAGTGCTATATTTACTGGATATTTTTTGTATTGTACAGAAACATGGACAACTTGATATTTTTGTACGGTACAGAAACATGGACAACTTGATATTTTTGTGTGGTACAGAAACATGGACAACTTGATATTTTTGTGTGGTACAGAGACATGGACAATGATAAACAAACATTTGGAAAAACAGAAGTTAATGCTTTTGAAATGTATATATGTACAGAAGAATATATATCGGAATAACAACGGAAACAACACAGATGTAATAAGGCAAACCAGATTATTGGACAAATGTCACCAATACTGAAAAATCAGATTATTGGACAAATGTCACCAATACTGAACAACAAGCACCATGGACACCAAGAGAGCAATGGTCAGCACAGTTTTCTGACCAATTCTGTGCTATCATTGTCAGACCTGGGCACAGACAACACAGTTTACTTACCATCTCTGTGCTATCAGTATCAGACATGGACACTGACAACACAGTTTACTTACCAACTCTGTGCTATCAGTATCAAATATGGACACTGACAACACAGTTTACTTACCAACTCTGTGCTATCAGTATCAGACATGGACACTGACAACACAGTTTACTTACCAACTCTGTGCTTTCAGTATCAGACATGGACACTGACAACACAGTTTATTTATCCAACTCTGTGCTATCAGTATCAAATATGGACACTGACAACACAGTTTACTTACCAACTCTGTGCTATCAGTATCAGACATGGACACTGACAACACAGTTTACTTACCAACTCTGTGCTTTCAGTATTAGACATGGACACTGACAACACAGTTTATTTACCATCTCTGTGCTATCAGTATCAGATATGGACACTGACAACACAGTTTACTTACTAACTCTGTGCTTTCAGTATCAGACATGGACACTGACAACACAGTTTACTTACCATCTCTGTGCTTTCAGTATCAGACATGGACACTGACAACACAGTTTACTTACTAACTCTGTGCTTTCAGTATCAGACATGGACACTGACAACACAGTTTACTTACCAACTCTGTGCTATCAGTATCAGATATGGACACTGACAACACAGTTTACTTACCAACTCTGTGCTTTCAGTATCAGACATGGACACTGACAACACAGTTTACTTACCAACTCTGTGCTATAAGTATCAGACATGGACACAGACAACACAGTTTTCTGATCAACTCTGTGCTATCAGTGTCAGACATGGACACTGACAACAAATGAGGAAAGAAGAATCCAAACGACAGAGATGAAGTGCTTACGACGAATTCCAAATGTTACAAGAGGAGATAAAATCAGAAACAACGAAATCAGAAGAAGAAGTGGGATTCTTGCCGATATACTAAGCACTACTCGGAAGGTAACGTCCCAATTCTGCCGACAGGACGAAGTCATATGGGAAAATCTTCTGCAATGAAGTAAATTCTTCGGTTTTAGTCCCTTTTTTCGCATACGTTAAACAAATCTGCACACAGTACCTTAACTATTTCCACTCCACGAACTTTACTGAGTCCTGACCATAATCGTTTTATGAGATTATAATATCTATCGCTCAAAGACTGTATGTTATGATTGCAACTTGGAAGGTTTAGTACAAATAGAAAGAAAGTACTCTACGTAAAAAGACACTATAGCGGCTGGTGGTGGGATTGGCGCACATGTTTCCGCCACTAGTGTGGTTGGTAGTATGTAATGAGTTAATTTTTTCACATATACATCAAACTGATATCTGCCAGATAAGAAAGTTAATTTGTTGCAGTTCTTATCGGGTGAGATCCTTAGCGTAGAAATTGGGCTCAAGTACAGTCATTAGTATCTAAGTGGTCTCTGTGGTAAATTTATTAAGACGCTTGCCGTTCGTTCTGAAAGTTGTGTATTCGAATCAGGACCTTCAGTTCACATGAGCATTTTTTCCTGAGATTCATAGGATGGTTGCTGGCGCTACGGAGTTCGTGCATTTTGCAATAATCAAAACAAAGGCAGGTGGTGCACCATTTATGCAGAGAGGAACAGAGTCCTATTTTGGAAACCTGATACAATGAAGTAAATCCTTGACACTTAGACCCTTTAGATAATCACTTATGATTGAACTTACAATAATTGATCAGACCGTTTATATCTGATTTGAGCCACAATCTGTTTCGTTCTAACAAGTCTATGTACTTCAGACGGAGGCAACCAGCAAAGAGGCTTATTGCAGTAATCAGGATGCCGCACACCAACGCAATAAAAATATGCATAAATCTATAGAACGTTCGTGGGCCTGTTCTGTGATGGGTATTCGGTCAAGTGTGCGCAGGACCTCTGTTTTGGAAGAGCAAAACTCTTGCTAGAGCCCAAATCTGGACAGATCGCAACTAGAGCCCAACTCTTGCTAGAGCCCAGCTCTTTCTAAGGAAGTTCCTTCTCAGTTGCCTCGTGAAACAAGAAAAATATTCCAAATATAGAAATTGACCAAGTAATGTGTTCAAATTATGATTAATTTAATATTCTCAGTTTAACCTTTTCGCTCTTCTGATCCGATATACTGTCTCGCAATATTTCGAAAGATGACTCAAAGCCAGTATGCTGGATAATTCAGTATGCACTGCAATATAAGTGCTTCCGAGGGTAGAGAAACACCTACGGATTGAAAGGGTTAAACATGGACCTACTTTTATTGTTGGTCTCCGATAGGACTAGGTACTCGATCTCTCGTACAATGAGATCAACGATCACTGGAAAATATCCGAAACGTTACATGTGACGCCAACAAAGTACTTTTGAAATCGCGAGGCGATCACCGAGCGGCAACGTCACATATATCTCACAAAATAACTTACCACCGTGTACCTCTGTAGTCGGAAAAGATACGCCTGTATAGAGGGAACACTGATTAAAAAGAAAAGCAACCATTTACGCAAAAATCAGTTAGAAGTGCCACACCAGATGCTATGATTACACATGAATTCCTAGCGGACGTACGCAAGAAGAAGAACTTACCACCAGCCGCAGGTTGCATGGCAATGATATTTTCATCAGTCTGGGAGTATCCATAATTGTGGTAATTACATTGTGATGGATATCCTTTTGTTAACTTCTTGTGCAGGTGGGGCTGGATAAGGTTGACCCCCTTGTCCCGATGGATGAAGATTGGACTCTCCATGTTGACCAGGATAGATGGTTTCCACTGGGCCATGATGTGGCTTGCTAGACATGCTGGTGACTTAGAGCAATTACTTCTGAGGCCAGGATAAAATAACACTGAGATTTGTTAGCAACTTCGTCTACAAGAATAATCACTTTATCAATAAAAAATATATAAAATCGTGGCATATCCTTACAGGACTTAGCCATCAACCACAGTAAATGAGTCGTCGATTTTCTAGGCACCACTTATACGCTCAGTAGTTTGCCATTGATGTGAGTTCTGCGTTTGCCGTTAGTAAAAATCCAAGGAAAAGAATTTGCTTCCAAACTTGCTCGCCTCGGAGTTTCGACCAGGTACACTTGGGTTGTGATCGAGCTTACTACCACGCTACAGACGCTCACGTCTATGTATTGTCTATATTATCAACAGAGAATAAATAAATGGGAAATACCTTTTCGAAGTAGACTCTTTTACTTTCTAGAAGCACTTAAAAATGTTTGTGGGTCTCTGTGGTTGAGTGGTTAAGCACTTTTCCTTGCGAGTCGAAGGTCTCTGGTGGCTGAGTGGTTAAGCACTTTGCCTTGTGAGTCGAAGGTCTCTGGGGGCTGAGTGGTTAAGTCTGGGGGCTGAGTGGTTAAGTCTGGGGGCTGAGTGGTTAAGTCTGGGGGCTGAGTGGTTAAGTCTGGGGGCTGAGTGGTTAAGTCTGGGGGCTGAGTGGTTAAGTCTGGGGGCTGAGTGGTTAAGCACTTTTCCTTGTGAGTCGAAGGTCTCTGGTGGCTGAGTGGTTAAGTCTGGGGGCTGAGTGGTTAAGTCTGGGGGCTGAGTGGTTAAGTCTGGTGGCTGAGTGGTTAAGCACTTTGCCTTGCGAGTCCAAGGTCGTGGGTCTGAATCCAGACCGCAGCATTCTGTTCACGAGTGCAGTTTTTCCAGAGATCCCTAGGATTGTTGCCGCAGCTACGGAGTTCGTGTTTTGTACAATACTCTCGGCAGGTGGCTTGCCATTTCTGCGGAGAGGGACCGGGTCATATGGGGTGAAATCCGGTGCAATGAAGTCAATCTTTCGGCTTTTTTTAAAACTTGAAAATGTATTTGGTCTTTTCATTCTAATAATTATTTCCTGTAAATATATCTATATCTATTTTATAGTTCATAAGTACGGTTCCAACTTCACTGCAACGGGTCACCCCATAATTGCTCCGTTCCTGTGCCAATGAAAATCACACGAAATGCTAACAACTGTGAAATGTTTCCTGTGTGAACTAATTCCAGAATGAAACAGCCGCGTACCGCCACAAAAACAACATGCACCGCATAAAATGCATATGGCCGTCGCTAATGTAGCAACACAAAAATGTTCATCACTTCAATTGCAATTCTTGTCGAAGGGAACATCAATCATGACAAAATCCAGCTTTCTGCACTCGCAATATAACTGCATACGGCAGATTGAGCTTGTTCGTCATAACCGCTGTCCGCCATTTTCTGAATACACACAACAAACGCACGGTTGACACAGCAAAAAGCATTCCATGTAACAGTCATAGCTCACAGCGTTGCTCAAGCACTAACTCAGTAGCTCGGCAAACGAAACCGGAAAATACCAGACCAAACATGGCGAAAAAGCGCTAGCAAAGTCGTGTTCAGAATCAAACAGGTTTGACTCTGAATGGCCCTCCCGCAATCCACCATTGCTGATCAGATTTTCCATATCTATTTATATCCTCTTAGTGTCCCGATCTACACATCAGTCTTCCACCAATGTTGACATGTTAGACTGCCATAGACGTTTGGGGTGGAGCAGTCCAATGTCATAATAACGCCTATGTCAGTCTAACATGTCACCTTCGGAGTTTCGTGCTCTATCACACCTCAGTCGACGTGATGACATTGTTATCAAACCCGCCGACAAAGACGGAGCTATAGTCGTCTGGAGCAAAGATCTAAACCTTCAGGAAGGTCATAACCAACTGCGTGACACTCAGTTTTATAAAACCAGCCCTACTGATGTCACTCTATCTAATAATAATAATAATAATAAGGTTCGTGAAGTCATTAAAAACTTAATTACCACGAACGACCTTCCTACTTGTGCATCATCACTCTGTGTGATCGATAGCTGTTTGGGCAAACCCGCCTTTTATATGCTCCCAAAAATTCATAAACTCCACAATCCTGGTAGGTCTATCGTTTCTGCTTGCTCTTGCTCTACGGAGCACATCTCCGAATTCCTTGACAGTATCCTTAATCCCATAGTCACCACACTCCCGTCATTTTTGAAAGATACGAACCACGCTTTGTCTGTTTTTCTTCCATTGAGTTGCTACCGAGAGAACCTACCGTCTCTTCCTCCTTGATGTGTGCTCATTGTACACTTCTATACCTCATCCTGACGGCCTTAAAGCTCTCCAGTTCTTTCTCAATATGAGAACTAATCCACTTGTGTCAACCTCTGCTGTCCTTCGTCTTGCAGAACTAGTTCTCACTCTTAACTCCTTTTAGTTTAATGACCAATTCTTTGAGCAGATCAGTGGGGTCGCCATGGGCACTAAAATGGGACCTAGTTATGCTTGTCTGTTCAAGGGTTATCTTGAACACCTAGTATGGACTACATATGATGGTCCCCTTCCGTCTGTCTATCACAGATACATTGATGACTGTATTGGCATTACTGATATGCCTGAAGCCGATTTGTCACGTTTCATAAATTCCATTTATGTTTTCAACCCTTCTATTCGTTTTACTTCTCACATCTCCACTACTTGTGTCAACTTTCTTGACATTACTATCACCATATACCTATCCACTATCCCTACATCAGTATATTACAAGCCTACTGATGCACATAGTTTTCTCCTTTATACTTCTTTCCATCCCAAGACTTGTCGTGACTCTTTGCCATTCTCGCAGCTCTTGCGCCTTCGTCGCCTTTGTAGCGAGGACCATGATTTTCTTGAGAGAGCTCGCGAGATGCTTGATTTCTTCCGCAGGCGCCTATACCCGGAGAAGGTGCTTGTATCGGCTATGCATCGAGTTCAGAAAATCACTTGCCAGCAGGCCCTTACCAGCCAGCATAGGACTACTAACCCTGACAGAGTAAGACTTATCTTAACTTTCCACCCCCATAGTTCACTGGGGAAAAATGTTTTATTCCGTCATCCGTCTATCCTTAAGTCAGATCCTGAGACCCGATCAGTCTTCCCCAACTATCCTTTGGTGGCTTACAGACGGGACAGAAGTCTTAAGGATATGTTGGTACACAGTCGCCAATATCCAGACTCATTTTGGCACTGTCCAGTGTGGCTGTCGGCGTTGCAACACGTGTGCTTATGTGATACAGACGCGTACTGTATCTTTTCCTTTAGCCACGTTTATTATTGAAGATGGTTTCACATGCGAGTCCCGTAATCTTATCTATGCCTTTATCTGTAAGCGGTGTAATAAGGCTTATATCGGCGAGACAGGCAAGAGGCCCAGTGACCGATTCGCCCAACACTTGCGCGACATATGCCAATGCTCTGTGACCCTGTAGCCACCCATTTCAATGTTACTGGCCATTTAGGAGCTCACGATGTCCAGGTCACAGCCATCCGATCATGTTCCTCGGATGATCGCAGTCGATTTGCTTTGGAGAATTGGTTGATTTCGTTGTATGGAACCTTGCGACCACGCGGGCTCAACGTATCACATTCCTATGCTTCTTAGTACTTTCTCTTCGCATGCCTCGTAATCTATATGGGCATATGTTGCATATATTCAAGTTATATATTTACTTGATTTTTCATTGTTTCTCTTCCTTTCTATTTCTAATTTTTATGTGTGTTTTTGTGTTACATTTATTTCGTTATTCGTTTTTATTCCCAGATTTTCATTAGAAACGTTTGTATGTAGTCGTCCATATGTTTTTTTAAATTTGTCACACCTGTTGTTCGTTTGCTTGATAAAGGCCTTGTTGGTCGACACGATGCTGTATTTTGTCATTGTTTTTGTAATTTGTAAAACTATAGTACTTTGTGATTACGTGTTTTGCCAATCAAATAGTTTTACTGCAGTCTCGGGCTCGATTTCCGGTCGCCAACATGTCGGGTGTGAAAATTCCTAACGGATAAACTGCGCGATTTCTTGTGATTGCGGTGTGATTTACGCGGTTTCTGGCTACTAAAAGCGGATAAAACGTGTTGATTAGTGTCCGTGTTTGTGTATGTATGGTCAGAGCAAACGCCTGACCGTACATTGTGGCCCTGAGCGTGCCGGCGCCGTATCGGAGAATAGCGTAACCTATTACCGATAGGTAGTGCACCGCGTGGCGATGGGCTAAGTGCGAGTCCAACCTGCTGCCTTGTAGGTTAATAAATTAAGGCTAAAGGTGGGCAGCCTGACAGAAACGCCGCAGAAGACGGGTGCACAATGTGCAGCGCAATTCGTTTTACGACGACATCGACTAGTATACAAAAAAAAGAGTAGTGGTCAACCGGAGTCTCGACAGACGGCAGGAATGATCGATCCACGCCGCCGAGCCAGGAGACAGTTAGCAGGGACAAACACTAGTGAAGCAAATCATAGAACATTCAACATTATGCAGTGGAATGCAGAGGGAGTACTAAAGAAGAAGGTCCCATTAACAAAATATCTACAACAGGAGCAGATAGACATAGCATGCATACAAGAGACGCACCTAAACTCTAGCCACAGATTTTCCATTAGAGGATATCAGACCTTCCGATTAGACAGGGAAGGACGCAAAGGTGGAGTCCTGATCCTCGCCCGAAATGAGATTGCATGTCAAGAAATAACAGTATGTGCTAGTAGACAGTCAGAAATTGTAGGAATAGACGCAACAACCCCAATTGGGAGCACCCGGATCTATAACATCTACTGCCCTCCAAACAAAGACTTAGTACTGGAGAACATGAACATAATACCAACAAACTGCATAGTAGTAGGAGACTTTAATAGTCACTCCAAGCGGTGGGGCTACCAGGATACAAATAACAGAGGTGATGAGGTGGAGGACTGGGAGATAGACAGCAACCTACACTTAATCAACAATGCTGAGGATAAACCTAGTTACTACTCCAGAACCTGGAAAACCACCTCCACACCAGACCTGGCCTTTAGCACAGGTGACATCCACTACAAAATTGACAGAATGGTGCTGGACCAACTCGCAGGTAGTGATCACAGACCGGTAAAGCTGGCCGTAAATGTTGCATACTCCCCACAGCAACCAAAGCTGCTACCAAGATGGAACTACAAACGAGCAGACTGGGGAAAATTTGCACTCCTGACAGACCTATACTGTGAACCCCTAAACATATGCAAGAGTATGCTAAAAGCTGGGGTTGCAGACTTCAACAAAGCCCTCCAAAAAAGCAGCCACCGAGTCCATCCCTCGAGGTGCGAGACCAAACTACAGCCCATTCTGGACGGACGAATTAGAACAACTAGAAGTAGAACTAACGAAAGCAAGAAACATTGCAGAAATAGAAAGAACAACAGAAGCAAACATTAAACTTAAAGCCACCTCGGCAAGATACAAACGAACACTAAACGAAAATGCTAGAAACAGCTGGATAGAAAAAAACACAAAGCCTTAACCTAGACAGAGATGGAAATAAGTTGTGGAAACTAGCCAGGGCACTAAACCAAGAAAATAAATACAAGCACACAATCACCATCAAACAGAATGATGAACAGCTAAGAGGGAAACAAGCTGCCAATATCCTTAGTGAGCACTTTACACAAGTAAATCATATAGATGTTCCTGAAGAAAGGAAGGAAACCATAAAAGAAGAACTAATGGCTCACGACCTTATTCAAGGTCCCCGGAGGAGCACATGACAACTAAATTCACAATACATGAATTAGAAAAAGCATTACGCTCTCTAAAGAAAAGAAAATCACCAGGCAATGATGGGATAACTAATGAAATGATAATAGAAATGGGACGACAAGCGAAAAAGAAGCTACTAGAAATATTTAACTGTAGCTGGAAAAGTGGCGTTATACCCAAAGAATGGAAGGAAGCTATATTGATACGATAAAAAGACGGGAAGGATCCCACAGACCCTAGCAGTTATAGACCAATTAGCCTACTGAGCTGCGTAGGAAAATTGCTAGAGCGCATGATCAACACCAGACTAATGTGGCATTTGGAAGAAAAGGGCTTGCTACTTCCCCAACAAGCAGGCTTCGAAAACACAGATCTACAGAAGATCAAGTGACATACATCGCCCAGGAGATAGAGGATGCTTTTCAAGAGGGAAAACAAACGCTAGCAGTATGGGTAGATCTGGAGAAGGCTTTTGATAAAGTGTGGAAGGCTGGCCTAAAAGTGAAGTTGCGCAGAAACCTAGTAGCAGGACGAATGTACAAATGGATATCACAGTATCTAGAAAAAGAACTGCTAAAGTGCAAGTGCAAGAGTTCACCAGCAGGAAAACAACACTAGAACAAGGAGTTCCTCAGGGTGAGTACTGTCCCAACACTGTTCCTCATATACATCAATGACATAACTGAGAACATACCCAGAAGGATCCACCACGCCCTGTATGCGGATGACCTGGCCCTGTGGACATCAGAGGAGCGCATTACCGCTGCAACAAGCAGAATACAACAGGCCCTCACATCCCTAGACCAATGGTCCAATACATGGCTGATCAAAGCCAATGAAAAGAAAACGACATATACGATTTTCTCCTTATCAACAAAGCCCCAAAGTCCAAAGCTCCTACTAAATAACCATATATTGCTCCCAGAGAAAACCCCACATACCTTGGAATCACCTTCGACCAGCGCATGACATGGCATGCTCAGATTGAAAAAACAAAACCCGAGCAAAATCCAGGATGGCAATCATGAAAAACTAGCTGGCACAACCTGGGGGGCAGATAACAATGTTTTAAAGAAGCTTTATATGGATATGTTCGCCTGACACTGGACTATGGAATTCTGCATGGGCAACTGTAGCCCAATCCAACTTCAATAAAATCAACCGTGTTCAGAACCAAGCTATGAGAATTATTACAGGGGAATGAGATCTACTCCAATACAGGAAATGGAGAAGACCACCGGCCTACAACCAATGGAGGATATAAGAGACAGCAGAGCACAAAAACAAGCAGAAAAGTTCAAGAGACTAGAAGATCACCCAATGTACCACAGCATGAATGGGCTAGGAAGGGGCAGACTAAAACGAACCAACTTTGCAGCGACAACCAAGATGATGATGAGCAAACAACCATCATGTGCTGAAGTTACCCCAAACCACTAAAATACACCAACACAAGACAGATATGGAAAGATACAAAATTCCCAGAGCTGAATGAGAACATCACAGGGATAGTAGGAAAAAAACCAACAAACAAGTGAAGAAAGAAAACTCCTGGCCACCGAGTACCTAAAGGAACACTTTCCTAACAGCAGGTGGACCCATGTATACACAGATGGGTCTGCAGCAAATGCAACTGAAAATGGAGGAGGAGGAGCCCTCATAGTGCTCAGTGACATGAAACTCAGGAAGCTAAAATTAGCGACAGGAAGGTTCTCCAGCAATTACAGAGCAGAGGCAGAGGCCCTAAAAGCGGCAGCAGAAGCCATAGTGTCAGAGGAACATGTAAATGAAAACCTGGTATTTCTTACTGATGCCCTGTCAGTAATTACTGCTCTAAAAAATGAAGACGATAACAACTTGAAGGAACTGCAAGCATCACTACACCAAGTATGCAACATCTTCTCTAGAGTGGTAATACAGTGGATACCATCTCACTGCGGAATACCTGGAAATGAGATTGCAGACATATTGGCAAAAGCAGGAAGCAGGCTACCACAGACAGACACCAGTATGACATATGAGGAAGCAAAAGTACGGATAAAAATGGCCTACAAGAACAAATGGCTGAGAGATCACCCAGGGCATGAAAAGGACGATGCTTACCACCAACTAAGTAGAGAGGAACAGGTTGTCATTTTTCGTCTACGAACAGGGCACAATAGACTGAGGTACCATCTGTTTAACAAGTATAAAATAGGCCCATCTGACATATGTACATGTGGCACCAGCAAGATGACAGAGACACACATACTGCAAGAATGTCCAACGTACATGGAACAGAGAAAAACACATGGCCAATCCCCATATCAGTCCAAGACAAGCTATACGGAGATGTACATGGACTCCGGTTGATCACTAACTACTTTAAAAGTATACAAATCGGTGTCTGAAAACGTTGGAAGAAGAAGAAGAAGAGACTGCAGTCTCATCTATTTTGTGAATATTTCGCCTTTTACGACATACCTTGTAGATCGCGGTGGTGCTATTCTTTGCTCTCCTTGCGAGCCCGGCAACACACGAGTGACATAATCTATAACTTGCCGTAATTTTCTGCATTTCCATTGCTCGCATCTTTTTTACTTTGTATGAACACCTTTCATAACACTTTACAATTACACTAATTTAACGCACGTTCATATGTCATACATATGTCATACATATGTTATACATATGTCATACATATGAGTTATGAACACACGTTGAGCAGACAAACTAAACTTGCAAGTGTGTTTTGTAAAGCACACACACACATTGAGCAGACAAACTAAACTTGCAAGTGTGTTTTGTAAAGCACACATACACATGTTGAGCAGACAAACTAAACTTGCAAGTGTGTTTTGTAAAGCACACACACACATTGAGCAGACAAACTAAACTTGCAAGTGTGTTTTGTAAAGCACACATACACATGTTGAGCAGACAAACTAAACTTGCAAGTGTGTTTTGTAAAGCACACACACACATTGAGCAGACAAACTAAACTTGCAAGTGTGTTTTGTAAAGCACACATACACATGTTGAGCAGACAAACTAAACTTGCAAGTGTGTTTTGTAAAGCACACACACACATTGAGCAGACAAACTAAACTTGCAAGTGTGTTTTGTAAAGCACACATACACATGTTGAGCAGACAAACTAAACTTGCAAGTGTGTTTTGTAAAGCACACACACACATTGAGCAGACAAACTAAACTTGCAAGTGTGTTTTGTAAAGCACACATACACATGTTGAGCAGACAAACTAAACTTGCAAGTGTGTTTTGTAAAGCACACACACACATTGAGCAGACAAACTAAACTTGCAAGTGTGTTTTGTAAAGCACACATACACATGTTGAGCAGACAAACTAAACTTGCAAGTGTGTTTTGTAAAGCATACACACACATTGAGCAGACAAACTAAACTTGCAAGTGTGTTTTGTAAAGCACACAAATTGTAACCCATTTTAAAACTAATTTTCTCCACTCAAACTTTGTGCTAATTAATTTTTCCAGCAACCGTGCTAATAAATGATAAATGACCTAGTATAATAACTGTTGAACACGTTATGAAATCTATAGATTTTCTAACCAGCTTAGTCAACTCATAACTAGGTAAAGAAATCACGTAAAGAGTTAAAAATAGACCTACACATTTCCTCTGAAGTTGGAGAAGCCACGCCTGTATGGCGGGGGACTAATATAATAAGAAAAACAGGCTTTCCTCGCACTATCAGACGTCTTTACACATGAATTTATATCGAGCGAATGCAGAAGAAGAAGAAGAAGACCTATACATTTCTGCCTGAATAAGTTTCATGATTTCACAATTTTGCGTTCGAAAGTTTTTTTGTGTGTCACACACACGCACGCGCGCTCGCGCACACACACACGCACACGAGGATAATGAAATTTATATTATATATGATGATGTATAAGCATATATTTCGATGGATAACAGACATATGATAACTCACAGATTCTTTCTTGTCAATGATAACAGACATATGAGAACTCACAGATTCTTTCTTGTCAATGATAACAGACATATGAGAACTCACAGATTCTTTCTTGTCAATGATAACAGACATATGAGAACTCACAGATTCTTTCTTGTCAATGATAACAGACATATGAGAACTCACAGATTCTTTCTTGTCAATGATAACAGACATATGAGAACTCACAGATTCTTTCTTGTCAATGATAACAGACATATGAGAACTCACATATTCTTTCTTGTCAATGATAACAGACATATGAGAACTCACAGATTCTTTCTTGTCAATGATAACAGACATATGAGAACTCACATATTCTTTCATGTCAATGATAACAGACACATGAGAACTCACAGATTCTTTCTTGTCAATGGTACGTTTGTAGAGCTACCTGTATTGAAAATGTGTACATATTTTGTTGCTGTTCAGATTAGTGTTTTCACATCGGCCAAGCTGATTGAACCAATCAAACAATCAGGTAGATTGTATTGTTATTCAAATGAGAAACATCATTGTTTCGCGTAAATGTAAGGAATATAGCACGACCTACTATATTTATAGAGTAGGTCGTGAATATAGTATGTGTATGTATTGTTATGACATTGCTATTTATAGTGATACAATTAAAAAACCAGTTCTAGGTTTAGAGATAATCACAAACACACACACACACATCAGGTGTCGTGCCGGCTGACGTAGGCGATCATGGATCTCCACAAATTTCTGTCTCTGGTGTTTGCTATCATCTCAGATGGTGACGTTCTTCAGTGCCACGAAGTCAGGCTATCCAAAATTCTCTCTCTCTCTTCCCTGTCACGTCTACCCTCGATTTTACCGGTTGTTACAATATGTTATAAACCTCCATTCCTCGTCACATGCCCGAAAAAATTATGACTGCCTCTTTCTTAAAATGATGATAAGCTTTCTCTGTGTCTTGACCTCATTCAGCAACTCCACAACAGCCATTTTAGCAGTCCATGGGATTCTCATCATTCGTCTGTAAAACCACATCTCTGTGGCCCTCAGAGATTTTTCGATCTGTGTGTTCATTGTCCATGACTCGCATCCGTATGTCAGTATTGGTTCTATGTAGCACTGTATAACTCTCATTCTGATCTCAACTGACAATGACTTGTATATAATGCTTCTCATTTTCTGAAACGATGCTTTCGTCTGCCCTATTCTGTTATTTATTTCTGATCTGCATTTGCCATCTGATGTTGCCAGGACTCCGAGGCTGTACTTGTCTCAGTCCAGTCCCATTTACTGTGATGGTACATTTTGTCTGCTTTTTTGATATGATCATAACTTCTGTCTTCTTAATATTTAAACTGAGTCCTTTGTTGTTACTTTCTGTCACAACATTATCAACTAGTTTCTGTAGCTCTATTTCATTTCTTGCTATTAAGACAGTATCATCAGAGTATCTCAGGTTATTTGGAGATAATAGATGTATCAATTCATGGAACTGTGCAGTAAATAGTTTTTGTGACTACATTGCTACAAGAGAAGGCTACAGTTATGTTATTTTATGCGATCAATGTCAGGGCACATTGGGCATTCCCATGCATGCTCTGTCCTCCGCTGCAGCAGTCACCGTACCCTTGAGAAGTTGATTAGTATACATTATCTCTCTACCACTTAGACGACGCTGTCTGGAAATGTCCAAACTTAACTCCTAATTCTCGTATTCGTTCCAGTGTCTGAGACATCGGCTCTGTCCATACATCTGCCCGCTTGAGTCGGGGCATTGTTAGCAGTCTACAGTAAAACTATGTACCAACAGCATTGTTAGCAGGCTACAGTAAAACTATGTACCGACAGCATTGTTAGCAGGCTACAGTAAAACTATGTACCAAACAGCATTGTTAGCAGGCTACAGTAAAACTATGTACCGACAGCATTGTTAGCAGGCTACAGTAAAACTATGTACCAAACAGCATTGTTAGCAGGCTACAGTAAAACTATGTACCGACAGCATTGTTAGCAGGCTACAGTAAAACTATGTACCAACAGCTTTGTTAGCAGGCTACAGTAAAACTGTGTACCAACAGCATTGTTAGCAGGCTACAGTAAAACTATGTACCAAACAGCTTTGTTAGCAGGCTACAGTAAAACTATGTACCAACAGCACTGTTAGCAGGCTACAGTAAAACTATGTACCAACAGCTTTGTTAGCAGGCTACAGTAAAACTATGTACCAACAGCGAAATAGGTAAACATGAAGTAAAGTAGTTTTTAGTCAATCAAGTGCCATGCCTGTCAGCGTAGGCGATCATGTCTCTCTACAACTCTCTTTGCTTGGTGCATGTAATCAGTTCTGAAGTCGTTTTAGTAAGTTTGACAAAGTACAAATTCTTCCAGTCACAAGATAGCGTAGGAGGGATCTAAATAAAGACATTGTTGTCTCCAGTCAAGTTTAAATTCGCAATTAAAGGACTCTTTCTAAGTCAACACGTCGAATCTTTTGTTAATGTCAACGCCTACGTAGATTGAGCACACAATTGTCCAACACACTGACAGTGCAACACACTGACAGTGTGCTGGATAAGTCAATCAGTAACGGTAACGCGATTCTAGTTTCGGACCGCGTTTACACAGCTAAAAATAGGTACACAGACTTTGCGACTTGAAGAAAAAGTATGTGTATATATGTTCATATGACGATACGTTCAACAACAACTTTCTAGAGACTGAACATAAATTCTGCATCCCGAGTGAGTCTATTTTGACCAGTTGGAGCGACACTTGAGACTTGGGCCAATTTTTTTTCCAATCCAGAAGCATTTGAGCTTTCAGCTCTTCGGCTCGGTGCCATGGACATCGTAACTCTTCTGTTTGGTGCCACGAACACCGTAAATCTGGAGAACCTGTGGCTTTTCTGCCGCCCGCGGAATTGAACCCGCACTCACAGAGGGCTTGTCACCCACAGTCCAACGCGCTACGAACACGCTGGGCGAGCTAAATAAAGGTGCAGTCTGCTTAAGTCGTAATCACTTTTTAACCTTAAATAAAATAAATTGGGACTACTGATATGAAAACTGGCGTGATTAACTGCGTATAGGATCCAGACAACAACAGTAAATTGATTGATTGATTGATTAACAGGACCATGTTCATTACACTTTGGTGAATAACCATGTGTGTAGCGATCTCTTCTTACACAGGACGATCTCAACAGTAGAGCATGAACTCTGCATCACGGGCGTGTTCCCAATGTAATTTTAACTGCTGGTAACGGGCTTTGAGCTCTGGTCTCAGAACTAGTAAAATCAGACAACAGTATCTCACTGATATAATAGTGTGATAGAAGAAAGATGACCTAGAAAAAGATGGATTGATAGAGTTACAGACTTCTCCACAATATCACAGCATACCAAGCGACCGATTGTGCACTATCTCGAAAAACCGACCATCAGTTAAACATGCGACGCCTAACGGCAAAAAAAACCCAGAAGGACAAAAGAAAGAAGAAAGATTAAATAGCTATTTTAAAATACTTATTAGTTCAGTGTTTGTCTTAATGGCGTGTCTTATCCAAATGTGACAAGAAGCGACATGGGGAGTTTTAGTTTTCTATCCTGTGCCAGGTGTGTTGCATCTCCAGTTATTAGTCTTTGATGTCGCAAGATATCTGTGATATTATCTATTCATTGAGCTCTTGGTTTTTCTTGTGATCTAAGGTTGTCTTAATATTCTTTATTCTCTCCAATCCTGTTTTGCCCCACAGCGTCAGGATAAGAATGAGTTTTTGTGTGCGCTTCATAAACAGTGTCTTTCATCGCCTCTGTTATCTATGAAGACTATATTTTGCGAGGATGACCTTTTGTTATATATCCACTGTATCGGAGTAACAATGGTCTCTGAGTCTGTTGGTAATCTGCTTATCTGACCGAACAATTGAATTTATTTCTTGATGATGTTCAGTACCGATGTTTACATTTCTCAAACGGTTTCCTCTTGATACTCCCAGCATTCTGCGTAGACACTTCATCTCTGTTGTGACTAGTTTTCCTCTTGATACTCCCAGCATTCTGCGTAGACACTTCATCTCTGTTGTGACTAGTTTTCCTCTTGATACTCCCAGCATTCTGTGTAGACACTTCATCTCTGTCGTGACTAGTTTTCCTCTTGATACTCCCAGCATTCTGCTAGACACTTCATCTCTGTTGTGACTAGTTTTCCTCTTGATACTCCCAGTATTCTGCGTAGACACTTCATCTCTGTCGTGACTAGTTTTCTTCTAACATAATTATATATTGCTTTTGTTATATGTAGAATATTCAACGTTCTCCTTTATCTAGAACTAAATTCTAATTGCTTAAAATTGTTCCACCAGCTTGAATTATTCCAATTATATATCAGTTTATGTATATTTTTGCATTACATTTTTTTTTCTAATAAAATGTTTATAAACACAGATTTTTTTAAAATGTTTTGTTAAAATGTATTTCACGTGCCTTTATTTGATTGAGTAAAATGACCATTATCAATGCACTTCAGTGATTAACCATATGTGCTCTGATCTATTTCTCACACATGAAGATCTCAGCAGCAGTGCACAAACTTCATAGCACCGGCGAGGATCCCTGATGTAATTTAGAAGATGGTGACAATATATTTTGTAGGAATTTTATTTTTTAATTTTTCTAATGAATTTTGCCTGGGCAGCAGCCTTTCAGCCTACTCTTTTTTATTTTGAACTGCCAAGGGTTCTTTTACGTTCTCAAACTTGAACACGAGACCTAAGCTTTTATCATCCATCTGCAATAGGACTAAGAACAAGATCACGGATATTGTCTGCTGATAACCTGAATTATTAGCAGACAAAACAAACACAACAGAAAATAGTTTCACTTAACGCTACACTGTATACATTATGTACCAAAATTATGAACAGTTTAGCCCCAAAGAGCAGCAGTCAATCAGTAAAAAAAAAACAATTGAAATCGCGTTCATTCTTGATTTGAGGATCATCTTCATTGTACATGTCCATAATTGCTCGTATCTCCACATAAGCATGTCTATAAGTGTGTTTAGATTAATATATATGGCCTTTTTCGTCTTTACAGACGGTCAATTGGCAAGTGTTTTACTCTGACAACTTCTGAGTTTTCGTTTTTCTCTCTTGTTGTTCAGCTCGTACATAAGTCTCTTCTCAAAAGACTGCGCCCTTTCGTAATTTGGCTTTCCACACAACTCTGTCATCAGCTAGTTCCTCCCATGTGCTGGGATCTATAGAAAAATTTTTCATTGAGGCTTTGCAGACATCTTTATATCTGAGCAGTGGTCTGCCCTGGTGCCTCTTCCTCCGAAAGTTCACAGAACAACATTTGTTTTGGTATGCGCAAGTTTCCATTCTTCTCACATGTCCCAACCATCTTAGTCGTCTACTGCTGATCATGCCCATGATGGAAGGCAGTTTTGCACGTTGCAGTACTTCAGAGTTGGTTATCTTGTCGTACCACCTGATGTTCATAATCTTGCGGAGACATCGAAGGCGAAAGATGCTAAGTCTCCTCTCGTGTCTTGAGTAGGCTGTCCATGTTTCTGAGCCTTATAGTAAAGAACTAATTACACATGCTCGATATATTTGGATCTTCGTCTGCAATGTCAGTTTTGTGTTGTCCCACGCTCGCTTTGATAGTATGCCGAATGTAGTAGCCGCACTCCCTACACGAGCGTTGATTTCTTCATCAAGAGAAAGGCTGGCAGTGACCGTGGACCCAAGATAGCAGAATTTGTGAACTGGTGTTAGATGGTTGCCATTTAAGGTGATATTTGATGTGTTACCTCCTTGACATAATACAACTGTTTTGGAGACACTTATTGTCAGAGAAAATAGGTCGCATGTCTTTGACAAATTGTTGATTAGGCATTGCAGTGTAGTCTCACTGTGGGCGACTAAGGCAGCATCGTCAGCGAAAAGAGGTCCTTGAGAAGAATTTCCGTCGTTTTGTCTTGGCTCTTAAGTGAGCCAAGTTAAAGAGTGAACCATCAGATCTAGTGCGGATGAAAACATCCCCATCAGCGTCCCCTAAGGCGTGGTTCAAAAGGACTGCGAATAAGATGCCAAAGAGAGTGGGGGCAAGGACACATCCCTGCTTGACTCCACTCTTAACCTCGAAACTATCAGATGTGCTGCCATCGAACTGTATGCTGGCTTTCATGCCCTCATGGAAGGAGACAATCAATTGGAGCAACTTTGTGGGACAGCCAATATGCTTCAGTATTTTATAAAGACTTGGCCTACTGACTGTGTCAAATGCCTTAGTCAGATCCACGAAAGCATACATAAAGGCTTGTCTGCTTCACTTCTCTTGTAGCTGTCGAAGGTAAATATCATGTCAGTTGTTGACCGTCCAGCTCTGAATCCACATTGTGACTCTGGAAGAACACGCTTCACCAGTTTCTGTAGTTGTTTTGAAAGGACTAGTGCAAAAGCATTGCCTGTTACACTTAGAAGGGAGATGCCTCTGTAGTTGTTACAATCCCTCTTATCCCCTTTGTTTTTATAGAGTGTCACTATCTTTGCATCCCTCATGTCCTGGGAAATGTTCCCTCTCCAACACTGAATAAGGAGATTGTAGAGTGGGGCAGGAGGACATCCTACTGTATTTGAGGATTTCTGCAGGAATGTTGTCTAGTCCTGATGCCTTGCCATTTGAAAGTTTGTTGATTGCTTTGGAAAGTTCCAGCTCTGTGGGTTCGGTATCCAGCTCGGTTAGGTCATGATGTTTCGATATGATCTGATCGAGGGCTGGGTGTACTGGTTTCTCCACAGAGTAAAGATTTGAATAGTGTTCCACCCATCTTTCGAGCTGTTTGGTCATATCTGTTATTGGCTCACCTGTTTCTGATCTTAGTGGTGCAATTTTTGTTATGTTTGGTCCCAGAGCTACTCTGATAGTTTCGTACATTACCTTTGTGTTGCCCATATCTGCAGCATTTTGTATCGCAGAACATAGATTTGACCAGTATTCATTTGCAAACCTTGACTCTCGTTGCAATACTGATTTTGTGTGCTGAAGATGGTCCTTGGAACTTTGCGAGGGTTTCTTTTTGTAATTTATTAGGGCTCTTTTCTTTTCCTCAAGTAGGGCTTAGACTAATATAACTCCCGTTCTATGCTGGTTGATGTATCTACTGGGGTTTCTTGCAAAGTTTTCCATCGGTTAATGTATCTACTGGGGTTTCTTGCAAAGTTTTCCATCGGTTAATGTATCTACTGGGGTTTCTTGCAAAGTTTTCCATCGGTTGATGTATCTACTGGGGTTTCTTGCAAAGTTTTCCATCGGTTGATGTATCTACTGGGGTTTCTTGCAAAGTTTTCCATCGGTTAATGTATCTACTGGGGTTTCTTGCAAAGTTTTCCATCGTTGATATCTGGGGTTTCTTGCAAAGTTTTCCATCGGTTGATGTATCTACTGGGGTTTCTTGCAAAGTTTTCCATCGGTTGATGTATCTACTGGGATTTCTTGCAAAGTTTTCCATCGGTTGATGTATCTACTGGGATTTCTTGCATAGTTTTCCATCGGTTGATGTATCTACTGGGATTTCTTGCATAGTTTTCCATCGGTTGATGTATCTACTGGGATTTCTTGCATAGTTTTCCATCGGTTGATGTATCTACTGGGGTTTCTTGCATAGTTTTCCATCGGTTGATGTATCTACTGGGATTTCTTGCAAAGTTTTCCATCGGTTGATGTATCTACTGGGGTTTCTTGCATAGTTTTCCATCGGTTGATGTATCTACTGGGGTTTCTTGCAAAGTTTTCCATCGGTTGATGTATCTACTGGGGTTTCTTGCATAGTTTTCCATCGGTTGATGTATCTACTGGGATTTCTTGCAAGTTTTCATCGGGCCACAACATCAAATCACAATAGTCATCAAATAACTTGCAAACTTTTTCATCTTTACACACGGTCAATTGGCAAGTGTTTTGCTGTGACAATTTCAGAATTTGCGCTTGTCTCCCAGCTCATCCCTAAGTCTTTCGTGACTGGTTTTCCATGTTGCATTTGAGCCAAAAACAAGATTAAAGTGTACTCTCCATGTATGCCTAGCCTGGGCAGGTGGTATGGGAAATCTACCTTGATCATTTTGCACAAACTCAAATAACTTACCAAACAAATAAACAACAACAAAATTACTGAACAGGTAAGTTTTTTTGAAGAAATATTTTTAATAACTTTAACACAAAATTAATAAATAAGACAGCTCATAGAAATCCTAGTAGCGTAGTATAAATACCTGTAAAAATATCAAAGTACTGGAGATTCTGAGATGTAGACGATGTATGAAATATTATGTTCCAAGTTTTTACAAGTTTAGCTGCTTGTATGACAATCTGTCTCTTTTATTAAGTGTCACGGGAATGTAACTTGCTTGTGCAATCACATAAAACATATATGATAAACAGAATGTCTTTATCTGGGGTTTTTGGTAATGCAACGTTCCCCTCACAAAATAGAGACTAGTCTTGTTTTAATATTATATCAGTAGGAAATAATTTTGCCCTACTCAATTCACACAATCACAAAAAGAAATATACTCAAAAGACCTATAATTCTTGGTTGTACCATAATCTCCACAACTATAAACGATTTACTAAATAAGCTGGTTTTGGACTTGATTGATTGGACCATCATCATTGCACTTTGTTGAATAACCAGGTGTTCTTCGATCTTTTTCTTAAACATGAAGATCACAGCAGCTTTGCATAAACCCTGTATCACTGGCAAGGGTCTCTGATGTATTTTTTGTAGGAATTTTATTTGAATCTATTCCTTTTTAAATTTTGTCAGGGCAGCAACTTTCCATCCTACTCTTATCGATTTTTAATTTGCCAAGGATTATTTTACTTGCTGAACTTGGGCACGGGATCGCTGTTTTATCGTCATCTCCGATAGAACTAGGAACTCAATTTCCCCTACATTGAGATCAGGTATAAGTAAACTCCAGCACATGATGATGATCAATAAAAAGATCAATATCATCATAATATTGAAGAGAAAAAAAGGAAAGTTCTTGGAATGTAAGCAATTAGTACAATAACAGTAACATTCAGAAAAATATATGTAACCAGTGGTTATAAAAAACAATATAATTAGCAGTTGCATAAAGAAATGTTTACTAGCAGACACAAGGATTAAGTTACAGGGGATTACGTTACGGAGGATTACGTTGA
Organism: Arion vulgaris; assembly: GCA_020796225.1. Lineage (NCBI taxonomy): Eukaryota > Metazoa > Mollusca > Gastropoda > Stylommatophora > Arionidae > Arion > Arion vulgaris. The sequence continues at coordinate 5,923,798 of CM036771.1, read as the reverse complement.
GGGATAATTTACTAAAGTCATAATAAACAAAACCGTTCGCAATCACATAGAAAAGTTCACTTGCATCCATACAAGGAAATGTTTACTAGCAGACACAAGGGATTAAGTTACGGAGGGGATTAAGTTACTAGTAGTCTCAAGGAAAACTAGTAATTTAGTCATTAGTAGCTACAACTGACAAAGTTACAAATAGTCACTAGAAAATAGGATAACAAGCAACAAGTAGAAACAAGGAAAACAGCAACACTTACAATCACAGTATACAAAATGTTGTTAATATGTGATTAATTATCAACACTTTATGAATATTCAACATATGATTGGTCTCATACGCATTATACAGACACAAGTGAAGGCATAAATAAAGACACAAACAAAGACACAAATTAAGACATAAAAAAGACACAAATTTAGACACATATGAAAACACAAATTAAGATGCAAATGAAAACTCAAATACAGATATAAATAAAGAGACAAATAAAGACACATATAAAGACATAAATAAAGAGACACAAATAAAGAGACACAAAGAGATATAGAACATAAGATATAGAACATATTTCATGGTACACCTAATATCTAATAAATGTATAGACCTGAAGTCAGTAGCCAAATTGTAGAAAAGAAATATGAAAAGCAACAGAAAGTTGCAATTAAATTATTATGAAGCAAAATACAAGATAATAAAATCTAACAAGGTAAATATAATTGTCAACAAGTTCTTACAATGTTGAAGAGGTCAGGAAAATATATCATAACGAATAGGTATACGGATATGTATGTATTACAACATTGAAAGATTTCTCCTTGACACTAATGTAGTCTATATATTAATAACAAAATACATATATTATAATGGGTTACTGCAGTATACAGTTGACACAAAATTTAAATAATTGGAAAACCATGAACATAATAGTTTAATAATTGTTCTTAAATGAATTTTGGGTGCTGTGTCGTACATCTTTACAAAATGATCATATGCTGTGATATCATCAAATGATTTAAATGGATATCACTCGCAAAATAAGGTAACAAAAAACAGAACCCAAAACAATAAACTGGTTTTATTAACCTTCAAAATGTCGTCAAATAGCTTGTTCTGAGCAGAATTTTGTCACCATAACAATACTTCGGAATTTCTCTCTCATAGGCCAGATGTCCTGCCTCTGCTGACATCATGCGCAAATCATCAGTCACATCCTGAATCCATCTTCTCCGTGGTCTTCCTCTTCTCTTTGCCTGAAACCTCCTTCCGTTCTGGTCTTCTCCAGCTTTTCTGTTTTTTATATGTCCAAACTACTTCAATTTTCTTCTTGTTATTTATAATAGCCAGTTTTCTTATGATTTTGTGTTCTATCTGGATAGATCTATTTCTTCTCTTCTTTGTCCATGATATATGGAAGACTCTTCTCTAACACTTATATTCAAAAAGCACTTATATCTTGCTCCACTGCATTTGTAAAATGTTCAAAATACCTTCAAAATAACAGTGCAATATAAACAATATTTTGATTATGTTTAGCTAAATATTAGTTATTTCATGTAAAATAAAAACACAAATTTGATTGAATAATCCACACTTTGATACGTCTGCTGAGATATGTTTTATAACTGAAAGTATCAACTTTATATTATTCTATAAATATGTTTTATAAATTAAAGTGTCAACTTTATATGATTCTACAAATATGTTTATAACTGAAGTATCAACTTATGATTCTATAAATATGAAATTAAGTTCAACTTTATATGATTCTATAAATATGTTTATAACTGAAAATTAACTTATAATTCTTAAATATGTTTATAATGAATGTCAACTTTATATGATTCTATAAATATGTTTTATAACTGAAAATGTCAACTTTATATGATTCTATAAATATGTTTTATAACTGAAAATGTCAACTTTATATAGCTCCCCAGATATGTTTATGAAACATTAAAACTAATAGCAAGTAATGAATAATTTTTTTTTAAAGTATAAAAAGCATCCAAAAAGCTCATAAATAACATCCCGGAAGATTAAATATTTCGCCCCTTTAAACGTCACAGCGGTTTGGAGAGAACGGTAATGGAAGGCATGATTCCTGGAGTATGAGGCAGGGACCACCAAGATGAAAGTGGCAGCAGGACATCAAAGCAACCTTGAAGCTGATACTGTAGGAGGTGGGAGAACTTGCAATAGACAGAGTTTTCAGGTGGGCTGTGATTAAAGCAACGTTCTGCAAGGGACATGTTACTACTTGATGACTTGAACCATGTCTTGTTCATTTCATTGACCAACTGATTGATTGGAGCATCGCCATTTCACTTCGGTTAATAACCATGTGTGCTCAATCTCTTTCTTGCACAGATCTTATTTTTAATCTGATAATGGATCTAGTTTATCATGATATATTTCTAGATTTCAAACTTGCCTTCCATCATGGGCATGCTCAACAGTAGAAGACTAAGATTGATAGGGCCTGTGAAAAGAATGGACAATAGCCGCATACCCCAACAAATGTTGTTCTGTAAACTTTCAGAAGGGAAGAGGCACAAAAGCAGACCACTGTTCAGATATAAGAATGTCTGCAAGGCTTCAATGAAGAACTTTTCTTTCGGTTCCAATAAATGGGAAAAACTAACTAAAGACTGAATTATGTGGAGAACAACATTATGCAATGGTGCAGAATCTTTAGAAAAGAGACTTAGGGATGAGCTGATAAGCAAGTGAGGCAAGCGCAAACTCAGAAGTTGATGCAGTAAAACACCTACCAATTGACTGTCTGTAAAGAAGAAAAAGGAAATATATTTCAAGATTTCATTACTTTAGCTTTAGTATCATTTCATGGTAATTACTTTTTGGTTGCACCTGTCACAGATAACAACCAGACTGACAGTCTTGATGTCAAACTTTTCAATTTATATCTAAATATAATTTACCTGTTAATTTACCTGTTAATTTATGTACAATTTACTACCTATTCTGATGAAGAATACTTAATTGAATAATTATTAATAGAATATGTTTGATTTTGTGTGTGTATATATATACTTATATTTTCGACAAAATAACTTTTTAAAACTGATTGGTTACTGAATTGAAAAACGGGTTGTGGCTGAATTAAATTTATGATCTATTTTCCCATTGCAGGTGTATGTACAAATTCAGCTAGTTTCCTTATTTATTAACTGATTTTTATGAGTAATATACTTTTTTGTAGGTAAATGAATTTTCTTTAAGATAGATCTAAAACAAATACACTGTGGCGCTTCAAACAGTTTATGGGAGCCAATCAGTTAACAGTAATAGTAGGAGTTGCCAATAGAAACGTTTGATTACCCTCTGCGCTAGTGACCAGGTGTCATGGAAATTCTGGGATTTTATGCCAGTTTGGCCAAAAATTCTTGGTGTGCACATATGTGGTTTAGCTACAGGAGACCCTGATCCTTTACTTGGGGATCTAAATTACAAGACCTCTGAAGTCGGCGTAAAGCTTGTCTGAATGGCGAGGGACATTGGTGTTAAGAAAAACAAGCCTTTGTGCAAAAATCAGTAAGAAGCGCCATATTTGATGTCATGACTCTCCCAGATTTCATAGAGGCCAATCGAATTGAAAAAAGAAACAGTGTTATTACGATGTAATACGATCACTGACGTTTCTCTTTTTAAAAAAATAATTAGGTTAAATATTAAACTAAATGTTATGATGCATGTTTAATAATGAATGCACTGTCTTCTTATCCTGATTTCCTTCCAAATTACTATTAATTATATTGATAGTAACTACTGTTCGACTAACATTGTGATGATGGCCGTTCTGCTGTGTGGAGTAGCGAACATGGTTGGCACTATTCATGCTGGTGTTGTGAAAGCTGCTACTGCTGGGGTTAAGAAGATGCTGATGGTGTCCACTGCTGCTGAAGCTAGACTCATGGAGAACCTGCTCCAACTCTTGTTGAGTGTCCAAAATGTGCACATGGAAAGGTGAGCCAGGAACATCAACATCAGACCACCTGTTGAGGATAGGAATTGTTGTTAAGTAACATTGAGGATAGGCATTATTACTGAGGATGGATATTATTATTCGATATGTATTACTACTGAGAAAATGTATTTTTACTGAGGATAAGTATTATTATTATAATTATTATTATTGAGGATAGGTAATATTGAGGATAGGTATTATTATTATTCAGGATAAATATTATTGAGGATAGGTAATATTATTATTCAGGATAGATAATATTACTAAGGGTAAGTATAATTATTATTATTGAGGATAAGCATCCTGTGTTCCAAACAACTGTGATTGAGATCTTTTCTTTGGAATACTTTCTCAGAGAAATTGGTTTAGTTTCTGGGATAGTTCTACAGACCTCTTCTAAAGAGAAGAACTGCAATTACTTCTATGTAGTCAGTATGGAGACTATCATAGGATAGGGAAAGCAAAACTGAGCAAAATCAGTTATCAGAGAACTATCATCATAGCACTTCGAACATGTCCATAGGTGCTCCAATCTCCACCTCAAGAAGTCCAGCAGTGTCCAGTGGCCCAACATGCCAGCTCGATGTTGATTAATTAATCTTTTTTTGCATTTTTGTTATGTCGTTCTTTTCGGGCTGTACCAATATCAACACGCATCTTTCTGAATCTAATCAGCAACAGGGATTCTCAACTCTGAAACTCCTCCGTTCGGAAAGACTTTCTCAATGAGTTAAGAATGTTAAGACTGAGCAAAATGCATCTGGCCTTTGAGAGAGAAATTATGAAGGACTGTTAGGGTGGCAAAGTTCTGCTCAGGACAAGCTATTTGATGATGAATATTGTAACTAAATAAAAAATATGGGATATTTCTGCAACAGTTGAAACAAACTTAAGACATTTGTTAAGTGATAATCTCAACATGAAACACAATAAATGTATTGATCAAGAAATCATCTTGTTTACCCGTCATCCGTAGGGAGGTTTGTTATTGGTTACTAAACTGACGTCATTGCACTACGGGCATGCCCATAGGTGCTCAGTCTTCCCCATTAGATATAGAAAGGTACGCATACTGATGGTTCTCGTGGCTCACTGGTTTAAAACACTCCTCACTCTGTCTTTCAGGCATCCAGTTCTACTTGTACAACAGGTAACTCCCCACTGCTTAAATTTTTGAATCGATTTAACATCTATTTTAGTGTCTTCATCCAACAGGCACTAGCAAAGAGATCGAAGAACATCCCCCTTATCCACTCCCCAACAATCGATGCTGTTGATGCAAGCTAGGGAGGCATAGGTTCAAAACTAAGGTTTTCCTAGTGCTTCTATCCAAGGCCATTTTTCTGGATCTCTACTCTCTTCCCATTTTCTTGCACTCCATTTCCAACTCCAGGTGTTCCTGGGTCTTCCCTTACCTCTTTACACTGGGCGATCCATCAGAGGGCCTGTCTCTTGATGATGTCAGGTTTCCTCAGTGTACATCCTATCCATCACCACCTTCTGCCCCCCTATCTCTTGTTCCTCCCTGCCGTTGTCTCACTCAATCCCACAGTTTTTACAAAAGCAACTTACCTAACACTAATAATGTACAGTCCAGTAACAGATGGGTAGTAGCGACAAAGAATAGTTCGGTCCTTCTGACTTTCTCTGTACATTTCCACCTGGAAGGCTCCTGAAACAACATTCAACATGAACAAATAAACTTTGGCAGTAAACAAGATATGATACACACAAAATAAATCATGGTTGAGTGGGACATGATAGAAACAAAATAGTTGCTTAAAAAAGAAACTAAAATTAATATGAACATCATAATCAATGTGAGGCTAAAAAATACTATTATTTAGCATACACAAAAAATAGTATTACACACAAAAAATATTTTTAAAATAACTAAACAATTCAAATCAGATACAGTTATCATTCTCATCATCATCAGGTGCCATGCCAGCTGGCGTAGACGGTCATGGATCTTCCCAAATCTTTATTTTTAGTATTTGCTATTATCTCAGATGTTGACGCTCTTCAATGCCATGAAGTCAGGCTGTCTACAAATGTTTTCTCTGTCTATCTCATCTCCCTTTGATTTGCTCAGTTGTCACAATATGTTCTAAACCTTCCCTTCTCATGACTTGTCTGAAAAATGATGACTGCCTCTTTCTTAAATTGGCAACAAGTTTTCTCTGTGTCTTGACTTCATTCAAAACCTCATCATTCTTCTGTAAAACCACATCTCTGTGGCCACCAGAGATTTTTCTATCTGTTTGTTTATTGTCCATGACTCATATCTGTATGTCAGTATTGGCTCTATGTAGTACTAAACAGATGTGGTATCGCACAAAATTAATTAGAAAACAATTTTTCATGACACTATTAAAAATGTGGTAGTCTTCAATAGACGCCTGTGTGCTGCCGGGGCCCAAGGAGCAAAGAGTAGCAGCACTGCGACCTACAAGGCATGTCTTAAGAGGCGACTAAGGTGGGGTTTGGCGTAGGGCTGGCTACCCTATCCAGTAGAAAATTTTAGCCACAAAATCCAACCAACCATGAACAAGTCACATAAAAATAAAATAAAACTGTGCCAACCAAGAGGAAAGGAAGCTCTTCTAGAAGAGGTATGAAGCGATGCAGAGAAAGCCGCAAGGAGTCTACACAGCAGATTATCTTCCTTTCACCTAGGAAAAGCTCCAGAATTGGCACCTGGAATGTTAGAAGTATGTGTCAAATGGGAAAGACAGCACAGGTTGTAAATGAGATGAAATTTCACGGGATTGGCATCTTGGGATTATGTGAAACTAGGTGGAATGGTGCAGGCAAACAACGTCTAAACACAGGAGAAACAATGCTGTTCTCAGGCCATATGGAAGAAAATGCCCCCATAGTGAAGGAGTGGCTTTAATGCTATCTAAAGAAGCGGAGACTGCACTAATAAAGTGGGAAGCAGTGAGTCCTAGGATAATCACAGCAACATTCAGAACCACCAAAAGAAAGTATTCTTGAATGTGACCCAGTGTTATGCACCTACCAATGATAAAGAGGAAAAAGTAAAAGAGGAATTTTACATAAAACTTCAAAATACTATAGGTAATCAGAGAAATGGGAACATCAAAATTCTGATGGGTGACCTCAATGCCAAAATAGGTTCGGACAACATAGGCTACGAGGAGATCATGGGAAACACGGACTAGGAATAATGAACGAAAATGGAGAACTATTCACTAATTTCTGTGCAGCGAATCAATACGTCATAGGTGGAAGTGTCTTTCCACATAAAAGAATACATAAAGCAACCTGGGTATCACCAGATCACAGAACAGAAAATCAAATTGACCACATATGCATAAACAAGAAATTCAGGTCATCTCTACAAGATGTAAGGGTCCTAAGGGGGCAGATGTAGATTCGGATCACCATTTGCTGATAAGTAAAATTAAACTGAAGCTTAAGTGATACATAACATCCCATGAACATAGACACCAATATAATGTAGGATACCTCAGAAGTCAAGAAACAAAGGAACAGTTCACGGTCACAGTCTCTAATAAGTATGAGGTGTTGCGGCAATTAGAAGATGAGGTGAGTGCGGAAGAATGCTGGCAGCAAGCCAAAAATATTTGGAATGAAACATGCACAGAGGTATTAGGAAAGAAGGAGCGGAATCATAAGGCATGGATAACTCCAGAAACTCTCAAGGAAATAGAAGAAAGGAAAAGAGGAAAGCAGATTTAAATAATAGCAAAACTAGAACTGCCAAAGCCATAGCCCAGGAAAAGTACACAGAAGCTAGCAAGAAAGTGAAGAAACAAATAAAGTTAGATAAAAGACAATACGTAGAAGATCTAGCAAGAGAAGCAGAGGTAGCTGCAGGAAAAGGAAACCTTAGGGATCTTTACAATATCACTAGAAAGCTAGCAGGAAAATACAGACCATCAAATGGGTTGATCAAAAATAGTAGTGGAAAAACTATCACTAATGTTAGAGACCAAATGGAAAGATGGATGGAATACTTCAAGGAACTCCTGAACAGACCAGCACCTACAAACCCCCAGATATCCAACCGGCAGAAATTGACTTGGACATCAACTGTGAGAAACCATCCAAGGAGGAGATTAGTAAAGCCATTAAACTTTTAAAAGATGGAAAGCGGCCGGTCCAGATGGTATTCCAGCAGAGGCGGTTAAAGCCAACATAAACACATCCACAGAAATACTGTATAAATTATTTAGCAGAATCTGGGAGACCAAAGAAATACCAGCAAACTGGAGAGAAGGATACCTGGTGAAGCTACCAAAGAAAGGGACCTTCAGAAGTGTGAAAACTATAGGGGAATAATGCTGTTGTCAGTACCTGGGAAAATACTAAGCAGAGTCATCCTGGAGAGACTGAGAGATACCATCGATATAAAGCTAAGAGATGAACAGGCAGGCTTCCGACCAAATAGATCCTGTGCTGACCAGATAGCCACATTACGTATAATAATAGAGCAAAGTATTGAATGGAAATCCCCACTTTATATCGGATTTGTTGATTATGAGAAGGCTTTTGACAGTATTGATAGGAAAACCCTTTGGAAATTAATGAGGCATTATGGAATCCCACAGAAAATTATTAACCTAATAAAAGCAACATATACAGATATGAAATGTAGAGTTCTTCATGAAGGTAAACTAACAGATACTTTCGGAATAGAAACAGGAGTGCGTCAGGAATGTCTTCTATCACCTTTGTTGTTCTTACTGACAATAGACTGGATTATGAAGACCACAGTAACTAACACCAGAAATGGAATCCAATGGACTCTGACAGAGCAACTAGATGATCTGGACTTCGCTGATGATATAGCCCTTCTGTCACATACACAAAATCAGATGCAGGATAAGCTTAACACATTGAATCAAAGGTCCCAGCAACTAGGGCTGAACATTCATAAGGGAAAGACAAAGATATTGAGAATTAACCAAGCAACGACAACTCGATCTCCCTGTGGGAAATCCCACTTCAAGAGGTAGAATCATACACATATTTGGCAGCAACGTAGACAAAGAGGGTGGAACAGATAGAGATGTTAAAATAAGAATACAGAAGGCAAGGGAGCTTTCATTGCACTGGGAAACATTTGGAAGTCCAAAGAAATCAAATCTAGAACAAAATTCGGATATTTAACTCTAATGTTAAAGCAGTTCTACTGTATGGGTCAGAAACATGGAGAACAACTAAAACAATAGCGCATAAATTGCAAACATTCATCAACTGGTGTCTGCGCAGAATAGAGGGAATAAGATGGTATGATAGGGTCACAAATGAGGAACTTATGGAGAGAACAAGACAGATTCCAGTGAACGAACAGGTTAAAAAAGACGCTGGCGCTGGATAGGACACACTTTGCGAAAACCGGAGGGAATATAACAAGAAGGGTCCTTGCCTGGAACCCGAGGGACAGCGAAAGAAGGGGAGGCCGAGAAATACATGGAGACGAGATTTGGAGGCAGAGATCAACAATATAAAGAAGAGCTGGAGGGAGCTGCAGGAGATAGCTAGAGATAGGAAGACTTGGCATGAGTTGGTTGAGGGCCTATGCCCCAACCGGGTAAAAAGGCAAAGAGAGAGAGAGAGAGAGTCTTCAATAGAGAGAAAAAAGTAGTGACCCTGCAACCTACTGAAGAAAAGTAGTGACCCTGCAACCTACTGAAGAAAAGTAGTGACCCTGCAACCTACTGAAGAAAAATAGTGACCCTGCAACCTACTGAAGAAAAGTAGTGACCCTGCAACCTACTGAAGAAAAATAGTGACCCTGCAACCTACTGAAGAAAAGTAGTGACCCTGCAACCTACTGAAGAAAAGTAGTGACCCTGCAACCTACTGAAGAAAAGTAGTGACCCTGCAACCTACTGAAGAAAAGTAGTGACCCTGCAACCTACTGAAGAAAAGTAGTGACCCTGCAACCTACTGAAGAAAAGTAGTGACCCTGCAACCTACGGGAAGAAAGTAGTGACCCTGCAACCTACTGAAGAAAAGTAGTGACCCTGCAACCTACTGAAGAAAAGTAGTGACCCTGCAACCTACTGAAGAAAAGTAGTGACCCTGCAACCTACTGAAGAAAAGTAGTGACCCTGCAACCTACTGAAGAAAAGTAGTGACCCTGCAACCTACTGAAGAAAAGTAGTGACCCTGCAACCTACTGAAGAAAAGTAGTGACCCTGCAACCTACTGAAGAAAAATAGTGACCCTGCAACCTACTGAAGAAAAGTAGTGACCCTGCAACCTACTGAAGAAAAGTAGTGACCCTGCAACCTACTGAAGAAAAGTAGTGACCCTGCAACCTACTGAAGAAAAGTAGTGACCCTGCAACCTACTGAAGAAAAGTAGTGACCCTGCAACCTACTGAAGAAAAGTAGTGACCCTGCAACCTACTGAAGAAAAATAGTGACCCTGCAACCTACTGAAGAAAAGTAGTGACCCTGCAACCTACTGAAGAAAAGTAGTGACCCTGCAACCTACTGAAGAAAAGTAGTGACCCTGCAACCTACTGAAGAAAAGTAGTGACCCTGCAACCTACTGAAGAAAAGTAGTGACCCTGCAACCTACTGAAGAAAAGTAGTGACCCTGCAACCTACTGAAGAAAAGTAGTGACCCTGCAACCTACTGAAGAAAAGTAGTGACCCTGCAACCTACTGAAGAAAAGTAGTGACCCTGCAACCTACTGAAGAAAAGTAGTGACCCTGCAACCTACTGAAGAAAAGTAGTGACCCTGCAACCTACTGAAGAAAAGTAGTGACCCTGCAACCTACTGAAGAAAAGTAGTGACCCTGCAACCTACTGAAGAAAAGTAGTGACCCTGCAACCTACTGAAGAAAAGTAGTGACCCTGCAACCTACTGAAGAAAAGTAGTGACCCTGCAACCTACTGAAGAAAAGTAGTGACCCTGCAACCTACTGAAGAAAAGTAGTGACCCTGCAACCTACTGAAGAAAAGTAGTGACCCTGCAACCTACTGAAGAAAAGTAGTGACCCTGCAACCTACTGAAGAAAAGTAGTGACCCTGCAACCTACTGAAGAAAAGTAGTGACCCTGCAACCTACTGAAGAAAAGTAGTGACCCTGCAACCTACTGAAGAAAAGTAGTGACCCTGCAACCTACTGAAGAAAAGTAGTGACCCTGCAACCTACTGAAGAAAAGTAGTGACCCTGCAACCTACTGAAGAAAAGTAGTGACCCTGCAACCTACTGAAGAAAAGTAGTGACCCTGCAACCTACTGAAGAAAAGTAGTGACCCTGCAACCTACTGAAGAAAAGTAGTGACCCTGCAACCTACTGAAGAAAAGTAGTGACCTTGCAACCTACTGAAGAAAAGTAGTGACCCTGCAACCTACTGAAGAAAAGTAGTGACCCTGCAACCTACTGAAGAAAAGTAGTGACCCTGCAACCTACTGAAGAAAAGTAGTGACCCTGCAACCTACTGTCAAAATTAAAGGAGGGGTGTAAACAAATTGCTACAGAAACTATATAAAAAAAATCCTTGCATTTGAAATGCACAATGAAAAAAAAAGAGTGCAAAAACAGAAAGAGTATTGAAACAAAAACAGGAGAGAAACATTGTTTACATATACTAATAATAATGTGACTATATATAGCCTTTTTCATTTTTACAGATAGTCAAATGGCAAGTGTTTTACTGTGACAACTTTTGAATTTGAGCTCGTCTCTCTTGCCATTCAGCTCATTTCTAAGTTTCTTTTCAAATGATTTTGTACTTTTTGCGTAATGTTGTTCTCCATATAACTCGATTATCAGTTAATTTTTCCCATTGGTTGGGACAGATAGAAAAGTTCTTTATTGAGGTCTTGCAGACATCCTTATATCTGAGCAGTGGTCTGCCTTCGTGCCTCTTCCCTTCTGAAAGTTTACAGAAAACACTTGTTTTGGTATGCGGCTATTGTCCATTCTTCTCACATGCCCTAGCCATCTTAGTCTTCTACTGCTAAGCATGGCCATGGTGGAAGGCAAGTTTGCACATTGTAGTACATCAGAATTGGTTATCTTGTCATACCACCTGATGTTCATAATCTTGCGGAGACATCAAAGGTGAAAGATGTTAAGTCTCCTCTCATGCCTTTAGTAGGATGTCCATGTCTCTGACCCATATAGTAAGGAGCTAATTACACAGGCTCAATATATTTAAATCTTCATCTGCAATGTTAATTTTGTGTTGTCCAATGCTCTCTTTGATAGTTTGCAGAATATAGTAGCCGTACAACCTATTCAAGTGTTGGTTTCTTTGTCAAGAGAAAGGCTGGCAGTGACCATGGACCTAAGGTAGCAAATTTTTGGTTCTGGTGTTAGATGGTTACCATTTGAAGCGATATTTGTTGATATATGATTACTGTTTGCATATACCAATAATAATGTGACTAAGTCCTGGGACCATTGCCTGGGATGTCTAATAAGAATAATAGACAAACCTTTTGGTCCTCTGATTCTAACAGTCAGTTGACCTGCACCAGCACCTCGGGTCTCCACAATGAACTGACTTTGAAAGTTGGCCAGGATGCCATGCTCAACTCCTGGACCACTGACCCTGACCTTGGAAGCATCAGGCTGACCTGCCACTTTGAACTGGTATGGACTTCCTGAAAAACAGATATATTAGAGTATCTTTGATATCCTGTATTCCGAAAAACTATTTTACTTTTTTAAAAAACGTGTTTCACCTTTAGTACATAGTTTTACAGCAGTCTTCTCTTCTATTGATAATAATACTGATCTTGGCCCTACCATAAGCAGCAACCTTTCCCTTGATGATGAAATTAACAACCGTATTGAGAAGGCATCCCCTGTTATGTTCAAATTAGCAAAGCGTGTGTGAGAAAATAGGGCACTCCCACGAAACATCAAGACACAAGTATATAAGGCTTGTGTTCTCAGCACTCTGCTGTATGGTAGGGAGACATGGACCACATATGCTAGAACAGAACATCGCCTCAACACCTTCCACATGCGCTGTCTCAGGCGAATATACAACATCCGATGACAAGACCACATCTCCAATATAGAAGTCCTGGACAGTGCTGACATTCCAAGTATGTACACCTTGCTGAGTCAGTGACGTCTGAGATGGCTGGGACACGTGTGCTGCATGAGTGATGGTAGGATCCCAAAGGACATTCTATATGGCCAACTCACAACTGCTACTAGACAGCATAGGCACTAATTATTACGCTTGATTGACACCTGCAAGCTTGATTGACACCTGCAAGCGTGATCTAACTTCATGCAGTATAGACAAAGAAAATTGGAATCGGTTGGCCAAAGACAGGCAGGCATGGCGAGTGGCAGTGAGGGATGGCTCATAAAGGAAAAGAAACATCATCACATATGGAGGTAAAAGAAAGGGCAGAGAGAACATCCTCTGCATCAGCTCCAGTCTCCAGTTCCACCTGCAGCAACTGTGGTAAGGATTGCCACTCTAGAATAGGTTATTACAGCCACAACAGATGATGTGATCCAGCACAGAGCAAACTACATGACACAAATCTTCGTGTCTCCTGAGACAAAGAGATCAATGATGACAGTGATTTACAAAAAACATAAAACTTGACTGTAGACGTGTCAAACTCACCCTGCACATGTTCTCCACCATATTTGATCTGCAATACGTGTCGGCCAGTTTCTTGAGCACGAATGACCAGACTGTATGTTCCATCATGGTGGTCTCTTAGCTCACAATAAGCCACTTTACTTGGGCCCATGCAGTATGCAGTAAGTTCCCCTGTTTATGAAGATTATATATATTTATATAGTACAGATTTATGTTCTGATTCACAAAGCTAACATGTTTCATAATGAAATCAAAAGCTGTTACTAATTTAATCATACTGAGGGTTTTCCCCAGCCAAAACATGGATAAAACAATCAGTGGTATTAAACCTAGTCCTGAGCAGCTGGGCAGCAACAAACCCTCTTGATCTGCAGTCATTTTGTCAAGTGTGTCAAATGCCTCGTCTGCCTTTTGGTTAAGATCAAAGTGTAGTGCCCACTTGATCATGACCAAATGTGGAGAGCCTTCATAGAACCAATAGGATAGGCAACTAAATTAAACAAATTCAAAGCAGTTCTCATTTGAAAGATTGAAGATGCTCTTGAGTTTTAACACATTACAAATGACCTAGGTCCTCCCACTGCGGCACTACCGGTATGAGCCCAATTTAAAATAAAAAACAAAATTTGTCTCATTATGCTCTTTTCATTTCAATGGTTCTCCATGCAGTTCTCTTCCACCTGCCTCTTTCATATTCCATGTAGGGTACATAGTAAGGAAGTAAGTGATGATCCTGGGGTTATCTTCTAAAGACATGGCCAATCCAATTCCAGCACCTGCTTGTTATTATATTCTTCTTCTTCTTCCACCATTTACTCTTTATAGAAGTGTTTTGGAGGTGAGGGGAAAGAACGTAGTGATCTTGTGTGTGCTTGTTTTAATGCATTTTATAAGCTGATATTCATTTCTGTAAGGCTGTTCTTGATGTCGCCGCTCCATCTTTTGCGTAAATTATTACATTATACAAAAATATTCATAAATAACTGATTTGTTTGCAACAGTAAGATGTGATTAGAAAAATGTAGCATGCAAAATGTGTTGTAATAGGTTCAGCAATTCATTTAACATTAATTTATAAAATATCTATACACTTTATCTTCTTCTTCATCTTCTTGATGTTCCATGTCAAGTGGCAGGCTGGTCTTGTTGTGACCATTGATGAGTAACATGAAGTTTCCTGATATCCAGTAAGAGTTAAAGGAATGATAACAAAGAAATATTTTATATTGTGTTTTTAGATCAGGTTTTGCTAGACTGCCCCATCCTCGCAAGACTGCCCCATCCTTGCCAGTCAAATATGTCTTGAAAGACTGCCCCATCCCTGAAAGACTGCCCATCCTTGCAAGACTGCCCCATCCTTGCAAGACTGCCCCAACCTTGCAAGACTGTCCCATTCTTGCAAGACTGCCCCATCCTTGCAAAACTGCCCCATCCTTGCCAGTCAAATATGTCTTGCAAGACTGCCCCATCCCTGTAAGACTGTCCCATTCCTGCAAGACTGCCTGCCCCATCCTTGCCAGTCAAATAATGGAAACATGACTCAAGAGAGCATTACTGTCAGATAAATAATGGGAATAAATCTTCTAGTGTTATAGATTCAAAGTGCTAATTGGTTGGGATTTTGTTCTTATAAGACCAATAGAATTGCTTTATTCTCTGTTTCTTGATATATCATACAGTAGGTATGGTTTCTACAATTTGTCTGATCTCTGTGTTTTGAACTGTTATTTCTTTTGGTAACATTGATGACATGACATAAGACTTTATAAAGTACAATTTGAGCAATGAATCAGAGAGATAGATGAATCAGAGAGATAGATGAATCAGAGAGATAGAGAAATAGAAACAGAGATATGGAAAGAGAAAAAGAGAGATGGAAATGGGAGGTATAGAAATAAATAGAGACGAAAGGAAAGATTTAGAGATGGAAACAGAGATGGAGAGGTATGGAAAAATATAGATGTGAAAAAATAATGATGGAAAGAGACAGATAAAGATATGGAAAAAGAGAGATGAAAAGAGAGAGATAGAAAAGTAGAGATGAAATTAGAGAGATGAATGAATGAGAAAGTGAGAGATAGATGAAAATAGCAATATAGAATTAAATAAAAAGTGATATGAAATGATGATATGGAAAGAGAATAAAATAGCCGAAATAGTTATGGAGACAAACTGTAAAGAAGATTTGAAGGGAGATTGAAACTTCTACAAAATATAAAAATAGTTTTTAATATTTCCAATTTTTCACAGAATTAAAAAAATTACCTGGTCCAGCTTTTCTTGTATCAATATTGAAGCCCAGAGTATGTCCAAGTAATCCTCCTTTGAGCCCATCTCCATTTACAACTACACGATCTGGGTAGGATGCACCAATCACATTTACTTTGTATGGTGCTCCCCGAAGCTGATATCCATTATGAAAAAAAGACAATTTAAATATTATCCTTAAAAGTTTAACTGTAAAATGATAAAGGGAAACAAAATATTTCCAGCAAAAGTACTGCTGAAACTGGATATCATCACTGTTTCTGTATTTTGTAAAACTATAGTACTTTGTTTGTACGTGTTTCGCTATGAAACTGGATAGAACATCTGGAAAACAAATGTTAGTAAAAAGTCTTACAGATGATGGAACAGTCAATCAATGAAGTCCTTGTCTCCCCAACATGTCAGCTGTAATAGTTCTCCAAGTTCTGGTCTTTGCTCTGATCGTACGCTCTACCAGACTTTTGCCTGTCCATCTCCTGATGTTTTCCTCCCAATTATATCTTTGTCTTCCCATTGCTCTCCTGTCTTCTATCTTCCCTTCCAAGATCATTTTCAACAGAGTGTTATGTCTCTTAACCCATTCACTCTTCCAAGCCGATATACTGGCTCAAGGTATTTTTAATATGATGCAAAGCCAGTATACTGGCTAATTTAGCATATAGCAACAAGTGCATCCAGAGTAATAAAAAAAAATTACGGGGTGAAAGGGTTTTGTATATACATATATATACCAGTGCTAAGAGCAGTTTAACTCTGGCTCCTGCCTAGTTTAGGTAGAATATTCACAAACACCCCAGCTCTTCAATGCTATGTTCAACACAAATGTTACATGGAATTTAGCCAAAGAGCAGTTGGATTGTTGAAGAAGAAGAAGTAGTAGTAGTGAGGCAAGACATGAATGAATGCATCAAGTTTTCAGATTTTGCATTAAAATTTCTTTCTTTTCATTGCTGTTAAATCAATTTACGAAGTTGAAATCACTGGAGTGACTATTACGCCGCTTTCTTTTAATGACAAATCTTAATGAATCAGGATTAAATATCCATAATATCAATACACCTTAGGTATTTGAATATTGTCACATGAATTTACTGGGTTTGTATCTCTATATATTGCTTCTCTTTAATTCGTAGGCTCACTTGACTAAGCTAGGTTTCAATTTCAGGAGGCTTTTACACTTTCACTATTTGTCCTTCTTAGCATGTTGTCACTTGAGCCTTACACTTCTTGCTTCTGTTGAGCATGTGTGAATTAACCCGTTCACACTTCTGAGCCGATATACTGGCTCATGGTATTTTTTAAGATGATGCAGAGACAGTATACCACAGAAGGTGGTAATGAATAAGACATACACTGAGGAAGCCTTCTGATAGCATCACAAGACGGGTCCTCTGATGGAACCCCCAGGGTAAAAGAGGTAAAGGAAGACCCAGGAACACCTGGAGGCAGGAGTTGGGAACGGAATGCAAGAAAATGAGGAGAGAGTGGAGAGATTTGGAAAAGATGGCCTTGGATAGGTGGACTTGGAAAACCTTGGTAAGGAACTATACCTCCTTAAGGGTGAAGGGTAGAGAGAGAGAGAGGAGAGAGAGAGAGAGAGAGAGAGAGAGAGAGATGATTTCAAATCAATTTTGCTATATCATCCTAGAAACAAACTTAACAAGTTCTACCTGTCTGCCATTCCAAGAGATATTCAAAAGGTAGGCTCCAGGAATTACAGGTATGTAAGTACAGCGGAACTTGCCACCACCAAGTGGAGTGGTAATCACTTGAACTTCAGCTCTCACACCTGTCAGTTCTACCTCAGGCTCACCTGTCAGACAAATTTAAATTAACATAATTAAGTTTACAAATATAATACTTTACATATTACAATGATGTGTCTTCTATATCTTTAGTTATTTTCCAACTCTCGCCGACATATCTTAGGATTGAGACATTGGAAATGAAAGTTTGGAATTTAGTTTCAAAACTATATAATATGCAGTTTCATATTTTATTTAGGTTTTTAAAGCTGATGCTTCCTTGACAATTAGTAAAACAATTTCTTTTTTTGGTATCTCCCATGCAGTCAAAATTGTTACCCAAATAGGTGAACTACTGTTTTTTTAAAATAAACTTTGAATTCCGTTATCTGCATTACTTGTCATATGTGTCTTTATTATATTTGTCTTATTTTAGCTTATCTGCATTCCAACTTTTGACACTATGGATGATTAGTTATGTTTCTTTCTTTGCATATCTTGGTTGTTTTTACTTAACAAGGCAATATCATCTGTAAAATCCAAATCTTCACGTTGTCTGTTATATACCCAATTGATCCTGAGATGATCGATGCTGTTGATGCAGTAAATGAAGTCACAGAAAGCCATCCACAGGCAGCAGTTACTGCTACAACCCTCATATGGTTTGCATATTGGAAGTAGTAGTCTTGTATGCATCATTCTGTTTTGAAATGATCTAACATGCACTCAACCTATGAAATCCCAGCCTGATATCTCACCATAATGCACAGACCCATCTGTATATACATCATCAAATGTGTTATATGTAATCATCTGGTTAAATGCTAGCTAACTTGCATACAAATTACACAGATTTTTGATAAGCGGTTACTCTGAGGAATATCCCATCAAAAATGGAATGTCAGCCCTAACAGGAATGCTTCTTTGTCATCACACATATGAACTGTTACTGGGTTTTGTCCAGAGTTGTAGTTTTCTGTTTTGTCATCACACATATGAACTGTTACTGGGTTTTTGTCCAGAGTTGTAGTTTTCTGCTTTTGTCATCACACATATGAACTGCTACTGGGTTTTGTCCAGGTTGTAGTTTTCTGTTTTGTCATCACACATATGAACTGTACTGGGTTTTGCCAGAGTTGTAGTTTTCTGCTTTTGTCATCACACAATGAACTGTTACTGGGTTTTTGTCCAGAGTTGTAGTTTTCTGTTTTTGTCATCACACATATGAACTGTTACTGGGTTTTTGTCCAGAGTTGTAGTTTTCTGTTTTTGTCATCACACATATGAACTGTTACTGGGTTTTGCCAGAGTTGTAGTTTTCTGTTTTGTCATCACACATATGAACTGTTACTGGGTTTTGTCCAGAGTTGTAGTTTTCTGTTTTGTCATCACACATATGAACTGTTACTGGGTTTTTGTCCAGAGTTGTAGTTTTCTGCTTTTGTCATCACACAAATGAACTGTTACTGGGTTTTTGTCCAGAGTTGTAGTTTTCTGTTTTTGTCATCACACATATGAACTGTTACTGGGTTTTTGTCCAGAGTTGTAGTTTTCTGCTTTTGTCATCACACATATGAACTGTTACTGGGTTTTTGTCCAGAGTTGTAGTTTTCTGCTTTTGTCATCACACATATGAACTGTTACTGGGTTTTTGCCCAGAGTTGTAGTTTTCTGCTTTTGTCTTGCACTGCTCTAGTGGCTTGGGTGAGAGTTTTTGCTTTGGAAAGGATTCCACTATGCTATCTAGCCATCTTTTTCCATGAGTCTTTCCTCTCACATCTATGCTTACTGCTCTTTGAGAAGACTCTGTATATGAACAAATACATTACTTCTTTTAGATTTATCTAAGACTTCTTACACAAGAACAAGGGTGTTCCGTTGGTCATCACTGAATCCATGGAGGCACTCATCTTTTTTGTTTGACTTCCCAGAAAAGAAATGGACTTTGTAGAAGAAGATGTGTAACTTATAAATACAGAATGCAAATATATTTTTATCTTAGCAGTAGTTTTCTGCATTGTAAAAAATGAAGAGAGGTAAAATGCCCAAGCGCTAAATATTTTCTGCATTCATTAGAACTCATAGAACGCGGTTCAGTTAGTTCCACTTGTAGATATAGTGAGGAATGTTAGCTTATGGACTAAGTTGGTTCGCTTGTGCATGATCAACAACTAAATTAAACTATTAAGAGCTCCTGGCCAGCTTGACTAGCATCACAATAGAACTCTGCTTCCTCTTTTACAATTGTTCTTTTAAGCCTCTTCACTAAGCAACGCTTTGCTAGGATGGGCGCTAGCCTGTTGTCATACCATGATAGATGTTACTAGGGATGTCTGACCATGCAGGTTGTAGTGGTTCTGTAGAGTCATAGAATATAGTTACTGGGTATTGCCTGGTTGGCATCTTTCTATTTTATAACGATAGATGTAAGTTGTGATCAGAGTTAACAATACAAACTACTGCCTCATGTTATATGCATACAATATATGTTCTGAAAATTCTTCCCAATTGCTGCATGGAATACCGAGACATTGGTGCAACCTTGTGTCCTGATGTGTCTTTGTAGCACTTCATCTTTTTAGCAATTCAGCTGTTTACCTCACCAGACAGCGCTGCTCTAGAGTGAAAACAAACCAATGCCTTTATATGCAGGTGTTACCCTATAGTCATTGTTGAGGCTGTCACAGACTGTTGAACCTGTCACAGACTGTTGAACCTGTCACATCCAAGTTTATTCAATAGAATTTTATGGAGGTCTGTAAGGACATGTAACACTGATTTGACATCAGTGAGGAACAATTATCTGACTGTTTTATGTCTTTCTGTCATTTCTGAGCATTTAGTTGACATAGTTACACACATTCTGATTTAAAATTTGTAAGGTTTTTGCCTGTTAGTTTGACATTCTCTATTTCTCCAGCTGGAATGTAATAATAGATTTCTACTCCTCAGTCAGAGACCGCATATTATGTCAACCAATCTGTGTTAATTGATGTCCACATGTCTTTTGGGCGTAATATAAATTATATACCTAAAGTAGTAGCATGTCCCTTGGGGAACATGACTTTCATCACAGCCTGCCTGAAAAACTTTCAGTCTCTAGCAACACCTTCCGCTACCTCCAGCGTCATGTTCAAGGTTTCTTTGATGTCCTGCTGCCACCTTCGTATTGGTCATCCCCTGCATCCTATTCCAGGAACCATGTCTTCCATTACCATTCTCTCCAAACCAGTGACGTTTAACATGGCCAAAATATTTCATCTTCTAGGACACGTTATTTATGAGCCAATGCTCCTTGATTTGCAGGGCCTTCTAGGATGTCTCTGTTTTCTTTCTTCATTGTCCAGGATGTTCTAAGAACTTTTCTGTAACATCTATATAGATATGATTTTTTGGCAGATTTTTTAACACCTGTAGGGGACCTTCAATTTTTAGATGAAACCTGGTGTACTTATAATAATTTGGGGAGGCTTTATTTCCTTGCTAAGCATCATATATGTTGAAGGTGTCTAGAAGTCTTACCTTCTTCTCTGGGAGTAAACTTAACAACACTTCTTCCTTTGTGGGCATCATCCACTTCTACTGGTATCAGTGCACTAGGACTTTTTACTTCTGCTTTCAGATGACCTGACAAAGAAGAAAAAACAATGACAATTACAATATAATTAATATTCCAATTATGTAGATTAAATCAATCTGTGTGTTTGTATTTGTTCTTCTTCTTCTTCTTCAGCGATCTCTGGTCATGCGCTAATTTACTGTGGACCACAAACTGGGCAGACAGCTTCAGGTCTGTCAGGTTTCCCCAAAGCTTAGTTTTCAGGTCGACTGGGTGTGGCCACATGTTGCTTCTCAGCTCACACAGAAGAGGACAGTCTTGCAGGATATGCTCTGGTGTCTGTTCTGCCTGCTGACACTGGCAGAGAGCTGTTTGACTTATTCCTAGTCTGTATAAGTGTTTGTTGAGTCTGCAGTGTCCGGTGCGTAGTCGAAATATAATGACCTGGTCTGTTCTGCTTAGGTCTTTGAGGAGTCTTTTCCATAATCATATCCAGTGTTTGTCTTCCAGTCTACTGCAGATTTTCTCTGTATGAGGGTTTTGACCTCTTGAAAAGACAAGGGTTAGTAAATTTGCTCTTTGGCACTGCCCTCCTTAGCTAAGACATCAGCACTCTCATTGCCTGCAATGCCACAGTGAAATGGAATCCACTGCAAGTGAATTTCTGCCTTTTCTGAAAGCTGAGCAAGTTCTCTTTGTAGTTTTTGTACTGTGCTGTCAGTGGATTTAGCCTCCAGGGCTTGTATAGCTGACAATGAGTCTGTAAGAAATACCATCTTGCTTGCAGCTGCTTGCAGCTTATTCATGTGCTGTGCTGCCATCAGAAGGGCTATGAGTTCTGCTTTGTAGTTGGAACATATTCTTCCAGTAGGAGCCGCTAGAGACACAGTGGTAGCATCTGGGTGCCTAATGTACACTCCTGCTCCACCATTCATGGTTGCCTCCATTGCCGATCCATCTGTGTTATTTGAGTTGTTCGTATGTGTCGATTCCTCCCGCCAATAATGGCTGACACATTCCGTTTCTGAGGACATCTTTTTTTGAGGTTGTTCTCTAGACAGTTGCAGTCCCCTGCTGCCGAGATCTGTCTTCCCGGGATTTGTTCAATACTTGTATTAAATCAATCTGTGTGTTTGTATTTGTTCAATACTTGTATTAAACATATACAAACATTTATTTACAAACAAATACAAACATTATTCCTTAACTCAGATGTTATCAACATCTGTCAGGTCTGTCTGCTGTCAATTCTTTTCTTCTTCTTCTTTATTCTTCTTCTTCTTCTTCAAACGCTCCATATCGCCAACCTGTTAACCACCCTGTGTGATTTGTATGTGATCTGAGCCTAAGAGCGATTGTCGTTGTGCCAGTTATGCGCCTACAAGTAGGTCAGCACATCCGATTTCTGCTATGCTTTTTATTTACTAGGTAGCTTCCTAGATCCTGCATCAGTCGCCTCTTATGACATGCCTTGTAAGATGCAATGGTAATATTCTTTGCTTCCCTTGCGGGCCCCGGTAAAACACGGCCTCTTCTTGATTCCATAGCATATGATTTGATTGTTGACTGATTGAAAGGATCATCATCCTTGCACTTTGATAAATACACATGTGCGCTCCACCCTCTTTTGTACACAAGAAGACCTCAGTGGCAGTGCACAGTGGCAGTGCACAGTGGCAGTGCACAAACCCTGTAGCATGGGTGAGGGTCCCCAATATAATGTTGAAGATAATTTTTTTAAAAATTGGCAGGAATTTTACAATCTATTTTTAAAATATTTATAGAATTAAACCCAGGCAGCATATTTGCAACCTACTCTTATTGATTTTAAACTGTCATGGGTTCTTTTACCTGCTCAACTTGAACACAGGATCTACATTTTATCACCCACCTCCAATAAGACTAGGAACTCGATTTCACCTACACTGTGATTAGTGATCTCTAGAAAAATATCTCCGATTGATCCACATGGGAAACAAAACCAGTACTTTTAAAGTGAGAGGTAGCCCTTAATGAGACGCCACACACAGAGATCCACATGGGAAACAAAACCAGTACTTTTAGAGTGAGAGGTGAGCTCCTTAATGAGACACCACACACAGAGACCCTATTTTTCCTAAGCGTGGATGTTGTTATGTTTGAAAGTTTTAGATTCTCTTCTTCTTTTTCATTATTATCTCTTCTTAACAAGGATTTTGTAAACTTTTGTCCGTTGTGGATTTACTTCTTCTTCCTCCCTTAACTCTTGACCAGGACAAAAGTCATGTTTTTACAAGCCATTTGTTTTTAGAATTAAAAACTCCCTTTAGTTTAGCTCCTGGTAAAAAAAGGCTCCAACCCAAAGCCCCATTGTGTGGCATTTAGTCTACAAGAAATAAACATGGATGTTGTAGAAGTACTGATATTTAATCACTAATACTAACAAACATGAGACACACCTTAAGTAATGTTCTATTTAGTTCAGCCATTGCTTTTGTTTTATATTCCTTATTAATTTAATAAAACATTGACAACAGTATCAACAAAGACCAGCTTGTTTAGACTGTTTTTCATTACATGCAAGAAATTTGCATGAATATAATGAGGTTACTAATTTGAAATGTACACTTACTAATCCATGTAAAAATACGTTAATAGTTTACAATTCAAATGCAGTCGTATGTATTATATTATTGTTATATCTCTCTTGTATCATTATAAATTACATAGGATCTGCAAACAATTTCTCCATACCACTCTATCCAAGGAAACTTGTTAAAACTCATCTGTGGAGTTGGGTCCAATCCAATATTTCTCGCCTCTCTAAGTAAAGTTTGTTTCAGGGTTTCCTTAGGGTATCCTTTCTTTCTTGAATCCTTTGTTTCCCACTTCAATGTCTACTTTATGATTCTTTAATCCATTCTTCTCAGAGCACACCCAACATATCTCCATCTTCTCCTTCTTATAACAGTTGTTACTAGTCATTGACCAGACATTTCTCTTATTTCATCACCTCTGCTAAATGATTCCCATTTTATGTTCATTTTTTCTGATATCTATTCTTATGTATAATTAAGTTAACAGACACAATGTACACATATAATCACAGAAATATAAAAGTTATACAGACCTGGTCCTGCCTCTGAAATGTCAAAAGGAATTTTCTTCTCCTCACCAACAACAAGATGGACACGTTCTTGTCCATCCATGTAATGTTGCCAGCCTCCAACAACTTTGACTTTTCTAGAATCTACAACCTTTGGGTGGAAGGGGCTTCCTGTAGGAATAATACATTAACTTCAAGCATTTCCTTTACAGTTAATTCAGAAGTAAATCTAACTACGTCAATACATATATTTTTTATACTAATTGAAAAAACTACAAGAATGTTAATATATAAATAAAAGAGAACTGAAACCTAGGAAGCAACATGCATGTGCTAGCGTCAATGATCCGGCTTGCTGCTAGTGGAAAGAGAATTTCATACTTTCAGAGGCTCAAATCTCTCTCTATCATGGAAAGCCAATCCATGAATGAGACCTATATTTCTTTTCCTCTCTCAGCAAAGTTTGTTTAAAAGTCTCCTTAGGTTGTCCTTCCTCTCTTTCTTGAACCCCTTGCATCCCACTTCAATGACATATGCTTACACTAACTTATTTATTGTTAACTGTTTGAAAATGATTAAATTTCCAACACATAAACAATAAGCAAAGATAATGGCAAAAACAAAAATAATGATAACTGATTGTAAACAGTTTTGAATATCTAAAGATTGATAATGGGGATGTTCCTTGGTCTCTTTGCAACCTTCTGTTGGATAACACTAAAATTAATGTTGAATCTATCCAGCAATTTAACAAGTTTGGATGGTCTCTTTGTAACCTTCTGTTGGATAACACTAAAATTAATGTTGAATCTATCCAGCAATTTAACAAGTTTGGATGGTCTCTTGTAACCTTAGTGGATAACTAAAATTAATGTGAATTATCCAGTCAATTTAACAAGTTTGGATGCTCTTGCAACCTCTGTTGAATAACACTAAAATTAATGTGAATCTATCCAGCAATTCTAGACAGTTTGCATGGTCTCATAACTTTGTTGGTACCACAAAATAATCTGAATCATCCAGCAATTTAACAAGTTTGGATAGTCTTGTAACCTTCTGTTGGATAACACTAAAATTAATGTTGAATCTATCCAAATTTAACAAATTTGATGGTATCTTTGTAACCTCTTGATATACTAAAATTAATGTGAATCTATCCACAATTTAACAAGTTTGATGGTCCTGAACCTCTGATAACACTAAATTTGTTGAATCTATCAGCAATTTAAAGTTTGATGGTCTCTTGTAACCTTCTGTTGATAAACTAAAATTAATGTTAACTATCCCGCAATTTAACAAGTTTGATGGTCTTTGTAACCTTCTGTTGATAACACTAAGAATTAATGTTGAATCTATCAGCAATTTAACAAGTTGATGGCTTGAACCTTCGTTGATAAATCTAAATAATGTTGAATCTATCCAGCACTACAATTGATGGTCTCTTTGCAACCTTCTGTTGGATAACATCTCAAAAAGTTGAATCTATCCAGCAATTAAAATGTTTGGATGGTCTCTTGGAAACTTCTGTTGGATAACACTAAAATTAATGTTGAATCTATCCAGCAATTTAACAAGTTTGATGGTCTTTTGTAACCTGTTGGATAACACTAAATTGATGTTGAATCTATCCAGCAATTTAACCCAAGTTTGGAGGCTCTTTGTAACCTTCTGTTGGATAACCACTAGAAAGATTTGAATCTATCAGCATTTAACAAGCTTTGAATTCAAGAGCATTTCTTACAAAGTGGACTACCTTTGGATGTCTGTACACTTAGCAACAGAATATTTAACATAGTCTATGAGATCACTTTACATGCAACATCTGTTAGAGACTACACTAGTATGCACAGGTCTGACATTTATCCATAGCAACTATAACATTTACCACAGCAAAAATCGACATTAACTGACTCTACAACAGAAGCAGTTTACACTTGTAGAGAACGATTATGCAACAGAGATCGACATTACACTGCTAGGACGACTGTACCCTACTATGTCAGACTTGATCATACAACAAGACGCTTTACCATTACAAATGCTTTAGACATAGCTAATTTACCACTTAGAACAACATTACCAAGCAACAGAACTTACCAACAAGAACTTTAACTTAGAACAGAGATTACTTGCAACAGAGAATTTACACTAGCAACAGAGACTTACCATAGCAACAGAGATTGACTTACCATTAGCAACAGCGAAGATTACCATACACAGAGAGCTCATTCCACTTAGCAACAAGAGACTACCACTTCAACAGAACTCTTACCACTGCAACAGAGAGATTACTAGAAAGAGATGATTTACCAGCAACGAGCGACTTGCAAGCAACAGGAGACTTACACTTGCAACGGACGACTTACCATTAGAACGAGACGACTTTCCTGCAACAGGCATTTACCACTTAGCAACAGAGACGACTTTACCACTTAGCAACAGAGACGACTTTACCACTTAGCAACAGAGTGACTTTACCTTAGCAACAGAGACGACTTCCACTTAGCAACAGAGACGACTTTGCCATTAGCAACAGAGCAGACTTTACCCTTAGCAACAGAGACGACTTTACCACTTAGCAACAGAGACGACTTTACCACTTAGCAACAGAGACGACTTTACCACTTAGCAACAGAGACGACTTTACCACTTAGCAACAGAGAGACTTTACCACTTAGCAACAGAGACGACTTTACCACTTAGCAACAGAGACGACTTTACCACTTAGCAACAGAGACGACTTTACCACTTAGCAACAGAGACGACTTTACCACTTAGCAACAGAGACGACTTACCACTTAGCAACAGAGACGACTTTACCACTAGCACAGAGACGACTTTACCACTTAGCAACAGAGAACTTACCAGCACAGGCGACTTTACCACTTAGCAACAGAGACGACTTTA
The DNA here is from genome assembly GCA_020796225.1 of Arion vulgaris. Lineage (NCBI taxonomy): Eukaryota > Metazoa > Mollusca > Gastropoda > Stylommatophora > Arionidae > Arion > Arion vulgaris. Next base: position 5,896,661 of record CM036771.1, on the reverse strand, counting down.
CCACTTAGCAACAGAGACGACTTTACCACTTAGCAACAGAGACGACTTTACCCTTAGCACAGAGCGACTTTACCATTAGCAACAGAGACGACTTTACCACTTAGCAACAGAGATGACTTTACCACTTAGCAACAGAGACGACTTTACCACTTAGCAACAGAGACGACTTCATTAGCAAAGGCACTTACATAGCAACAGAGCGACTTTACCATAGCAACAGAGACTGACTTACCACTTAGCAACAGAGACTGACTTTACCACTTAGCAACAGAGACGACTTTACCACTTAGCAACAGAGACGACTTTACCACTTAGCAACAGAGACGACTTTACCATTAGCAACAGAGACGACTTTACCACTTAGCAACAGAGACGACTTTACCACTTAGCAACAGAGACGACTTACCATTAGCAACAGAGCGACTTTACCACTTAGCAACAGAGACGACTTTACCACTTAGCAACAGAGACGACTTTACCACTTAGCAACAGAGAGACTCCACTTAGCAACAGAGACGACTTTACCACTTAGCAACAGAGATGACTTTACCACTTAGCAACAGAGATGACTTTACCACTTAGCAACAGAGACGACTTTACCACTTAGCAACAGAGACGACTTTCCATAGCACAAGCTTCCCATTAGCAACAGAGACGACTTTACCACTTAGCAACAGAACTGACTTTACCACTTAGCAACAGAGACGACTTTACCACTTAGCAACAGAGACGACTTTACCACTTAGCAACAGAGACGACTTTACCACTTAGCAACAGAGATGACTTTACCACTTAGCAACAGAGACGACTTTACCACTTAGCAACAGAGAGACTTTACCACTTAGCAACAGAGACGACTTTACCACTTAGCAACAGAGACGACTTTACCACTTAGCAACAGAGATGACTTTACCACTTAGCAACAGAGATGACTTTACCACTAGCAACAGAGAGACTTTACCACTTAGCAACAGAGACGACTTTACCATAGCAACAGAGACGACTTTACCACTTAGCAACAGAGACGACTTTACCACTTAGCAACAGAGACGACTTTACCACTTAGCAACAGAGACGACTTTACCACTTAGCAACAGAGATGACTTTACCACTTAGCAACAGAGACGACTTTACCACTTAGCAACAGAGATGACTTTACCACTTAGCAACAGAGATGACTTTACCACTTAGCAACAGAGACGACTTTACCACTTAGCAACAGAGACGACTTTACCACTTAGCAACAGAGACGACTTTACCACTTAGCAACAGAGACGACTTTACCACTTAGCAACAGAGACGACTTTACCACTTAGCAACAGAGAGCTCCTTAGCAACAGAGACGACTTTACCACTTAGCAACAGAGATGACTTTACCACTTAGCAACAGAGATGACTTTACCACTTAGCAACAGAGATGACTTTACCACTTAGCAACAGAGACGACTTTACCACTTAGCAACAGAGACGACTTTACCACTTAGCAACAGAGACTCCAAACTGGAATAGAAACTAAAGTATTTGAGATACACAATAAGTAAATGAAGAATTAGAAAGGATGAATTATGCATGGAGACATTTTGAGAAAGCAGAGAGAAGATGAGGACCAAAGCAAATATGGATACAGAATGTGATGAGTGACTTGAACATGACAGCAACAGAGACAGAAGATCTGAGTCAGAGAAATTCAAAAGAACTGTTATGATGACAAAGTTCTGCACACAACAAATTACTGGATGATGGTTAAGCTGATGATAAGATGCTAAAACTACTAGTCAATAGTTATATATACATGTGGACAATACAAGCCATCTGGATGTATGATTGAGAGAAATTCAAAAGAACTGTTATGGTGACAAAGTTCTGCACAAAACAAACTACTGGATGATGATGATGAAAGTAATGATGAAGGTGATGATGATGATAAGATGCTAAAAACACTAGTCAATAGTAATGTATACATGTGGACAAACACCTCAGAATGCAGAGTGAATACTTTAAGACAGCTCTGAACATGATAAACTGAGGCAACTTATTGACCTAGTGAAACCACACTGAAAAGAAAACTGCACTACAAAAGACAGTAAAGTTTATACAAGAGATAACATTGAGTATATAGACAATATTTCAAGTGAATGAAAGGAAAGGATACAAGAGACAACATTGAGTATATAGACAATATTTCCAGCGAATGAAAGGAAAGAAGGATACAAGAGATAACATTGAGTATATAGACAATATTTCCAGCGAATGAGAAAGGATAGAAGGATAAAATTGATATAGACAATTTCCAGATAAAGGAAAGGGTACAGAATACAAGTATATGAATATTCATGAAAGGAGGGACAAGCAATATAGATAAAACAACCACAAGGCAAAACAATTCATTGTGATCTATGATACAGAGACTAAACTATATTTAAATTCTACCTGGAATCTCTCGGTCATTCCATTTGACAATGATATCAAACAAGCCCACCTCAACAGGTATGTATGTGACTTTGTACTGACCATCTGGAAGAGGGTCAATGCTACACTTGGCAATAGCATTGGGACCTGGAAATAAATTCAAATACTAAATCCATATTTTTTAACCACTTCTAGCAATCATCTGGCACCAACAAATGATATGTTAAAACATGAACCAACAACAACATTCTATCTAACTATATCCTGTTCGTTTCCCGTTTGACACATGAGCCTTCCACAAGAGATTTCCATTGTTGCAGTTCTGCTGCATTTCTACCAATTGTTTCCCATGCCAGACCCCAATCTTTCAACTTTCTTTTCACATTTCTTCTCAATGTTTCCTTTGAACATCCAGGCTTTCTTTATCCGCTGTCCATCAAAGAGCTTTTATAGCCATTGTCCCTACTGGCGTACAACATACATGACCAACGAACCTCCATCTTCGCCTTTTAACTCTTAGTGGACCAAGCGCTGAGTGGCGTTGAAGTGGCGCTCATTCCGCCACGCCAAGTGGCGTTTGTTATCAAACGTGAAGCGCTTGTAAACGTGACTTGCCTGGTCCACTAGAGTTAATGATGGTCTCAATGATGGACACATTTTTAAAGCTTTTCATTTGCTATTGCATTTGGCCAGAATATTCGCAGGATACTTCTTAAAAATGTGTCAACAATATTAGTAACCATGATTATTCATTTCAACAATTTCTTGGATCAATTATAATTTTGTAATCTGGTCTTTTGATGAATTTTTGAAAGAAATAAAACAAACAGTGCGAACATCTTCTTCCACCTCTCCAAATGGATCATATCGCTAACATTTATATTAGTTGTTTCAAATCAGTATTTTGCTGTACAGAAATTGTTATGAACACTATATCAGTATTTATTGCAGTTTCTGTAACAATGCAATTTTTACAGATTTGGGTTGTTAGCTCTAACCCAGTTCTGACACTCTTTTATGTATTTCCAAAAATTTTGTCTTGTTTAATTTCATCTCTGCTTTGTCCCTTTGATCAAACCAATTATATCTATGGTATTTTGTATCTAGTTATGAGAGAATGCCTGTCTTTTTTTTTATATTGAAAGGAATGGTCAAAATTATGTCATGATTTGCTGATAACCTCATCTCTGTTTGATTCTATATTCAAATCTCATTATTTCCTGGCATCATAAACGAGATAGTTGCAATTTTAATGAGGTTGCAGCAACCAAAACACACAAATGAAACACACATATAAACAAACAAAAGAACACAACAAAACATACCATCAACTTGAACTGTAGGGGTTCCCTTTAAGTTTCTAGCATCAATAATAAAGTTTGCAGGTTTGTCTTCTTCCCTTGTAAGCCATCTCCATGGATTGTAGGCAAAATACCTTCACCAATCTCCTGATGGAAAGGACTTCCTGAAACACAAAATAAAAATTATTTTACAAAAAAGACTAGAAAACAAAACCCAATAATGATCTCAGTACTACTTATGCGTTCAGGTATGAGTTCATTAGATTTTCAAGTTAATGCAGCAACCCCATAGCTAGTGCCTCAATTCTAGATTTGCACATTGATAAATTGTGCTCAGATTTGTGCACATCGATAGATTGTGCTCAGTTACCAGTTCAATTGACTGAATTCATCTGTTAACTGTACAACGTATACACGCTCTTGGCAAAGATCAAACATATCACAAAGAGTGATTAAAATTGGTCATAAAGAACGAACGCAAAGAAGAAGAAGATCTGTTAGCTAGCTCCTGATCGCTGCCTGGAGACAATTTCTGGGCTAGGAACAATTAGGAATTGTTATTAAAGTTACATTTTAAGTATTCTGTTGATGACACTTTTAGATAGCAAGAATCCAGCCAGCACATATGGTCACGGTCATTGAACTCAATTCAGTTTCAATTCTCTGCTCTCTTGTACACTGGTTCTTAACTTCTGTTGCATGATGCCACATTTTGATAAACCGTTCTGATTTCCCATAGAATACTCATTTACTATACCCAATAAAATGAACTAAAAATAATGATAAATCGATAGTATCTCACTGTCATTATATATACTACTATTTTTTTCGTCCCCCGCTAGAAATTTAGGTGTAGTAACAGCGCCTAATATGGCACCTCTGAATGCTTTTTGCATGAAGGCTTGCTTTCCTTATCACCAGTGTCCCTCTCCCTTCAGGCAAACCTTACTTTGACTTCACAGATACTTGTAATTTAGATCCCAAAGTAAAGGATAAGGGTTTCTTGTACTCCAACCGTATATTGTGTGCACACCAAGAATTTCTGGCCCAAACTGTATGGGTTTTTTGTACTCCAACCGCATACTGTGTGCACACCAAGAATTTCTGGCCCAAGCTGGACTTGTACCTCGGAATTTCTGCGACATGCTGCCACTAGTGCAGCATGTTATGAACTTCACTATTGATGACCCTGTACACTTTTATTATTATGGTATTGCACAGTTACAATTGAAGTATTTTAGACATATAAAGAGACACGAAAGGCTGGAGAAGACATTTATGGAATGAGGCATTCTAGCAAAGCAGAGAAGAGGAAGAGCACAGAGAAGATGGATTTAGGATGTAACTGATGATTTGAGCATGATGGCTGCAGAGGCTGGGCATCTGGCATATGAGTGAGAAATTCCAAACGACTGTTAGGGTGGAAAGGTTCTGCACCAGATAAGCTATTTGATTAATAGTACCATGCTTAATTACAAATTCCTATACTCATAGATCAAATTTCACTTAACGTATGGACGCCCATGATACTCAGATCTAATTTGCTAACGTATGGATGACCATGATACTCAGATCTACTTTCACTTAACTTATGGACGTCCATGATACTCAGAGATCTAATTTGCTAACGTATGGACGTCATGATATCAGAGATCTAATTTACTTAACGTTGGACATCCATGATACTCATAAATCTAATTTTGCTTAACGTATGGACGTCCATGATATTCATATATATAATTTCACTTAACGTATGGACGACCATGATACTCATAGATCTAATTTTGCTTAACGTATGGACGTCCATGATATTCATATATATAATTTCACTTAACGTATGGACGTCCATGATATTCATAGATCTAATTTCACTTAACGTATGGACGACCATGATACTCAAGATCTAATTTCATTAACGTATGGACGATCATGATACTCATAGATCTAATTTTGCTTAACTTATGGACATCTATGATACTCAGAGATCTAATTTCACTTAATGTATGGACGTCCATGATATTCCAGATCTAATTTCACTTAACGTATGGATGTCCATGATACTCATATATATAATTTCACTTAACGTATGGACGACCATGATACTCATTGATCTAATTTCACTTAATGTATGAAGGTCTCTATTGTACAATTTAGGATTGGCTTTCATGTACTATACTAGGTCAATATGTTGTTGTATGTATGAGATAGCTTCTTTCCACCTCATATTTGACTCATTCATCTGCAATATGTGGCCTGGTTACAACATACCTTTCGTTAAAATGGCGACACTCTGTACATTATTTCAACATAATTTATGCTATTTAATTTGCTATTGTACAGGTAGATCAACGTGGAGGAGGGACGGGATATACGTATGAGATGTCAGATATATTTTTAGATACATTATTTGCATTAGATTTGCAGTCTTTCCTTTCAAAACAAACTCACAGAAATGTGCAATTTCATACATCTATGTGTTTCAAAGGTGGTTCTGGGTGGGGGATAAATGTTCACTTTTCGTGATTAAATGTACACGTATGCACTTCAAAGCATTGGCAATTGTAAGCACGTAGATACTTCTGTTTGTCAAGTAATACAAACACTGCATTGTCCGCTGTTCAGTCTATACCGTTGACATAGCAACTGTCGGTGTTCCTGTAATACTTGTGCCCAGTGCTGATTAATCCTACGTGTAAATAGATTTAGGATTGCCATTTCTTTTTTGACGCGGACTATACATATAAGATAGTAGACAACGCAATAAGTGGAGAGGACTGGAGAGGAAAGTAAAGACAGGCGTTGACTGAATTGAGTTTATATTGTTTTAACTTAACACCTGTTATTTTTAAAGTTAAGAAACGTTACGGACGTGTAAATAACAAAGCACGGAGAGAAGCAGACGTGAATCAGACAGAATATAAGAAAGTTACGTTCTTTAGTTATCGTCTCTCGACAAAAACCGATTTTGCACCATTTTTGTATGTGTTCAATCATCATAACTGAAACTGTCGTTACTACGCCTGTAGTACCGTTTTTATGTGTTCAATCATCACCTTTAGACTGAAACTGTCGTTACTGCGCCCGTAGTACCGTTTTTATGTGTTCAATCATCATAACTGAAACTGTCGTTACTGCGCCTGTTGTACCGTTTTTATGTGTTCAATCATCATAACTGAAACTGTCGTTACTGCGCGCCTGTAATACCACCGTTTGTGGCCGTTTATGGAATCATATCGACGTGATCTGAGACGAATTTAATAGCCGTCGATGGCTAGTGCAGACGCGTCTAGACCACGCGAAGGTGTTCAGGTTAGGATTTTTCATTGATGCTCACAACAGGAAAAAATCCTCGGCCTTGCCGTGAACTGAACACGGGTCTCCGCATGGGAGCCGAGCTCTAATCTATTCGGCAGACACTTTCTTCTTGTGTTCTATCATCTTAGATTTATGTAAATTGTGTGTGCATTACAAGGACAAAAATCAAACGATCAGGCAAACATATCACCAGCAGAAGAATAGCTACAACAATACATTATCAGACTCCAGTTAACATGAGATAACTGCAACATTACAATCAACATCGACAAAACAGAAGTTAGAATATTCATTAGAGGAAAGCACTATCAAAATCTCCATGGACAATCATCATCATCAGGTGCCGTGCCGACTGGCGTAGGCGATCATGGATCTCCACAAATCTCTGTCGTTGGTGTTTGCTATCAACTTAGATGTTGACGCTCTACCGTGCCATGAAGTCAGGCTATCCAACATTTTATCTCTCTCTTCTCTGTCTCGTCTACCCTCAATTTTACCGGTTGTCACAATGTGTTCTAAACCTCCCTTCCTCATCACATGCCCAAAAATGATGACTGCCTCTTTCTTATATTGATGATAAGCTTTCGCTGTGTCTTGATCTCATTCAACACCTCAACATTAGTCCTTTTAGCAGTCCATGAGTTCTCATATTCTTCTATAAAACCACATTTCTGTGGCCTCGAATTTCTCGATCTGTGTGTTCATAGTCCATGACTGACTGTCCATGGACAAGCATCAATTGAACACGTGACAGAATTTAGATACTTTAAATAAACAGTCTTGAAGAGACATTAGTTGACCAAACAAGGAAGAAAATAGTGAGTATGGGCAAAAAGAAACATTAAGGATATTATAATCTGCTTAAATCCACATGAACGTTGATAGAATACGATTGGTTATTGAACGTTGATAGAATACGATTGGTTATTGAACGTTGATAGAATACGATTGGTTATTGAACGTTGATAGAATACGATTGGTTATTGAATATTGAAAGCGTCCGTATAGTGTCGGGGTCCGTAAGGGAAGCAAAAAATAGTACCGCTGCGACCTACAAGACGACTGATGTAAGACCTAGGGAAGCTACCGTAGTAAATAAAACGCATAGCAGAAATCGGATGTGTTGGCCTACTTGTGGGCGCATAACTGGCACAACGTACAATCGCTCTTAGGCTCAGATCACATACACATCATACAGAGTTGTTAGCATGTAGTCTATATGGAGCGTTCGAAGAAGACAAATATTGAAAGAATGACAGAGAACGCAGATTATAAAATGCATATGCAAAACAAGATGCAATGATGGAAGAGCTCACAAGGCAAACTAGACAAATAAACGATGGAGAGATAGCATTTAAAGTAGATCTAGAAATACTAGGAGTCCGTCAACAATAGGGAAGAGAATGTTTAGAACGGAGATTAATGACGGTGGGCGAGCAATGAACGTCAAACTCCCGGAAGGTTGAAGAAAAGGAAAGACATTACATACCAGAGAAGTATTTTCTCAGCGAATGCAAGGACAGCTAACGAGATCCAACATAGATACAATAATAAAATCATAGGACAATTGGCATACAATTGTTTTTACAGTAGATGGACGTTCATTGTCCAACAGTAGTTGGGAGTTCATTGTCCAACAGTAGTCGGTCGTTCATTGTCCAACAGTAGTCAGACACTCGTTGTCCAACAGTAGTCGGTCGTTCGTTGTCCAACAGTAGTCGGTCGTTCGTTGTCCAACAGTAGTTGGGAGTTCGTTGTCCAACAGTAGTCGGTCGTTCGTTGTCCAACAGTAGTCGGTCGTTCGTTGTCCAACAGTAGTTGGGAGTTCATTGTCCACCAGTAGTCGGTCGTTCGTTGTCCAACAGTAGTCGGTCGTTCGTTGTCCAACAGTAATCGGTCGTTCGTTGTCCAACAGTAGTTGGGAGTTCATTGTCCAACAGTAGTCGGTCGTTCATTGTCCAACAGTAGTTGGGGTTCATTGTCAACAGTAGTCAGTTACATGTCTTGTAGGTCGCAGTGGTGCTATTCTTGCTTCCCTGCGGGTTCCGGCACCACTTGGGCGAACAACCACACTAATTGTTATATTGTAAGATAACATAGCCATCACACAAACAAGTGAATTCAAATACCTATGGAGAATTTTCACTTCACACTTAAATACGGATAAGAGAGAGAGAGAAATCAACATACTGTGCGTAAAGATAAACCAGGTACTAGGGGCAACTAACACTATACTTGACGCATGAAGAGATGCATGTGTGAATACTAAAGCAAATCTAATTAAAAACTATTTTTTTTGGCCAACATATTGCTACCAATGTCAAGCATGGTCGTGCACATCCGCTAATGAGCGGAAAATCGTAACACAAGAGATGCGACGTCTTAGAAAAAGCTGCAGAAGTAACAATGAGAGATAAAATAATAAATAAAATAATTTAGAAGATTACGAATGAAATCAGGCATGCAATTTATAAAAGAACATCTTTAATGGTTTGGTCACGTGACAAGAATATCCTGATATCGTCTACCACAGAGAGCTACAATGAAAACATTATCATGAATACAGAGCAAGAGGAAGATATGAGTAACGGCATCAAAAACAACTTTAGAAAAACGAATGTCAACTTACAAAGCGCATTAGACAGGTATCACAGAAGATTTTATATATATACATACATACAAACACAAGCATTTTACGTCTTTAATAACTACTTCTAGTAATGTTAGATCGAACAGTTATACTATAGTGTAGACATATACAGAAGATACCCACCAAACTGCTGATGTCTGCTTGTTTGATTTCGTGTTTGTTGATGGTCAACGATTAAATCCGGAACACGTGTAGAGTATGATTGTGGGGGGACCACCACATACAACTGTGATGCTGGAAAATCCTTGCTATCAGAAGAGATCACAGAGGTAACGCTTTTCGGACTGCTGGAAGCAACGCTGTGATCTCTCTTGGGAGTGTGTTTTATGTATAAGTGTTTATGTTGATGACCGTGATGTTGTTGCCGGCGTATGTTGCGTTCCAGAGTCTGTGACCTTGCAATCTTTGAACGGGATGAAGCGTGAGACGATGACGAAGATGAAGAAGCAGCAGAGTTTCGAGATGGTGCTCTTTGGACAGTTACTTTGCGATCTAGACTCTGACTATTTTGATACAAGTTCGGTGACCATATATAACTGTCCTCGATATTATTTTGGAAGCATGCAGAACTAAATGATGTGTTGCCATCTGCTGGCAATGACCACGGTGAATTGCTTTGGCCAGACATTCCAGTTGCAGTGAATGTCTGTGGTTGCCTGTGTAGACTACTGAAAGACGTGTGGGATTTATTTCCAGAGTAGTTCGAGTTTTCGTTTCCGACGTTTATCTTAATGATGTGTGGGTTGGATGAACTTCTTGTCAGTGGTTTGAATTCAGAATAATTGTCAAAGTGATAACCATGAAACTCATCATCATCGAATGTATCATTGTCGAAACTCATATCGTAGCTCTGGTTGTGTGAAAAAGAAGCATTGATTCGATTTATTGAAGCTACGTTTCCGTTATTGTTAAAATAACGATCGGATAACAGATTATCTAACGAACGATGAGCTTTGGCGTACTCCGATCGATAATTGTGATGATGGTGATGATCCCCTTTCTCGTAATATCTGGTTCTGGCCAATGATGACCAGTCGGGTGAAAAGACATTTCTTGAGTCCGTTTTTTCAGAGACATCAATGTATCGGTTATCGAAATCAGAGATGGATTCATTATTGTTATTATATTCTTCACGTGTCAGATCTGGCTCTGAGTACATTATCTTACTATGTTTTCTCAAACCTTTTCCTGCCATTTCTATTGTGGTGTAGTGTCCTTGGCTGTCACTCGAACTGTCATCAGTGTTGTATATCTCCGATTTGTTAGATGGTAGCTTTGAGAACATTTGAATGGATGATGAAATCGGATTAACATGAACATGCCTTGAATCGTTGCTACCATCATGTAAATAATTATTTGGGTAAGATAGTGACGATGAAGTGGTTACTTGTCCTACGTTCGAAATTGATTTGTCTTGGTCAGCGCCAAAATGTGTCGATGTCAAAGAACGTTCTGGATTTTTCTGATCAACATAGTTATGATGTTCTTCTAAATATCGGTATTGTTGAGATATATGTTCTTTCATCAAAGGTGTTTCATTACTTTCACCCAGATTATGAGCGGACATTGAAAAGTGTTGCTCCTTTGTTTTCCTACTTTTTTCTAGATTATGAGCAGACATCGAATAAGTTTGTTCCTGTGTCTTCACAATGCCATCTTCGTTGACTACGTCATGTTTGTGAACTGCCAAATTGTCAGAAAAATGTGAACTATTATAATTCTCCTTTGGCTTGCTTTCTGAAAAGTTATGCGTGTGGTCGTTGCTAGTATTAGCTGATATCCGTTTGCCGTAAGCATCGCCCTTGTTTGGTACAGCATACACAGTTTCAGATATATCTTCTGTTGTTACTTCCTTTGAAACATTTATCATGTGTTTACTATCAGATGGTTTGCTGTATAAACTATCACCGTCGTCAACAAGATTAGCCGCCAAGAGTTGTGTAGTTCTTGACTTTGTGTTTCCGTAACTACTGTCGTGTCCTTTCTGTGAATAATCCAAGGATCTATCACCAATATGACTACCTACATTCTTGCTTTCATCTCTTACTCCATTAATCTGTCTGATAGTCATGTTCTTGTTAGCTAGATGGTTCTCAAGCTTACTCAACAGAGCCTTATCAGAAAAAACGTTCAAGTTCTCAAACGATGTGTATCTCTTGTCGCTTGAGCTACTACTGGCCAGACGTGTGCTTGGACTCGTCGTCTGTTCATGCATACTCTGCGGACGTTCTGCCTCTGTCCGTTTCTTAAGCACAGTTGATAGTTCCTTAACCAATTCACTGTATTGTTTTGAACCAGGATCATTCTTAGATCTTCTGAAAATTATTGGATAATGCAAACCTGGATCTGGTCTCCAATGCTCATCTACGTTGTTGTTATTATTATCGTCATTACTATTTGATATTACAGGCTCGCTCTTGTCTTGGATGTCGTCATTCGTCATCTCAGTATGATCTGAACTCAAGAAATTTTGATTTAAACTAGTAGTAGTGGAAAAGGCCTCCGATTTATCACTACTCGCGTCAGCTTTCAGAACATCCACGATTAATTCAGGAACAGCTGGCGGTGGTGACAAGAAAGTATGATTATCTAGGTCATCATCCGGTGTAATCTCATACATGTCCACCTTATTATCAGACTCGTCTGTAACGAAAATATTTCTATACGACGACGTATTGTCAATGTTATCTTTCACACCCTTAGACTTGGTTTTTTTCTTATTCCCAGTCTTCACGCCGCTACGTCCGACAGTGACATCTATTTGTCTAGGCGTTGAAGAACTTACAGTTTGTAAAGTTGGCGCCCCGAAGCTAAAATTATCAACATCCGCAGAAACGCGATCATTAACATTCGGTTTGGGCTCCTCAATGTCTTGTTTATTTCCCATAGTGGATCTAACACTAATAACACTTTAATTAACTAAACGACTCCTGAATAATTTCGCTGTGAGCTCATCAAAACCTAGTCCGAAATGAACAGGACCAAGGTTCGAATCTCCACTCCTTTAGCTTATTCAACTTACCTTTACTCAGGACACTGTACTGTTCACATTTTCGTGTGTTCGACTCTGCACTATCACCAATGTTGACATTGTAGACTTCACGTACCCCTATTCAAAATACTTTCAGGCCTAGCTGGTTGAAATTATCTTCATTATTACCGTACCTCCCCTCTCTGTGTGTTCTATTGACACAATACTTTCCACCATCACTGAGGGTAGACGAGTTAGTCCCCACTTGTGATTTGCCGCTGGCATGTTGGCTATTTACACAACTGGTCCTGTTATTTAACGAACCAGTCCTCGTACCTGTTGCCACATTTAGATGGAAACATGTTCTTTAAAAAAAAAAGGAACACCAATAGTATAAGGTCGTTGAAAAAGTTTACTTTTGAGTTTCAGACACCTCACTTGATGCTGGAAAGTTGCTTATGTAAAACATTGCCTGATTGGCTGGGAAAAGTATACAATTTTACAAAAACAAACGTAGAGATGATGTTTTTCACTTTCATGGCCGTATTGTAACCACTGGTAAAATCGAGGAGAGATAAGACAGAGGAAAACAGAGAGAGAATTTTGGATAGCCTGACTTCATTGCCCGGAAGAGGGTCATCACCTGAGATGATAGCAAACACCAGAGACAGAGATGTGTGGAGATTCATGATCGCCTACGCCAGCCAGCACAGCACCTGATAGTGATGATGATTGTACTTACATATAGTTTCGTTTCATTTGGGAGATTACTTTTTAAACAGGGAAATATCTAGTGCACATCTGTTATTAAAATTATTAAAAGTCAAATGGAGTGATTTCGTTTCTAACAACACAGTGAGAGATAGAACACACAACATTCAAATATTATAAGGAAACGAAGGTGGAAATATTTAGGTCATGTGCTTAGATCAGACGAAAAGAGACTAAATCGACAAGTCCTTATGTGGTCACCAGTTGGGAAAAGAAAACGTGGAAGACCAAAGACCACTCGTCGAAGAACCATCCAACAAGAAAGTAAACTATTGGGATGTAAAACCATACAAGATCTGCAACTGCTAGCAAAGAACCGTATCACATGGAGATATAAAACCTCTGCCCTATGTGCCGCCTTTGGCACGAAAGGAACAAACTAACTAACTAACTAACATCTGTTTGGGAGATTACTTTTTAAACAGGGAAATATCTAGATGCACATCTGCTTTGTGGAAGCATTGATTGATGCTGATGGTATCCTTATGAGTCTCTGTGGCGTAGATGTTAGGTTACTCGTCTCCCGTGTCAAATGTGCCAGGTTCGATCCCTCGTGGAGCCATCTTGATATTTTTCCAGAGATCCCTGATCTCAGTGTAGGTGAGATCGAGCGAGTTCCTAGTCCTATCGGAGACGGACGATAAAACGTAGATCCCGTGTTCAATTTGAACACGTAAAAAAACCTTGGCAGTTCAAAATCGAAATAGTAGCTGGACGCTCCGGCACAGTTCAAAATCGAAAATAGCAGGCTGGAAAGCGCTGCCCGGGCACAGTTCAAAATCGAAAATAGCAGGCTGGAAAGCCGCTGCCGGGACAAAATTTTAAGTCTCGAGAAACAATGGACAATGACTTTCTCCTGGCACGTTTTATGTTAGCAAGTTGTCTTGGTATAGTTTTACCAGTTCTCAGACCCGTTCACACAGCCTGTCTCCAGCTGAAACTGCACCATGCGAGCTCCTCCCAGTCTTATGTAATGATGTCAGCGCCTTCAAGTCACGCTTACATACTTCTTTGTAACGAAGATTGTACCTACCAAGATTAACTAGCCCCCATCGGTCAAAAGCTTTGGTTTTCTGCCATCAATTATTTGCCATGCGATCCCTCTTCTGCCTGTTAAAAACAGTTATACCAGCAGCGGGACTTGGCTATCAGAGGTTTTACGGTACTCAAACCGTGGGAGTTTTATATGGGCAGTGATAACTTATCCCGCTGCCACTCTCGGAATAACCAGTCCTTTGTGAAACATACCGACGGACGAGTGCTTTCATTTTCAAGTTGGACTATCCTCACTGCACTCCGGACGTGATCCATATGTGATCCAGTCCTCTCCGCAATATTTTAAAAGCAGCGTTTGCAACCAGTCTGACGTTGATGATGAGCAGTCCAGTCTGACTTGATTGATGAGCAGTACCGTCGACGTTGATTGATGAGCAGTACCAGTCTGACGTTGATTGAGCGTACTCGCGTTGGAGACATACGTCGCGTTGATTGAGGCGTACCAGTCGCGTTGATTATAGCAGTACCATGTTATCGTAAGTTGATAGCAGTACCAGTCTGACGTTGATTGATGAGCAGTACCAGTCTCGACATTGATTGATACGTACAGCCGATGTGCAGTACCAGTCTGACGTTGATTGATGAGCAGTACCAGTCTGACGTTGATTGATGAGCAGTACCAGTCTGACGTTGATTGATGAGCAGTACCAGTCTGACGTTGATTGATGAGCAGTACCAGTCTGACGTTGATTGATGAGCAGTACCAGTCTGACGTTGATTGATGAGCAGTACCAGTCCCACGTTGATTGATGAGCATAACCATACGCCTGTTGTGTAGCTCTTTTCTGATCACTCTAATCTGTAATCCAAGCTCTTGAAATCTAGCTATTGGTGTGTGGACTGATATATCTGAAAGTCTTCTTGGTGGCCACACTCTACAAGGGCGTTTATTATGTCTGCTCTATCCATTGGTTGATCTTTCCTCTTTCCAGATATGGCTGCAGAGTCTTTCAGTTCAGTTGCCTATTGCCATTTCTTTAGTGACCGCCAATACTTTCATTGACATGCTACTTGTTATACTGAATGCACCATTAGCTTTCTTGAACTTTCTGCCATATAAACTTGCAGACAAGCACATACGACTTATGATTGCGAATTATCAATCCATCCGTGTAGACCACAACATCGCCCTCATTATAGCTGTCGATGATGGCCTTGACCCCCTCATCACTGTCACGGGATTCCATCCTTCCTCCCCCTCTCTGTCTGCACCCTTAGTAAATCGCGTGGATTGGCCAACTTGCAGACGGTATGTGGGCTCACAAATATTGACACTGGGGAGGAATGAAACCGACGCCTTCAATAATTAGAAACACTTTTTCGATCATCAAATTCGACATATGCTTTAAATAGCATAAAGACAGGAACCCGTTTTGTGGAACATACTGACGAAGATCTGCTTTATAAAGCAAACAGTCAAACCTAGTATTATAAAACATACAGATGAACACACATTGCGTGTGCGTATATATCAAACTTCATCAAGAAACAACAAATGTAATGGTTCGGTGACAACAGACAGTGCTCCTCAAAGAGAAATGTTATTCCAATACAGTGGATACAAAGCAAAAAAGGTCATCCACGCAAAAGGTGGACCACAGCGATAACAGGCGACGAGAAAAACCACTGTTTACGAAGCGTACACTAAAGTCCGTTCTAGAAATCTCTTCTTATCCTGACGCTGTGACGTAAAACAGGACTAGAGAAAAATAAGAAAGAATGATATCGATAACGGGGAGGATGTAGTAAAATTATATAACAAAGGTGAGATTTGAAAGAAAAAAACGAAGTTAAGTAACATGTACAACAAAAACAGACTAAAACTGTGTTAGGATCAGATGGTATTTCACCAACTAAAGAAACAATACAAAAAATACTTTGCTTGATAATGGCTCTTTGGTAAAAAAAAGTTGTTTTAGCCTTTGTACTATGTTATAATAATAATTCCTCTCGTACCGTTATACGTTACATAGGGCCTGCAAGCAATTTCTCCATACCGATCTACCCTGGGTAACTCCGCCAATGCCCGTTCCAAGCCTGGATGAAAAGGGAGGAGGACTTGTGCGTGAAGCCAGCTACCTCACTACAAGAAATTTAATGAGCTACAGAAACTTGCAAGAAATTACCACACCGGTAAACTGATCAGCCAGGTGGAGTACGGTGCGCCTAGTGCATCAATGAGGTTGCTGATGAAAGTCGCTCAGGAAGTCAGCCAACCGGACTCGTACATTACGTGGCTCAAAAATTGGATTTTGGAATGTAAGAACTATGGCCACAGCTAAAAAATCAGCCCAGATTGCTGAAGAAATGAAGAGATACAAGCTGGACATATTGAGGTGCAATGTGAGGTAGCAGCTGTGCTATGTGAGGTAGCGGTTGTGCTATGTGAGGTAGCGGTTGTGCTATGTGAGGTAGCAGTTGTGCTATGTGAGGTAGCGGTTGTGCTATGTGAGGTAGCGGTTGTGCTATGTGAGGTAGCGGTTGTGCTATGTGGGGTAGCGGTTGTGCTATGTGGGGTAGCGGTTGTGCTATGTGAGGTAGCAGTTGTGCTATGTGAGGTAGCGGTTGTGCTATGTGAGGTAGCGGTTGTGATATGTAAGGTAGCGGTTGTGATATGTAATGTAGCAGTTGTGCATGAGGTATGTGAATGAGGTAGCGGTTGTGATATGTAATGTAGCAGTTGTGCTATGTGAGGTAGCAGTTGTGATATGTAAAACTGCATTATTTCATGTTTTAAAATTTTCCTTTTTAATGAAGTAAGGTTGTTGACTTTTAAAAAAAAAAATGGGCTCTTACATGGAAGTGTCGCAGCAGGTGGACCCATTTACGGTTGTACATGTAAAACTCTGAGCATCCTCATTCTTTCAAATAAGAGCTGCTCTGAATTTGTTTCAATGTATTTAGTTGGCTCTATGAAGGCTTCCGCCCTTTGGCCACGATCACATGGGTACTACACTTTGATGTTAGCTAAGTATGTTTTCTAGTGTCACAACATCTATTACCTAATTGTAAAAAGTAAACTTAATCTAACAGAAAATAAATTTAGGCCATTAAAAGTTAGTTTAGTTTATTCAGATGAGCACACGGAGCCTCTTTCAAGAACCCCAGAGGAAGCAACGGAAGTAACGAATATGATCAACAAATAAACAAGGAACAGGTATTAAGAGCTTCCGAAAAAACAAATAGACAAACACGGGACTTGAACCATTTACCCTAGTCCTTACGACACCAATCGCCTAGCCTATTAATACGAGCGCTCTTACGGACACAACCAATGAGCCATTCTAAAAAATGACTCACGGGGAGTGTCTTTCTCAAACGCTCATTACAGCTAGACTTTAGTTTATTCAACACTGCCTATATGTAAACCGACATATTTTGATCTACAGATCTAGTGAGTGGCAGGTGAAACCTTTACATGTTATACAAATTAAAAAACTAGGTTATTTAGACCTCTGTGGCACGTAAGACGGGCACATCCGAATTCTGAGCAAGAAATTTCAGATTCTCTTTTATGAAACATTTGTGAAACAAAAACAAAACAACAACAAAACAAAAATAGGTATGAAACATGTACAGAAATATATTAGGTACTCTAGTGTTTGACATCAGAAAACACATGAGACATTCAATTGAACGTCATTTTTTTCACTGTAAGATTGTGACAAAAACTTTGCAGACTTTCCAATCTAGGTAACTTTAAATATAGAAAATTGGTAATATTATATTATATTATTTTTTGTTTCTTTCCTTTCCTTTTTTTTATGTTTGCTTGCTGTGAATTCAGACGCAGTAAGGCGCCTAATACGGCCCCTCTGACTCAATTTTGTCCGATGCTTGATTTTCTTATCATTAGTGTCCCTCGTGATTCAAGCAATTCTTACTCCAACATTAGAGATATATTATAGTATAAAAAAACACTCACATTTTTGCAGACAAAAGTTACTAAAAAGGTAGTAACCTGCAAACAAAGTCAGTAAAAAGTGTGCGTATTTTTAGTGAAGATTTTATGATATGTACTTTTAAACTTATTGTCTGGCTGTCATCTTTCCATTTCAAATTTAATACAAAATTGTTTACACACACACCTCATTTCTCTTCCTTCCTTTCTCTAGCTACTTCTCTCTATTTCTCTCCCTTTTTTTTTTGATCCACAAGCACTTGAGCTTTCAGTTCTTCGGTTCGGTGCCATGGACATCGTAACCCTTCGGTTCGGTGCCACGAACACCATAAATCTGGAGAACCTGTGACTTTTCTGCCAGCCCGTAGAATTGAACCAGCACTCACAGAGGGCTTGTCACCCGTTGTCCAACATGCTACTAACATGCTGAGCAGGTGGGCATTTTTCTCCCTTAAGTGTCCCACCGGCTGATACGAGATCATGAATGCTCACAAAACCTACTACCCATAGTAATATTAACATATCCATTGTGTAGAATTTCTTCCATGCCATAAGGTTAAGTTTTCCACCCACCTACCCACCTAATAGATTAATCTTCCCAACAATCACATCCCATGTACTCACCAGTAAGCTCCATCCCACTGTACGAGATGTATACCTTATGCTGACCAGCTTCCGTTGGTGTGTACGTAACATGATAGATAAGACTAGGACTCTCTTCAACTTGGAAAGGAACAATGTGGCCTGATGGGCTTTGAATACGGATCTCCTGGGCTCCAGTTCCAGCTTGGGTGGCGTCCACTGTATTAAGTGTTAAACATAAATATCAAAGTTCACTGACAGAGCTTACAAATAAACAAATTCCCTGAATCTCTCTCTCTCGCTTTCTCTCTTTAACCTATGATGCCCTTAACTTGGATGCTTAGGGCAGCATTGATCTTAGGACAGCAGTAATTGGATGCTTAGGGCAGCAGTGGACTTAGGCGTAATTGGATGCTTAGGGCAGCGTATTGGATGTAAGGCAGCAGTATTTGGATTCTTAGGGCAGCAGTAATTGGATGCTTAGGGCAGCAGTAATTAGATGCTTAGGGCTGCAGTAATTGGATGCTTAGGGCAGCAGTAATTGGATGCTTAGGGCTGCAGCAAATGCATGCCATTCTATTCTGTTCTTGACTATTCTCTGTATTGTGTTCCAGCTATGATTCCTTTCTTTCAGTCTCTATTCTTCTGTTCTCCTCCAGGTCATGTTGGGTCTTCCCCATTTTTGTTTACCCTCTGGTGTTCTTTTCAACGCAGTTTTTGTGACAGTCTCCATGTATATCCCATATACACTCCATCTCCAGCGTCTCTTTAGGATGATGATGTTGATATCCTCTTGCTGACACTGTGTAAACAGTTCTTGGTTAGAGATAATTTGGCCAGATCTTTGGTAAGATCTTTCGAAGAAAAATGTATTGAAGGTGGAAAGTTTGGACAAATCCCTAAATAAACAGTATATTTTCCTAATAATTATTATTATAATAGCAATAACGACAACGGCTTCATTTAAATTTTGTAAGAAATATATAATGTATTCTAAGGCCCCTATACAGTTTTATTCTAGACAAAATAGTCTCAGACAAGTATAATAATCAATGGCTGCCATCTTCATGAAAACATGGAGGCTAAAGAGATCTGAGTATGTCTCTTATATCTAGGTTAGTTCTGTAGTTATAACCTTTGTAAATATATATATAAATAATTTATGCTGATTGATTCTTACATTCAAATCCAGCTTTCTCTTTGACAGAGCCCTGGAAAAATCTGTTGACTTTGATCTTGTGGATGTCAAAGACATCAATGTGGAATGGACTGCCTTGGACCTGCTGTCCTCCGAATAGAACATCCACGGAGTGACGACCTGAATAATAAATATAAGTCAATAGTTTATAAATCTCTGCATATGAAGCAAAAATAACTCTAGAGAACATACTCCCAAATTATTGCTAAAGTAAAAAAAGTACTTCCAATAGTGTTTGCCAACAGAACAACAAATCAAATAGTAAGTAAAGATAATGTTGCTATAATGAAAGAGAATATTCTGAATGCTTTCATAGAATGTGGCAGCAAAGAAGATTTTCATTTAAACCAATCCACATCAACTGCTAGATTGCAAGAGCTGGGATTGAAGATTGGAGCTGCCAGAAAAGAACAGCAAACAGGTATACGGGTAGGCATATTAATCAAAATCGAACTGGTATGGTCAGTCGCTGGACGCTGTTGGAGATATTGTGAAGGAGATCGGAGCACATATAGACATATCCAGAATGCAATGAAGATATTCCAAACTGAAAAGAATAGTCTGTATTAAAACAGGAACCATTAACAGTATTATCATAAAAATTCTGCACATTAAACACATACCAGGCTTGTTTGGCGTCCACTCCACTTTATAGTCTCCATCAGGCTGTTGAATGAGACGAGCTGGAATATTTTCACCATTAGGAGCTGTATAAAAAGGAAAGAAAGGCCAGAAAACAATAAGACACTATATAAATGTCTCAATAATCGATGTAGCTTTTCAAAACTAAAATTTTCTTGCATGTAAACAGTCTACTTTTATCTCTAGATTTTAGTAAGGGGGATAAGTCAGTAAATAAGTTACAAATGGTTCTAAAAATATTAATGAGATAAAAACTTGAAATGCAAGTATTATTTCCCTCAATTACTTTTTTTATTTCTCAACACAACCTCTAACGAAAACACATACACTTATTCTAACGCTTTATCAATGTTGCAAAATCTGCAGTGCAAAAGCTAAGTTTACCAAATTTATTTGTTTGTAGCTTAAGTGGTAGTGAGCTCGATCACAAACCTAGGATACCTGGCTCAAACTCTGCGGCAGGCAATTTGAAAGCAAATTTGTTCATAGTGAATTTTTACGAACGGTAAAGTTAGACCTCACCGCTCAGAAAGCAATGGCAAACTACTGAACGTATAAGTGGTGCCTAGCAAATTGACAACTAGTTTACTGTGGTTGATGGCGAAGTTCTGTAAAAGGATATGCCACGATTTTCATTTTTAGCATACTTACTGATTTACCCATATATTTAAACTACAAGTACCTCTGATGTCAGAGTAAGGCTGGCCGAATGGTGAGGGACACTAGTAAGGAAAGCAAGCCTTTGTGCATATATATATATATATATATATATATATATATATATATATATATATATATATATATATATATATATATATATATATATATATATATATATATATATATATATGCATGTGTGTGTACACCAAAAGTACATCTATGACAATGATATAGTCCAAATTACATCTATCTTGAATCGTCATTCAAAGGTTGACAGTCTGATAACTAGTACTACTAGTTTCGAAGCTTTTATTATAGTTTTTATGAACAAACAGAAATCAAAATAAATATGACTATAATTCAAATGTAATTCAAAACATTTGGAGATCTTGAGAGAAAAATGTGAAGCAAATACAGTAAAATGTGATTAATTAGATCTTCTTCTTCTTTCTCACTAGATTGGGATTTCGGATTCTCTAATAAAGACAGCCGTCTGCCTCAGGTTATCAGCCACGTCATTCTTCCTGCGTGACTAAATCTCAGAGACAGATTGGTGACCGTAGAATCCGTTATCCTATTCCTCATTGTGATGGGTCGTTGCACCATGTTATGCGCCTTACGGCCTGGTGCATCCGTTTTCTGCAAGCATTTGTTTCGGGTTAGCATTCCCTATAATTAGATCTGAAAGGTGTTTTTAATCAGATTAAAAATTAATATATATTTGCTTTATATTTTAAAAAGTGTAAAAGAGCAAGTTTAAAATTGTGTATAACAAGTTATACTAAAAAATGTTCAAGCTTTGAATCATGAGCACTTTACTAAACGTAAACACTTTGATCTCCACTGTCAATATTTACTCTAACTAAATAATTCATATCCAATTAATGTGCAATTATCACTATAGGATATATAAGATAAATGCAAGTAATGCAGAACAACAATACAGCAACCATTAATGTGGAAAGTGCAATAAACATTATAAAAAACAGTAAGTAATAATGTAAACACAATAAGTATTATTTACAAAAATAAAACATCTATATCCACACAATTTTTGTTGGCATATCTAATTGTAAATAATGCAAGTTTAGATTCATAAAAATATAATTAATTATTATCTTTACTTTGGTATCATTATTAACAAGGCAACAAAAATTATTGGACACTGACATTGTATTGGTAATGTTCTGAAGAATGTCCATAAATATATATTTGTGTTGTCACACTGTTACCGAGTTGTTGCCCAGTGTCATGGTTTTCTGTTTTTGTCTTACACTGCTCTAGTGGCTTGGGTAATAAGATAGTTTTTCTTTTTGACAGGATTCTGCTATGTCATCTATCCATCTTTTTCATGGACTTACTCTCGCCTTCTTTCCCGATGTTCTATTGCAGAAGACTCTGTATAGATGTTTGGCTGCATTCTTACTAACTGGCCGAACTACTTCATTCTTTGTTTCTCAATGCAATTCATGCTCGGTTCTGTCCCAACTTTCCATCATAACATTACTAAAATGACTATGCTATGCACTTCATAGGCAACAACAAATAGATATTGACCAAAGACAACTTAGTGGAAAACTGTAGATAATCAAAATAACGAATCAGGTCTGAAACAACCTACAAAAGATGACCCCCAGACTGTGAAAAGTGAGCAGAGTTTGTTGTCACAATATAGGGCAACTAAAGGCATGATTGGGGTTGAATGTTCTGTCGGACAATGGCCAAGAATGCAGGAAGAAGACATTAGTCATCTGGAAAAATGAGCTCACCTGTTAAGACATGACCAATCTCTTGAGAAAAATTAAAAAACATACATAGGCTGAATAACACAAGGTATAATTAAAAAAATTTTCTTAATTATCAATGGATACTTCTATAAACTTGTTATTTGCAAACTTGTTATTTGCAAACATGTTATAAAATAGTCTGAAGGAGACTGAAAATCGAAAATCGTGGCATATCCCAAAGGACGTAGCCATCAACCACAGTAAACAAGTCGTTGATTTTCTAGGCACCACTTATACGTTCAGTAGTTTGCCATTGCTTTCTGAACGGGTGGCGCCATCGTCCTTTTGTTAAAATCAACGGAAACAATTTGCAAGCAAACTGTCCGCAGCGTGATTCGAACTCAGAACGTCAGGGTTAATAGACAGAGTCACTAACCCCTAGGCACAGAGCGAAGGAGACTAGAAATTTAATAAAATAGTAAATAGGTTTCAGTGCTCATTATATATTGAGATTGTTATATATTTTGAAAACAAATTGTCACCATCATAATCTTCCTCAGTTATTACTCTCTCTCTCTCTTTCTTTCTCTCTAGCCTATGACATCCTTGGCACTTGAGGCAGCAACACATGCATGTCATCTTTCCCTGTTCTTAGCCATCCGCTGTATTGTTTCAGCTGTGATTCATTTCTTTCAGTTTCTGTTCTACTGTTCTCCAGGTAGTTTTTTGTTTTTAGCTTTCATTATTCAGGACTTCCATCCTTCTGATAGTAGTTTCCTTTTAGCTTTCCCCACTTCCACTCACATGAGTTGATGACTGGTAGCCATTCGTGCAGTTAATAGGTAGATAAAATCTGCATTGTCATTTCTGTAACATAGAGTCTTACAGGATGGAACTGTTAGTTTCAAGTTGGTCTGCCCCTTCCTCTTGATGATTCCCTTCCTCTTGATGATTCCATTTTCAGGTTGTATGCTCGTGCAACTGGTGTATTTGTGTTCAATCTCACCAAGTGACCAAACCAGAGTTTACTGCAAAAACCAAAATCACTGTTCACTTTCACATTTATAATCTACCAACAAAATATAATGTGTACTGACTATCAAAATCAGCTGGGTTTTACATGATGTCATAGCCAACATTAAAACAAACATCTTAGCCGCCATTGATGAGAAAAAATATGTAAAATATTTCAGTAACATGTGACAAGAGCATGAAGTAATGGGAATAATTACTTCAATAATATATAAATGGATCTATTAGCATTAGATCATTGAAGTGGGAAGCAAAGGCTTCAAGAAAGAAAGGAAGCCCCTAGGGGAAAACATGAAACAAACTTTTCTGAATATGTCGTGAAATGTTGAACTCAATTTCAAAGAAGAGATTAAACAAAGAAGAGAGGGGAGCGACACTAGTGAAACGGCAAGCAAAATGTTACCCAAAAATCAGCCAGAGGTGCTATATTAGGTGTCATGACTGTGCCTGAATTCATAGCCCGAGAGAATCGCCTGTGTGGTGCAGGGGCTGCAAAGGAAAAAAAGAATAGACCACTGCAACCTACAAGGCATGTCGTAAGAGGAACATAAGGACCTAGGGTAGCTACACTAGTAAATAAAAAGCATAGCAGAAATCGGATGTACTGGCCTACTTGTAAGTGCATAACTGGCACAGCATACAATTGCTCTTAGGCTGAGATCACATACAAATCACACAGAGTGGTTAACAAGTGGTCGATATGGAGCTTTCAAAGAAGAAGAATAGCAGGAGAATGAAATAAAAAAAGTGGGGGAATCGGAACAAAAAATACAAGTATCTCTTCTCCATATATCCAAGATATACACAAATATTTATACAAATATTGCCACATGCTATTAATCACAGCATTAATTATACAGGGTGTATTCATTTTATTAGTAACATTATTAGTAACGTAATTTATGTCAAATGCAATTGTATGTGTTAATAATAGCATTTATATATGTGGTGCATTCAAATATGTAACAACATTTATATATATGGGGTGCATTCATTATATATCATATGTAACAACATTTATATATAGGGTGCATTCATATAATTATCAAGTTACTATACAAGGTGGATTTTGTCAAATCCATAAAAGCATCTACAAGAATACAATTCCTCAACTCATTCATAAACTCCCCAGTTGGAGTGTGATTATTTTTCAGACCATAATCACTCCCAGGTCGATCCAGTCTCAATTTTGTACCAGAGTAACATTGAAAAAACATGTGACCGTTAGTGATGTTGACCCTATCACAAAATGTATAATACCATTGGTAAAAGAAAGATATGTGTACAACACCGTGATTATATATATATTCCTTTTGTTCCGTTATATGTTATATTCTTCGAATGCTCCATATCGACCACTTGTTAACCACTTTTTGTGATTTGTATGTGATCCAATCCTAAGTGCGATTGTATGTTGTGCCAGTTATGCGCCTACAAGTAGGTCAGCACACCCGATTTCTGTGACACTTTTTATTTATTAGGGTAGCTTCCTAATCCCCTACCTCAGTTGCCTCTTACAACATGACTTGTAGGTCGCAGTGTTATTATTCTTTGCTCCCCTTGTGGGCCCTGTCAACACACAGGCGATACATTATAAAGGGCCTGCAGTAATTTCTCCATACTTCCCTGTTCTGGGTAACTCACTCAATCTCTTCCATGAGCTGTGATTAGTCTATCTTATTTATTTTATTTACATGCAATAGTATAATAAAGTGGGTAGAGTATTTACCTTGCAATCAAAAGATACTGGGATTGTTCTCTAGTACATACAAGGTAGTTTGCTTACCGCTATATTTAACGCATTATGTCTCAACGTTTACCTAGTGTTTGAAAACAATCATTTTTTATTCAACACTGTGAGGAGTGTCCGGATGAATGGATTAGAGGGGCAGTTCCCATGCAGGAGACCCATGTTCAATTCACAGTAAGGCCAAGAATTTTCTTCTGTGTGGGCATAAATGAAAAATCCTAACCTGAACAGTTTCACGGAGACTGCACTTGCCATGCGGCCATTCAATTCTTCAGGCTCTCGTCCCACCTGTCCTACACCGCAGTAAAGAGCGGAACTACAGGCAGTAACAACAGTTTTTTATTCAGCCCTGAAAATTATGTACATCCCACTTACTCACTATTTCAGTCCTGAAGATTATGTACATCCCACTTACTCACTATTTCAGCCCTGAAAATTATGTACATCCCACTTACTCACTATTAAAAAAAGATAATTTTAAAAAAGTGTATTCAAATTGTTTATATGAATGTGGACATTTGTAACTTAAGCGGCAGTGAGCTTGATCACAACCCAAGTGTACCTGGTTCAAACTCCATGGCCGTGGAAAAGAAAAGTAAAAAAAGACCTCACCGTTCAGAAAATATTGGTAAACTATGGAATGTATAAGTGGTGCCTAGAAAATCGACGACTCATTTACTGTGGTTGATGGCTAAGTCCTGTAAAGGATATGTCACGGTTTTCATTTTTCATATTCCAAATTGATATTATTTATGAATTTATATTTGGAAATGGTGATTACAAAAG
Organism: Arion vulgaris; assembly: GCA_020796225.1. Lineage (NCBI taxonomy): Eukaryota > Metazoa > Mollusca > Gastropoda > Stylommatophora > Arionidae > Arion > Arion vulgaris. The sequence continues at coordinate 5,869,910 of CM036771.1, read as the reverse complement.
AAGATAGTTTGAAAACCTTGCAAACAACTATCATTATAGCGCTTTTTCCTACTTCTTAAGTTTATCAGCTTTCAGCATGCTTGCCCTAAACCCCCAAGTATTTGCAGATTCCCAGTTTTAATTGTCAGGCCTAGAGCCATCATGCACTACAAACAGTTAAACCTCTACACAAAATACCACTGTCCAAATATTTTGGTCAGTGTTCCACCACCTAGAAGCTTGGAACTTGTACAAAGCTAAAGTTCCATCTGTTGCCATGCTGTAAGATGTGGCCATAATATGACCGATCACAACCTAATATCATAACATTCAGCATATCCCTGTCCACTTCTTGTCCACTTGTGTGCAGCAAGAACCAATTTCTGCCCTTCGTGTTGATTGGTTCGACGCTGGAGAAGTTGATACGTATAAATGTTGGAGTGTCTTCTTCTACTTCAATGGTTAGAGGAGAACCTGGACAGAATGTGAATAAATAGTGAACTATGTAAGACAACACAATAAGAATAAATAGATCTTGAGAGTGAAGTACTTGAAATATAAAACATTTATAAAATAATTATGCCAGTGAACTATTTGTGATGGAAAACATATAATTAATGTGAGAAATTGACATTGGTCAAAGAAAGGGGAAGGACACTGGTGATAAGGCAAGCAAAATTTCACCCAAAAATCATAGTTTTACTGCAGTCTCCATCTATATTGAGAAAATGGTAGTACAATCAACTAAGTGTAAGAATTCAAATACTTAAGAAGTTTATTCACAGAATATGGAAGACTAGAGAGAGGCTTGAGTTAGCTAGCCTCCATTGTTAAGGTATCCAAGCATATCACTGACAGCTAAACAACAGATGATCAACAGCATTTTCACGTCTGCTCCATGTTACCGGAGACAAACATGGACAATGAGCAAGGCACAGTCGCAAAAAATAACTACATGTGAAATGCGATGCCTACTAAAAGTTACCAACAACACCAGAAAAGACAGTCACCAACATCAGCATAAGAAAGTGAGTTGGCACAGAAACTTGCATGAATTACATTCAGAAACAAAGAATGAAGTGGTCCGGACACTTAATAAGGATACAGCCACACTCCACAGCATACAGTCTTCTAGAACAGAAAATCAGGAAAGAAGACGAGAGGAAGACTGTGAAAAAGATGGATAGATGGCATAGCAGAATATTGTCAATAAAAGCAGAAATAACTATCACACAAGCCACTAGAGCAGTGCAAGACACAAATAGAAAACCACGACACTGGGCAATAATCTGGTAACTGTGTGACGACACTGGAGCAGTGCAAGACACAAACAGAAAACCACGACACTGGGCAATAATCTGGTAACTGTGTGACGACACTGGAGCAGTGCAAGACACAAACAGAAAACCACGACACTGGGAAAAAATAATCTGGTAACTGTGTGACGACACTAGAGCAGTGCAAGACACAAACAGAAAACCACGACACTGGGCAATAATCTCGTAACTGTGTGATGACAAAAGAAGAAAATGTGAGAAAATGAATGACTTGACATTAAAAACGTAGGATGACATGTGAGTGAACTATTTGAAATGCAAACATTTAGAGAAAATATCTGTTAGCGAACTATTTTAGATTAGTGAGGATAATCATCATCATTGCACTCTGGACATGGTCTATAGGTGTTCAAATTTCCTCTTTAACATTTCCATCAGTTCTAGGTGACTGATTACTCCAGTTGTGTGTTGATTAATCAAATGTCTTGTAACACAAGCAAAATTTTCCTGTCTGGCAGTTTCCAGTTTTAGTCTCATCTCCTTCATCCTGGATAGGATTGCAGATTCATATGTGTATGTAAAAATATATTCAATCTGCATATCATAGGGCACTGATGATGTCTTATCTGTCCATTGCCCGTCCATCGATCATTGTTGTGTTGAAGTCAGTCGCTTTGCTCGCTCATTGACCTTCATGTCTGTATGACCCGGTATGAAAATAAATGTTATTTCGATCATTTGTAATGACTAGAAAACAATTTGTGATAACAATAAACAAGTTTTAGGAAAACTGGGCATGAAGAAACAATTATTAAGAGAAATAAAATTCAGACAAATAAAGTATTTTGGCCACATAAATAGACATACCATGATAAAATCTTTACTAGAGGGGAAAGTTGAGGGGGAAGAGCAAGAAGAAGACCGAGAGATAAGTGGGAGGGAAACTTTAAGAAATGAACAGGTTACAGTCTGGCAGTGTGCAACACCAAGGCGAAAGACAGAGGATGCTGGAGATTCATTGCAGTCAACCTTCGATGTGGAGACGGCACCTGATGATGATGATAATACAGATAACATTTAAAGATAACTTATGTAATCAAAATACTTTGAGATCAAATGTATTTGGAGACAACTTATGTGATTGAGATGGGAATTAACTCGGGATCATTTTCCACCTAATTTCCTTTTATTACAAGATCAGCGATGGTCTGTGAAGATCTTGGTCTCACAATCAACTTTTAACAAAACAACTGTGATGGTTCAGTGAACAAACATTCACGAATAAACATCCGTGGCTGTAATTGGAAGTTGTAAATCAGTTTGTGTATCTCGGCTCTGCCATCACTGAAGACCTTCACTAGATGCAAAACTGCACAGGAGGACTGGCATGGCCTCAAAAACCTTAGCCAGACTATCATAGAAAGTGTGGAAAAATAGCATGCTGACCATAAGCACTGAGATTACTGTGTACTGATCACACTACTCTCTGCCATTGATTCATGGTTCCTACACAAGTTGCAGGAGAAAAAAATATAATACATTTCACATGCACAGCTTGAGGTGTATACTCTGGGATCTCCTGGAGTGACAGAGTTACAAATAACAGGGTGGGATTTCTAGCATAACTACTCTTATCCATAAAAACTGTCCAAGACTCCCGGATCACCTGATCCAGATGGATATCTGCAGGATCCCAAGTATATTCTCCACGGGAAGCTGGCTTCTGGCAAAATAACTGTAGGGTGACTCTTCACTACAAAGAAGTATACAAGCGTATCATAAAGGCACTTGACATGAAAAAAAAAGACATGGGAGGAGCTTGTCATGGAAAGATCTAAAAACAGGTTCTAAAAATAGATCTTAGAATTGGTGAAGTCAAACTCAAGACAACTCTCTTACATAAACATGTCAGGAGAAAACAGAATTAAAGACTATCATTGGTGATATATCAAATATCTCTCATGACTAACAGGATCCCATCATTATCATTATCACTGCGTTAACAATTAAACCAGTTACATAATTTTGTCTCAGGACATTGAAAACATAAATTTTTCAGGTTGATTTTTTTGTTAAACTCATTTCATAATTGATAGATGTCTTTATATAACAATTATAAATATTATAAATTCCTTAAGGGAGAGAGGGCGTGTACATGATTCACGTAATAGGGGTGAATCCACAACACTAACCAGACTGCAAGAACTCAAAGTTAAGTGTGGTGTAGCTCGAAAAGAACGCTATGCTGGCAGACAAAGAAGAATTGTAAACCAACAAAGAACCGGTGTCGTTAGTCGCCACACGCTGATGGACATACTGAGGGAAAGATCGGAGCACTTATGGACTAAATTGTTCGACGTGCAGTGATGGTGATCCGACGACTAAACTAAACTAAACTAAACTTTATATAACAAAGAAAAAAAAACCCACAGAATTTCAGAAAGCGCAGACAAGTAAAACAGTGTGTTCTGTTGTGACAGAATATAAGATCAGTGATGAGTGAGACAACTTACATTTTTCACTTAATGAAATGATCAAAGGAGATATAACACTTACCTGGAATAGTGTTCCCATTAAATGTTGCCTTGACCTCGTAGCGTCCAATATTCAAAGGTTTAAATGTGTAATGATACCGACCATCTGCAACCTTCCTGCACTCAGCATGTACTGGTTGACCTTTATGAGTTACCTGAACTTCCAGTGTGCCAACTCCAGCAGATGCACTGTCAACTACAACATCAAAGAAAGAAAAATCATGAAAGAATCTTTCTTAAGATTATTTTATTCACAACTTGCTACACAGCTTTGTCTGTGATTTATGTGTGGAGTTTTTCTGACCAAGGCTTCAATTTGGTACCAGAAAAACACTGGGAAGTAAAGGTAACCAACGAGGTTCAAGGCTAACAGAACTCTGGCTCACCTAGAGGTGGACTCCCAAGTCAGGTTTTTTTGTCCTACTTCCAGATATGCTGGTCTATGGATCTGTATATGCCTAACTGGCACAACAAATGCACACTTTAATGCGCAAAATTACATACTGACCACAAAGAGTGGTTTAACAAGGTGTTGATGTAGAACGGATGAAGAAGAAAAAGTTAATTTTATCTTTTAATTGTTTTATTCAAAAGCACACATATGTTTTCCCACTGCCTTATTAAATGTCCATAGTAATTTTATTACTGACAATAATTCACGAACTGTACAAGATACAAATATTACTTTTTAAAATTATTTAGATATGCAACTTACAAAAATGATTTATATTTTATTGCAAGTATAACTAGCAAATCTCATCAAGCAGCATGTCCCTTGCAGAACATCACTTTCATCAAAGCCTACCTGAAAAACTCTATCTTTAGCAAGTTCTCCGTCCTTTTCTAACGTCATGTTCAAGGTTTCATTAATGCCATGCTGCCACTTTCATCTTGATCTTCCCCTGCCTCTACCCCCAGAAATAATGCCTTCCATTACTGCTCTCAAACCACTGTGTCGTTAAACGTTAATGCTTCATTTTCTGGGACATGATGTTGTTTATGAGCCAATGCTCTACGATATGGAGGCAAATATGTCACTAGCAAATACAAAGTCAAAACATACAAAATGGAATCTTTTAACATTACGAATACAACTTGCAAAAATGATCTAAGCAAATTCAGTTATACACTTCAGGCATTGTGGAAAAAAAAAAGTTAACTTTTGCAGAATATTAAAAAGTTGAAAGCTTACTTGTAAACCCTATCTCTCTCTCTTTCTTGTGTGTCTTGTCCACATCTATGATTCTGACAGCACTTGGGTCAAAGACATTACAAATAAATGGACTTCCTTGGATAGAAGTCTCACCAACATTAACATAGATTTTGTGAACCCCAACCTCCAGAGGGGTGAAATTGATTCTGAGGTTGTTGCCATGACTTCCAAGTCGTGCAGGAACAGTGTTGCCGCTTGGAGCTAGAATGAGACAATAGTTGTTAAGTTTAATAGGACATCATAATAAACAAAATCTTTAATTCTTTAAAATATCTGTTTAACTCTTTCATTCTTTTAAGTCGATATACTGGCTCACATAATCTTTTAAGATGACCCAAAGCCAGTATACTGACTAATTAAATATACATTGTAATATAAATGTGTCTGAAGGTAAAATAAGGTTACGGAGGGAAAGGGTAAAACCATTCATCAGTTCATGCTGTATATTATTTTGATAAATCAGATTTCGATGTATACATTTTGCTCGTAGTGTTTTTTTCAGCCGCAGACAAAAGTCAAGTGTCACTTGGGAGGATAGCCCAAATATAAAGAATAAAAATGATAAATAAAGAGTGTTAAACATATGATGCAAGAAGACCCAAAATGTAAGAAATTGTCAGGCCAGACAAAATCAAAACATTTCCATCGGCTGCAAAATTTTTGAATGCGCCTGTACTACACTTGTAGGAGCCTATGAACCGAGGCGTAATGTTTAGCCGTTCTTGGCAAAAATCAAACATATATCACAAATAGTGATATATCTAGTTAATAAGAACGAATGCAAGCAAACAAACAGCAAACTTGGAGGATCAGTGTTTTTCAAATAAGAGTATATTGTTTTGGAAGATCACTAGACATTTTTACATTTATTTAATAAAACTGCAATCCGGAAGTTTAATGAGATATTTTACTCACCAACAATTCTGATATCAAGGTCTCTCTCATCTAGCCCCTGGTGTTCAAGATTCAGTCCTGTTTCTTTGTACACTTTAGCCAATCGTAAACCATCATCTGACACACTGACACTTGTGCTGTCAATCACTGGTACTTCAAATGGAGTCCCTAAAATAGGAATCATAAATATTTAGTTATACGGTAGCAATTCTCAATGTCATTTACTCTGAAACCTGTATAGCCGTTTATGGTATCAGTCCACAGGTGGGAGTTGTTTGTGATTACTTTAGCCATATCAATATTGATCTTAATTAAATATTAAGTAAAGATTTTAAATAAAAACTAGAACAATACAAAAAATGTTAATGTCCTACCTGGCACAGGCAAATCGTTGAAGAAAATATGAACAACATGAGGAGCAACATTTTGTGGTGTGAAGTTAATATCAAATCTATCTGGTGCAGATTCCCTAAATCTAACTGGCACCTCTGATCCTCGACATTTGACCTGAAAGCTCAGGTTGCCATGACCGGCTGCAGAAGTGTCCACTGAAATACAAAACATGTTAAAAGTTACTAGCATACTATTGCTAGACAGCATGGACACCCATTAGTATACTATTGCTAGACAGCACGGACATCCATTAGTATACTATTGCTAGACACGGACACCCATTAGTATACTATTGCTAGACAGCATGGGCACCCATTAGTATACTATTGATAGACAGCATGGACACCCACTACTACTTTTCATTGACATCTGCAAGCGTGATCTAACTTCATGCAGAATAGACAAAGAAAATTGGGAGCGGTTGGTCAATGACAGTCAAGCATGGTGAGCATCAGTGAAGGGTGGCTTAAAAAGAAAAATACCATCACATATGGAGACAAAAGAGAGCGCAGAGAGAGAGCATCCTATGTATCAGCTCCAGTTTCACCTGCAGCAGCTGTAGCAAGGATTGCCACTCCAGAATAGGAAGCTACAACCACAACAGATGATGTGATTCAGTAAAGAACAAACTATGTGATGCAAAACCTATTGTCTCCTGAGAAAAAGAGGCCAACGATGATGATACTATTATGAACACGAAGAAATCACTTGTGTGCTATATATATATATAGATGATCATTAATTAAACATAACACACACATCATTACAAACATTATGAGAGCCACACTATCATAGTGCTTAGTGCACTTGCTTTGTAGGTGAATGGTTTCAGGATCAAATCCTTCAGTGTAAGTGATATTTTATTTCTGGTAATTTTTTTCATTACTAGTTTTTCAAGAACTTTATTTGTCCGTCTTACTTTCCATGAAATACGACTTATTTGTCCGTATATATACATTTTAAGGGGGGATTCGGGTCTTGAAAATCAAGAATCTATTTTCGTTGTTTTCATATTAATATAAAATTTGTATAAGCATTTTGAAAGAGTATGACTTAGAATAGTAGAAAAAATTAGTAAAAAAAAAAATGTCAAAGTGTTGCCATGGAAATAATACAAATGCGCTAAAACAAAATTTCAAATCCTAAGGCTCTGAATCTAATGAATGTAAATGAATTCTGTTTCACTCTAAGGTGCGCAATTGTAATATCTAAAATATTACACATGATTTTTAGGATATATTAAATATTTAATTTTTATAAATTTTTGGGTAAAAATTCCCTCAAAATTTGGTCCAAAAAAGCTGTTTTTGGAGGGTGTGTTTACCCAAAAATTCATAAAAATGTAATATTTAATATATCCTAAAAGAATTGTAATTTTGTAGATATTACAATTGCTCACCTTAGAGTGAAAACAGAATTCATTTATATTTATTAACTTCAGAGCCTTAGGGATTTGAAATTTTGTGCTTATGCCATTTTGTATTGTTTCCATGGCAACGCGTTGACTTTTTTTTACTAATTTTTCTACTATTCTAAGTCATAATCTTTCAAAATTGTTATACAAATTCTACATTAATACCAAAGCAACGAAAAAGTTTCAAGACCAGAGTCCCCCCTTAAATGCATTAATTCTGTGCTAAGTTTCTGAACCGTACTAACATACAGAGTAAAAATAGCACTTGTTAGATAAGCGTCATCTTTAGCTATACTTACATATCATAATAAATCATTAAACACATCTCACAATACATTATTAAACAATGTCAATAAAATATGCGAAACACGTACACACAAAGTACCAAGTTTTACTGCAGTTTTCCCCTTTTCAATAAAATATGACATTGGTTATTGGTAGTCAGGTAATATTGTAGGGCAGCACAGAAATAGTTGATACGTTTTAGTTAACAAAGAGATAAATGGTAACACTCTATAGAGTTGTACAAATTGTAGGTAACAAAGAGAAGGATGGTAACATTAAAAAGTAGCAAGCAAAGAGATAAATGGTAGCACTGTATGGTAGTAAAGAGATAGATGGTAAACTTATAGGATATCAAAGAGAGTTAATCAAGAGAAGATAGCAACATACCAAAAGAAATAAACTGAAGATAGAAAAACGGTTAAAATTGTGAGAAAGAAATGAAAACTGCAAATGAAAAATAGTGAATGTATAAATGATATGAAAGAACAATAATATGATGAATATTATAGCAAAATACATGATACAGTATAGTATATTAAATGACATGATACAGTATAGTATAACAAATGACATGATACAGTATAGTATAACAAATGACATGATACAGTATAGTATATCAAATGACATTACTCACAGTGAAAGTGCACAGGTCTACCAAAATAGGCACGGCCAGGGGAATTAATTCTGATGAGTGCAGGGTCAAAAACATTGCAGCTGAATGGACTACCCTTGACAGGAATACCAGCGCATTCTACAAACACCTTGTACAGACCTGCAAGGGGAAAACATTTTTTTTAAATGTATTACTAAGCACAGAGAATTTAAAATCTGGAAAAATATTCAAATTGCTCATTGCAGGAAAGAAACCCACTACTTTTGAAGTGAGGTGCGAGCACAGTAACTCCATGCCACAGAGATACGTCTCACACACAAACAATTTGTTCCATTAACAACATTATCTTCCGGTTTATTCAGACAAAGGAGGCACTTACCAACTTCATAAGGTGTGTAGTCAATTCGAAGGCCGGTCTTGGCATTGCCTGAGACATGAACTGGGATATCTTTACCAAAAGGGGCTATGGATAAAGGAACAGAAATCACAAAATTACCAACATTTATCATGGAAATAATGCATAGTTAAAAAAATGATAACTAATACAGTAACAGTGTAGCTCTACTTCTTCTTTCTTTTATCTAATCCTGTTTTACCTCACAGCTTCAGGATAAGAACACAGCTTCAGGATAAGAACACAGCTTCAGGATAAGAACACAGCTTCAGGATAAGAACACAGCTTCAGGATAAGAACACAGCTTCAGGATAAGAACACAGCTTCAGGATAAAAACACAGCTTCAGGATAAAAACACAGCTTCAGGATAAGTAGAGATTTCTAGCATGGGCTCTTGTGTACACTTTGTATTTGGTGTCTTTCACTGCTTCATTACTTCTGCGGTCTATCTTTGCAGGGTGGACCAGTTGCCCTATATCTACTGTACCTTAGTAGTATTATCCTTTGAAGTGCACTGTCTGTTACAGTTAGTTGTAAGGTGGAAATAATAATTAACATTAGATCATCATCAGGTGCTGTGCCGACTGGCGTAGGCAATCATGGATCTGCACAAATCTCTGTCTCTGGTGTTTGCTATCATCCCACATGTTGATGCTCTTCTTTGCCATGATGTAAGGCTATCCAAAACTTTCTCTCTCTGTCTTCCTCTGTCTCATTTCCCCTCAATTTTACCAGCTGTTACAGTGTGTTCTAAACCTCACTTTCTCATCACATGCCCAAAAAATGATGACTGCCTCTTTCTTATATTAATGATAAACTTTCTGTCACATTAGTCATTTTAGCAGTCCTTGATATTCTCATCATTCTTCTGTAAAAACATATCTCGGTGGTCCTCAGAGATTTTTCTATCTGTTTGTTTATAGTCCATGACTCGCATTCGTATGTCCGTGTTGGTTCTATGTAGTACTGTATTACTCTCATTCTGATATCAAGTGACAATGACTTGTTGCATAATATACATCACTTAATAATAATGAAGATGATGCCATGAAAATGATTTATTTATGATTTTTGAGTTATGCTTTTTTTTTTTTTTTTGCTATTGATTTATCTTGTAGACTTTGAGGTGTAGAAATGGCTTGTATTTTGCACGAGGAGTCAAGATCTTGCTTCTCCTCCATGTAGTATATCATGGTAACAGATCTATCTAACAAAGTATGGATCATATGATCTTCACTGTGATGAAGCCCGCTGAGACCATTTTTTTATTCTTCATACCTTAAAAGTTGTAAGAGAGTCCTAGCAATATTCCATCTAACTTAGCCCACTATGTCACATTGAGTGAAACAGTCTTGTGGAATATAAAACTTATAGAACATCATCGTGTCTAAATATGTGACCTAGAAATACACTTTTCATGGTGAGAAGAATATCGAAGAATGGATGATATTGTTACTTTGATTTCTATTATCAACTGTTATTGGTTATTGAACTGATATCACAGCACTACGGACAGACGCATAAGGGGCTCAGTTTCCCTCTTCCCCAACAGATGTCAAAACGTATGTATACTTATGGTTCCTAAGGCTCCTATGGCTCGATGGTTAAATACACTCCCCTCTCTGTCCCTCAAGATCCAGCTCTACTTGTACAATGTATAATTAGAAACTCTTTACATCGGTGGATTGATTCAACATCAATTTTAGTGTCCTTATCCAACAGTAGGTCACCAAGAGACTGAAAAATACCCCCCTTATCCATCCTAAACTCTCCAACAATCTATTCAAATCTGACCGCTCTCTCGTTACCATGAACACTTGCATGCCCAGGACAGTAATGTAAATATTGGAATGAAAATTTACTCCAAAGACTTACAGACAACTCTGACATTCAGCTTTGCCTCTCCAGCATTTTTCATGTTGACATGGAAACTTGTGAGCTCATTTGCAGCAGCCATCTCCACACCTTTCCCTGCGATCTGAACACTGTCAGGGTCAAGGACAGGACACTGATGAGGACTTCCTGTGGGATACAAAAATTTTTATGTAGTTAGAACTGACATCAATAGCTTCATGGCATACATATAGCAACATGGCACATCTATAGCAGCATGGCACATCTATAGCAGCATGGCACATATATAGCAACATTGCACACTTATAGCTGCAAAGTCTATGTTAGATTATGTGTTACCTCCAAAGTATTTACACGTTAGTTCTGATATAGATTCAAAATTTCTATTTAACCCTTAGATTCAGTGAATCCGATATTTCGGTATTGAATGTAAAGATTGCATATCCTGACATCCCGAAATATAGCTCTGAGAAGACTTCAACGTTATTCGTCTGTGATTGAAGATAACTTGTGTACAAATGTGACATAAACACAAGCCACATGTTTTACATGGTTTAGCAAGATGGCGGGCACAGTTGTGTGATATAGTTTTGTACAGATACAGTAATTAGTTAAGTATTTTCATGATGATTATGTGACTAAATTCAAAGAAATTTAAGACTTGATGTAATAAACGGCTTTCAGTGTTTTTTAAAGTCTCTACTTCTTAACTCTTTCCACGCTTTAAGCGCACACTCGCCACGGCGAAATCCGTTGCGCTTTAAGCGCACACTGCGCCATAGAGTTGCTTCCTTATAAGAAGTCTTTCTAGTTTTACTTCTACTGTTTTACTTATACTACTTTTCAACCTTGCTATTCTATTGGGTTGTCCAGTTTTCTTTAATTTAGTATATAATAAGATATATATGTTTATTTATTGACGAGTAGTTGGGATCGTAATTTTTTTAAATTTTTTTTTTTTTACTTCCTTGAATTAACTGCTTAAAAATTGAGAAAATAAATGGGCGTGGAAAGAGTTAATGAGCCAAGCACAAAACATTTAATATTTCATAATATTTTGGGCATATCTTTATTTAAATTTCAGCTAAAAAAAGCATTCAAAATTTTAAAAACTTAAGCTATTATGAAAGTGAAAACTTGGTTGAAACATTGCTTAGAATTGTTATTGTTTTTGTACTTGGTAAAACTACAGTATTTTGTCTCTACTTGTTTTGCCATTGCTATATAGTTTTACTGTAGTCTTCAATTATATCGGTAATACTGAAGCACACAACATACAATTTATTTGTTAAAATATTGAACTATCCTCTGTCCATCTGTTTTATAAATAAATAAAAAATCTAAAGCAACCTCATTGTATATGTTTCTTAGTGAAACAAGCACAAAATAATTCATAATATTTTTGGAATTTAACAAAAATTTCAGCTAAACAAAACCATACAAAATTTATAAAACTGAAGCACAGAACATAAAATTTATAGTTGAAATATGAAACTATCGTTTGTCGATCTGTTTTATAAATAAATTAAAAATATAAAACAAACTCACAATATGTTTAATTAAACACTTTTTCTGTATTGTTAGACCAAGCTGTGAATAAAATCACTTATCCTGTAATAAATATACCTTTCCAAAATAACTTTTTTAATAACAGACACAGTTGTTCAAGTAACACATCTATTTTTAGCTGTGTCAAAAATTGAGGGCTTTCACCTGCAGTACATGACATACACCTAAGCAAATGATGAAGAAAAGGTATGCAAACAAAGTGTCCAATAGAAAAGTTCACATGTGGCTTGGTTAAACTATTGACTCTGGACACACACAAAGAATGAAAGGATTGAAATGTTTTCAGATATATAAATTAGAAGCAACCTGTGTGTATCTCAGGCCCTTTATATTAAGTAGGAAAGAATATTTAAAAAAAAACCACTATCTTTACCGCCTGTAATACTGTTACCGCCTGTAATACTGTTACCGCCTGTAATACTGTTACCGCCTTTAATACCATATTTAGGGTGGTGTAGGGTAGGAAGGACATGAACATGAAAAACTTAATGGCTGCATGGCTAGTGCAGTCACTGCAAAACTATTTGGGTTAGGATGTTTTTACTTTATGCCCTGCCAGAAAAAACTACCTTGACTACCGGGGATTGAACCTGGGTCTCCTGAATGGGAGACCAAGCTCTAATTCATTCGGACAGACATTGGGAAAGAATAAGATCACTGAATTTGTCCAAACATTCCAATATCATTCATTCTGTAACATGTTCCTTAATGAAACTTTGTTCTCATGATCACTTTCCAAAGTCCCTCTCTATCAAGATACATAATATGATGTATCTTCTTCTTCTTTTTGCTTTCACCAGATATGACTTCAGGTATATTTAGGGTGTCTGAAATTGCACATCTGACTGATTTTTGCATGAAGGCCTGCTTTCTTTATCAATGATGTATCAATTTGCAATTTATCTATCATGCTTTTGCGCCATGGGGGCTTCTGTGGCCAGGTTGTTATGCCATTGCCTTTAACTCAAAGGTCATGGGTTCGAATCCAGACGACACTGTTCTGTTCATGGGTGCATTATTTTCCTGAGACATCTAGGATTGTTGCTGGAGCTACGGAGTTTGTGTCTTGTGCAATATTATCGCAGGTGGTGTGCCATTTCTGCGGAGAAGGGCCCAGCCATATGGGGAAAACACCCAGGGAATGAAGTCTTTGTAGAGTGTGATAGCAAAGAAGATTTTCAGTTAAACTAATCCCCATCAATAGCTAGCTTGCAAAAGCTTGGATTGAAGAGTATAGTGGACAAAAAAGAGCAGCACAACAGATGTATCAATCAACATTGAACTGGTATCTAAGTCACTGTACTGGTATAAGTCACCATACTCTTGGCCATATTGTAGAGGAGATCGGAGCACCTATGGATACGTCAGGCTGACACAAATCATCCTCTGCACAAATCCATAAATGAAAACAAGGGCAGGCGATTGAAGAGAGGTCGATCCTGGATGGCCGAGGCAGAGGATGTTATTAAACAGGTCTGTACTCTAGATGAGTTGAGGCATGGTGAAGAATGGATGCCTATATCAGAGGATATGACTGCTTACGCCAGGGTTGTCAGCACACTTGGACACCGCTATAGAGAATGGGCTCCGGGCGTCGTCAATGCGGAAATTCTTGCACTCGTGGATCAGCACTCCCATCCAGGTGATATCATTATCTACACCGATGGCTCTGTCAAATGTAGCACCAGATCATAGTGGGTTTACTCAGCACAATGAAACGGTTGCACACTTCATGAGGACTGCGGTGCTTTCGAGACGACATCGAGCACGACTATGGAGATCACCGCTGCCTCCAGGGCTATGTCATGGGTGTCTGAGCAACAGGTTACCCATACGATTATCATATCAGACTCTATGAATATGCTTCAACTGATTGAATCTGGAAGTATGCGTGTGGAATGGGTGGACATCATTTGGAGATCACATCTCAAGAAAATGACTTGGCTGTACACACCTGGACATGCTGGAGTCCGAGGTTACGAGCGTGCTAACTCTCTTGCAAACAATGCCCCAACTCAAGTGGGCAGAAGTATGGACAGAGCCGATATCATCAATGCGTACGCTCTCAATTGTGTCACATGGGTGGGTCTCAGACACTGGAACGAGTTCGAGAATTAGGCGTTAAGTTTGGACATGCCAGACAGTGTCGTCTTTGTGGTAGAGAGAGAAGATATAGGAATCAACTTCTCATGGGTACTGTGAGCAAATGGACTTTGGAATGGCTGCTGAACGAAGGACAGAGCACAATGGGAATGCCCAATGTGCCATGACGTCGATCGCATAACATAACATAACATGTCAGGGGTGCAATGAGGATAATCCAAACTGAAATTGAAGTTTTGATAATGTGTCTGTCTGCCTAATTTCTTCAGATATGTTTTCTTTTTTAATCTCCTTCATTGAATGTGTCTCCACTGGCCTTTTGGTCGAAACATTGTTGTGTATTGTCATTGTTTTTGTATTTTGTAAAACTACAGTACTTTATTTTTATGTGTTTTGTCATATCTCCATTGTTAGTCATTATCCAAGATATTCAACATTTTCTACTTTTTATAGTTTGTTTTTATTGATATATATACATTAATCACCTTACTGGTCACATCATTTTGCATTATTTCACTTCTTGCTACGCAAAGATCTATTCTTTTGAACTGACATAATTAATTTCTCTATGCCATTCTGTGATATGAGTTATACTACTGTGTCATCTGCATAACTAATCTCTTTTCCATTTTAGTAGTGTCAATTTAGGTGCTGGAAAAATATATGAGGGGAACATAAGGCAGTTAGTTACCTACCGATCGTCTGTTGGATGTGGACATGGCAAATGTCTATTCTACAATTGCAGGAATTTGAAATAAATCATTGCATGAGTAAGAATGGGTGCCTAATGGGAATAAAACAGCCAAGACTGTTTAACATTCCAGTTTTTCTGTTTTTTAACAATTTCAACAAGTATAACAAAAAGAAGAACAAGCATGGCCGTACAAAAAAAATAAGAACTAAAACAGTATGGAACGGAACCAATAGGAAAACAAAGATAAGAATACTAAGAGCATGCACATTCCCAGGGTAATGTATCGGTGTGAAGCATGGACACTTAACAAAGCAGTGGAAAAACATATATGTGTTTTTGAATAAAAGTGTTACAGAAGAGTCCCTTGTATACCATCAACAGAGAAGAGAACAAATAGATATATCCAGAAAGAACTCAAAATCAAAGAAAACTGGCTGATGCTACCAAAACAAATAAGAAAATTTGTCTATTTTGGTCATATAAAAAGACATAATGGGATGGAGAAACCCTTATGCAAGAAGACCTGTAAAGTGAGAGGACGACCACGAAGAAGATGGATTCAGGATGTAACTGATGATTTGAGCAAGACGGCTGCAGAGGCGAGACATCTGGCCTATGTTTGAGAGAGAAATTCCAAAGGACTGTTGGGGTGGCAAAGTTCCGCACAGGACAAGCTACTTGATGATAGCAAAACCACTAGTGTTTAGCAAAAGACATTTTGACATCATTGCCCTCACATTCTGAATACTACATTTTTATTGACTTGCGATTTCCTAAACAATGAACTTGCTTAAACTTTAACTGTGTTCAGACATGTGTACAAATTAATTAATTTTCTAACCTTTTTTACTTCTAATCGAAATTTGAAGGAGACAAAATGTATTCTAATACTAAAAAATGATAAGTAATTAACTGGATAAATAAGACCCAAGTTCGGCATCTTTTGTATTTACTTAAGGCACAAGAGTGTGCCTGAACGGTAACAGAACAAAAAAAGAAAATCTTCAATTTGCAGAGCAAGTGGTGTAAATATATAAGGTGACTGAGTGGGTGGTGTAAATCTGAGGTCCACAGTTTATATTGAAGATAAAAAGATGTTTTTGCAGATATTACCTTTACTTTACGACAAGCTTGTATTAAATAAATCATTTAAAAACTCATCTTGAATAAATTGTAACAACAGTGGTAGTAACAAGAATAAATTGTAACAACAGTGGTAGTAACAAGAATAAATTGTAACAACAGTGTAGTAACAAGAATAAATTGTAACAACAGTTGTAGTAACAAGAATAAATTGTAACAACAGTGGTAGTAACAAGAATAAATTGTAACAACAGTGGTAGTAACAAGAATAAATTGTAACAACAGTGGTAGTAACAAGAATAAATTGTAACAACAGTGGTAGTAACAAGTATAAATTGTAACAACAGTGGTAGTAACAAGAATAATTACATTTATCAATATCTTTTTTTATGATGTCACAAATCACCTGGGTGGGCTATGAAACAAAATATATCTCATTGCTATACAATAATCGCCCCATCCTTATATGACGACAAATAGCTTGTACTGAGCAGACCCTAACAGTTGTCTTGAATTTCTCTCTTATAGGCCAAATGTCCAGCCTCTGCAGCCGTCAAGTTAAAATCATCAGTTACAGCCTGAATCCATCTTCTCCGTTGGTTTTCCTCTTCTCTTTGCCGGGATGCATCCTTCCATAATGGTTCTCTTCAACCCTTTAGCTTTATATGTTCAAAATACTTCAGTGCAACAGTCTTGGCAGATGGCATGCAATTTCTGCTGACAGAGACTGAGCTATATGAGAAAACCTGGTTCACTCAAGTCAATCCTTCATCTTTAGACCCCTTTTATTTTACTCATACAGTGATGAAATCACCTTAGATCAAGAACCCCTTACTCATACAGTGATTAAATCACCTTAAATTAAGAACCTCTTACTCATACAGTGATTAAATCACCTTAAATTAAGGACTCCTTACTCATACATTGATTAAATCACCTTAGATCAAGAACTCCTTATTCATACAGTGATTAAATCACCTTAGATCAAGAACCCAAATGATAAAAAAAAGAATAGACTACAGATGAACACACTATAGAGAGGTGGAGAAGAAAAGAATAGACTACAGATGAACACACTATAGAGAGGTGGAGAAGAAAAGAATAGACTACAGATGAACACACTATAGAGAGGTGGAGAAGAAAAGAATAGACTACAGATAAACACACTATAGAGAGGTGGAGAAGAAAAGAATAGACTACAGATAAACACACTATAGAGAGGTGGAGAAGAAAAGAATAGACTACAGATAAACACACTATAGAGAGGTGGAGAAGAAAAGAATAGACTACAGATAAACACACTAAGAGTGAGAGAATAGAGAAAACACATTAGAAAATTTAAATATGTTGCTAACTGCTTATACAATCTAGAAATCTGATTTTAAATCATTCATTTTTCAATTTACATCTGGTTTACCCTCAATTTTTTCTCCCTTTTGTTTCTGCTTTGAAAGTTAGCAAATCTTATTAGTAAGTTAATCGGATTCAAACACTAAATATATAGGGGGTTCAAATCTTTCAAAGATCAATTCTCTAGTCCACCCAGTTGAAAATGGGTCTTTATTGTCCGTAGTACTACTTTTTAGTGTAATGTAGAACATTGAGGACATGAGCCTGAAGAATTTAATGGTCGCAATGCTAGTGCAGTCAATGCAAAACTGTTCAGATTAAGATTTTTTCTTTAAGCCTGACAGAAAAAAACTCCTCGGTTTTACTGGGTATTGAACACGAGTCTCTCACATGGGATCCTGCACTCTAATTGATCCAGTCAGAGCTCCTCTGAAAAGGGTACCTAACTGAATTTCCAAGTTACGAAAAATTAGAAATTGTTGTTGGAACTATTCTCTCTAGTATGTTTAACAGAGTTGAAAAGAAATGAGTAGATATAGAAGTGTCTTGCAGAAACATTAGTTCTTAGTTTTCCAGATTATATACATGATTTCTAGCTATTTGGTACGAGTCAACTTTGATGAACTCATGTATAACCAATCATATTTGGCATCTTTGGGCATATGTGGGTTAGTGGTAGTCAGCTCGATCACAACCTAAAAGTACCTAGTTCAAACTTCAAGGCAGACATTTTGGAAGCAAATTTGTTCAAATGGATTTTTACAAATGGTAAAAATAGACCACACTGTTCAGAATACAATGGTAAACTACTAAACGTATTATAATTGGTGCCTAGAAAATCAACAACTTGTTTGCTGTAGCAGATGGCAACGTCTTGTAAAGGATATGCCACGATTTTCTTTTTCATTTGACACCAAGCTACAGTATAACTTGGTAGATGTGATGCGATAAAGTATCGCTTTCTGTTTGTAAAATCTTATCAGTAGTTAATATGTATAAACTTGTGTGCTATTGGGCTTCTTTTCTTTTCTTTCTTTTGTAGTTACACTGTTACCGAGTTGTTGCCCAGTGTTGTGGTTTTCTGTTTTTGTCTTGCACAGCTCTAGTGGCTTGGGTGATTGTTATTTTTGCTTTTTGACAGGATTCTGCCATGCCATCTAACCATTTTTTGTGGTCTTCCTTTCTCCTTCTTCCCTGATGTTTTGTGGTAGAAGACTCTGTATAGAGTGGAGTTTGGGTGCATGCTGGGGGCATTCTTATTAAGTGGTCGAACCACTTCATTCTTTGTTTTTCCCCAACGTAGTTCAAGCAAGGTATTGTCCCAAATTGTGTGCTATTGGACAATATATATATATACGAGGGGAAGTCAATAAGTAAGACACAAAGTTATGTGAGATGGTAGGTAAATGTAGTTGGTGTTTTCTAAAAGTGTCATTAGGTGACAGCAACATCCAACTTTATATTCCGTTCGCCAGGTGGCGCTATGTGTCTCATGCGCATGCGCAGCGCATAAACAAAATGGCGACTGTACTTACGGAAAGTACAACCAAAGAGCAACGTGCTGTTGTGCGTTTTTGTGGGCAAAAGGACTGCCTGCAAAGGACATTCATAAGAAAATGCTTCCTGTTTATGCTGACAAATGTTTGTCCCATAAAACGGTGCATAGTTGGGTAGAAAATTTTTTCAAGGACACTCTAAAATTGTTGATGAAATCCGATCTGGTCGTCCTGTTGAGATTGCAACAGAAGCATCAGTGCAGCGGGTGGAGGAGATGATTAGAGGTGACAGACGACTAACGATAGACTCTGTAGCATCTGCAATAGGGTGCTCACATGGTTCAGCATACAGCATAATGCATGATCGATTGAAATTTAAGAAAGTGTGCTCAAGGTGGGTACCCAGACAATTGAAAGAGGAACACAAAATGAACCGATTTGGCCTGTCCTTGCATCATCTCTGTCGATACGAAGATGAAGGAGAAGAGATGCTGAACAGGATTGTTACTGGGGATGAATCATCACTACCAGCCCGAATCAAAGCGTGCTTCAATGCAGTGGAAACATCCTTCTTCGCCTTGTGTCCAAAAATTCAAGGTTACGCCATCAGCAGGGAAGGTTATGTTGACGGTGTTTTGGGATTGTCAGGGAGTGCTTTTAACCAATTTCATGAAGAAAGGTGACAATGTGAATTCGGAATCGTACTGTGAAGTTCTATCAATGCTTCATAGTGCAATTTGAAAAAAACGTCCAGGGTTGCTGACTAGAGGAGTGTTGCTTCTTCATGACAATGCCAGACCACATACGGCTCGATTAACTCAGGAGAAAATTAACCAACTAAGGTGGGAAGTTCTGGAACATCCACCTTACAATCCCGACTTAGCCCCTAGCGATTTCCACCTCTTTGGTCCACTGAAAACCCACCTTGGCAGGAGACATTTCGTGAATGACGCCGAAGTTGAATGTGAAGTGAAAACGTGGTTTAGAAAACAGAGCCCGCAGTTCTATGTGGCCGGTTTGGGAGGACTGATAAAACGATGGGATAAGTGCATCAATGTTGGTGGAAATTATGTTGAGAAATAAAGGGACAATGTATGTATAAAAATAAACTGGTTTCAAGTTGTTATCATGTTTAGTTATTTTTCTACAGCCATTTGTGGCTTACTTATTGACTCGCCCTCGTATATACATACACTCTCTGTGGTTTGAAAGAAGCCAGAATGATTATCTGAGGATAGAGAACCAATCTGTGCAGCTTTTCTATGATTGGCACCTGTCGCAAACACACAGTGACTCAAAATGGAACAATCCTTTTATCTTGAGCATCTGGATACATATCTACATTGATTGATTGATACTACCATCATCATTGCACTTCAGTGAATATCCATGTGTGCTCTAATCTCTTTCTTACACAGGAAGATCTCAGCTGCAGTGCACAAACTCTACCGCACCAGTGAGGGTCCCCCAATGTAATTTTGAAGATATGAAAAAATGTTTGTAGGAATTTTATTTTAATTTTTTCAAATGAATCTTGCCAGGACATATGCTTTACAACAACCTACTCTGTCAAGAGTTCTCTTACATATGCTTTACAACAACCTACTCTGTCAAGAGTTCTCTTACATATGCTTTACAACAACCTACTCTGTCAAGGGTTCTCTTACATATGCTTTACAACAACCTACTCTGTCAAGGGTTCTCTTACATATACTTTACAACAACTTACTCCGTCAAGAGTTCTCTTACATATGCTTTACAACAACCTACTCCGTCAAGGGTTCTCTTACATATGCTTTACAACAACCTACTCAAGAGTTCTCTTACATATACTTTACAACAACTTACTCCGTCAAGGGTTCTCTTACATATACTTTACAACAACCTACTCCGTCAAGGGTTCTCTTACATTTGCTTTACAACAACCTAATCTGTCAAGGGCTCTCTTATGTATGCTTTACTAAACTTTGACCCATTTTCATACCATGAGGTATATTAGGGAATAACGTTTCAGGTAGAAAGTATTTTTTAACACGATGGTGATGTGGACAACATCCCACTGGTCACCTTCACCTTCCCTGTGTTTCCCTGGAACAAAAAATTGAAGCTGGGTCGATTAGAGTTTCATTACAGATACGAAAAACTCTCCCTGTAGAAATTGATCATGGATCTACACAACTTTGAAGCAAATGCACTAATCACTATGCTATCGCAGCTCTGGCACTCACTGTGGACAATCCACATATATGTAAGGCACTTACCTCGAACAGCTTCTTTGTTGAACTGAGTATGTATGAGATGCAGACCAGATCTCTTAGGCACAAATGTGACTTTGAAGACAGTGTTTCCTTCATCCTGCACATAATTAGGCACAATTTCCTCATCACACATAACCAGTATCTCTAGGTTTCCATCACCGGCATCGCTTGCATCCACTGGACAAGAAAATGTCATGTTATCAAAATCTATTTCTTTAAATTTTTAAAAACATTTTTTTTTAAATGGCAAAAGATTCAAGAAAAAAAAGAGGTCCTATGGAAACACTGAAACAAACTTTACTGAGGTACAAAATATCTTACTCAATTTCATAGAAGACATTGAACTTTCTGTTCTGGATAGAACAGTATGGAGAAATTGCTTGCAAGTCCCATGCAACAAATAATGGTATGAGAGTAATATAGCAATAATGTTAGCAAAGTCCTCCGTATATCGTAGACAGAGAATAGAACAAATAGATCTATCCAGAACGAACTCCAAATCAAAGAAAACTGCCTGATGCTACCCAAAAAAAAAGTGAAAATGTAAGTATTTTGGACACGTAGAGAAACATGAAAGGTTCGAGAAGACCATTATGAAACTGAAAGTAGGCATCCCAGCAAAAAGAGAAGGAAGACCACGAAGAAGATGTATTTAGGATGTAACCGGTGATTAAAACAGGAATCTTGCAGAGGCGGGACATCTGGCTTGTCATGAGCTGACATTGCCACTCTAACAGTTCTCCTGAATTTTTCTCTCTCATAGGTCAGATGTTCCCACCTCTGCAGTCATTATACTAAAATCATCAGTTACATGCTGACTCCATTTTCTTCACCATCTTCTCCTTCTCCTTCTCGTATATTTAGTATCACTCTATTGCATGTCTGTAATCAATACATTCTCCTTATCCAGTATAAATTAATGCAGGATGTGATAACAAAGTTGTGGAAGTACCACACAGTAAAAATACTTACAGGTAAATGATACAGGCCTGTTCACTAAACCTGGATTAATGCTGGAAACTCTGACTCTGGAGGAATCAAACACTTTAATGGTGAAAGGACTACCTTGGATAGGAACTCCAGCGTAGTCGATGAATACCTTGTGCGCACCTGAGAGACAAATTAATTTGATGTCATAGCAGTATAGTAAAAATGCTTGATAGAATGTGGCAAAACAACATTAGCATAAGTTTAATACAACATTAGCATTTGTTTAATTTCATTAACAAAATGTTTGAGAATATTAAATAAGTAGACATTAAACAAGTATTTGAGGGTTCCGGAAAATACAATTGTCAAACACTACAGGGAACCACTATCTTTATTTCCCTCGACATCCATCATCATCATCATCATCATCTAGCCGCAAAGACAAGAGTTTTTAAGACCCTAACCACCTAGCTTTAAAAAACATCTCATTTTGTGCTAAATAGTAGCTTCGTTAATAAAGTTAAAACAAACCAAGAACTAAACGTTTCCATATTTTTACTACACATAAAGGTAACATTTCATATCGGAATATTTGAAAGGTAACATTTCATATCAGAATATTTGAAAGGTAACATTTCATTGGAATTTATTTTCAATCTAATTTTTTTATTTTGCCCGGAAGCAGCTTTGCGGCCTACTCTTATCGACTTTCAACTGTCAAGCCTTCTTTAACGTGCTCAACTTAAACACAGTACCTCTGTTTTATCATCCATCTCTATTAGGACTAGGAACTTGATCTCATCTACATTGAGATCAGGGATTTCTGTAAAAATGTCCTGATCACTCACGCAGGAATGAATTGAATACCTTTGGAATGAGTGGTGAGCACCTTACTTCTACGACACAGAGACTCACTAAATTTCTAAATGATTAACAAGGACAATGAATTATCAAGACATTGATTAACAAGGACAATGAATTATCAAGACAATGATTAAAATACATATGATAGCAAAAGTTGATTTAAAACAATTTTAAAAGTAAAGAAATAGCCAGGCTTACCAATACTGGAAGGATGCCAGTCAACCTTAGCTGTCCCATCGCTGTTCTCATTCAGTCTGCATGGAACATTTGAGCCTTCAGGGTCTGGGGAAAATACAGTAAACATTATTTGATTGTTCGTCCGAGTGGTTACCAGGGCCCAAATTTGGAGTGTAAAGAATAGAACCACTGTTACCTGCCATGCAGGTCGTAAGAGGTGACTAAGGAGGTTTGGCTGAAATCGGATGCATGTGTCCTAAACGTGTAGAAGTCTATGCGTTTAGGGGCCTACCAAACCAATGGGCAACATATACACGTTCTTGGCAAAAATCAAACATATCACAAAGAGTGATTAAAATTGGTTGTAAACAACGAACATAAAGCAGAAGATTTGATTGTTGAGGAGTTTAGAATGGATAAGGGGATGTCCTTCAGTCTCTTGGCAATCTACTGTTGGATAAGGACACTAACATTGATGTCCCGTTTTAGAAATCTCTTCCTGACCTGACGCTGTGAGGCATACAGGATTCGAGAAAGAAAGAAAGATTGATGTTGAATCAATTCAGCAATTTGAGGAATTTGGAATTACCAGTTGTATAAGTAGAGCTGGATGCTTGATAAGCAGAGAGAGGAGTGTGGTTAACCAGCGAGCCACAGGAACCATCAGTATGCATACTCTTTGAAATCTGTTGTGGAGACTGAGCAACTATGGGCCTGCATGGGGTGCTGCAATGTCAGTTCAGTAACCAATAAATAATAATAATAACCAAGCACTAATCTTATCATAAGTATGTCTTTCAATGTGCACTTAGACTAACAACTTCTGTTTCTCAACATAAGCATGCCTTTCAATGTGACAACTTCTGTATTGGGGTTTCTCAACATAAACATGTCTTTCAATGTAACAACTTCTGTACTGGGGTTTCTCAACATAAGCATGTCTTTCAATGTGACAACTTCTGTACTGGACATAAGCATGTCTTTCAATGTGACAACTTCTGTACTGGACATAAGCATGTCTTTCAATGTGTGCTTAAACTAACAACTTCTGTACTGGAGTTTCTCAACATAAGCATGTCTTTCAATGTGTGCTTAGACTAACGACTTCTGTGCTGGGGTTTCTCGTGGTTTTTCCATCTTGTTGCATCAATTGGTATGCCTAGATGGCACAGTTGAGATAAGAGAATTTCCTTTTATTTTCCTCATTGAAATCTTCAAAGTGTAATCAATTTTCCCCCTCAAGACAACACATTCTTATTAAACAGATTCACACAAAATAAAAAACCTCCACTCCCCTTTTACAAGATAGTTCATAGTTCATAAGTACGGTTCCAACTTCACTGCAACGGGTCACCCCATAATTGCTCCGTTCCTGTGCCAATGAATATCACATGAAATGCTAACACCTGTGAAAAGTTTCCTGTGTGAACTAATTCCAGAATGAAACAGCCGCGTACCGGCACAAAAAGCAACCTGCACCGCATAATATGCATATGGCCGTCGCGAATGTAGCAACACAAAACTGTTCATCACTTGAATAGCAATTCTTGTCGAAGGGGACATCAATCACAGCAAAATCCAGCTTTCTGCACTCGCATATAACTGCATACGGCAGATTGAGCTTGTTCGTCATAACCGCTGTCCGCCATTTTCTGAATACACACAACAAACGCACGGTTGACACAGCAAAAGCATTCCATGTAACAGTCACAGCTCACAGCGTTGTTCAAGCACTAACTCAGTAGCTCGGCAAACGAAACCGGAAAATACCCGACCAAACATGGCTGGAATGCGCTAGCAAAGTCGTGTTCAGAATCAAACCGTTCTGACTCTGAATGGTCCTCCCGCATTCCGCCATTGTTGGCCAGATTTTTCAATTCCTTTTACTACAGCTCAACACAAATAACTAAGACTAAAAAAAACCCACATTTCCTGAGCAGTCAATAGGTTTGTTTGTTGCGATGACTTGCAATGGGAGCAAATAATAGTAAAACTGCAACCTACAGGACATGTCGTAAGAGGTAAAGGCCTAGGGAAGCTACTCTAGTAAATAAAAAGCATAACAGAAATCGGATGTGTTGACCTACTTGTAGGCGCATAACTGGCACAACATACAATTGCTCTTAAGCTCGGATCACATACAGATCACAAAGAGTTGTTTAACAAGTGGTCGATGTGGAGTGTTCGAAGAAGATAAAAAGAACAGTCAATACCACTGCACAAAGCCATAATCAATAAATAAGAGATGTGTATTACAAATAGACCTCACCCTTCAGAAAGCAGTGACAAATTACTGAACGTATAAGTGGTACCTAGAAAATCGATGATTTGTTTACTGTTGTTGATGGCTAAGTCTTTAAAGGATATGCCACGATTTTAATATTTTTTATTACAAACAGGTAAAAATCACAATAATAATACTCTACCTATTATTCTAACATTCATATCATCAAAAGATCCATGAGGGGATGCAAGACTGAAGCCAGCTTTTTTATTACAAGCTACCAAATTCCAGTTGTTTCCTGTCAGTCGTATTCCTCCAACATCAACAATGTTCACATTGAATGGACTACCTGCAAAACAAATACAAAAATGTAATTGTTAGTAAATGGATGCAAGTTGTTACAAACACCATACACATATTTCAGACACTGATAACTCTGTCAGACGCGGAACCAGATCATCATGGGCTTATTCAGCCCAACGTAACGGGCGCACACTTCATGAGGACTGCGGTGCTTTCGAGACGACATCGAGCATGACTATGGAAATCACTGCTGCCTCCAGGGCTCGCTCATGGATGGCTGAGCAACAGGTAACCTAAACGATTACTATATCAGACTTGATGAATATGCTTCAACTAATTGAATCTGGAAGTATGCGTGTGGAATGGGTGGACATCATTCGGAGATCACATCTCAAGAGAATGACTTAGCTGTACACACCTGGACATGCTGGAGTGCAGGGTAACGAGCGTGCTGACTTTCTTGCAAACAATGTCTCGACTCAAGCGGGCAGAAGTATGGACAGAGCCGATATCATCAATGCGGTACACTCTCAATTATGAGGCATGGGAAAGTCTCAGACACTGGAACGAGTTCGAGAATTAGGCGTTAAGTTTGGACATGCCAGACAGTGTCATCTTCGTGGTAGAGAGAGAAGATATAGTAATCAACTTCTCATGGGTTGTAGTTTCAGTTTGGAATATCTTCATTGCACTCCGGACATGTCCATAGGTTCTCCGATCTCCTTCGCAATATCTCCAACAACGTCCAGCGACTAACCGTACCAGTTTGATTTTGATTGATAAGCCTACTCATATACCTGTTATGCCGTTCCCTTCTTGCTAATCCAATCTTCAAACCCAGCTCCTGCAATCTAGTAGTTGACATGGATTGGTTTAAATGAAAATCTTCTTTGCAGCCACACTCTATTAGGACGTTCAAAATATCAGCTGCATCTATTGGCTGGCCATCTGATATGGTGGCAGAGCCAGCCAGCCTGTACGTTCTCATGGGTACGGTGAGAAAATGGACTTTGGGGAGGCTGCTGCAGCGAAGGACAGAGCACAAATAGGAATGCTCAATGTGCCATGACGTCGATTGCATAATATAACATAACATATTCCAAACATGAACAGGTTTTTATTGCCAGATTAGTACTACTGGAATATATATATTCTCTGAAATCCTCTTGTTTCTAGTCAATTGTCCTAACTCCTCCATTATCTTGTTTAAGGTTTCCTTATCGTCCTGTTGACACAATTGTCTTGGTCATATCATGTCCTGTCTTCGAGGAAATATGTCCTCCATTAATAACATCTTCTTCTTCTGCATTCTCACTAGATTGGGATTTCAGATTCTCTAATAAAGGCAACCGCCTGCCTCAGATTGTCTGCCATGCCATACAGATTGTCTTGGACGCTCGTGTGAGTGGGTCACCTCTTTTTTCTCATGTCTACATACTGGGAGCAGTTCTGTAGGATATGCTCTGTTGTCATACTCGCCAACACATGTTGTCATACTCATCAAGCCACCAAGGCACAGGTCGTTGGTGTCTATTTTGAGTTTTTAATAACATCTAATAATCATTATGGTATTTAATGTGACAAAATATTTCAGTTTCAGGAACAAGTTATTGTTTATGAGCCAATTGTTCTTGAAGATCAGGTCTTCTAGGATTGGCAAGTGAGCACAATTTTTAATGTTGGATTGAGAATATTTCAGTCCAAAAAGGTCCAAAGACAATTACTGACTTCACTGCATTGGGTTTCTCCATATGGCCCCGTACCTCTCTGCAGAAATGGCATATCACCTGTCGTGAGTGTGTTGCATAAAGCACAAACTCTGTAGCTTCAGCAACAATCGTAGAAATCCTATTTCTCCAGAAATAATTGCACACGTGACTTGGTTTGGATTTGAACATACAACCTTCAGAACACCAGGCAAACATCTTAACCACTTTGCCATAGAATATTTCAGTATTATAGTGGAATAATTTTTGCCCAAATAATAACATACCATGATCTGATAACAATAACTTCGGGACTGAACCTGTAACACAAGCATATCGAGGTGTTTGTACAAAGAGATATTCTGACACCTACATTTGTCCTTCATGCATCAAAGACTAGTTTCTAGAACAGCGCAGCACAACGACGTGCCCACATATGCCATGGTACTCATATGATAATCCCTGGTGTCTTATTTTATTTGCCGGTTTTAACACAAATCAGAATTTCAACACAAAGAATGAATTTCGTAAGAACAATGTTTGTCTTTAGTTAAAGATTTCATCAGGATTAAGCTTTCATCTAATATTTTCTTGTTAATGTTTCTATTAATATGACCGAATTATTATTATTATTGAGGTTGCCACTTTGCACTTGCGTCTTGAGTCAAATGCATCCCAATATATAAAAATGTTGGATAGCAGTTTTCTAGAACATAAGTACCTGACTTTCTTTAGTAGCTTACTATGAATTCAAGCATAAGCAACCTCATATGTTTCAAGACACCTAATATGGCACCTCAGACTGATTTTTGCGTGAATGCATGATTTCCTTACCACTAGTATCCGTTGCTCTTTAAGGTGAACCTTAACCTGACTTCACAGGTGAACATAGTACTACCAAGCTACATGTTATTCTACATTCACTTAAAAGTCATGTGTACATGTGGACAGGCACACCAGACTGCAGAGCACATACTTCAAAACTGCCCCGAATATGATATACTGAGACAAACTCACTGGCCTAACGAAACAACACTTGACAGAAAACTACACGGATCTCTGTGTGAGCTACAAAAGACAGTGAAGTTTATACAAGAGACAACATTGAACATATAGACAATATTTCAAGTGAACGAAAGGAAGGAAGGAAGGATTCGCTTAAAATAGCCATATTACCCTGAACATAAACATCATTGTAAGTAACTGCCACTTTGTAGGTGCCTTCCTGCTGACCAATGAAACTGCACTCATAGCGGTTCTTGCCCACAATTAGGGCACTGTTGGGAATATTCTGTCCATTATGGCTAACTGAAATCTCTAAGGTGCCATCACCTGCTTCAGATGCATCCACTGAAAAGTAATAAAAATTAAAGAGTTATACACTGCAGAAATATTTCTTTTATAGGTCTCTATAATAATAATAATAATCTTTCCAGTTCCCTCTGGACAAGACTCACAACAAACATTCTCCAACTCTTTTTCTGCTATGTGCCATTCTTGCCATGTCTTTTTATGTGTTGCTGACGACATTAATATATGTATCCAGCTCTTGTTTCCGTGTTTTTGGTTTTTCTGTTTCTTTTTCACTATCTTTTACTCATCATCATCATCAGTTCTT
Organism: Arion vulgaris; assembly: GCA_020796225.1. NCBI lineage: Eukaryota > Metazoa > Mollusca > Gastropoda > Stylommatophora > Arionidae > Arion > Arion vulgaris. Next base: position 5,840,684 of record CM036771.1, on the reverse strand, counting down.
GTCATGCCCAAAGGCACATAGGGCAGAGACAAAAAAAAGTCCACTCAATTTGATCTTGTGCATTTATTTCTACCTAAAACCTAGTTCTATGCCTGTTAACTTTGCTTCGAAAGTTTGACAACAATGTGCCTCTAGGCCCTTATTTTTTCCACTGTCCTTTTGATGTGGACTGTATTGCATGTCTTAGCTGCCATTACTTCTCCTATGTAACTATTCTTCAATGCACTGAACTAATATATTGCCTTGGACTTGTTGGTGTTTGCAACACTGAGAGAAAAGTCAGGTATTAATATATCACCTTAGACTTGCTGATGTTTGCAACACTGAGAGAAAAGTCAGGCACTAATATATCGCCTTAGACTTGCAGGTGTTTGCAGCACTGAGAGAAAAGTCAGACATTAATATATCGCCTTAGACTTGCAGGTGTTTGCAGCACTGAGAGAAAAGTCAGACATTAATATATCGCCTTAGACTTGCAGGTGTTTGCAGCACTGATAGAAAAGTCAGGCACTAATATATCGCCTTAGACTTGCAGGTGTTTGCAGCACTGATAGAAAAGTCAGACTTGCGCTAAAAGTACATACAGTCAAAGAGCTAGAGATGAATAAATATACATACTGTAGTTGCTTAGCAACTGTCTACTGGATGGGGGGACAAGGCAATTGATGATCCATCTATATTGTAATTAAAGGAATTTACAATAAAGTTTCAGTTTCAGTTTGGAATAGCTTCAAGCACTCCAGACATGTCCATAGGTGCTAAAATCTCCTTCACAATATCTCCAACAGCGTCCAGTGATTAACCACAACAAGTTTGATGTTGATTGAAAAGCCTACTCATATACCTCTTGTGCTGTTCTTTTCTGGCAACTCCAATCTTTAATCCAAGCTCTTGCAATCTAGCAGTTGATGTGGATTGGTTTTCTTGCAATCTAGCAGTTGATGTGGATTGGTTTAAATGAAAATCCTCTGCCGCCACACTCTATGTGGCTCTATGTGGTTCAGAATGTTTGCTCTATTCATTGGCTGACCCTTTGATATTGTGGCAGATCCAGCAGGCCTGTCTGCTCTCTCATTTCCATCGACACCCATGTTCTCCAAAATGAAGATGAGTTTTAAATTAACTAGAACAGGACATCCACCCAAAAGGTTTAATAAGGAATATATTTAACCAGTGAGCTACAGGAACCAACAGCATCTATACCCGTTACCATCTGCTGGAAAGGATAAGCAGCCATGGGTCTGTCTGGGCACTATAAGGTCTCTTAAGCACTGTTCAGTGTCTTTCCCAGTTATGAAGCTAATGTTTATACCTTTCTACATAAAACGAACTTCTATTGTGTGCTGAAAAATGGCTGTTTATGTTAACTCCCCTTACTCTTTGTGTCCTAGAAAATTTTGGGGGGTAATCACGCTCTGCCAGAACACATTTCTAGCAAAATTTTTCAAACTTGAATCAATGTTTAGCCATTGCTGAATTCTCCATCATTGTGAGTGAAATCATAAACATGAAACACTGTGTGTGTTTAATTGAACTTTGGAACAAATCCATGGCTTGTTCAGCACTTTAACAATGTGAAGGGCGAAACAACATCTTGTAACTAAACTTTTCACACGAAAGTTCACTTTTTCACAACAGGAAAAATATATTTGAGAATAAAACTATTTCTAAATAATCGAAAATAAATTATGCCATGACATATAGTATATGAATGAAATGGGAGTTATCTGCCCGTTGAATTCTGTAAACATAAACAGTGTCGGACGTATAGTAGCTGAACAGTGAAACAAAACGTGCATGGACCCAAATTATATGTTGGCAGAGTGTTTTGGCATAATGAAGGAACAGTTTTCTACATTGGGAGCGTTGACTGGACGCAATGAGTTAAAGGATGAATTATCAACAAATATTTTCCAACCAGATCTGTCTTGAACAAGACAGCATAATTAATTCTAGGTCCTTCCCGTCTTTTCTCTTTCTCCAGTTCACCTCCATGTCTCTCTGTGTCTTCCACTACCCCTCTTTCAAAATGACTACTCTGGTGATGATCACACAATTTTCATCCAAGGGGATGTAGTTGCGTTATGTTTGTCTGTGTGTGCGTTGATGACTAGTGAGCCAGATACGGGCTTGAAATGTTCTTGTACAGTGTGGCCAAGGTATACTTGCAATTGTGGGGAGTTTTACTGCCTTTCTATTTTGATGCAGGCCGAAGAACCGTGTGTGCCAGGCTGATCTGTCTTGAGCAACATACTCCCAGTTGTCGACATCTATGCCAAAGACTCTGGTGATATTCCTGTTACCAATGTCTACCCAATAACATTATTTAAATTCTACATTTAAGCTCTAATCTTCAACTAAAATTTATTTCGTGATTTATGAAATAAATAATTTTTAAACAATACAGACCGCTGAATTTGCATGGAACTCCCACAATTCCCTGTTTGACTCGAGTGATCCTTATCTGACTTGGATCAAAAGTTCGGACATGGAATGGGCTTCCCTTGATTGGCATGCCAGCTAGTGAGGCTTTGATTGTGTGTGCACCTAAAGATATAAAGAAAACCTGACTATGTTAGACTGTCATATTCTTTATTTCTCGTTAACCTGCTATAAACTAAGGCATAGTCTTGGCACCTAAAATTGTGCATCTGACTTGACTTTTGCGTGAAACCTTGCTTTCTTTATCACCAGTGTACCTCATCAATCAGGCGAGCCCGTAATGACTATCTCGTCATGTTTCATTCTAGTACAACCACTTCATAAACTCTCTCTCTCTCTCTCTCTAGCCTGTGATGCACTTGGTACTTTGGGTAGCAACAAATGCATACCATGCTTCTGTTATTGACCATCCTCTGTATTATGTTCCAGCTGTGATTCCTTTCTTTCAGTTCCTGCTCTTCTTCTCCAGGCTGTTTTGGGCCTTCCATAACAAGAGACAAAATAATATGTTAAACAACAAAACTGGTTAAATTATAATACATCATCAAATAGCTTTGTCTAAGAACTTACTGGTTACATAAATTATGAATGCCACATCTCATCAAATAGCTTTGTCCTGAGCAGAACTTTACTGGTTACATAAATTATGAATGCCACATCTCATCAAATAGCTTGTCCTGAGCAGAACTTTACTGGTTACATAAATTATGAATGCCACATCTCATCAAATAGCTTGTCCTGAGCAGAACTTTACCACCCTAACAGTCCTTCAAAATTTCTCTCTCATAGGCAAGGTGTCCCACCTCTGCAGCCATCACCCTCAAATCATCAGTTACATCCTGAAACCATCTTCTCTGCAGTCATCCTTTTCTGTTTGCCAGGATTCCACATAAAGTACAATATTACAGAAACAAAAAAGTAATCAGAAACACAAGGTATAAATCCAGAAATCAAAATATATATATATGCATACAAACATATCGTTACATTGAGAAACAAAGATGGAAGTGGTTTGGCTACTTAATAAGAATGCAACCAAACTCCACAGTATACTGAGTCTTCTACAACAGAACATCAGGAAAGAAGGCGAGAGGAAGACCATGAAAAGATCATTAGGTGGCATAGCAGAATCCTGTTAAAAAAGCAAAAAATAACTAGCATCAAAGCCACCAGAACAGATAGAGACACGCCTGAGTGGTTCCGGGACCCAAATTTGGGGTGTAAAGAATAGAACCACTGTTACCTCCACGCATGTCGTAAGAGGCGACTAAGGAGGTTTGGCTGAAATCGGATGCATGTGTCCTAAACATGTAGAAGTCTATGCATTTAGGGGCCTACCAAACCAATGTGCAACGTATACACGTTCTTTGCAAAGACCAAACATATCACAAATAGTGATTAAAATTGGTCGTAAAGAACGAACAAAAAGAAGAAGAAGATAGAGACAGAAACAAAAAAACCAACACTGGGCAACAGCCCAGTAACAGTGTTATGACAAAAGAAGAAGATACAAACATATATAAAATAATGTAAAAACTTACCAATATCTCTTGGTGTGTATTCTACAGAAAATCCCTTACCATCAGCTAAGGGTACAATTCTGGCAGGAACATTCTGCCCAGATGGACCTGTAGTAGATATGTTTATTGATAAGTATGAGAGATAAGTACATTTGTCTCAGTTATATGTGTATGTATTGTAAGGATGTTTATACGGGTATGTATTGTGAGGATGTTTATTTGAGATTGACTATATGTTTAAATATGGATTAAATGTTACTGGTTATGAGAACGTACTTTACTGGACTCTAGCAGACATATAGAGCTCAGTATCTATTAAAAGAGAACAAAGAAAGCATTCTGAGGTGCCAGTTGCTCACCAATCATACATATATCTTGTTCCTTCCTGCCGGTGATAATATCTACTAATGCTATGCTAGTTTAGTGTGGTTGTTGGATCATCGTCACTGCACATCGAACCAACTAGCTCCAATCTCCTCCTCAGCATGTGGCAACTAACACCGGTTCTGTGTTGATTTACTATTCTTCTTTAGCTACCAGTATAGTGCTCTTGTCTAGCTACACCACATTTGACTTTGAATTGTTGCAGCTTGGTTAGGGTTGTATATTCACCACTATTACTGAATTCAGTTACACTTCCTCTCTCCCTTAGGGAATTTATAATATCAGCCTGATCCATTGCTTATCCGTTTTTTACAGTAGACATACCTGCAAGCCTATCTGCGCGTTCATTTCCCTTACACCGCATGCCCTAGAACAAAATAAAACTGATTTGTCTCAGCCTAGACCTCTTCAGCGACTCCAACCATTGTCTCCCGAGCCCAGCTTGTTTTAATCTTCCTGAGCATACTCTTTGAGCCACTAATTCTATTCTATATTCATTATATCTTCGGATTGCATCCACATTTATTCCAGTGTTATCATCTAAATGGTAGTTGTGGAAAAACTTTCAGTTCCATATTTGACATCCCTAACAATATATACTTTTGAGCTAGTCTAGCGTCTCTTTTCTTTTATCAAAAACTCTTAGCTCGGGATCTTGACTTAGCCAAGGCCTCCACATCCTGAAGCTGAACCTCAAGATCAGAATCACTGATGGCCCTCCCCCACCTACAACTAATACAATACAAGTTTATGTGTAGGTATATGATGTTTGTCTAGCCATCACGACTAATACGATAAATTTAAATATCTAGGAGGAAGCCTTTTCAATAATCATGACCAGTGTTTGTCTTCCAGTTTACTGCAGATTTTCTCTGTATGAGGGATTTGACCTCTTGTAAAAACAGTGGTTGGAAAAATGTATATTTGGCACAAAGGTCAAAGATAGGAATCTGGACTTTGTTGTGTTGTGTAATGCTGTCATTCCTTGCTAGGCATCTATCAAACTATGTAATCAACATTCCACTGGTCTTGAGAATCAACAACAAGGACAACAGTTAATTAATGTGATATTAACTCTTAGTAGACCATTCTAAATTCCATGTTTTTACAAGCCATTTGATTTTAGAATAAAAAGTGCCCATGTAGTGTGGCTTCTGGTAACATGGCGTCCAACCCAAAGCCATGTAGTGTGGCATTTGGTCCACATGGATTTAACAAAAATAAAAAGGATATTATAAAAATATTAGTAACAGAATAATACACAACATTTTTTAAAAACAGACAGCTAATTACAATAATATTAGTAACAAGAAAACAATACAATGTTAGAGAACATAGAGCAGATTACAAATTAGCAACAATAACTAATGACTAAATATAACACAAAATTGGCAAAAATAATAGCATTGATTGTAACACAGACAAAGACATCACATAAACAACAATTAAATTATTTGAGAAAGTATTGCATAACATCACAGATGCCATTGCAACCGACAGACATTAGAAGCGACAGACGTTGGACAGAGCGACAGGCGTTGCAAGCGACAGATGTTACAACCGATAGACGTTACAAGCCACATATGTTACAAGCGACAGACGTTACAAGCAACAGCCGTTACACAACCAACAGCCGTTACAACCAACAGACATTACAACTGACAGCCGACAGACATTACAACCGAGAGATGTTACAACAAAAAGACATTACAACCTACAGACATTTCAAGGAACGGACATTACAACCGACAGACATTACAACAGGCAGACATTACAAGCAACAGATATTACAACAGACATACATTACAAGCAACATACATTACAAGCGACAGACATTACAAGCGAAAGGCATTACAACAGAGAGACATACATTACAAGAGACAAACATTACAGGCGACAGATATTACAACCGAGAGACATTACAACAGACAGACATTACAAATGACAGACATTACAACAGAGACATTACAACAGATAGACATTATAAGCTACAGACATTACAACAGACAGATATTACAAACCACAGATATTACAATAGAGAGACATTACAACAGAGAGACATTACAACTAATAGACATTACAAGATACAAAACAAAATTACAAGTTAGAGACGTTGAATTTTACAATCAAAGCAAGCAGACACTGATGAATAATTGGTGTCATATATCTACCTGTGTAGTGCTGATTGATCAGGTCATGCAGAAATTACAACAGCTACTGGCACCCATGATGATGGCATGCACTTAAGCAGGCATGCTAGGCATAAGAGTGGTTACTCTAATATATGTACATTTCAACATAGCTACTGTATATAGTGAATAAATAAATAAAATTTGCAGTAGCCTTTTCAGAAATTGGGGTCTGAAAAGTCTAATGAAGTGCCTGTCACTCCATATTTCTAGGACCTAGTGTGCAGGAGGTAGGAGGGTCAATTTCTTTCCTGAAGTGTAGAACGTCGAGTGTGAGATTGAACCCCCAACCCTCTTGTGTCCAAGTCGATAGGCAAATGCTTATGCATTAAACTAATCCATCACTTAAGCAGGCATGCTAGGCATAAGAGTGATTACTCTAAAATAGGTACATTTCAACGTTAGTTATCATGAATAATGAACCCACTCAAAATACATATTTATAAAAGTCATTGGTAATTAATATAACTAATTAATACAGGTTCATGCCGTAAATAATAATTTATAAAATAAAAATATATATAACAAATATAACATGATACGATGATGAATAGCGATTCAACACAAACAGTCTAAAGTAGGACATGCATATTATTGTGCATCTAATACAGTCAAAACAGAATGCATTCAGGAAAAAAAAATACTGTTACAAAATTCATTTAGCATTGTTGAGATTAATCTCATTAAATAAAAGAATACACAGTTGAACATGCTCTCAAAAATGTATCATAAAAGCAATAACTAATGAATATTTTGATGTTGCATTCAGTATACTCCTGTTTCTTGGATACAGCAATCACTTCGGTTTAAGACGGTTACAATATATTTTCAAGAAAATTAATTATTTTTTAAATAACTGATTACAATGCATATACTAAACATTGTTTATCATCAAAATCAATGTCTTTTACAACACGTGGCCAAATTGTGTGACAATATGTTTGTTAGTTTTTTTTGCTGTGAATTTAAAAAACGACAACCCTTGTTCTGGGTGGGTCTCCAGGATACCCCAAAAAAATAATTATAGATAATACACTATAAGGATATATATATATATACATATATATATGGCCCTTTTCATCTTTACAGACGGTCAATAGGCAAGTGTTTTACTGTGACAACTTCTGAGTTTTCGCTTTTCTCTCTTGTTGTTCAGCTCGTACATAAGTCTCTTCTCAAAAGACTCTGCGCCCTTCCGTAATTTGGCTTTCCACACAACTCTGTCATCAGCTAGTCCCTCCCATGTGCTGGGATCTATAGAAAAGTTTTTCATTGAGGTTTTGCAGACATCTTTATATCTGAGCAGTGGTCTGCCCTGGTGCCTCTTCCTCCGAAAGTTCACAGAACAACATTTGTTTTGGTATGCGATAAGTTTCCATTCTTCTCACATGTCCCAACCATCTTAGTCGTCTACTGCTGAGCATGCCCATGATGGAAGGCAGATTTGCACGTTGTAGTACTTCAGTATTGGTTATCTTGTCGTACCACCTGATGTTCATAATCTTGCGGAGACATCGAAGGTGAAAGATGTTAAGTCTCCTCTCGTGTCTTGAGTAGGCTGTCCATGTTTCTGAGCCATATAGTAAAGAACTAATTACACAGGCTCGATATATTTGAGTCTTCGTCTGCAATGTCAATTTTTTTGTCCCACGCTTTGATAGTTTGCCGAATGTAGTAGCGGCACTCCCTATCTGAGTTGATTTCCTCGTCAAGAGAAAGGCTGGCAGTGACCGTGGACCCAAGATAGCAGAATTTTTGCACTGGTGTTAGATGGTCGCCATTTAAAGTGATGTTTGATGTCTTACCTCCTGACATAATACAACTGTTTTGGAGACACTTATTGTCAGAGAAAAGAGGTTGCATGCCTTTGACAAATTATTAATTAGACTTTGCAGTGTGGTCTCACTGTGGGCGACTAAGGCAGCATCGTCAGCGAAAAGAGGTCCTTGAGAAGAATTTCGTCGTTTTTGTCTTGGCTCTTAAGCGAGCCAAGTTAAACAGTGAACCATCAGATCTAGTGCGGATGAAAACATCACCATCAGCGTCCCCTAAGGCGTGGTTCAAAGGACTGCGAAGAAGATACCAAAGAGAGTGGGGGCAAGGACACAGCCCTGCTTGACTCCACTCTATAAAAGACAAATTTGTGCATTTTTATATGTGTCTGTTCCCTTTATTTAGGCTACTTCATGATATACTGCTCTATCTTGGGCAACTCACTCTCATCTATGGAATTGACATTTCTTGTTTCTCTCAGTAAAGTTTGTTTCAAGGTTTCCTAGGTGTCCTGTCTTTATTAATTATTTTGTCTCTCACTTCAAAGCCTGTTTTGTGATTCTATGATCATTACAATTTGTGAATGCTGAAACTAATTACTACTTTGTCTCACACTTCAAAGCCTCTGCTTTGTGATTCTATGAGTATTACAATTTGTGAATGCTGAAACTAATTACTACTTTCACATATTTTATAAGTGTTATCAGACACGAAGAAGGAACTGGATCTAACATTAAAATTAGACTGAGTAAGGCACAAAGTTCATTCATGATTCTTCAGATGGGCTGTAAGTCAACCTAATACAGCATCAGAATCAAAATTAATATATGCATTTTATATATATATATACTGCAGCTGTGTGCTATCAACCTTACTACACGGATCAGAATTCTGGAGAATGAGAGACATCTATGAACAAACATTTCATCTTTTATACAACTTTAAAAAAATGATCTCTAGCCAAAAACTGCTTACATGGTGTCAGCAAGAGAATATGAACACTTCGTCAAAAGAGACAATGGATCGGACATGTGATACGCATGGAGACTATGTCTTTCACGCTAACTGTAATAAGATGAAAACCAGAAGCTAAATAAAAATGTGGAAGACCCAAATGACCTGGAGGGGAACAGTAGAACAGGAGCTTAAAAAAGTGAATCCTGGATGGTACACAATACAGAGGATAGCCAAGAACAGAGAAGAATTTTGTGCATATGTTGCTGCCTTAATAAGGATGTGACAAACAAACTTATATTTTTTTTATGTAGATCACAATACAAAGTTTAAATGGCACCAAACAACATGTGTAATTCTTGGTTCCATGCAGAACAAATAGAGTGAATCACATAGTAAATCTTATAGTATTATTTTACATCTGTAGTCAAACAAATTAACAACAAATTTCAAAAACATTATAGAATGGCATTGATGAACAATATACAATATGCAGAAGTAAAATGTATATCAAGACTACAAAGCTATATCTGATATCCTGATGAGGATATCAAGCCATGCACTGTTTCAGATAATCCAGAAATATTGATATCAACTACAAACATTATCATCATATCGACTAAAATGTTCATTTACAAAAGTGACAGCAGCCATCATAATTTACTTACTTAACCAAATAGTCAACTAAGTTTTGTTTCAGATAACGTTCTGAATCATTTACCTGTTGTTAATGTTTTACCTCTTTTTCTATCACAAAGATTCAGCTGACCTTACCTGTAACGTTAACCTCTGTGGGTACTGAATCAATGCTACTCTGTGATTGGACACGGAAGGTGGAAGTTGACTGAACAGGAATGAGATTGGTCAAACCTACAACATTGGCACTCAGATCCTGAGCATAACAGGTTAGAGGTGAACCTGATTGAAAAAATATGTCATTCAAAGTTGTGTTCAAAAGTAATTTTCATGAAATTTGACTTAATATAAAATATTATTAGTTATTAATATATATTTTTATTGTATTGTATTTTTTTTAAAAAAAGTATTCGTAAAAAAATTGTCTATCAACATCGCCTGTGTGTTTTCTGGGCTCACAAAGGGAGCAAAGAATAGTAACACTGTGACCTGCAAGGCATGCTGCAAGAGGCAACTGAGGTAGAGGCCTAGGGAAACTACCCTAGGAAATAAAAAGCCTCACAGAAATCAGATGTGCTGGCCTACTTATAGGTGCACAACTGGCACAATGTACAATCGCTCTTAGGCTCAGATCACAGAGAGTGGTTTAACAAGTGGTCGATATGAAGCATTGGAAGAAGAAGTCTATCAACATAGCATCAATGTTAGACAAATACATCTCAAAAATACTTTGTTAACTGTATTATAAATTAATTTCTGAACAGTTTAATACGATCAAACTTTATAGAGAAAAACACTACAGATGTGTACTTCTAAAGTATTTGAAGTGCATGAGTAGTTTCACAGCGCCAAACTTCTGGAGGGCCAGACAACAGCGCACAAACTTTATAGCACCAGCTGGAGCTCATTGCAGATATTACAAATTACAAAGCATTCAGTATGATATTTGGTGAAAAAAGTATAAATTACAAAAATATAAGACACAGTGTATTCAGGTTGATGGTTATTCTGTTTTTTTTTTTTTAGTTTAGTCGTCGGATCACCATCACTGCACGTCGAACAAATTAGTCCATAAGTGCTCCGATCTCTCCCTCAGTATGTCCATCAGCGTGTGGCGACTAACGACACCGGTTCTTTGTTGGTTTACAATTCTTCTTTGTCTGCCAGCATAGCGTTCTTGTCGAGCTACACCACACTTAACTTTGAGTTCTTGCAGTCTGGTTAGTGTTGTGGATGCACGGCTATTACGTGAATCATGTACACGCCCTCTCTCCCTTAAGGAATTTATAATATCAGCCTGGTCCATTGCTCGTCCGCTTTGGACAGCAGCCATACCTGCAAGCCTATCCGCACGTTCATTCCCCTTACACCTGCATGCCCTGGTACAAAAATAAAACTGATCTTTGTCAGCTTAGACCTCCCCAGCGATTCTATCCAATGTCTCCTAGCCCATCCTGTTTCAATCTTCCTGAGCATACTCATTGAGTCACTGAGAAAACATGCATGGATAAAAGTCTGTGATTCTAGCCAAATCATCGCTTTGGTAACCGCCATGATTTCCATAGTGAGACTGCTTGTAGTCACGGCAAAACCACCACTGTCTTCCTTCACAACATCACCTCCGACCTGAGCAGTGAAAGCCCACGAGCTCCGACATTAACATGTAATCACAAAGTACTGTAATTTTACAAATTACAAAAACAATGACAAAATAGAGCAACGTTTCGACCAACAAGGCTTTTATCAAGCAAATGTTGATCGAAACGTGGTTGATGGTTATTCTGTATTAACACATAATCACAAAGTACTGTAGTATTACAAATTACAAAAACAATGACAAAACACAGCAACGTTTCGACCAACAAGGCTTTTATCAAGCAAATGTTGGTGAAAGCGTTCTATATTTGTCATTGTTTTGTGTAATTTGTAAAACTACAGTACTTTGTGATTACGTGTTTTGCCAATCAAATAGTTTTGCTGCAGTCTCATCTATTTTGTGAATTATTCATCATTATTAAGTTAATTGTCAGAACACAGTTTACGGTGAGCTAGATGTCCAATCGGACAACTCATAATTTTTATTTTGGCTATGCATCCTTGTTTAGGTATTAAGTCTGATGATGATTACTTCTATTGATTGATTGGACTATCATTGTACTTTGGTGAATTCTTCTTCTTCTTCTTCAAATGCTCCATATCGATCACTTGTTAAACAACTCTTTGTGAGTTGAATGTGGTCTGAGCCTAAGAGTGATTGTACATTGTGCCAGATTTACGCCTACAAGTTCAGATACACACTTCAGATACAAGTTCAGATACGCCTACACACAACAGATTTCTGCAATGCTTTTTATTTACTAGGCAGCTTCCTAGGCCCTCACAGTAGTCCCTTTACGACATGCCCTGTAGATTGCAGTTTTACTTTTCTTTACTCCCCTAGCAAGCCCTGGCAACACATGGGCGACTTTGGTGAGTAACTAATCATGTGTGCTTTAACCTGTGTCTTACAGAAGAAGATCTCAGAGACAACAACCAAACTCTGTGTAGTTGTAACTACTGGCATGGGTCTCTAATGTAATTTTGCGGATGGTGAAAATGGGTACAAATTTTATTTTAATTACCATTAATGATTTCTTTAAAAACTAATATCATATCAATGAGATTTCAAGAAACTTTGATTTTTACCCATTTTTCTACTGAACACCAGAAGTGTATGGTCAATGGTCTGAATTTTAGTTCTGCATGGACAATCATTTATGTACAAAATGTTATTTCTGGCCTAACTAGTATTCTCTTTTTCTTCTCCTTCCCGCCCCCACTCATCCCCAACACCACCTCCCAACTTTTAACTACTTTTGATCTTTCACTATTTCTTAAACTTACTCACTGTATGTCACTCTTCTCTGATCATACCTTTCTTTCTCTCTATATCTCTCTCTCTTTCTCATGTCTGCATGGGTGTGTGTGTGCAAATAACAAACTTACAAGGCAATGGAATGTCATTGAACAGAATGTCCACTTGTTGTCTGCCATGTTCAGCAGGAATAAACTTGATCCTGTAGTGACCTGGTCTCTCAGCATCAATCTCATTTGGAATGTTTCCATTGTTGACCATAATCTGTAACTGACCTTCCCCAGCTTCACCAACATCAACTGAAGTCAACATAAGAAATAACAAACCACATTAAAATAACATCACTCGTCAGTACTATAAAACAAAGATTAGAAATATCTATGACTATCAGGAAAATATTGCCAGTGTGCTGCCGGGTTTGATTTGGACTGGCAATCCCATCCGGTAAAAAAAGTTAGCTATAAAAGCTATACCCACATATAGCTTGGTCCCTCTCTATAGAAGTGGCATGTCATCTGACAAGAGTAGTGTACAAATCACAAACTCCATAGATTGTGCAACAATGATAGGTGTCTCTGAAAAAAATGCACTCACGAACAGAGTGTTTATCCTGGATTCGAATCCACGATATTCGGAATGCAAGGCAAAGGCTCATGAACTAGCAAGAGTTGGTTGAGGGTCTATGCCCCAACTTTGGTTTTAAAGGCAAGAGGAAGAGATGAGTAAAAAAACCAGTAATATGTTTTTAAAAGTTTACATTTGTAAGACTCCCACAAACAAAATAAAAAAATATATAAAAAATAAAAGATGTTAAGAATTTGCCACTTTTAAAGACATTGCGGAAATATATATAATAAAATATTAAAACACCACTTTTCTGAAATATTAATTAACACATTAATTATCAAATTGAAAAATAATGTATTAATACTGACTTCTTGAGCATACTCATTGTCACTGACAATATTTTGACTCGATGAGTTGCATTCTATACTCGAACTGTGCAAGTTCAATGCAGGCTCATTCGAAAAAATCCTGTGTATAGGCAGACATCACAGCCCTTCAGGAAATGCAGCCAGACAATGGTTTGCTACGTGTAACTGGTTTCAAACATTCTACAACAGCAGACATATGGGTCTATAAATTTTGTCAATGATAACATTGTTATGTCGTAAGTAGACAACTCTATTGCAGCTTCAGGTCATTAAAGTCCAATCTTAGTAATACTTCATGTGGGTCAATGTTTGTGCCTGTAATGCAAAAGTGCACTCTGAAAATGGCAGTCTTTTATGGAAAATTGCAGTGTTTTAGGGAAATTAACTAACTGGTGCACAAGAATGTATTAATGAATTCCTGAGGGTCTCTATGGCTAAGTGGTTAAGCTATTGATTTGTGTCCCGAAAGTCGTGAGTTAAAATCTGGATTGCATTGTTCTGTTCCCGAGAGCATTTTTTCAAAGATCTCTAGGATGGATGTCGGAGCTACTGAGTTTGTACTTCATGTAATACTCTCAGCATCTGGCCTGCCATTTCTGCAGAGAGATATGGAGCCTTATTGGATAAAAGCCGGTGCAATGAAGTCAATGCATTACTGAGCCAGTCAACAAATTCTCGCATAGTTATAATTTCTGAAATCCTGAAAATGGTCAAAAAATTCACTTGGTGTAAGAGCTTACTTGTAAAGTACATAGGTTGATTAACAAAACCATCATGCAGAGGTGTGACTACAATGGAGCCAATGCTGTATGCCTTTGATGTGAAAGGGCTGCCAGATACTTCATGGTTCCCATACTTCACATGGATGGTGTAGTCACCTATATTGTCAGAAACAAGATATTAGTTAAGATTTGAACTTTTACTATTATTAGTATTACACTCTCTGTTATCAATGTAAAACATGGTCCCAAAATAAATCCCACAAGAGAAAGATTACAACATGTGAATAAACTGTTTTAAAAAAAGCCGTCAATGTTACAGGATGGGATAGATGAGAAATGAGAACGTTAGAAATGTTGTTTGAATCTCATCATGCATCCAACATGTTAGAAGACTACAAATACAAAGGTTTGGTCACCTAATGGGAATGAAACCAGATCTACTACCATCTCGATCCTATAACAACCAGCAACCTGGATGCAGAGCCCGAGGGAAACCAAGAACTCAATGGATAGATAATAGAGGCCTAACTGGCCTCTCTTATTATTTTACCTCTTGAGTGTGCTGAATAAGCTCACCCACATCTTTACGTAACATAAATATTCTAAACAAGTGAGGCAGATCATGGCTGAGTCAGGCGGAAGATACTCTTAGAAAAATATGTGATCCTTCCGGAATTGAACTAGGAGAGGAATGGATTGCTGTGCCACCTCTCAATTTCAGACTGCTTTCACCGTTATTACATCTATTAAGAAAAGCTGTGAACAAAATAAATCCATCACTGATTAACATGGAGGTTGAGGCCCTGTTGAATGACAACATCAATGATACAGATGTGGTTATTTACACCGATGGTTCAGTCATTCGCCAACAATGCTGTGCGTGGGCTTTTTCAGCACTCTCAGGAGAAAAAATAATAGGAGAGGTCAGTGGGGTCTACACAACAACCACAAGTAGTTTGACAGTGGAGGTTCGGGCGGTTACAGAGGCGGTGAAATGGTTGGCATCTCACAACTACTCTCCTGTTTTCATACTCAGTGACTCCATGAATATGATTCGTAAAGTCGAATCAGGAATGGTGAGATGCAACTGGGTGGAGGTACTGGTACAGACAATGATAATAGAAATCACTTTCCTTTTTGTCCCTGGACACGCAGGAGTAAGTGGTAATGAACGAGCTGATAAATTGGCTGGCTTGGCTACAATATCAGAGAGAGCTGCCATGGATCGAAATGACATTCTTCACGCATTGAGAGTCTTTCCGAACAGAGGAGTTTCAGGACTGTAAATCCCACTCGCTGATCAGATTGAGAGAGATGGGTGTCAATATTGGTGCAGCCTGAAAAGAATGACATACCAAATATGCAAAAAGATTTGATATATCAACATCGAACAGGCATGTTGGGTGGCTGGACACTTGGATTTGTTGTGAAGAGGCTAGGGGCACATATGGACATGTCCGGAGTGCTAGGATTATAGTTCTCATATAATTGATAACTGATAATAGAAACAAAGTGGAAAAACAAAACATCAAGGTCACCAAAAAGATAATGCATATCATAAGCTCAATAGAAAAAACAAATTAAATTTTTTGACTTTGTACAGGTCACAACAAACTAACAATATCTCTTCAACAAGCAACAGATCACTAGTGTCCCTTGCAATTCAGACAAACCTTACTTCAGCTTCAGAAGTATCTGTAATTTAGATCCCCAAGTACAGGATCAGGTTTTCCTGTCGTCCAATCATGTAGCATGTGCACGCCAAAACTTTTTGTCCCAAGCTGGCATCTGAATTTTGACAGCACCGCTAATGCAGTGTGTTATCAACTTTGCTATCTGCAACCTTTTTTTATTAGATTTAAAATTATATTTTTGCATAAATTAGCAACATTACAAACTTACCAACATGTGTTGGTGTGTACTTGACTGTTGCATAAATTAGCACATTACAAACTTACCAACATGTGTTGGTGTGTACTTGACTGTTTTATCACCATTAGAATCATACAAGTTGTGAGAAACATTTTCTCCATTAGGTCCTTGGAAACAAAACAAAAGTACAGTAACAATTGACAGTTGCATTAGAAAGAATACATAATAACTACATTTACATATGAATAACAATATTTCATATTATGTGTTTTAGTATCAACATGGTCTTCATCATCAGGTGCCGTGCCGGCTGGAGTAGTCGATCATGGATCTCCACAAATCTCTGTCGTTGGTGTTTACTATCAACTCAGACGTTGATGCTCTACCGTGCCATGAAGTCAGGCCATCCAATATTTTCTCTCTCTGTCTTCCCCTGTCTCGTCTACCCTTGATTTTACCGGTTGTCACGATGTGTTCTAAACCTCCTCTCCTCATCACATGCCAAAAAAAACATGGTCTTACAAACCATTAAACAACTAACAAGAGTATGGAAGAGAACTGATAGAAAAATAAAGATCAGAATACGAAGAGCGTGCATATTCCCAGTGGCAACATATGGGTGTGAAGCATGGATATTTAACAAGGCAGTGGAAAAACATACATGCTTTTGAATATAAGTGTTACAGAAGAGTTCTCTGTGTGTCATGAACAGAGAAGAGAACAAATAGATCTATCCAGAAGGAACTCTAAATCAAAGGAAACAGGCGGATGCTACAAATACGGATGAGAAAATTGAAGTATTTTGGACATGTAAAAAGATATGAATGAGGCATCTCGGCAAAGAGAAGAAGAGGAAGACAACAGAGAAGATGGATTTAGGATGTAACTGATGGTTGGAGCATGATGGGTGCAGAGGCGGACATCTGGTCAATGACAGAGAAACTTCAAAAGATTGTTAATGGTGGCAAATTTCTGCCCAGAACAAGCAATTTGACAATGAGTATGAACATAATCATGTCTATGAAATTTATAACAATGAAAGGAATAATACAATAATGAAATTCAATATGTAACAAAATAATGATGTGAGAAGTGTTCAAAGTTAGATTGCACACACTATGGGATATGACTTCTGGAGAGCAGTGACTTCTGGAGGGCAGGTGGACTTCTGGAAGAAATGTGTTATAAGTAAATAAGCTTTTTAATCAGCTCCACTTGATATTTAAAAAAAAAAAAAAAAAGAAACATGAACATTAAAACAGAGAGTGGCAGAAAGACAGGATTAAAAAACATGAATAATTAATTCACAAACTGTAGCTATACAATTATTGTGAACAAATAATTTGTAGGAACATCTTTGAATAAGAGAAACACATAAAGATACTTTCATCCCATAAATTCTATTATCCTGAAATTCTCTTTTAAAACATACACAAATAAATAGATACATACTGACATAAAATATGAGTAGGAATTTCTAGCATGCAACAGACAGTAAACTTTCAAATGAACAATGAAGCCAGCAGATGTTTTGAAATGATTGCAAAGACATAAAATTTTCGTAAAAGTGTATGTTAAAAGTATTATAATTCTTCTATACCTCCACATCACAATATTAAAAGCTCAATAAATATAAGCAGATAAACTAGCTATAAGCTGATAATAAAAAACAAACATGAATTTCCAGCAGAAAATGAAATATTGAAATAATTTTAGACCTTCTTTTTCTTGACGCTCCACATCGACCACTTGTTAATCGCTGTGTGTGATTTGTATGTGATCTGAGCCTAAGAGCGATTGTACATTGTGCCAGTTATGCGCCTACAAGTAGGCCAGCACATCTGATTTTTGCTATGCTTTTTAGTTACTAGGGTAGCATCCCTAGGCCCTACAACAGTCACCTCTTATGACATGCCTTGTAGGTCGCAGTGGAACTATTCTTTGCTTCCCTTGCGAGCCCCGACACTACATGGATGAAATTTTATATATATATATATATATACTGCTCTAGTACCATTATATGTTACATAGCACCTGCAAGCAATTTCTCCATGACGCTCTATTCTGGGCAGCTAGTTCAATCTCTTCAAGCAACTCCTCTATGGCACTCTATATTGGGCAGTTCATTCAATCTTTTCTAAACAAGCGAGTCTTGATATTTCTCACCTCTTTCAGTAAACTTTGTTTCACCTTTTTTTTTTAACCATTTGCCTCCTACTTAAATGTTTACTTTGTGATTCCTTTGTCATTTCTTCTCAGAGTATGCCCAACATATCTCCATCTTCTATTTCTTATATCAGTTGTTACTAGTAGTTGACCAGACTTTTCTCTTTTATTTAAAACATTTCTCCTGAATTCATCATATTTTACATTCATCATTTTTGGCAGACATCTATTTTCAAATGCATTCAACTTGCTTTCTATATCTTTAGTCATTTTCCAACTCTCGCTGCCATATGTTAGAATTGATACAATTGTGAAGTGAAAATTTACTTTTCAAATTATATAACTTGGGAGTTCCATATTTTACTTAGCCCTTTCCCTTCGTAATTTTATTTTTACCTCCAGATGCTTTTATTCTGCAATATATACTGACTTGGCCAGTATACTGGCTTTGAGTCATTTCAAAAATTGTTATGAGCCAGTACATCGGCTCAGAAGCGATAATAGGTTAAATAATTAGAACTTATAAATCTGTACTTTTCTCTCTAACTTCATTGCAACTAAGGATACAACAAAAGCAGATATTGGAACCAATGTAACATTCTCTAGTGATTAAGAATACACACTGAACTACATTATTTTATACTGTAGCAACTGTAACACAGTACAACTGGATTAATTATTATTTTATACTGTAGCAACTGTAACACAGTACAACTGATTAATTTGATGCAATATTGTAATAAATTGAAACTTGGTAAATAATAGGAGAATTAAAGCAATGTGGACAACAAAAATACAGAGAGGCTGAAGTCAACTGAATGTTAAGGTAATAAAAAAATAAACATTCTACATTGCATAATAACCATTGTGAAATTGATGTAGATTTGTTACTACCTTCATTACTAAAATAGGTACAATTCTATGGCTCATTAATAACAGCTATGTTAATTTAATGGCTATTTGGTAGCACGGTTATTAAACAGATAGAATGTGTATGTTTAAAAAACAATAAAGTAAATTAATTATATAGTACTAATAATAGCTGTCCATCGCAAGCGATGATGACAACAACCTCAGACATGTGCTGTTGCACCTCTATGGTGTGAGCAGAGGTGACTGTAGAGTATAATCCTTGAACAGAACCCCTATCACAGGTGGGGCATACATGATATGTGGGTGTTGTGTCTTTTCACGCAGCCCATTTTTCTCTGCGCCTCAACGGCATGAAAATTCTCAGCTATGCAAGTTCCTCTTGTGTTATTACAGTGCCACATTTGGCGATCCTTCGCATAGGATTCCCAGCATATGGTCTCTATATCAAAGTATTTTAGAGAACAATTAAAAAGTGTCTTTAAAGAATGTTTTCAGTCCACCAACTGATTGTCTGCAGCCTGCAAGCTCACCATACATCAACTATTTTGATATAGTAAATGATTAGTAAAGTACCCATTTTATACATTGCGTATTAAAGAGCAGTTTTATGTTTGTATTTGTTGCTGACCAACAGCATATAATGTGTGATATGCTCAGCATCTTTATATTCCAGTGTTTCTCTAGTACCTACTTGAGGCTGGGGTCAACATGAGAGCCATTAGAGTCTGAAAAAATCTCACTTCATCTGGAAATTTGATACTAGGCCCATATATCTATGAGGTAAGTGCTCTAAGTACTATGTTATTGCAGCTTTCAAATTAATTATATGTCAGGATAATAATCATAAAATTTAATAAATTTGAAATGTTAGACAAATAGCTGTCATACACATAATCCAACTACGAAACAGAACTCTCTGCCATCCTGATTTCTGAGGTCCACTTTGTGCGTAGATGGCCTTTCGCTATGTATCCACTGCATCAAAGCAACATTGCTCTTTGAGGTACACTGTCTGTTGGTAATCTGCTTATGTGGGCAAACCATTTAATTTGTTGTTTCTTGATGAAGTTCAGTACTGATGCTGTACCCAATTTTTCCCTGATATCCTCATTTACAATCTTGCACACAAGTTCAGCCATTCTATACTGTGCAAGCACTTATTTATTAAAACCTGTGATTTTCAAACACTTACTACTGCACTGAAAGTTCTTGTGCATTCTTTTTTTATATCCCTATCTGTTTCTCCATCATTATCTAAGTTTCTACTATAAGTAAATTGCCAGGTTGGAGTAATTGTTGTCAGTCATTAGGACAGTGACAATACCTCTAATAGTAACATCAAAATCATCATCAGCAAAACTTTGGCCATTTGAATGGATATAAACTGAGGTCTTCTTGTTACAAGGTATTCTTTCCTGTGCTTTCAGTGTGATTGCCTTACGGTCAACAATGTTGATAGTCCATGGACTTCCTGTTGAATTCAGGAAAAAATTAAGTCAAATTTTTATAAATTTGAAGAAATATAACTATCATTCAACTAACTGAAAAAATTAAAGTAAATTAAAGAACATCATCTTCAACTTGCTACAAAACTAATCATTGCAAATTCTTATTTCACTTCTTCAATGTTTTCAGACTTAACTGTAAGACTGTTCCCTGTATGGTCTCCTTACAAAGGGATGCTGGCCCTAAAACACAACACTACATTCACAACTACATGGCAACAGAGATGAGCTCCAAACAACAGTCCACATTATCATAAGAAAGCGCCTGATGATATAATCATTTTTTTTAAAGCGATCAAAGAAGAAGATGACTTAACTGCTCCTTTCTTAATACTGAATTCATGTCCATTCTTAATACTGAATTCATGTCCATTCTTCTCTTTCATTGATAATTTCTTTTCAGTTTAGATATCTAGTGCCCAGACACAAGTATACCATATAAATAAGGGGAAGAGATGTATCAGAGAAGATGCATGATATAATATCTGTTGGGGAAGACAGAGGATCTATGTCTGCCGTAGTTCAATAAATAATAATATTTCTTTTACATTTCAAGCAATTACCATTTTCCTTTTTAAAAAACAAAACATGAAAAAAAATTGTTTATATGTTTAAGCCTTGTGCAAGGATGAAAGCGAGACTTCATCTGTCAAGGTCGCAGCTTGAACTCTAAAGTCATTGTGACCAGGTCTTTCAAGTGTTTGTGTTCCAAATTGTTTAATTCTGTTTGTCACTGACAATAATTTTTATAAATATAATTATGAATAGTTTTAGTTTTTCATGCTTACCAACCACTGGAGTATCATTAAATGAGATCTCAACAATGTGTGGTCGGGTGTTCTCTGGGATGAATGATCCTGTAAAACGATGGTTGCCATTGTTCTGAACGTTACATGGTACTCGTCCTTCATTCACACGTATCTCGATGTTTCCAGAACCAGCTTGTGAGGCATCAACTATGATAAAGCAAACAACATGCACAGTAACTATTTTGGCATCTACTATATAGAGCTAGATGGAAATAACAAGAATTATAGAAATGCTAAGAAGCTAGTTAACTCTTTCCATGCTTGTTGCCTCACACTGTGTGCGCTATAGCAGAAGTCCGTTGAACGCCATTAGCCGTACACTGTGCCAAAGAGTTGCTTCCCTTAAAGAAGTCTTTCTAGTTTTACTTCTACAATTTTACTTCTACTACTTTTTAACCTTGTTATTCTATTAGATTGTCCAGTTTTCTTCAATTTATTATATAATAATATTTATATTAGTGGGATGCAAAGGGTTCAAGAAAGAGAGGTTGACCTAAGGAGACCCTGAAACGAACTTTGCTGAGATAGGTAGGAAATATCGGTCTCAGTTCCATGGAGGAGACTAAGCGAGTTGCCCAGGATAGAGCGGTATTGAGAAATTACTTGCAGGCCCTATGTACGATATACGTCGAGAGGAATTATTATTAATATATATATGTTTATTTATTGACGAATAGTTGGGATTGTTCTTGTTTTTTTAAACCTCCCTTGAATCAACTGTTTAAAAATTGAGGAAATAACTCGCGTGGAAAGAGTTAAAATAGGTATAAATAACTTGTGTGGAAAGAGTTAAAATAGGTATAAATAACTTGTGTGGAAAGAGTTAAAATAGGTATAAATAACTTGTGTGGAAAGAGTTAAAATAGGTATAAATAACTCGTGTAGAAAGAGCTAAAATAGGTATAAATAACTCACGTGGAAATACGAGGGGAAGTCAATAAGTAAGCCATAAATGGCTGTAGAAAAATAACTAAACATGATAACAACTTGAAACCAGTTTATTTTTATACATACATTGTTCCTTTATTTCTCAACATAATTTCCACCAACATTCATGCACTTATCCCATCATTTTATCAATCCTCCCAAACCAGCTGCATAGAATTGCGGGCTCTGTTTTCTAAACTAAATTTTCACTTCACATTCAACTTCGGCGTCATTCGCGAAATGTCTCCCGCCAAGGTAGGATTTCAGTGGACCAAAAAGGTGGAAATCGTTAGGGGCTAAGTCGGGACTGTAAGGTTGATGTTCCAGAACTTTCCACCGTAGTTGGTTAATTTTCTCCTGAGTTAATCGAGCCGTATGTGGTCTGGCATTGTCATGAAGAAGCAACACTCCTGTAGTCAGCAGTCCTGGGCATTTTTTTCGAATTGCATCATGAAGCATCAATAGAACTTCACAGTATGATTCAGAATTCACATTGTCACCTTTCTTCTGAAATTGGTTAGCACTCCTTGACAATCCCAGAACACGTCAGCATGACTTTCCTGCTGATGCGTAACCTGATATTTGACACAAGGCAAGAAAGATTTTCCACTGTATTGAAGCACGCTTTGATTCGGCTGGTAGTGATGCATCCATGATTCATCCTCAGTACAATCCTGTTCAGCATGTCTTCTCCTTCATCTTCGTATCGACAGAGATGACGCAAGAACAGGCCAAATCGGTTCATTTTGTGTTCCTCCTTCAATTGTCTGGTACCCACATTGAGCACAATTAAAATTGTGCTCAATGTGGTACCAGACAATTGAAGGAGGAACACAAAATGAACGATTTGGCCTGTTCTTGCGCATCTCTGTCGATACGAAGATGAAGGAGAAGACATGCTGAACAGGATTGTTACGAGGATGAATCATGGGTGCATCACTACCAGCCCGAATCAAAGCGTGCTTCAATACAGTGGAAACATCTTTCTTCGCCTTGTGTCAAAAATTCAAGGTTACGCCATCAGCAGGGAAGGTCATGCTGACGGTGTTCTGGGATTGTCAAGGAGTGCTTTTAACCAATTTCAGGAAGAAAGGTGACAATGTGAATTCTGAATCATACTGTGAAATTCTATCGATGCTTCATGATGCAATTCGAAAAAAAAATGCCCAGGACTGCTGACTACAGGAGTGTTGCTTCTTCATGACAATGCCAGACCACATACGGCTCGATTAACTCAGGAGAAAATTAACCAACTACGTGGAAAGTTCTGGAACATCAACCTTACAGTCCCGACTTAGCCCCTAACGATTTCCACCTTTGGTCCACTGAAATCCTACCTGGGAGACATTTCGCAATGACGCCGAGTTGAATGTGAAGTGAAATGGTTTAGAAAACAGAGCCCGAGTTCTATGCAGCTGGTTTGGAGGATTGATAAAACGATGGGATAAGTGCATGAATGTTGGTGGAAATTATGTTGAGAAATAAAGGAACTATGTATGTATAAAAATAAACTGGTTTCAAGTTGTTATCATGTTTAGTTATTTTTCTACAGCCATTTGTGGCTTACTTATTGACTTCCTCGTAGTTAAAATAGGTATAAATAACTTGGTGGAAAGAGTTAAAATAGGTATAAATAACTCGTGGAAAGAGTTAAAATAGTATAAATAACTCGGAGTGGAAAGAGTTAAAATAGGTATAAATAACTCGCATGGAAAGAGTTAAAATAGGTATAAATAACTTGAGTGGAAAGAGTTAAATAGTATAAATAACTCGAGGGAAAGAGTTAAAAAGGTATAAATAATCAGAGGGAAAGAGTTAAAAAATAGGTATAAATAACTTGCATTCAGGAAAGAGAAAAAGGGTATAAGAACTAAACAAATGAGACATCTATGTGAAGTTTTCACAAAATATACACCAAACAACAGAGAATAAAAATCAGAACGAGATACTGTTGAATTAAATCAAATTATTCTCCAGTGGATACCAACTCACTATGTCATATCAGGAAATGAGAAAGCAGACAAGCTGGTTAAGGAGGGAACAAAACGGACGGTTGTTGTTGACTGGTCCTCCAGCAGATCAGACTAGAAAATATGTATACAATCAGTATGCATACTCTTCGATATCTGTTGGGGGAGACTTAGCACCTACGGGTCTGCCCGGAGTGCATTGATGTCAGTTTAGTAACCAATAATCAATAATGTTAGCGGGGGGCTGTACGCATTTAATGTGTGCACATTCTGCTAGTTTGTGTCTGGCTCATTGTGACTTCTTTTTTGCTTCACGAGATCACATGAGACTATCAGCATTTGAGTGGGGTTTTGGCTATTACAGAAACGTAGCAATTATGGCATAACCCGTTGCTGTGAAGTTGTAACTAGAACTAACTAACATAACAGCTGAGAATTGTTTTTTTTATATTCTGCAGTTACACTCTTATTTCATGAAAAAACCTAACTCCCCCAACTAAATACTTCAACAAAATTATACCTTAGTAAATGTCATTTCAACGTTTCGTTCTGCAACTAGAAAACATGGAAGCAGTCCTTCATATATAAAGGTCATATTTACTTACTAGCTTCTATTCTACCCTGAATGTAGACATCTTGGGGAAAATGCCCCAAAGTCCAATGAACTATCTTTTTTAATCTGAAGCGTAGAGGTCACCCAAGTATCTATTACAAGGTTATCTTCCTACATTTTGATTGCAAAGTCAGTTCTCTGTCTAAGACCTCTACATAAGTTACCCACTCATACTAAAAGCATCAGTTCTGTGACTTTCTTCTTCTATGTGCGTTCTTAACACCATTTGTTGACATCTCTCCGTGACCTGTATGTGGTTTGGGTCAGATAACGGGGTAAATTGTTCTGTTAGTTTACAGCATGACATTTGCAACTTTTGGCCTTACACATTCAAATTTTTACATTTCGTCATACACAGGTTTATCACCCAAGTCCACGACAGACCCCTTGCAGCCTACTAAGCATCGCCGTTTTCATACTGGCAATAGCTAGATTTCACTCTTTTTTATCACTTTTCAACCACTTCTTGTACCTTGTATCTGATCTGAGCTGAAGAGCATTAACATGCCCTTTGTGCTGCAAGACCGTTCCAGATTAGGAACAAGCTTGACCATCCTCTGTGCCTTACAAATCATAGACTAAAGATTTCAACATTACAATTGTCCCATTCAAATGTCTCGTAAAACTTCTACTTCTTTTTATACTTTTGCCATCACACTGTTATCAGGCTGTTGCCCAGTGTCACAGTTTTCTGTTTTTGTCTTGTGCTGCGTAAGTGGCTTGAGTGATTGCTATTTTTGCTTTTTTGACAGGATTCTGATATGCCATCTAACCATCTTTTTCGTGGTCTTCCTTTCATGTTCTTTTGTAGACGACTGTATTACAGTGGAGTTTGGTTGCATTCTTATTAAGTGGGCAAACCCCTTCATTCTTTGCTTCTCAATGTAATTCAAGCAAGGTTCTGTGCCAACTTTCTTTCCTATGCTGATGTTGGTTACTCTGTCTTGTGTTGTTAGTAACTTTTCATAAACATCACATTTATGAACATTAACCCCCGATCTGACTACTTAAAAAGCTGTGATATAAAGAAACTGTAAGCACGTACTGTGAAATACAATAGGATTATCCCTTGTTGCAGTGGATGGCATATCACTAATGACCAACTTCCTCAAATCATAAGCATTGGTGACAAATGGTGATCCTGACACATCCTGATCTGCAAACTTCACTTCGATGGTGTATTCACCTGAAAGTTAGTGAAAATATGCTTATGTTCAGAAACACAACACAAGCCAATATTCTTAAATATGACAATAAACAAAATTACAAAATGACTGCAGACCACATAGCAGACTGACCTGTTTTAACATCTCATATTTCCTAACATTATCTTTCAGTCGTCATCACATATTTTCTCTCTTTCTGTAACATCTCCCAGTCCCTAACATACATACTTTTTTGTTTATTATACATGTCCAAATCCATAACATACTTTTTTTTTTCCTTGGGCATCTCTAAAGTAATTCTTCTTCTACTATCGATCTCAGGTATGCTTCTATTTCATCATGGGTTGGGAACAGGATGTTGTACTTCAGGTCTTCACTGGTCCCCAACAATTTATGTCAGCGGGTTGCTCCGTTAGACCAAGTTTTATTTCTGGCAAGGGTCGGACAGTCTTGCAAGAAATACTCTGGGATCTGGCTGAGTGGTTCTCAGTCACAAGTGACAGAATCTCTAAGCTACATTTTGCCAGAGTTCAAGGGAGACTATATCTGTTGTTTTCTTCTTTATCTCTTTTATGGGAGTGCTTCTCATTGTGCAAACATTATTCTGAGGTTCATATTTTGAACTTTTTCAGTTTTCCCTAAGTTTGACTCGACTGAAATTGTCCAGGGACTGGAAGCCTATTATTCTTGCCTAGAACATGAATATGTTGCATCCTTTTTCATAGGCCCCAATGGCATGTACGACAGACATATATGAATTTTGGTGTTGTAATTTGGCTATTAAGGGGGGATTCGGGTCTTGAAAATCAAGAATCTATTTTCGTTGCTTTCATATTAATATAAAATTTGTATAAGCATTTTGAAAGAGTATGACTTAGAATAGTAGAAAAAATTAGTAAAAAAAAATGTCAAAGTGTTGCCATGGAAACAATACAAAATGGCAACCAAAAACAAAATTTCAAATCCCTAAGGCTCTGAATCTAATGAATGTAAATGAATTCTGTTTTCACTCTAGTGCGCAATTGTAATATCTAAAATATTACACATGATTTTTAGGATATATTAAATATTTAATTTTTATTAATTTTTGGTAAAATTCCTCAAAATGTGGTCAAAAAAGCTGATTTTGGAGGGTGTGTTTACACAAAATTCATAAAAATGTAATATTTAATATATCCTAAAAAGGATCAGTAATTTTGTAGATATTACAATTTCGCACCTTAGAGTGAAAACAGAATTCATTTATATTCATTAACTTCAGAGCCTTAGGAATTTGAAATTTTGTGCTTGGCTGCCATTTTGTATTGTTTCCATGGCAACGCTGATGACTTTTTTTTTTTCCTAATTTTTTCTACTATTCTAAGTCATAATCTTTCAAAATTGTTATACAAATTCTACATTAATACCAAAGCAAAGAAAATAGTTTCAAGACCAGAGTCCCCCCTTAATTTATTAATTTAATAGCATGTTCCTGAATTTTGCTTCCCTGAAACCCTCTCAATTGTATAAAAAGTGTCGATGGTCAATGAAAAATAGGGGCTTAACACTGCATGCCCCAATATACCTCATGGTATAAAAAATGGTTCTTTTACTTTTTATATCATAATTCATAGTTAATTAATTAATAAGCTACAAAGTTTTACCAGTCTTCCCTATCTCGATAATATCATAATTCATAACATAATAAAAGATACCAAAATAGATATGTAAGAGCAAATAACAGAAGAAAATGAAAAGAACATATTACAAGAACAAAACATGATCAACAGTAGCAGTGATGTTGATGTAATTAATGACGTTGATAACTTGTTACAAAAACTTTCACAAAGATGTGTATGGTTTCTGTGACTTTGATATCTGAGATCAAGATATATAAATTGTTTGTTTGTTATGTAGGGGACTAAAGCCTCTTTAAGTCGAGCCACGGCCTTCTTTCAACCTAAGAATGAATCTTGTTTCGGTTATATCAGAGCGCATATGCCAACAAAAATGAAAAATAAGAATTAACTCCTTTCGGAGAATCCAAGTATGACATATAAATATCGAAACTTAGCACATATATACCTTTCTTTCCTGGGGGAATGCTGTTTTTAGTCTTAACATGAGACTGTGAAGTGGTTGAGGACACAGATGGTGCTTTTGAAGCTGGCCATAGATGTCCAGTTGAAACTCTAGAAGCATTTTCCCCAATCATCAAAGAAGAAACGTGCCTGGATGTACTAGCCTGTGGATGTCTTCTTAACATATCCTCCTGGTAAGATACATCTGATCTCTCTGACTTGACATTGATGCTTCTAACTGGTTCAATTCTCTGTTGGGGGTGTTCGCTTTCTTGGATTCTATGATAGCTGGGTTCATGAGTAACTGGAATCCTTTCGTATACAATGCGATCTCCCTCTGCTGCAGATGAACTTGCCCCATGTTTGCTGGTTTTAGAACTCTCTGACAAAGTCTTTGATGACACAGTTGATGTTGTGACTGAAGCCAATTTATTGTTACTTTTATTAATCATCGTGCTGCTGCGCTGAGGAGCAAATACATTCTCCCTCTGGGATTCTGTTGGTGATATTGTCCAGTTGTCTATAGTGTTGTTACTTGAACTCAAAATCGTATTACCATTGCTACTAGTGCTTATTCCTCGACCTTTAGCTGGCATTGAAGATGATTTGTTGATGAATACATAGTTTTCTTCTGTGTGTTTACCTCCAGTCATTAATTCCCGCCGTTTTTGGTGTTTGGACATACCACTGATGCCTTCACTGACGATGCTGTTAAGGTCATCATCTACCTCCCTAATTAGTGGTGATGGTTTCTGCCGGTGGTGACTTTCATAGTTACTCCCATCAGAAGCATGTAACGGCATTGCATTCGGCCCAGGGAAGTTGAAAACAAATGCATCTTTATTTTCTCCACCTGATGCAGACTTATAGGAGAGAGCATCTCCACCACTCACAGCTTTGTGAGCACCGTGACTATCTCCTTGAATGGCCCTAGAAACGTAATCTCCTCCTATAAAAGTGTGTGTCTCACCAAGTTCTTTGCGAGATGTGAAGCTAGAGTAATGTTTCTCTTCTTGAAAGGCATAACTTTCATGAGCTGTAGCTGATCTCATTGTTGATTGTATTATTTTAAGATGTTTATATAATCTGATCGATATTATTTATACTTAGTACAGCATGTACAACAGCTATAAAGTAAAATGCTAGCCCGTCGAGCGCAAATTAAACAAGTTACACTTCCTACCAAACAATCCAATATAAAGAGATATCATATGTATTCAATGTTCCCGAAAACTTAAGTTTTGAAAATTTCTTTTTTATAAAGAATTCAAAGACAATAGATATTCCTAAAGTTCATTAAAAATATGTAATTATAAGTTCTGAAAGATTTACTATAGCCACAAAAAAATATAACACGTTTCAAAATATTTCAACCAAAATTTTCAACAATAAATAGTATATTGAAAACATGAACTTGGTTTTGATAATGATTTCCAATCCTTCTAGAATATGTCAATAAAAGAGCTATGGGGCTTGTAGCATGTCTCACAATCTGTTTTATAACTTCACATTATCAGAATCCTCTGTATTTAAACACCAAGATAAAACATATAATTCTGAAATCCTTGTCCTCACTATTCAAACAACAAGATAACTACACAATATTCTTAAAAGCTATAATTTTGAAGTGTATCTATCACACAAAATATTTGAGAAAACTTCACGATGATTGAACTTTGAGAAAAATGTACACTTAAAGCAATCCCTTAAGAAGACTTGTCAATGTAGATACGCATAGGATGTTATAAATCGGTCTGTCTGTAACGTAACATAAAGGAGAGATTCAGTGATAGAATGTGATGAACTAGTACTTAAAGTCAACACAGAGCCACTTCTAAAACGATGCCTCAGCTTTGCTCAGCCACACTGTACTAGGTAGCATTTTCGTCGTCCTCTTTCTAAATATTTACTCTTGTTAAAACTTCGCCCTGAGCAATGAAAGAACTGCAAACTGCGGGGGCTTCATTATGTTAGTAATGTCCAGATTTTCTCTGCTTGAATTGTATATGGGGGGGCAAATAGCTTTTGACAAACGTACCACTGCACTAATCTCCTGTAGAAGTTTAGGTGGCGCAGTGGTAGTAGGGTGTCCATGGTTTAGATTGATATCAAGTACGCATTTTCATTACGATCCCTTCTCATTAACATAATTCTCTTTATTTTTCATTCTAGTAGATGCTACTGTGTTTCTTCTGTTTTCTGATCCTGTCTTACCTCACAGCGTCAGGATAAGAAGAGATTTCTAGAACGGGCCTTTATGTACGCTTCATGGTGTTTTTCACAGCCTCTGTTATTTCTGAGATCGACCTTTTGCGTGGACGCCATTTTCTTGAAATCTTTCCATAATTCTATGAGTGTAAACTAGAGTATACCACGGGCCGCTTGTTAGGCCTGTCACAGTGGCTGCAGATTCCCCTAGATACGGTGCACTTGTCTAGCACAATCAGGCTAGAATACATATACATTCTATCTAAAGAAAAACGTGAATCGACTTCGGTTATAGGTCGGCTGAAATTCACATCCATCGTGCTGCGCCATCATACTGTTCTACATGCTGAAAGAATGCACGTTAGCATGAATGTGTTATTATTATAACTTTGTTTATGAATATGATATGACAGCTAGCCACATTAGTCATCCGCTTTAGTTTCATTTTATATCATTCTTGCTTGTCATATCATATCACATGTCATATCAACATCTAAGGTTGATTGTAATGAATTCACAACACGCTTTTACTCTTGTCATAATGTCATTATGACAAACCTTTTTGTTGTCATAGTGTGATATTTTAAAATTTTTATGTCCAGTAAACCATCTTTTGTTGTTCATCGCTTAAATGTTTTCTTTTCACATATATTACTGTCTACATCTTTCCCTCAACATTTATTTGTAGTTAGTTTTTCAACAAAGTCACATCTCTAAACCTCATCCAAAACACTTGATTCGTCTATTCTCTATCTTTTGTAGAAACTCCATTTCATAGACAATTTGCCATGGAGTTAGAAATAGGAATTCGTTGTTTCACTGTTGTCTATGAGGTTTGTTATACATGGTCTTCGTTTTGTTTCCCGTTTGCTAGTGTAACTTTTGCTTGATTAAAAAAAAAATAGCCTTTTGGTCGAAATGTCGCATAGCTTGTTTTTGTACTTTGCAAACCTACATTACTTTGTGTTTACGTATTTTGTCTTGATTGTGTATGTTTTAAAAGACTGCTATACTCACGACTATTTTACACGTTTTTTCATATGGTATAAAACAGAAGGGTTGACTTAATAGCATCGGGTTTTACCCCATATGGTTCGGTCTTTCTCCGCAGAAATGGCACGCCAACTGCCGAGTGAATAGCACAAAAAGTACGCCTCCAGTATGCCGGGTATTGTAAAGTACCAGTATGAGTACTGTAAAGTACCAGTATGCCGAGAGTACTGTAAAAGTACCAGTATGCCGAGAGTACTGTAAAAGTACCAGTATGCCGAGAGTACTGTAAAAGTACCAGTATGCCGAGAGTATCACAAAAAGTACACCAAGTATGCCGAGAGTACTGTAAAATACTTAGCCGGTACTGAAGTACCAGTATGCGAGTACTGTAAAAGTACCAGTATGCCGAGAGTACTGTAAAAGTACCAGTATGCCGAGAGTACTGTAAAAGTACCAGTATGCCGAGAGTATCACAAAAGTACACAAGTATGCCGAGAGTATTGTAAAAAGATGAACGCCGTAGCTCCGACAACAATCCTAGGAGAAGGGGGGTTTGGATGTGTGCCCTCGTGAACAGAACGACGAAGTCCGGATTCGGGAACTATCGACCTTCGGAATGCAAAACAAAGTCTTAACCACTCAGCTACAGAGACTCCATTGTCTTAATTATTTCCGTTTCACTCTCATAATTCGTGTTTCAAATATGTGCACACTTTCTATCGCTGCACATTCCTTGATCACAACTTCTTGTGTGATGTACTTTCCAAGTCTAACTCCTCTTGGCTCAACAAAGTGTCTGAAAATGTAACCCTACTTGCAAACAAGCATATGAACTGGTTTAACAGTCTACCTCATATTACTCTTCTCCTCTATATATCTAAGTTTCCATTTTCATTCCGTTCCCTGGCTGCAGTTCTACATTCCTTATAATGTAATTGCTCTTATTTGACGACACACTAAACAACATTTAACATGAAGTTAATCCTTCTTTCCTCTGTCCATTCAGCGGTAGGACTTTACTGCATTCCAGTCTAGTGACGTTTATTTGTCTCCTATGCATACCATCTTTAGCGTCTACACTTTCTAAAATTACCACGATTTTTACAGTTTAACAACACACCACATTTCTTCTAAAGCACGCGTCGTTGCTTTAAACAGAACAGGACTTCATCAAGATCATTTGATTCTAACATGTCTTTCATGGATAAAATATATTATGATTGAATAGTTTTCAATGCCTGAGTATATGTTAGGGACAAGCTTAAATTCTGTTTCAGTTTGGAATATCTTCATTGTACTCCAAACATGTCTATATGTTCTCCGATACCCTTCTCAATATCTCTAAAAGCGCCCAGCAACTAACCAAACCAGTTCGATGTTGATTGATGAGCCTTCTCATATACCTGTTGTTTTCTAGCCACTCCATTCTTCAGTTCAAGCTCTTGCAATCTTACAGTTGACTTGGATTCCATTCTTCAGTTCAAGCTCTTGCAATCTTACAGTTGACTTGGATTCCAATCTTCAGTTCAAGCTCTTGCAATCTTACAGTTGACTTGGATTAGATTAGATGCAAATCTCTTACGGCCACTCTTTAAGACAGCGTTCAAAGCTATATCCCTTGGATGATTTTTATCTGCCTCACAGAATAGGACACAATCGACTCGCAGTCACATGTACATAATTCAATCGAGTTCAGCTCTTGCATAAGTCTGTCATGTGTACACGTGGACAGACACTACCGACTGCACAGCACGTACTTTGATACTGCTCTGAATATATTTACTGAGGCAAACTTCTTGACACAGTGAGGAAAAAAAACACTTGAAAGAAAAACTACACGGACCTCTGTGCGAGCTACAAAAGACAGTGAAGTATGTACACGTTTGAGGAGTGTGTTTAACCAGCGACTCGCAGGAACATCCAGTATCTCATATCCGTAGCGCGTTGGACGACGGGTGACAAATCCCCTGTGAGTGCGGTTCAATTCCGCGGGCTGACAGAAAAGACACAGGTTCCCCAGATTTACGGTGTTCGTGGCACCGAGCCGAAGAGCTGAAAGCTCAAGTGCTTCTGGATCGAAAAAAATACTCTTCAACATCTGCTGGGGAAACTGTGCACTTATGGATTTGTCCGAAGTGCTGTGACGTTGGTTCAGTAACCAATATACGAGTACAAGAGTGACAACAACATTGCAGACATTCACAATATTTCTTCTTCTTCTTTACGATCGCTATTTTGATGATTATACCGTCAGACGCGTTCTTGTGATGAAGTCGACTGTTGTCTGGGGCTCATCTCTGGTGCCATGTAGTTTTGATGATTATACCGTCAGACGCGTTCTGTGATGAAGCGACTGTTGTCTGGCTCATCTCTGGTGCCATGTAGTTTTGAATGTAGGGTTGTGTTTCTATATTTCAAGCGAACGAAAAGAATAAGTTTATTTAATCTTTCACATGCTTTCTCAATCTGGCATCAGCATTCATTTTGTGTTCTCTGCCTCCGAATGTGTGACTCAGTCAGTGACTTTTGCAATTCCTGGACTAAATATACTTCATTTTCTTTAATCATTTCTAATAGTCACGGATCTCTTAATAGATATTCTAATTTTTGTCTCTGACTGTGTCACGATCATGACTCATCCCTACCCGCCCACATTACTCCAATCTGTCTTCCTCATTACACAGACTTTCTAGGATAAGTAACACGTCTTGTAGAAGGTATGAACACCACGTCTTCGGTGAAGTATGAACACAATCTAAGCGACTTCAACAAACACAGGTAACTGCGTCTATTTTTAAAATAATGGTGTATACCTATCAAGTGGGACACAAAAAATACAGCTTATTCTATGCAAACGCACGAGCAGTTAAGGTGAATGTGGTAGGGATTGCTACAGGAAACAAACACACACAGACAGATCACAGCCAACTCTAGCTAGATACGTTTATAGTTGGCT
Organism: Arion vulgaris; assembly: GCA_020796225.1. Lineage (NCBI taxonomy): Eukaryota > Metazoa > Mollusca > Gastropoda > Stylommatophora > Arionidae > Arion > Arion vulgaris. The sequence continues at coordinate 5,806,157 of CM036771.1, read as the reverse complement.
CTGGACAGACGCATGTGCTGTTCTTGAATCCGTTTTAAAAGTAAGAGCAACATCAGCTACCGCTGACAATATTTATTATCTTTTGTTATGTTCATCTCATCTCAAGTGCAATGCCTGTCGGCGTAGGCGACCATGTCTCTCCACAACTCTCTCTTCTTGGTCCAGTTAATCAGCTCTGACGTCGATCTTTTGTCGAATGTAATAGTCCATGGGACTCTGGACAATGTTCTGTAAAACCACATCTCTAAGAAATCTCTAGAGAGTTTGCTGTATGTTATGTCTCTAGAGAGTTTGCTGTATGTTATGAACCAAAATACTACATCTGAAGTGGGAGAAGGCACGACTGTATGGTGGGGAACACTTATTAAAGGAAAACAAGCTTCACGCAAAAATCAATCAGAAGCGCCATACCAGGCGCCATGACTAAACCAAAATTCATATCGGACGAACGCAGAAAACAAACCAAAATACGTTGATAAGAATATTTTTAAAATCAGGTTCAGGGAAACGTTTGCATTTTTCCCCACCCCTACTAATTCAGGTGTAGTCATGACGTCTAATATGGTTTCCTCTGACTCATTTTTGCTTGAAGGCTTACTTTTCTATCACTAGCGTCCATCGCCATTCAGGTTAACCTTATTTCGACTTGAGAGGTAATTGTAATTTCGATCCCAAGTAAAGGACCAGGGCTAACCGCGTATCGTGTACACACCGAGAATTTGTGGCCCCAAACTGGTCTCGAACCCCCACATTTCAACGACACCTGGTCACCAGTGAAGTAGGTTATCAACTTTACCATCGGCGACCCCGTATGTACATTTGATCAATAACAAACGGCAATAAGTGTGGTGTCACCAAGATAGTGCTGCACCTACTGTGTTGAATGATAATTGTGTGAGGTGGTAGGGTTGTGAGGGCGTGTGTGGGCGTGTGTGATAGAGAGAGAGAGACGAGAGAGAGAGTTAACAGTGTCAGCATATCATTCACTACTCACCGGTTTCCTTCAGCACGTAATCCACTCGGTACTGACCATCCACAATTTCGGTCAACTTGGATGGAATAAGTTTGCCAGATGGTGCTACAAAATAGTCAAAGCAAAAATCACCCAATTCTCAGCATGTCAATTAATGGCAAAAGTACAACAATAACTAATATTGATTTCATGCACGTAAACGTCTCGATAGATATGCAAGATTTGACTGTACAACCACAGAAATTATGGAACGACATTGAGGAAATGTGGACGCCATCGCATTTGATACACCAAACAGAAATATTATATCGTGAACAACAATAAGCTTCGGTTAGAGTAACTAGCGAAACATCAGAATGATTCAATGAACAAAGGGGTGTAGGGCAAGGTCACCCCCCTTCCCCATATTTATGTAACATCTGTAAAGAACAAATGCGAAATGCGAGGTAATCAAAACCACAAACATTTTGATCAATTTATAATTGCTGAAAATATAGTTCCAGAGGTAACAGTTATCAGATGAGGATTAGCACATCATTGCACTCCTAACACGTTCATATGTGCTTCGATCTCCACCTCAACAAATCTAGCAGCGTCCAGCAGCTCAACACGCCAGTTCGATGTTGATTAACCATTATTTTTGTATATTTGGTATGTCGTTCAGGCTGTGCAAATATCGACATCCATCTTTCTCTATCTCAAGTGGGCGGAAGTATGGATGTCGTCTTCGTGGTAGAGAGAGAAGATATACTAATCAACTTCTCATGGGTACGGTGAGCAAATGGACTTCTGCAATGAGCAAGGGATGGCTGCTGCAGCGGAGAACAGAGCACGAGTGGCACAATGTGCCATGACGACGAACACATATCTTTCTCTATCTGGTAAACGACTGAGATTCAAAACACCGAAACTTCTCCGTTCGGAAAGGCTATATGCGTTAAGAATTACCGTTCCCTCTGATATCGTAGCCGTCTCAGCCAACCTATCAGCTCGTTCATTATTCCTTAATTCGTCGTGCCCAGGGAAGAAAATGAAGGTGATTTCTCTGATTGCCTGGACTAGTATATCCACCCAGCTTCGTCTTACAATTCTGTTTTGACTTTACGAATAAATACTCATGGAGTCACTGAATATCAACAAACACGAGAGTGATCAGGAGATGCCAATCACGTCAAACGCACATGGAACCGCCTGCACCCCCATTGTCAAACTACTTGTGGTTGGTGCGTAGGCCCCACTGGCCTCTTTATCATTTTTACTTCTGAGCGTGCCGAAAAATCAAACGCACATCGTTGTTGGCGAATGACTGAAGCATCGGTGTAAATTACGTCTGTTTCACTGACGTTTTCTTTCAAGAGAGCCTCAACCTTCGTATTAATTTGCAATGCATCATTTTTTCAGTATTTCTTAATGGGTACAATAGCTGTGAAAGAGACTTAAATTGAGGTGACACAGCAATCCGTTTTCTTCCCCAAGCTCAGCCGTGATCTGACTCTCTTGAGTCTAAACCCTTTCTCCTTAAAGAGTTCCTTGTTTGCGTTGGTTTTTTTAAAATATATGAACGAACCCTCCAATTTTGAATTCTGTGAGCAATAGTGGGGAGGTCAAAAAGGAATCTCATTGCCACTCCTGGTGTATCTTTTGTGCATCCCAGAATGAAGCGTTTCAGTCTTTTTGGGTAAAATCAAGGAAGATGTCCAACGCTTGATCTCAGCCAGAAGGTAAGCGCTTTACTAATAGTCAATGTTCACTCTCTTATACAGAAACAAGCTCCGACCAACTCTCTTTGAAAGGATGCTACACTCTGAACTTTCTCTCACGTACTGCTCCCACTGGATATGGTTCTGCTAGGTAGGGCCAGTTTTACAAAATAATAACATCCCGAGATGACACAGTTCTTCTTTAAATATTGTCAATGGATAGATACATTTTGTACATAAAAAAACCCCAGTAATTTCCTGAACATTTTTCTTAGTGGAAGTAAAACAATTATAATGTTTACTGACAAAGGAAGATGTCAACCCAAAATAACCATCAACAATGGAAACAGTGAAAACAGTACCACCATTTTTTAATATTTTGGCTCGGTGTTTAACAACAATGGAGCCTGTAGAAAATAAATCAGTAGACTAGTCTTGACAATTTAGACGGTAGTTGGTATCGGTAGTTGGTATGAAGAAACTATGGCATAACACTTACAAGAAAATAAAAGTAAAACTTATGAGGACTTGCATTTTTCCTGTGGCAACATAGTGTTGTGAATCATGGATCAAAACACAAACATTAATGAACAAAACTGAATCTTTTGAAACAAAGTGATATGGACAAATTCTTAGAACGTCTTGAGAAGAGAAGAAGAAAAGCATAAACAACCTATAAGACCTGGACATGAGAACCATTAGTTTATAAACATGTCTCGGAAAGAAAGCTGAAATAGTTTGATCACAGTAAACGTCACACAACAATAATGGTGGGCATGGTTCCTGGAAGTCAAGATATGGAATGAAAAAGAATATAGTGGTGACAGATTAAAGAAACCTTGAGTATGACGATGGAGGAAGTGGAAGAATTGGCTTGATGTCAATAGTTTTCAGGCAGGATCAGATGAGTGACATTCTGTAAATGACATGCTGCATTATGAGAGAAGATTATATCAGAGAGAACGTAGAATTTGTGTTGATAATGTCCTTTATTAACACGAAGGTGACTTTTCAATCAAAAATTATTTAATTAAAACAAAGGTGAATTTTTTCAACTAAATTGTAATTTAATTAAACCGAAGGTTATTCTTCCCACAAATATAATTTAATTAAAACAAAAGTGATTTTTCACTTAAATATGATTGTTTCACAACAAACAAAAAACAGCAACAAAAAATGGAAACTTTACAAATACTGTACAGGCAAGGTAAAGTGTTATTTTATCATTTCCCATAATTTCATGACTAAACTAATGATAAACATTAAATACACAAATAAGTAAATAAAAACAATTACTAACGAATACCAGGGAAGTTTAATTTCTAAATAACATCACCCAATAGCTTGTTCTGAGCAGAATGTTGCCACCCTACAGTCATTTGGAGTTTCTCTCATAGTCCAGATGTCCCATCACCGCAGTCGCCATGCTCAAATTATCAGTCACATCCTGCATCCATATTATTTGTGATCTTCTCCTTTCTGGAAGTATCTGAACGTATAAGTGGTGCCTATAAAATCGTTGACTCATTTGCTGTGGTTGATGACTAAGTCCTGCAAAGTATATGTCATGATTTTCAGTCCTTCCTGGCATGCCTCCTTCCATAACCGTTCTCTACAACCCTTTATGTCTTTTTATATGTCCAAATTACCTCAATTGTCTTATTCTTTCTTGTAGCATCAGCCAATATTCTTTGATTTTGAGTTTAACATTTTAATTTCTAAATATACTACATGAAATTGGAAAAGTCTTGATATATATATATATTTATGGACATATTTTGTTATTTAGTTAGTCAACGATGCAAAAGTTGGAATGTTTAGTTAGTTGTGTTGATTTTGGTAATGTTAATAGAAACGCAAGTGGGCATTGAGTAAATTGTTATAAGCTTTGTTGAACCAATATTATTTAGGAATTTTTTTACAAAAGAGAAAAGCATTATTCTTAATTATGTTACAAACAAACAGAAAAGAAATAAATAGTATAACACAGGGAACCTAGTAGTATCAGATAGTTTGATTTTAGTATTAATGAAAATGAGAAATATATTAATATATTTATTAAATGTACAGTTGCATTTCAAATAGTGTTTTAATTTCAACAAAATAAGATGTAAATACTAATTGTTCTCTCTCTCGATCCCGCTTACTAATTGTTCTCTCGCTCGAACCCGCTACTAATTGTTCTTGAAAACATGTCTTATTAAAATATTACTAATATTTACTTGATAAGTTCTATTAATTTTGTCACAATTGTTTCAACATCATGAATCTGCTGTCCATGCAAAATGTGGACCTCAGAAATAACCGAGGCAGTAAAAAACACTATTTATGAAGCTCAGACAAAAGCCTGTTCTAGAAATCTCTTCTTGTCCTGACATTGTGTGGCAAAATAGGATTAGGGGAAAGAAAGAAAGAAGGAAGAGTCTGTTGTAACAACAGGAAACATCGAATAGGAGCAAGAAAAATGGTTTTATGTCAACTTAATTGGTTACAAAATTAAATACTTGGTAACTACCATACTGTCAATATAGATGGAGACTGCAGTAAAACTATGTAGATGGTGAAACACGTAATAACAAAGTACTGTAGTTTTACAAAATACAAAAACAATGACAATACACAGCAACGTTCGTTGAAACGTTGCTGTCTATTGTCATTATTTTTTGTATTTTATAAAACTACAGTACTTTGCTATTAAGTTTAACTACCATACTCGATGAGAGATGAAGATTCGAAGAAAATATAAACGAATAGACCACACAAAAACATTCCCAGAAAAAAATGGCATCCCATGCAAAATTAAAGTTTTAAAATTATTTTAGAAAAGTGGCAGAACACAATACGTTCACAAAATTCAGTGACAGGTTCAACTATACGACATTGGCCAAGATCCTACTCCACCTTCACTCTGTGGCCCTTGAAACATGCAACATTATTGCCATCTGGCTAAGTAAGTAGGGATTGAAGATGGAAGCTACCAAAGAGCAAGAGGGTAGCTGTAGTGGTGGCAATAATTGTTGTGTCTGATTTTTTAATTGGTCACACACTAACTAGACCAAAAAAAATATCCCAGATGTAATTCCACTGCTTGATGAAATATCAAAATAATATGCCATGACAGGTGCCAGGTTGGCACTTTAAGCATGGTTGATGCTGATTATGTCCCACCAGTGATCACTGTGTTCCAACATAAAAAAAAAAGAGGAAATCCAAAACAAAGTGATATTTGTCCTGACCATAGTGGCCTTTGAGTGATTTCCAGAGAGAGCAAAGAATAGAATCACTGTTTGTTCTCACATGTCCTAAAAGGCCTGTCAAAGGGGCTGTGTGGGACCAGAGACCTTTTATCCAAGAAAAGTAGATTTGTTTGTCTGCTGATAACAGCAATATCTGTTCTAAATATGATTTGTCTGCTGATACCACAGATATCTGTTCTAAATATGATTTGTTGGCTGATGCCAGCGATATCTCTTCTAAATTACTGTGGAGGTGGGGGTCCACTAACGCAGTACAGTTTTCCAATAAAAATGGCTCAGTGCCAGGATTACGAAGTAATCACACAAAGACACCAACTGAATAGGAGGCTTCATACTTCATGGCATTAAATCGTCACCAAAAGTTTTCAAGTCTTCTATGTATTAAGACAAGTTCTAGATACACCTCCCCAGCAGGAAAGAAAAAGGGTTAAAACTCTGATTCCCTGAGTTCACAATAACCAAAATATTTCAGAAAGAGTTATTCAGTATTATATATTGCCAATTCTATTGTATAGAAGTAAATTATGGACCCACAGTAAAACAAACAACAGCAACAACTGCACCTCTATGTTCTATTGAGAACAAAGAAATTTAGTATTGGTGGTGGCATTGGCGAAGCTGGAGTAGTAAACAAAAAATATTTAGCCTTTTGGATAGTTGGAAATTATATCACATGTCTGCAAATTTGCAAAGTTTTTTTTTTAACCTCTCGTCTAGAGACTAAACATGCATTCTGTCGACTGACTCATGTTTCATTTGGTCACAAGTAGCATAAATAATAATAAATATAACACCAGATAACCAATCTAACATTCAACAACATCTGAGAACTCACCTTATTTGGGGCAGTAAACATGTGATAAGATGCTAAAAAACCAAGTAAACAATTGGTGCAAGCTGCATGCCGACAGTCTGTTGTTATGATCACAGGTAAAACACTTTGTTTGGAGATGCAAAAAGAAATTATATAGAAAAACCAACCAAGACCTGAATTGGACAAATGCCACTCCTCCTGGGTTGCCATGGTGATAATATAAACCAAGTTTGTGATGGATAAATATGAGAATTATTTGAAGATTATTTGAGAAAATAATATACAAAAATGTGAGCTGGTAATCTTCCAGTAAATAAACAGTTTGTAAAACAAAAGTAAAGCATAAGTGTACGGTTTAGTTTCACACAATAAAAGTAATAAAAAGTGAGAAATAAATGTTTACTGCATTCAAAATTCAAATAAAATCAAAATGATCCAAATAAAAATGGGAGCAAATTGTATTTTTCTTTATCTTTGCTGTATCTTTCAGAAATAGTCATCGTCATCAATCTCTGTGATAAGCAACTATTTGCATTCTTTAATCTTGCTTTGTTTTTGTATAAAGGGTTCTCACAAACCTGGTAATTTAAATATGTCAATACCTTGAATGACAGTTGTTTGTTCATATATTTGTCATGTGATCTTTGTTGCTTTAATACTATTAGCTTTCAGAAATGAGCTCAAATTATATTTTGTTTATATTTAGAACTGTCAATGTTGATATTTAAGTTCTTATCTTATTAAATCACAGAATTACGCTGTAGATTGGAAAAGGTGTAATGAAAAGTTGTATTAAAACTGTCAATTCAAAAGTGAAATGAAATAAATATGTTTATGTATCAAATACACATGCACATGCAAATTAATTTAGTTACTCATACAACAAATTCTAAAATAGTCAAGTCATACAATTTATGCTGCAAAGTGAATACATGCACATGCAAATTAATTTAGTTACTCATACAACAAATTCTAAAATAGTCAAGTCATACAATTTATGCTGCAAAGTGAATTAGCGTTTATGTCACACAAAAGTTAATAAATATTATATAATTCAAAATAATTTATTTAAAATTATATCATGGAAGAATAACCGTGCTACAAATGCCTTACGTTATTTCATACCAAGTTTTAGTAAAGTTTATTAGTGAGCCCAATACTTAGAAAAGAGATCTTGTCATTATTTAACACAAACAGTAACTTTTGATAAATGTGCCTACAAGTAGGCCAGCACATCTGATTTCTGCAAGACTTTTTATTTACTAGTGTAGCTTCCCTAGGCCCCTACCTCAGTCACCTCTTATGAAATGTCTTGTAGGTCCCAGTGTTACTATTCTTTGCTCCCATTGTGAGCCCTGGCAATAAGCTGGTGATTTTTATTCAAAGAATGTTGTTCGCTGAGATCAAGGAATTTAAGTTATGAAATTTTATTGATTTACCAATACATTTGATTTCTTGGCAGCAATCACAAATTATTTCTAACAAAGTCAATAAAAGGTAAAAGATCAACTACAGACAACAATGAGTGTTAGAAGTATAGTATGCTACTAGGCCAAGCTGCATGTTAATTAGAAGGGTGCAAAAGGTTATTGTTTACACTGAAACATTCCAGACAGACATACATACACACATAAATAATTTGAAAAAACAGTATCAAGATGAAACAATACCAAATAAACTATCCTTTTTTTTTTTAAATGGACAGGTTTAATTAAATAAGCATAAGATATGAAAGCTAAACGCAAAACTTTTGTGAGAAAAGTGTACACAAAATATATGGACAAATAATGGGAAAGGATGATTAATTCTTGAAATATAAACATTGAAAGATAGGAGTTATGTTTCTTGACTAGGTTCATGGCATCCTGCAAACTTGAAGGAAAAATTGTTAAATGGAAGTGAAAATGCACCACATAACATGAATAAGGCATCACAAAAGACAAATGTATGAGCTATTCTGAACTAAAGAACATCCACAGTAAGGGAACAATGAACATAAAAAACACTTACCAATAATTTGCACATCAACCTTGCCTTCCCCAGCCCCATTGGTGTGAATGTTGAATACTGCCGGAGTGTTGACATGAACCAGGCTTAACCCATCTCCTGTGACTGTGACACGGCTTGAGTCAACAATATCCACTGTATAGGGGGAACCTATTATGAATAAATAAAACAAAATTGGTTAAACCAGTTAATTTTCTGATATTGTTAGCAAGATGTCCAAACACAATGACTGATTGATAGGACCATTATCATTGCACTTCGGTATGCAACCATGTGTGCTCAAATCTCTTTCTTACACAGGAAGATCTCAGTGGTACTGCGTAGTACCTGCAAGGGTTCCTGATTTAATTTAGACCCCCCCCAAAACACAATGAATTCATCATCATGAACTGCTCTTATTTCTGTAGACTAATCCATACATTTGTATTAATTTATAAATTCAAAATATTTTGAATTATACTAGTATTACTTTCTGCCCTTCTTCAAGATAAAAGCAATGTGTTACACTACAGTAAAACTATGTACCAAAAAAAAGAGTAAAACGCTTAGCCCTTAAAACCCGTGATCCAGACATTTCACTAATAAATGTAAACATTGCATATCCTGATATCCCGAAATATCAGTATGAGAAGACTCCATCTTTATTTGTTGGTAATAGAAGATAAATTATGTACAAATGGGACGTCAAACATGACCCACGTGTTCTACATGGTTTAGCAAGATGGTGGATGCTGCTCTGTGATATTCTTAGTGTTGATATGGTAATTATTAATAAGTATTTTCATGAAAAAACATGCTGAAAAGTTTGGAGATGGTCACTCTAAAAGGATAACAACAGAGCAAGTTGTTGAACTTGTTTTGAATTAATCTGAAGACCCAGACTTAAAATGTGATTATTCTGATAAGGATATTGAAAGTGAGTGAGACGATCACTTAGACAATGTAGAATTTTTTTAATCGATTGATATTCAAGCCAGATATGTTCACTGTGGAGAACAAACTACATGACCTTGAAGTATTTAGGGTGTGACTCACGTAATATATCAAGTACATTTAAAACAGTTTAGTATTCTGCAAATATATAGTAAGCAGAAAGAACAGAGATGATGTGGTAAGTCAATAATAAATTATTAAGCACTTAATTGTGCTCAATTATCATGTTTTTAACCCCTTGTTTACCTGAGGTTATAGGTCGAACCGCACTGAGCATCCCAAGCATTTTTCTGCATTTCTACCAACTTATTTCAAAATGTAATAACTCTTGTTATTTTTTGGAATATTTGTTTGAAATATCGTATTTTGAAATAAAATATGTATGTGTATGTTTTGATAATAAAAATTTGTGTTTGTACTGCTCTATGTACTAGTAGTACTTGATATTTGCTCAGTACTAGTACTTGCAACAGGGTCAGTTCTAGAACGCTTGCTTGGACGTAAATCACATTTTCGTCAGTATCACTATTTTCATCATCAGTGTCTCTCACCTGTACAGAATTTTCAGAATCTGAGTGAACAGATTCACTTAATGAGAATATATCATCATCTCCGCTATCTTCATCGTTAAATATGTCGTCAGCACCATATGACAACAACCCAAAGCTTTGTCTGTTGGTGTAATCGTTCTGGAAGATTTTCTACACGCCATTTTGCGTGAACTACTTTTGACAAAGAGAAACACTCTTTCAAAGTTATAAATAACCTTCGATGCGCGCGAAAAACTGACCAATGACAATGTTTTATATAAGGAAGATATCCCCAATGCTATAGATAGTCTATTGTTGCAGTAGTTCCCAGTTTACTACACATATTTTGCCGATGAGTTTACTACGTGACCCTCACGTAGTGGGATATGGCCGACGCCCATTTACTACGTTACCCTCAGTAGTGTAAACAAGGGTTAATATCATGCTGTTTTTGTTCAGGAGCTCAGGGGAGAGGTTTTAGGGTACTGGTGGCCAGGGTTCAAAGGGTTAAGTAAAGCAATTAGATGTAGTACTACAACAGATATTGATCAAGAGATCACATAGTTACATAAGAAATCTCTTACCTTTGACCTCAACTTTGTTCATGTAGGCATGGACAGTGTAGGTACCAGATCCTTGAGGTGTGAAATCAACTTTATATTTTCCCTGGTCATTTTTTGTTAGGTAGCAATGCACCTTTGAGTTTCCATGAAACACCTCACAGGTAACTTCTCCTTCACCTGCTGTTGAGGCATCAGCTGGTGAAATAGATAAAGATTTTAGTTGAATAAATCTAAATAAAAGATGTTTTGAATTCATGTCAGAAAAGTTATTGGTTAACATTGTAGTTCCTACATTCCAAGGAGAACCATAGTTGCCCAGTCTCTTTGTATTCAAGATAGACCCACATGTGATCATTCTCTTTGCAAATCAAGACATACATACAGGGGAAACATTCTCATTACAATCATGATAGACCCACAGGGGGGATCATTCTCTTTACAATCATGATAATCACATTGTGAAGTCTGATACACCACATGTTACGTTAGATGGACATACACTCACCCGAACAGCATCTATGAGTTATTTGGGTGTAAAATTTGATCACAGTCTATGTTTTAGGACCATATCGACCAAGTTATTGCCAAGGCTCGCAAAGCACTATCCGCACTGAGAATCATGGCGGCTGCTAACATTGAGCAACGCCTTCTTGTGCTCTTGTACCAAGGTATTGTTCTGTCAGGTATAGAATATGCATGCGCTCTCCTAACAATTAGTCCTACGCAAACAGTGAGACTGGAAAGAATTCAGAATGAGGCTATGCGCATCATTCTGGGATGCACCACAGATACACCAGGAGTGTCAATGCGATTCCTTCTTGATCTCCCAACTATTGCTAACAGAATTGAAACTTGGAGGGTTCGATCATATCTAAGAATCAATGCAAACAAAGAACATCCTCTACATGAATAACTCATTAAGGAGAAAGGGTGTAGACTCAAGAGAGGCAGATCATGGCTGAGTCAGGCGGAAGATAAGCTTAGAAAATATGTGATTCTTTCGAAATTGAAACAGGAGAGGAATATGTGCCGCCTCAATTTCTGACTGCTTTCACCGTTATTACATCTATTAAGAAAAACTGCGAACAAAATAATCTATCACTGCTAAACGTGGAGGTGGAGGCTCTCTTGAATGACATCATCAATGATACAGATGTGGTTATTTACACCGGTGGTTCAGTCATTCGCCAACAATGCTGTGCGTAGGCTTTTTCAGCACGCTCAGGAGGAAAATAATAAGAGAGGCCAGTGGGGCCTATGCAACAACCACAAGTAGCTTGACAATGGAGGTTCGGCGGTTACGGAGGCGGTGCACTGGTTGGCATCTCACAATTACTCTTGTGTTTTCATACTCAGTGACTCCATGAGCATGATTCGTAAAGTCGAATCAGGTATGGTGAGACGCAACTGGGTGGAGGTACTGGTACAGACAATGATCAGAGAAATCACCTTTATTTTTGTCCCTGGGCACGCAGGAGTTAGGGGTAATGAACGAGCTGATAGATTGGCTGGCTTAGCTACAATATCAGAGGGAGCTGCAATGGATCGAAGTGACATTCTTCACGCATTGAGAGTCTTTCCGAACAGAGGAGTTTCAGGGCTGTGAATCCCACTCGCTGACCAGATTGAAAGAGATGGGTGTCAATATTGGTGCAGCCCGAAAAGAACGACATACTAAATATGCAAAGAGATTGATTAATCAACATTGAACTGGCGTGTTGGGTCGTTGGACGCTGCTGGATTTGCTGAGGCAGAGATTGGAGCACCTATGGACATGTCCGAGTGCTATGATGATAGTCTTCATATAACTGATAGACCCACAGGGGATCATTCTCTTTACAATCACGACAGACCTAAATGGGATCATTCTCTTTGCAAATCAAGACAGACCTACAGGGAATCATTCTCCTTATAATCATGATAGACAAACAGGGGATCATTCTCTTTACGATCATGACAGCCCCACAGGTGATCATTCTCTTTACAATCATAGACCCACAGGTGATCATTCTCTTTGCAAATCAAGACAGACCTACAGGGGATCACTCTCATTACAATCATGATATACCCACGGGGTATTATTCTCTTCACAATCAAGACAGTCCCACAGGTGATCATTCTCATTACAATCATGATAGACCCACAGGTGATCATTCTCTTTGCAATCAAGACAGCCCCACAGGTGATCATTCTCTTTACAATCAAGACAGACCCACAGTTGTTGATTCTCTTTGCAATCAAGACAGACTCACAGGGGGTTATTCTCTTTACAATCAAGACAGCCCAACAGAGAATCATTTTCTTTACAATCACGACAGAGTCACACATGGTCATGTTCTTTCAGGAGAGAATTAAGCTCCCCTTAATTTGGTAACCAATAATATATTTCAATTTACATGATTATTACAATAGTTGTATACAGTGCAACCAAAATAATTCACTTTACATTCTATTTTCCTCTTATGTATTCAGGTCATTTGTCATGCCAATCAAGACAGTGTATACAATCTACTACAGGTACAGGCAGCAGCCTTATAAAAGCCTGATTTCCCTGCTACCATGTTGTTACTGATAGTAGTAATTCAATGATGATCAATCAAATTGTCATATGTCCATTTCCCTATTTGTATATGTATGCCTGGTTTATACCACTTTCTGCATTTTATCTTATTGTTTATTCATTAGTTGGTGGATTAAGCCTCTATGTGGCTGAAGCATGCACTTTTAACCTAATACAGATATATTTAGGTTATATCAGAGCGTATTGGCCTTTTTTTTTTTTTTTTTGGTGTGGCTCTATATCCTGGGACTAGTCCTAAAAAGGATTGTTTCTTGCATATTGTGTTCTGGTATGTAGGTATATTCCTAAGAAGGACTTTTGTGTTGATTTGGGTGTAGCCCTGATGATTTATGTGTTGATTTGGGTTTAGCCCTAAGAAGGACTTTGTGCTGAACTGGTGCGTGTGTGTGGTTCTAGGTTGTCACTGCTGTCGGATCTTATCTCCCACATTTCAGACACATCGTGAGAGAGATCTCCCACATTCAATCTTTAGTTTGGTATCTAACACATGTCCTTGGTTTTGTTTCCTCATTTTTATTTTTAGAAATAAAGCATATTCCTCACTTTACATCTTTGCATTAAAAACAAAAATAAGATTTGATATTTACCATGAAAAGAAAGTTCATGTCCTACTTTTCCTCCATGTAGGTCAGTAATACGTACAAGAGATGGGTCAAACACTTTGACAGTATATGGGCTCCCACTAAGATGCTCCCCTTCACATAATGTTGAGATTTGCCAGTTACCTGTGAATTGTGAGCGACAATAAAATACAATCAAAGTTTATAAAATATTTATTGCAGCCAACTATTTTACTTTATATTATAACAACAATACTGAAAAATACTTTAAAATATATTTGTGGGGGGGTGGGGGCATAAAACTTTAGTCTTACAAGATATTTTATATCTACTTGTCCATGCTGATTGTTCTTCTTCTTCTTTGATTTGATATACCAGTCATAATCTCTTGGGAAAAACAAGTGTGGACATACTTGTGGACAAGTATGTATGGACATATCGAATGTGCAAGAATTTACCATCAGGAAAGCTTAACTCTTCTTCCACTTCTATGTTTAGACAGCTTTAGATTGGAACACAGAGGCATGTATGGACATATTGAATGTGCAAGAATGTACGATCAGGAAAGCTTAACTCTTCTTCCACTTCTATATTTAGACAGCTTTAGATTGGAACACAGAGGCATGTATGGACATATCGAATGTGCAAGAATGTACCATCAGGAAAACTTAACTCTTCTTATGTTTAAGTCATTGCTCATGCTAGATCATCCAACCTGTCATCAGGATGAAGTCCACAGTTTTATCATGGTCCAAGTGACAACCTTTTAAAGGCAAGGCTTTGCTCCTTCCCGGACATAGTGGATAGTGACAATCCATGAAGATAAGTCTGATTTTGCATGTCCATATCCCTGTAATTGTGAATATGTCCAGATTTATACCACTTTCTGTGCCATAGCTGAAACACTCTTTGGCAGATCAGCTTGTACTTTTTCTTCTTCTTCACCTTTCAACTCCCAACGGAGCACAGGTCTTCAACAAACTTCTTCCAGCTCTTCCTCTCTTCTGTCATCTCTTCCAATTCTTTCCATGTTTTACTTATCCTTTTCATATCAGTCTCCAGCTTTCTTCTCCAGGTTTGTCTAGGCCTTCCCTTACTCCTGTTTCCCTGTGGGTTCCAAAACATTGCCTGTCTTGCAATACTTCCTTGTACTGTGCAGATTGCACTTTTTGCTACGCCTTAAATCTTTGTCCTAGCATATTTCTTGTTCAGGGGTTGATAAAAATTATTTTCAGTTGGACAAATAAAGACTACTTGCATATGCCTTTACCACAAAATTTGCCATCTTTTTTTTTTATTATTAAACTTCCAAATTTAAAACTTTGAAATTTTGCAAATTAACAAAATGTGTGTCTAACCCATCTTCTTGCATGCTTCTTCTCATTGTCAATAAATATTCAATCGTAGTTCCTTAGTTTAAAAAAAAAATATTCTGTGCGCAACTGTCTCCATTCAAATTGCCCAAGTTGCTTCTATGATCATTCCAGTTACCTTATGTTGAATATGGTAAATTTCTCATCTTTTCAAAACCATTTCCTTGTCAGGAAGAGTCTAGCAACAATAACATTACTCACTCAAGTTTTGAATAAATAATGAAGCATGAGACCAAAAAAGTAACAAGATGTGAACACAAGGTATATTTAAGTCACATACCAACTTCAGAAGGTGTAAAATTTGCCTTAAGTACACCTTCTTTGGAAATAACTGGCATGTCCATGACACGACCGCTAGGAGAGATGGCCTCAATTTTAATATCAGCATGTCCAGCTGATGTTGTGTCCACCTGATGCACAAAATATCAAATAAGTTACTGTCAATATATAACCAATTTTATCTAAAATATACAAGGCATGTGAAATTTATAAGAATTATGGTATTTCAACCAATCTCCACATTCAGCTTCATACAGAATAAGGTCCTTGATTGATTGATTGATTAATAGGACAATCATCATTTCATTTTGGTGAGTAACCATGTGTGCTTTGATCTCTTTCTTACACAGGAAGATCTCAGCGAAGGTCCTTAAACTTGATTACTTCAAAATATTTACTCCCAGGTAGTCCATTATATTTTGTTGCATATTCTGTGTGTATGCTTATGTGACATCGGCACTGAAATTCAGTTCAGCTCTTCCTATCAACATCCTTGCACTTTTGGCAGCATTTCCTGTACATTGATTTAGCAGTCATATCATTATTCTCATGTTTACAACGTCCATGGGGTGCTGGTGAGCACATCATTTCTCTCTATCCACAGACAATGTTCATGTACCTGTTCTTGCTTAACTGATTGCGTACGAGCCATCGCTTTAAAGATCCACAAGGCTTATCACAGGGACTAGCCGTCGCTTTAAAGATTAAACATATTTTGTTGCTTTCCATTACTTTTCTTTTCTATTTGATTTTTATATTAACTGACAACTACTTGAAAACGAACTGTAAACGATAACGAATACATATCATCATGGCTTATGCTAGAAGTAGAAGTGAAACGGAGTTACCCATTCATTCTAGGATACCCTGTGACCGAAAAAACTAGAGATTTTTATGAATAGTCATGATGCTAGTTTGTAAACAGATAATAAACAATGCATTGAATCACAATTTTCTTAATGTTTATGTATTCATATATGGATTACCAATATAAAGAGAGCAGTCAGACTTGTTTATTCAACCTATTGTTCATCAAGACACTTCGTAACTTGGATTTCTGTTTCACCAATTTTAATTTTAATTTTTTTATGAATGCTAATATGCTTCCTGTATAATTAACACATATTAACATATATTTGCTAATACAGTAAGTATTTGATGAAACTACATCCATTTGTCTTCACTTTGGTATATAATAAGCCATATTGTAAATCATATTTAGAAACAATAATTTAGTTTTGCTAAACCACGAGTGCAATTTTTCGGAACTAAAATAGTAATTCCATCCAGAGGCTAAAAAACTTTGTAGCGCATCAGTTAATCGCCATTTTAATTAGGCGGTGCAATGCTTCATGGAAAGAAAAGCAGACAAATAAATAAGTTCTTGAAAAACTAGTAATGAAGAAAGAATTATTGTAGAAAACAAAAAAACAAATAAAACATTTAGGACACATAAAGATACATGATACATTTATCAAAACATTATTAGAAGGAAAAGCTTAAGGACGAAGAGCAAGAGGAAGACTGAGACACAAGTGGGAGGGAAACATCAATAGCTGGACAAATTGCAGCCTCGCACAATGCAACATCAAGGCAAGAGACAGGAGAAGCTAGGTCCATTGCTGACGATTTATACAGAGAAGGCATCTGATAATAATTTAATATTTCTGATTATGTGTCTACATATGTGGAACAGAGAGCAATTATGATGACTGTCTCGCTCATAATTTTCCCACTCTCAATTGGTGCTACCTCAGCTAGTCTATCTACCCTTTCATTTCTGTTCACCCTTGTCATGTTCTGGTGTATAAAGCAACGAGAGTTTCTTGAGACATTTCTGGGGAACACTATTTGTCCATTTAGTGGGAAACTTGCCTGAATCAATCTTCCTAGAACACTTAACAAGTCTTTTAATATCATTGTATGTATCATTTTCAGTTCCTATCAGATACCAATCTTCCTAGAACACTTACCAATCTTCCTAGAACACTTAACAAGTCTTTTAATATCATTGTATGTATCATTTTCAGTTCCTATCAGATACCAATCATCCTAAAGACAGCATGTCTGTCTTGACAAAGAAACAATCCATGTCGCAGTCTGCAGCCCAATGCCAAAGGGACAGAAAATGGGTGCAGGTAGCAGCATTTGGTAATCAATGAGTTAATATATATAGGTTTATAACATTTTTTTATATTTTTTGTTTTATTACAAGCAACACCATTTATTTGTATCTTGTTTTGGGAATATTTTTGGTTAGCAATTGAGAATTTTCTAAAAATAATAACTGTTCAATATCTTAAGATTGCTAAGTCTCAAAGTGTCTCAAGATTACAGCATTCAGCATTTCCAAATGTCCTAAGACTTCCATCTCAAAATAACTATCAGTAGTTATGTTTCAATGTGTTGTAACAGCATTCCAGATTATTTATTCTAGTTTAAAGTAGGGTTTCACTTTTAACCCAAGTCAGTCACATTTGCTACAAGTAAAATATGCAGTTTAGAATGAATAGTTTGTTACATCAGGAAAGAAGGTGAAAGGAAGACCAAGAAATAGATAGTTAGATGGCATAGCAGAATCCTGTCAAAGAGCAAAAATAACAATCACCCAAGCCACTAGAACAGCGCAACACAAAAACAGAAAACCACAACTCTGGACAACAACCTGGTAATAGTGTAACGACAAAAGAAGAAGTTTGCTCTCATATTTGTCATAAATTTAGATATTTCTTAGCTTCTAGAAGTATTGAACATATTGGACTTAGCTTCTAGAAGTATTTAACATATTTCTAATTGAATCCAAATCAGAGCCCAATATTTCTAGCATCTCTCAGCAAAGTTCGTTTCAGGGTTTCCTAGGCTTCCTCTCTTTGTTGATCCCTCTGCATCCCACTTCAATGCCTGCTTTGGTATTCTTTGATCTTTTCAAGGTATGCCCAACATATTTCCATCTTCTCCATCTTATAACAATTGTTAATAGTAGTTGACCAGATGTTTCTCTGATTTCATCAGTTCTCCTGAATTCGTCCCATTTTATGTTCACTATTTTTCGCAGACATCTATTTTCAATTGCATTCAACTTGCTTTCTATATCTTATTAACATCAAGATCAAACTCTTGCTGTGCTGAATTTAGTTTTCAAATGATATATTTTATTTAGACTATTTAACATAATGACACTGCATAAACAAAACGGAGGACATTAAAATAGTACTACCTTAAGTTTACTAGTGACTCCAACAATAGCCGTATTCAAGTGGTCAAATGTGATCTTTGACTTGTCAGACTGAACTTTGAAAGGTACTGGACAGCCTTTGATATTTTGACCATCACAGTATACATTTAACTATGGAAGAGCATAAAAAACAACATGAAATTAGATAAATACAAATCGACTCAATGCAGGTTAAAATTACATTCTTGCAAAGAAAGTATTGGGGTAAGTATTCACTTCATTCTTGACTGTAAACTGGTATTGTGAGAATATGTTATGCCGCTGATACTGAGATTTTATTTTGAAATTAAAAGGGCTCAAGGCAAAGGGTTAACTTTATTGCAATGGGATTCCCCATATGACTCAATCCCTGTCTGCAGAAATTCTGAGAGTGTTGCACAATGCACCAACTCCTTAGCTCCATCAACAATAATAGGGATCTCATTAAAAAAATGTACATGTGAGTCATTCTGGATTCAAATCCACAACCTTCAGAATGACAGGCAAACATCTTAACCACTTCGCCATACAGACCCATGCACGTACCACTTCACCATAAAGACCCATGCACGTACCACTTCACCATAGAGACCCATGCATGTACCACTTCACCATACAGACCCATGCACGTACCACTTCACCATACAGACCCATGCACGTACCACTTCACCATAAGACCATGACAGTACCACTTCACCATAGAGACCCATCATATCCACTTACCATAGAGACCACACACGTACCACTTCCAGCCATACACAGACCCATGCACGCACTACTCACTTCACCATACAGACCCATGCACGTACCACTTCACCATACAGACCCATGCACGTACCACTTCACCATACAGACCCATGCACGTACCACTTCACCATACAGACCCATGCACTACCACTTCCCATACAGACCCATGCACGTACCACTTCACCATACAGACCCATGCACATACCACTTCACCATACAGACCCATGCACTACCACTTCCACCATACAGACCCATGCACGTACCACTTCACCATACAGACCCATGAGTATATTTGGAAAATGCACCCTCATTTATAGAATTATATTTGAAATCCCATACAATTTCACATCCAACCGCTCAAAAGTACCTTGTCTCACACCCACATTAAGACCAACAAAGAACCGGTGTTGTTAGTCATCACATGCTGAGGGAAATATTGAGGGGGAGATCGGAGCACTTGTGGACTAATTGGTTCGAAGTGCAGTGATGATAATTTGACGACTAAACTAAAAAATTTAAACTAAACACCCACAAAAATTACTATTTGTCCAAGATCTCCAAATGTGCTTTGTCCAGCACCTCAGCGTAGTTGAAATCAAGGTCCTAGTCTTATTGGGGACAGAAGATAGAACGTAGGTTCTGTGTTCAAGTTGAGCAAGTAGAGGAACTGTTGGCAATTAAAACAAAAATAGAGAAGAACAGGCTGGAAAGCTGATGCCTGGCAAATTTCATTAAAAATATTATAAATAAAATTCAGACAAGAATTTTCACCATCTTCAAAATTATACCGGGGACTCTTGCCAGTGCTATGGAGTTCATACACCGCCACTGAGCTCTTCCTGTGTAAGAAAGAGATCATACCACACATGGTTGCTTATCGAAGTGCAATGAAGATGGTCCAATAAATCAATCAATCAAAACCCCTGATTTGGACCTCGGTAACCACTCGGTCAACCACTAGTGACAACTGTTATAAGAAAGAGAAGATGGAGATATGTTGGACACACCTTGAGGAGAAATGATCAACGAATATCAAAGCAGGCATTGAAGTGGGATGCAAAGGGTTCAAGAAAGAGAGGTCGACCTAAGGAGACCCTGAAGCGAACTTTGCTGAGAGAGGCAGGAAATATCGGTCTCAGTTCCATGGAGGAGATTGAGCGAGTTGCCCAGGATAGAGCGGTATGGAGAAATTACTTGCAGGCCCTATGTAACGTATAACGGTACGAGAGGAATTATTATTATTATTATTATTAACCACTCGGGCGGAAAATAATCTATACAGATCAGAAAAGCTCTTACTTTGTGCTGTCCAGATTCTGATGGAGTAAAGTAACAGTCGCAACGACTCCCACTCCATGCAGTTCTCACAGGAACAAGATTATCAGGTCCAATTACTTCTGCCTTGATTAAATTATGAGGAGTACCTTCTGTAGCATGAATGACAAAGTGTTTCTGCAAAATTCAAAGTTAGGTTCTATAAGTAAACATCCCCAAAAAAATTTACACTACATGACATTTGAAAACAAGTTTATACTTACATACTCCGCTTCAACACTCCACAGAAAGCTCACAATGTGGGAAATGAAATGCTTGAGGAAGGCAGTGGAGGTCACCATGTGGTAAATGAAATGTTTGAGGAAGGCAGTGAGGGTTACCAGGAAAGATAGACTATGAAATGAGGACATCAGAAGCAGAGTGGGCATAACTACATGCACCAAATACATTGAAAGACAACAAATGCAGTGGTTTGGACATTTAATAAGAATGGAATACAACCAACCACCAATAACAGCATACAATAATAATAGATCAGTTATTAGAGCCAAGAGAAGACCAAGAAAAAGATGGATAGACAATATCAAAACCACACTAAATAAACATGGATATAACACAACAAGGGCGACTCATCTGGTCCTAGAACACAAATAGAAGCTCCCAACCCTACGCTTAATGGCAAGATTGGAAACCAATTCCATCATTCACCTGGGGAAAGACATTACACAAAAGACTTCGCTCCTCTGCATCATTGGGCCTTAACAGTTGTTCTCCACTTTTCAGTCTCTTGCTGTTTTTCTTTTGGCTTCCCAGGATAGACCAGCATCCTTCAGTTCCTCAAGGACACTCCGTCTCCATATCAGGTTGGACCCCTGTTCCATTTTCCTTGTGGTTTCCACTCAAGTGCTTGTATAGTGACACTCAACTGCATCTTTCGCAGAGTATGTCTGACCAATCACCATTTTCTTTGCTTAACTTTGGTCATCATGGGTTCCTGTCCTGTTCTTTTCCACAGGCTTGTGTTTGCAACTCTCTCATACTATCTCAGTCTGAAAATACAGCAAACGTTGTTCATAAAGATCTGACTTTATTTGTATTTAACTTGGTGACTTGTCACGTTTCCAAGCCTTACAGCAACACACAGATTTCTCAAAAAAAAGAATTGACTTATTTTTTAAATCCTTTAACAAAATTTGTGTGATGAATAAATGATGCTCATCTGCTTCAGATCAAAACCACAGACTATCACCAACAGAATTATTTGTAGTATGTTTCATAGGCACAGTATGAATACATGAAGTAAGGTTGTTTTACAGAGCAACAAAATCAGGATAGATATTTCTACCAAACAGCCATTATGAAGCAAAGGATACAAGAATCATTAAGTAACTTTTTGTCTACTATGAGCTATATCAGGGAATACAGTGTTAAGCATGAGTCACTGTTCCTTAGATGTTTAGATCCTATAAGATGTCTATATTTTTCGCCTTCTTTGTCCAAGTTGTTCTACCACTGCACCATGACATCATTACCAATCACACAAAAATACATCCGAGATTAGATGTTTGAGAATCACCTAATTTAAAATATTTTATGATAACGACTTCATCTTTTTAACAACTGATAAAATTATTAACAAAATAATCACCTCTTGTTTAATGAAAACATCATTGAAGTGACCTTCCATTGTGGCTTTGTTCTGGACAATTTTGACAGGTTTGAAATGTCGGAAGTGGGCTGCGTAAGCCATGATACCCAGGTGTTCTACTTCTGGATCAGCCATTTCTTTTGCTGTAAATATAGGCTCAATACCAAGTCTCAGTGCACCATCTATGCCTAGGAAAGAGAATAAAAAAACAAGTGTTTGGTAATAAACAAATCGTGACTAGTACAGCCAAATAGTTGTACTGAAAATCACAATAGAAATAATGACCCTGAACATGGCAACCTACAACACTTGTCAAACTAGAAGATAAAATCCTTCCGAATGCAACTGCTTTCACATATCTTGGAAGCGTTAATTGATTGATAGGACCATCATCACCATCATCATTGCACTTTGGTTAGTAACCATATGTGCTCTGATCTCTTTCTTACACAGGAAGATCTCAGTCTCATCACCGTAGCATCGGCGAGGGTTCCCAATGTAATTTAGAAGACAGTGAAAATATTGTCGAAATTTTATTTGCAATTTTTTTAATGAATTTTTGCACTGGCAGCAACTTTCCAGTCTTCTCTTCTAAATTTTGAGTCTTCTCTTCTAAATTTTGAGTCTTCTCTTCTAAATTTTGAGTCTTCTCTTCTAAATTTTGAGTCTTCTCTTCTAAATTTTGAGTCTTCTCTTCTAAATTTTGAGCTACCAAAGGTTCTTTTACATGCTCAACTTGAACATGGGACCTATGTTTTATCACCTGTCTCTGATAGGACTAGGGACAGATCTCACCTACAATGAGATCAGGATCTTTGAAAAATATCCAGATTGTTCCACGAGGAGCGAACCGAGCACCTAACCTCTACGACACAGTGACCCCCGAAGTGTTATCAAAAACAAAGGAGAAGCTGGATATGAAATTCTAAGCAGACGGTGCAAGGTATGATACTTCAGACGGAGCAAGGCATGACCCTGCAGATGGTCTAGAAATCAGCCAAATGCATCATCAGAACTAAGATTCATATTTACAGCAGCTATGTGCTATCAAATTTACTGTATGGATCAGAAGGTTGGGGAATAACAAAACTTTTCACATTCCATACAACTTGCCAGCAAAGAAAGATAGCACATGATCATACAAAAAGAAATAGCAGTATGTTGTTATCATTTGTACGTTCATGAATGATAAAGATATAACAATATGTTGTTATCATTTATCACTCAGGAATGGCAAGGATATCAAAGTGTTATCATTTATGATAATAAAATTATCCAGTGGGAATATATGGCATTCACTTATTGAGTTTTTCAAAAAAAAAAGTCAATGCCTACCATGTTGCAAGTTTTGTTCATGATCCCTAGTCAGTGCTGGCCATCCTACAACATCACCACCAACAGATTTGACCAAAGTACACAGAAGATGACCATCGTTCCAGTCAGTCTGAAATCCACATATCAATATTTAAAATCTTATGTCAACAATGTAAATTCCACAATTTTTCACTATTATGACCTGGACATTGGCATCGGGTGATAGAAGAAAACTAGTAATGACAGAGGTGAAGTGTCTACGCAGATTGCTGGGAGTATCAAGAAGATACCGGTTTGGAAATGAATACATCGGGAAAAGAGTAGGTACAACATCAGTACTGAACTTCATCAAGAAACAACAAATTAAATGGTTTGGTCCCAGAAGCAGATTACCAACAGACAGTGTGCCTCAAAGAGCAATGTTACTCTGATACAGTGGATACAAAGAAAAAAACCATCTAAGCAAAAGGTGGACCTCCGAAATAACAGAGGCAGTGAAAAACACTATTTATGTAGCGCTCAGAAAATCCCGTTCTGGAGGTCTCTTCTTATCCTGACACTGTGAGTAAAAACAAGAAAACAAGATTAAAGAAAAAGGTCTCTATTATTGTTTCTATTTCCAAACAAATACACAACTTTTCAATAAATTTTGGAGTAGTGTTCTCAACAGCTTCCTTTCACACCAAGGAGGCTAATTCTTCGTGAGGTGTACAATACTGCAAGGTAAAGACTTAATTCAGAGGAGGACATATGCAACTAGATTAGCAGCCCTTTTGTAAGATTACCGAAGCACAGTTACCAGGCACTGAACTGTTTTCCCACATAGATTGTCTTAAGTATGCGATCAGCATTCACACATAGATTGTCTCAAGTATGTGATCAGCATCACAGTGTTTCACACATGGATTGTCTCAAGTATGTGATCAGCATTGCAGTGTTTCCCACATGGATTGTCTCAAGTATGTGATCAGCATTCACACATAGATTGTCTCAAGTATGTGATCAGCATTGCAGTGTTTCACACATGGATTGTATTCATCAGATTTTTTCTATGATAACATCCCAAATCTCTCCTTGCTATTAAGCCATTTAAGTGTATTTATTATGTCGTCTCTGATAAATTGACAAACTGATAAAATTGCCTGTCATGGCTAAGATATCAGAGAGAGCTGCAATGGACCGAAATGACCATAACACATTGAGAGTCTTCAAGATGTCCCCCTACTTGCTTATACACTCAGGATGTCCCCATACTTGCTTATACACTCAGGATGTCCCCAAAATATCAACGCATTCTGATCCACTTTCCAATTTGTATCTACAGCAAAACTATCTATTTCGACATCACAGTCAGATTGAGAGTTTGGTAAAATTTGTTAATTGAAGAAATTTTATATATTTTTAAAGAAGGAAATGTTTTTAAACGAATTGGCTGATGTGTTTTAGAACTTTGGCTGATGTGTTTTAGAATTTGGCTGATGTGTTTTAGAATTTGGCTGATGTGTTTAGAATTTGCTGATGTGTTTTAGAATTTGGCTGATGTGTTTTAGAATTTGGCTGATGTGTTTTAGAATTTGGCTGATGTGTTTTAGAATTCGTCAGTGAATGTGTTTTAGAATTCGTCAGTGAATGTGTTGAAGACTGCAGTTCATTTACTATTAACTAAAATAGTAGCCATCTATATTTTCATAACATACCGTGAAATTATCAATAGTTCCTTGCTGTAGGAGAGTTCTGATTTCTCGGCGTGTGGCAAAGTACCCAGGAGAATCAACCATCATAAAGTAGGAAAGATACGTCATGCCAGACAGCTCATCCAGGTGAGGCGATGAGAAGTCTTCAGGTCGAACCACAATGGGAATTTGAAACTGATTATGAGCCAAGGTCATTGCATCATGGCAGTTGTTTAAGCTGTGGATAACAAGTATGATCATTATTGACAGAAGTTACCTATTTCAAATACATGATTCAAGTAATGGTAAGTAATGATATTATTGACAGAAGTTACCTATTTCAAATACATGATTCAAGTAATGGTGGTAGTATGATATATTGAAAGAGTTACCTATTTCAAATACATGATTCAAGTAATGGTGGTGAGTATGATATTATTGACAGAAGTTACCTATTTCAAATACATGATTCAAGTAATGGTGGTGAATTTACAACCCTAAACAGACTGAAAAGAATACGAGTTAAATTTGGTGTAGCTAGACAAAAGACTATAATGAGAGTCAAAGAAGAATAGTAAACTAATATAGAACTGTATCATGCTGTTGGCTCACGCTGAAAGAGATTCTGAGGAGGATATCGGAATACTTATGGACTAACTGGTTCAATGTGCAGTAATGATAATGCGTAGATTAAACTAAACTAAACATTTCTAAATATATATTAGCTTTAACACAGCTGATCATTATCAAATAGTTTGTCCTGAGCAGAACTTTGCCACCCTCACAGTCCTTGGGAATTTCTCTCTTTCATAGAGCAGGTGTCGCAATATGCAATCGCAACATCCTGGATGCATTTTCTCCGTTGTCTTCCTTTTGCGGGATGCCTTTTCCCATGATGGTCTTCTTCAACCCTTTGTATTTTATATGTCTAAAATACTTCAATTTTCCATTCTTATTTGTAGCATCAGCCAGTTTTCTTTGATTCTTAATTCTTCCAAGGTAGATCTATTTGTTCTCTTCTCTGTCCATGATATACAGAGGACTATTCTGTAACACTTTCTGGATAGATATATTTGTTCTCTTCTCTGTCCATGATATACGGAGGTCACCTCTGTAACACAGATACTAAATAAAGAAATTAAAATGTCAGAAAGAGGTCCATGGATAATTTTATGTTCATGGTGAGGTTTATAGTAAGCCATGAAGGCAGATGATGTTTGGGGTGAAAACAGATTATGAATCAATGATAAAGCCATGTGGTATGAATGAATCAATGATAAAGCCATGTGGTATGAATGAATCAATGATAAAGCCATGTGGTATGAATGAATCAATGATAAAGCCATGTGGTATGAATGAAGCGATGTCTATGATTAATATAGTTTGTCATGAAGACATATGGGCATAAAATATGTGAATTTATGTGGTATTTTCACAAAATGTATTTTGTTATTAAATGTTAATACAATGTATCATTGTTAGAATACTAACTAGTGGTCAGTGTGTTTGACAATAAGATTATGTACCTGTTCTGTCTGGATAATTGTTTCCAGTTGGTACACAGACCAGGTTGACAGTATTCGATCAAGGCACTGTAAGTAAAACAAGAATCAATCAATTAAACTATAATTTATTATCAATTTGGCACTTCAATTAAAAAATCTGGCACTTTATATACTCCAACAACAACACTTTGACATTTAACAATAAAGTTCATGTGCCAAACAATCTGACAATTTTCTAACAGAAGTCATACATGGAAGCTCGCTCACCCACCCGCACTTTTG
Organism: Arion vulgaris; assembly: GCA_020796225.1. Lineage (NCBI taxonomy): Eukaryota > Metazoa > Mollusca > Gastropoda > Stylommatophora > Arionidae > Arion > Arion vulgaris. The sequence continues at coordinate 5,778,929 of CM036771.1, read as the reverse complement.
TGGAGATCCATGATCGCCTGAGCCAGCTGGCATGGCACATGATGCTGACTAGACATGGATAAGTAAGAATCAGCTATATGTAGAAATATGTAAGAAACTGTTGTATGCAGAAATATGTAAGGATCAGCTATAGACAGAAATATGTAAGGATCAGCTATAGACAGAAATATGTAAGGATCAGCTATAGACAGAAATATGTAAGGATCAGCTATAGACAGAAATATGTAAGGATCAGCTATAGACAGAAATATGTAAGGATCAGCTATAACAAAATATGTAAGGATCAGCTATAACAGAGAAACTAAAGTACACTGTTGAAGGAAAGTGAGTATAAAAAAACATTGGTAGGCAGATGTAGAACAGTTAATAGAGACAACTAAAGATACATTTGTTAACGTTGACAAGAAACGGTTGTAGATATAGACAACTAAAGATACATTTGTTACCGTTGACAAGAAACGGTTGTAGATATAGACAACTAAAGATACATTTGTTAACGTTGACAAGAAACGGTTGTAGATATAGACAACTAAAGATACATTGTTACGTTGACAAGAAACGTTGTAGATATAGACAACTAAAGATACATTTGTTAACGTTGACAAGAAACAGTTGTAGATATAGACAACTAAAGATACATTTGTTACCGTTGACAAGAAACGGTTGTAGATATAGACAACTAAAGATACATTTGTTAATGTTGACAAGAAACGGTTGTAGATATAGACAACTAAAGATACATTTGTTAACATTGACAAGAAACGGTTGTAGATATAGACAACTAAAGATACATTTGTTAACGTTGACAGGAAACGGTTGTAGATATAGACAACTAAAGATACATTTATTAACGTTGACAAGAAACAGTTGTAGATATAGACAACTAAAGATACATTTGTTAACGTTGACAAGAAACGGTTGTAGATATAGACAACTAAAGATACATTTATTAACGTTGACAAGAAACGGTTGTAGATATAGACAACTAAAGATACATTTATTAACGTTGACAAGAAACAGTTGTAGATATAGACAACTAAAGATACATTTGTTAACGTTGACAAGAAACGGTTGTAGATATAGACAACTAAAGATACATTTATTAACGTTGACAAGAAACGGTTGTAGATATAGACAACTAAAGATACATTTGTTAACATTGACAAGAAACAGTTGTAGATATAGACAACTAAAGATACATTTGTTAACGTTGACAGGAAACGGTTGTAGATATAGACAACTAAAGATACATTTGTTAACGTTGACAAGAAACGGTTGTAGATATAGACAACTAAAGATACATTTTTAACGTTAACAGAAACGGTTGTAGATATAGACAACTAAAGATACAATTATTAACGTTGACAAGAAACGGTTGTAGATATAGACAACTAAAGATACAATTATTAACGTTGACAAGAAACGGTTGTAGATATAGACAACTAAAGATACATTTATTAACATTGACAAGAAACGGTTGTAGATATAGACAACTAAAGATACATTTGTTAATGTTGACAAGAAACGGTTGTAGATATAGACAACTAAAGATACATTTGTTAACATTGACAAGAAACGGTTGTAGATATAGACAACTAAAGATACATTTGTTAACGTTGACAAGAAACGGTTGTAGATATAGACAACTAAAGATACATTTGTTAACATTGACAAGAAACAGTTGTAGATATAGACAACTAAAGATACATTTGTTAACATTGACAAGAAACAGTTGTAGATATAGACAACTAAAGATACATTTGTTAACATTGACAAGAAACAGTTGTAGATATAGACAACTAAAGATACATTTATTAACATTGACAAGAAACGGTTGTAGATATAGACAACTAAAGATACATTTTAACTTGACAAGAAACGGTTGTAGATATAGACAACTAAAGATACAATTATTAACGTTGACAAGAAACGGTTGTAGATATAGACAACTAAAGATACAATTATTAACGTTGACAGGAAACGGTTGTAGATATAGACAACTAAAGATACAATTATTAACGTTGACAAGAAACGGTTGTAGATATAGACAACTAAAGATACAATTATTAACGTTGACAGGAAACGGTTGTAGATATAGACAACTAAAGATACAATTATTAACGTTGACAGGAAACGGTTGTAGATATAGACAACTAAAGATACAATTATTAACGTTGACAGGAAACGGTTGTAGATATAGACAACTAAAGATACAATTATTAACGTTGACAAGAAACAGTTGTAGATATAGACAGGTAAGAAGAAATTATGTAAGGTCATTTGAGAATCCCATGGACTGCTAAAATGACTAATGTTGAGGTGTTGAATGAGGTCAAGACACAAAGATGTGGTTTGACAGAAGAATGATGAGAATCCCATGGACTGCTAAAATGACTAATGTTGAGGTGTTGAATGAGGTCAAGACACAGAGATGTGGTTTGACAGAAGAATGATGAGAATCCATGGACTGCTAAAATGACTAATGTTGAGGTGTTGAATGAGGTCAAGACACAGAGGAGGCTTATCATCAATATAAGAAAGAGGCAGTCATCATTTTTCGGATATGTGATGGGGAAAGGGGAGGTTTAGAACACATTGTAACAACCGGTAAAATCGAGGGAGACGAGACGAGGAAATTTTGGAAAGCCTAATTTCATGGCACGGACCAGCGTCAACGTCTAAGATGATAGCAACCAGCAGAGACTAGTGGAGATCCATGATCGCCTACGCCAGTCGGCACGGCACCTGATTATGATGGTATGTAAAGGTAAATAAGAAACAGGTGTATACAAAGACAGGTAATAGACAGGTGCATGACAGACAAGTGAAAAAAAGCTGGCCCATTGTTTAAGACGAACATGATTGTTAATTTTAAAAAAAAGAATGTGTCGATTGATGTCAACAAGTGGTTCTTGTGTTCCCGACGATGACTGTTCAATGAAGAAGCCAAAATCTAGAAAAGTTCACCCATCAAGATGACTGCGAAAGTCAAATAAATGTGTGTTCTGTGCGGCCTGTATCGGTGACGGAGATTAGGTGTAAGCTCACAGAACATGGGGTCGAGAATCCCCAAGGCACAACTCAAGTGTTTGCGTTGTAGCAGGTTTCCTTGTGGACACAGTATAGTGAACTTCAGCGGACGCGTGTGGGCTTGTCAAGGTAAAAAATAACAAGTAAGGAACTCTTTGTTATACCACGTGGTATATAGGATAATACGGTGTTAGGCCCGTATTTTCATTGACCGTCGGAACGCGAGAAAGTGAGTACCTTGAGGCTTCTAGTACAGCATGTTAGATAAGCACATCCCAATTTCGGCTAACATGGATGGTGTGATATATTACTTTAGCCAAACATCACAACTATTCCCCCTTGCGAATCTCATCACAGCTACTTTAATATTTCTGTTAGATTTGTTTTAGCGGCCCGCCAGTGTGTTAATAGCCGTCCATCGCAAGCGATGATGACAACAATCTCAGACGTGTACTGTTGCACCTCTCTGGTGTGTGCGGAGGTGACTGTAGAGTCAATCCTAGAACAGAATCCCCGACCACAGGTGGGGCATACATGATCAAGGTTAGACATGTGCGTGCTGTGTGCTCTGTCTTTTCGCGCTGCTCGTTTTCTCTGTGACTCAACAATACGATGATTCTCAGCTATTCGGGTTCCTCTTTGTTGGTAAAGTGCCACATTTGGCGATCTTGCGCAAGGGATTCCCAGCACGTATTGTCTATATCGAAGCATTTCAGAGACACTTTAAGAGTGTCTTTAAAGCGTTTTCTGTCCACCTGCTAAACGTCTGCCCCCTTCAAGCTCGCCATACATCAACTGTTTTGGGATGCGTTTATCAGGCATTCGAGCAACGTGACCGACCCATCTCAGTTGGGCCTTCTGCAACAGGGTGTTGACGCTTGGGATCTTTGCTCTTGTGAGGACTTCGCTGTCTGGAATTTTGTCCTGCCAGTTTATTTTTAGTATTCTGCGTAGACAGCTTGTGTGGAAATGGTTTAATTTTCTTGCGTGTCTGCTATACACTGTCCATGTCTCGCTTGCGTACAGCAGCGTTGTTAGCACTATGGCCTGGTAAACTTTCAGCTTTGTGACTATGCTTATCCCTTCCGTTCCCACACAGTGACACGTAACCTTCCGAACGCAGCACTGGCTTTGGATATCCTATTGTGGACCTCAGAATCTATGTTTGCCGATCTGGATAGGAGGCTGCCAAGATAAGCAAAGTTGTCCGTTGACTGGAGACGCTGGTGTTTAATGTTGAAACATGTGTATAACAGGGGTATAACAGCATTTAAGATAGTTGGCGATGCGACAATCTGCCACAAATGCTGTGACCCCGTAATCCATTTATCAGAATATCGATTTTTACCGACCATCCAGATATTGCTAATTGCGGTTTAATTATATTTAGGTCACACTGTAGAAATTCCTGGCTTAAGCACTAACACATTAGCAAAACAATATTGTTTTTATACGTATAATCAGTGGCGGCTCGTCATTAAGGGCCATGCCCCACCAAAAATAAAGTGTAACGTGTACTTATTACTTTATACCTAACCCAAAACCAATGTTTGTCTGTCCCCACCAACAAAAATGAGCACGAGCCGCCACTGCGTATAATACTTCTACGATTTCCAATGGAGAATACTTAAACGATGGGTTAACCCTTTCCTCCGTATTATTTTTGTTACCTTAGGACACACTTGTATTGCAATGTACACTGAATAAGCCTGTATACTGGTTTTGTAAAAATCTTTAAAAATACATCGTGCCAGTATATCGGCTGAAAAGTGTTAACTCTTCAATACACGCCACCTTTCTACTTATTTCCTGTTGTCTTTTGATTTATAAAAAATCATAAACATTTATGTCTTTTATCTACTAAAGCAGAGCCAACTATAAACTTATCTAATCCTATAAAGTTATCTAGAATTGGCTGTGACTAAAGTCACATATTTGTTTTCTTGTCAACATATCAAGTGATGCTGATATTTATACCAATAAGTCTGTGTATCATGGTGAAAAGTCAGGCTGGGGTTTCTTGGCTAGCGTCCATGATATGGTCATTGCAGAGCAAAGCAGAGCATACAAGACAACTACTTTCAGTATGAAGAAGATGGACGATGAAGCAGTTACTACTGTTCTCGTTTACTGGGGTCGTTGTCATTTCTCACTCTCAGTCGATGCTTCGGAAAATCCAAAATGGCAGGTTGCGGTATGAGTGGATGTCGTCGATAAAGATTTCCAGCCTCCAGAGACTCCCGTGGATCTACTGTCCTGGGCATGTGGGCGTTTTCGGCAACAAGAGAGCGGACAGGCTTGTAAAGAAATCATCGATTGTAGAGGAGTTTAATGTGGATAAGGGGGATATTCTAAGGTCTCTTGGTGACCTACTGGTGGATGAGGATACTCAAATTGATGTTGAATCAATCCGGCGATTGAAGAAGTTTGGAATTATACGTTGTACATGTAAAGTTGGATGCTTGAGAGGCAGAAAGAGGAGTGTGTTTAACCAGCAAGTCACGGTAACCATCAGTAAACATACACTTTGACACCTGTTGGAGGAGACTGTGCACTAAGAAAGAGGAGTGTGTTTAACCAGCAAGTCACGGTAACCATCAGTAAACATACACTTTGACACCTGTTGGAGGAGACTGTGCACCTATAGATCTACCCGGAGTGAGGTGGTGTCAGTTTAGTAACCAATGTCACAAGCATGTCTGCCTGCCAACCAAACCCAACATTCTATCTAAACATAGGTGCGAAAGTAGTAGAGGCATACGTCAATGTAGTCACCATCATCAGGTGCCGTGCGCAGGCTGGTGTAGGTGATCATGGATCTCCACATATCTCTGGTGTTTGCTATCATCTCAAATGTTGACGCTCTTCCATGCCATGAAGTCAGGTTATCCAAAACGTTCTTTCCCTCTCTGTCTTCCTCTGTCTCGTTTACCCTCGATTTTACCAGTTGTTACAAGGTGTTCTAAACCTCCCTTTCTCATCACATGCCCTAATAATGATGACCGCCTCTTTCTTATATTGATGATACGCTTTCTCTGTGTCTTAACCTCATTCAACACCTCAACATTAATCATTTTAGCAGTCCGTGGGATTCTCATCATTCTTCTGTCAAACCACATCTCTGTGGTCCTCAGAAATTTGTCGATCTGCTCGTTTATTGTCCATGACTTGCATCCGTATGTCAGTATTGGTTCTATGTAGCACTGTATAACTCTCATTCTGATCTCAATTGACAATGACTTATTGCATATAATGCTTCTCATTTTCTGGAGCGCTGCTTTGGCCTGCCTTATTCTGCTCTGCATTTATGTTCTGCATCTGCCAATGAAGTAACCAATCAGAAATGTGGAATGTAGAGTACGAAATAACAATAACATTGGAGTGGATATCACATTAAAGACAATTGGCTGTTACACAACATACTATACAGAAAAATTAAATACTTTGGTCACATCAAGCGTTACGATGGCCTGGAGAGAACACTATTAGAGGGCAGGGTCCCAGGACGCAGAGACAGACCAAGAAGAAGATGGCTACAAGATATTAAAGGAACCATGAATATGACCATCGACGAAGTGGATGAACTGGCTAGAGACAGAATGAATTTCAGATGCGCTGCAAAGAGCAACGTCCTATAAAGGATACGCACCTTGATGATGATGATGATGGATAACAAAACCAAAGACTTTTCAAACGCATTCACACTGAAGCAAATACACATACGTACAAGCTCATAAAACATACATACACTTGCTCACACGCACATAACACATACATACACATGCTCACACGCACATAACACATACATACACATACGTACAAGCTCATAACACATACATACACATGCTCACATGCTTAGAGAACATGCATTATTTTTGGTTAACAACAGGCGGTAGAAAATGTGATACAGAACTCACTGCAGAGCAACACCATCATTCCAATTGGATGTGAAGTTGGTAATGTTACATTCTGGAATGACCGCCTGGAGCCATGCTAACATTAGCTTCTTTGGCGGCACTTTGGTTTTGCCAATCTGGTAACGTAGGATCAGACGCCATATTAGTCCTAGAATGAGTTTCAGGCTGCCATTAACAATGTCTTCACTTCCTAAAAAACAACAAAGGAACAAATACATGTTAGTTGAGGAAACAAGTAGCAGACGTTATTAAATCGACCTCACATCACTCCGGTCATATCCCATTAGCGCACACTCTCAGAAGACGACGTTGAAGGATATGTTTGCTAACGACTTATGTGACTAGCTGGTTAACTATTAGTTTAAATAAAATTATAAAATGTCCCGTAGTTTGTTTTTTTTCACGCTCAGGGTATAAAGTGTTTGTCACTTCAAGATTTCTTAGCGTCAACTATGCAGGAGGTAGGAATGTCAATTTCTTTCCTCGTGCTTATAGTTGGCTCTGGATGAACACAACTAGTTGTTGATATTTAACGGATATTGTAGTTTAACATATTTAGGCGCATACTTTAAGTAAGAGAATCGAGCATCTAGACATTTAGGCGCATACTTTAAGTAAGAGAATCGAGTATCTCGACATTTAGGCAGACCTATAAGTTTGCTAAGTTGCACTGCAAAACTGCTGGAGAGAGTGATAACCACTAGACTCCAGTGGTTTTAGAATCCAACCATAAACTGGATCCAGCCCAGACAGGCTACAGGCAGCATAGAAGCACTGATGACCAAGTGGCATACCTCGCACAGGACATAGAAAATGGCTTCCAAGAAAGGAAGAAAACCCTCACTGTGTTCTTCGACATGTCTAAGGCCTTCGACAAAGTCTGGAAAGATGGTTTGCTACTCAAGCTCTTACGCAGTGGAATACGGGGTAGAATGTACTATTGGATAAAAGACTTTCTTACCCATAGACAAGCATCTGTAAAATTGGATGGAGTGCACAGTCCCAGATTCAAATTAAGAGCAGGAGTCCCACAGAGCAGCGTACTGTCCCCATTGCTTTTCCTGGTATATATTAATGATCTGCCACAAACTCTGCCCAGACATGTATCACACTCTCTCCATGCTGATGATCTAGCTGTGTGGTACACCTCCGAGTTTCTGGGTCCTGCCATCTTTAAACTCCAGGCCAGCCTGAACAGCGTCATAATGTGGGCAAGTAAATGGGGTCTAGAAATAAACCGGAGCAAAACTATAGCAACGCTTTCTCATTGTCAACAAAGGAAGAACACTTCAGACTGAAATTTAACGATGATATCGTTCCCCGTTCCCATACTCCAACCTTTTTGGGAGTTAACCTTGACAGTCGTCTGACATGGAAACATCACATAATGGAAACAAACAGAAAGGCTATGAGGAAACAAAGTGTGATGCGGAAGCTGGCTGGAACTACCTGGGGAGCTGATATTCGAATCCTGAGTCAGGTGTACACTGGTGCAGTTAGACCGACCCTCGAATATGCATCATCGACATGGATATCAGCAGCCCATTCAAACAAATCGATACTGGAAAAACACAAAACAGGTGTCTGCGTACTATTTTGGGAGCCATGAAATCTACCCCAATTGTAGAAATGGAAAAGGCAGCAACATCCAGCCCTTGGAAGACAGAAGAAGGAGAAAAGTGATTCTACAGACCGAAAGGATCAAAAGAATGCCTCACCATCCACTGCATGAAAAAATGGCGGCTAGAACAAAGAACAGACTAAAGCGCACAAGTCTAAACCACAAAGCAAAGAAATAGGAAAGTCATACTTGGAACTACTAAATCATAATTCCATACCTGAAGAATTGCTTTTTGATCACTGGGAACCAGACTCAGTACCACTAAACTTCTCAACCTCCATCCCTAAATTATTAAGCAAAGATGCCGAGCATAATCTAGTGAAAAAAGCAATTACAATGGAACATCTCCATTACATGTTTCCAGAAGACAGCTGGATAAGAATTTACACAGATGGATCGGCAATGGAGGCAACCATGAATGGTGGAGCAGGAGTGTACATTAGGCACCCAGATGCTACCACTGTGTCTCTAGCGGCTCCTACTGGAAGAATATGTTCCAACTACAAAGCAGAACTCATAGCCCTTCTGATGGCAGCACAGCACATAAATAAGCTGCAAGCAGCTGCAAGCAAGATGGTATTTCTTACAGACTCATTGTCAGCTATACAAGCCCCGGAGGCTAAATCCACTGACAGCACAGTACAAAAACTACAAAGAGAACTTGCTCAGCTTTCAGAAAAGGCAGAAATTCACTTGCAGTGGATTCCATCTCACTGTGGCATTGCAGGCAATGAGGTGCTGATGTCTTAGCTAAGGAGGGCAGTGCCAAAGAGCAAATTTACCAACCCTTGTCTTTTCAAGAGGTCAAAACCCTCATACAGAGAAAATCTGCAGTAGACTGGAAGACAAACACTGGATATGATTATGGAAAAGACTCCCTCAAAGACCTAAGCAGAACAGACCAGGTCATTATATTTCGACTACGCACCGGACACTGCAGACTCAACAAACACTTATACAGACTAGGAATAAGTCAAACAGCTCTCTGCCAGTGTCAGCAGGCAGAACAGACACCAGAGCATATCCTGCAAGACTGTCCTCTTCTGGGGAGCTGAGAATCAACATGTGGCCACACCCAGTCGACCTGAAAACTAAGCTTTGGGAAACCTGACAGACCTGAAGCTGTCTGCCCAGTTGTGGTCCACAGTAAATTAAGCGCATGACCAGAGATCGCTGAAGAAGAAGAAGAAGACATTTAGGCACATACTTTAAGTAAGAGAATCGAGTATCTCGACATTTAGGCACATACTTTAAGTAAGAGAATCGAGTATCTCGACATTTAGGCGCATACTTTAAGTAAGAGAATCGAGTATCTCGACATTTAGGCACATACTTTAAGTAAGAGAATCGAGTATCTCGACATTTAGGAGCATACTTTAAGTAAGAGAAGCGAGTCGACATTTAGGCGCATACTTTAAGTAAGAGAATCGAGTATCTCGACATTTAGGAGCATACTTTAAGTAAGAGAATCGAGTATCTCGACATTTAGGCGCATACTTGAAGTAAGAGAATCGAGTATCTCGACATTTAGGCACATACTTTAAGTAAGAGAATCGAGTATCTCGACATTTAGGCGCATACTTTAAGTAAGAGAATCGAGTATCTCGACATTTAGGCACATACTTTAAGTAAGAGAATCGAGTATCTCGACATTTAGGAGCATACTTTAAGTAAGAGAAGCGAGTCGACATTTAGGCGCATACTTTAAGTAAGAGAATCGAGTATCTCGACATTTAGGCGCATACTTTAAGTAAGAGAATCGAGTATCTCGACATTTAGGCGCATACTTTAAGTAAGAGAATCGAGTATCTCGACATTTAGGCGCATACTTTAAGTAAGAGAATCGAGTATCTCGACATTTAGGCACATACTTTAAGTAAGAGAATCGAGTATCTCGACATTTAGGCGCATACTTGAAGTAAGAGAATCGAGTATCTCGACATTTAGGCGCATACTTCAAGTAAGAGAATCGAGTATCTCGACATTTAGGCACATACTTTAAGTAAGAGAATCGAGTATCTCGACATTTAGGCACATACTTGAAGTAAAAGAATCGAGTATCTCGACATTTAAGCCGCCCGTGTGGTGCCGGGGCCCGTAAGTGAAGCAAAGAATAGTACCACTGCGATCGACAAGGCATGTCGCAAGAGGCGACTGATGTAGGACCTAGAAAGCTACCTAGTAAATAAAAGCATCCAGAAATCGGATGTGCTGGCCTTGCAGGCGCATAATTGGCACAGCGTATAATCACTCTTAGGCTCAGATCACATACAGATCACACATAGTGGTTAACAATTGATCGATATGAAGCGTTGGAAGATGAAATCAATGTGAAGATAATAGGTTTTGTTAATATTATTTTCGTTGGTGATAAAAGAATATGACGTACAAATTTGAGGTGAATGCATATTTTATTCATGGGCGTCCATGCGTTAAGTCAAGAGGGAACAAGTGCCACCCCTGGAAAATTGCTTTTTGATAAGTTTTATTAGAATATGTCTTCTCCATTTCCACCTTGTAAAATTAGCAACTAAAATGTTAAAATTCATTTTGCCCTCACCTAGAAAAAATGTATGTAGACGCCCATGTGTATAGTGTTATAAATATGTCTTGTAAATTCAAGAATTAAATAAAAGCGAGAACCTACTGGGTGTTGTATGTACACATATGAAATATGAAACTGGGTGTTGTATGTACACATATGAAATATGAAAATGGGTGTTGTATGTACACATATGAAATATGAAAATCGTGGCTTATCATGATCATGTTCAGGACGTAGCCATGTAAACGAGTCGTCAATCTTCTATTCACCAATTATACGTTCTGTAGTTTGTCACTGCTTTCTGACAGGTTACGTCTATTTTTACTGTTCGTAAAAATCCATGTTAACAAATTTGCTAGCCGCGGAGTTTGAGCCTGGTACGCTTTGATTGTGATTGAGCTCACTACCGTTTAAGCTACAGACGTCGACATGCATACACAGTGGGGGCTTGTGATCATTTGTGTTGGTGGAGCAGACCAGACCTCCACATACATACACAGTGGGGGTTTGTGATCATTTGTGTTGGTGGAGCAGACCAGACATCCACATGCATACACAGTGGGGGCTTGTGATCATTTGTGTTGGTGGAGCAGACCAGACATCCACATGCATACACAGTGGGGGCTTGTGATCATTTGTGTTGGTGGAGCAGACCAGACGTCCACATACATACACAGTGGGGGCTTGTGATCATTTGTGTTGGTGAAGCAGACCAGACGTCCACATACATACACAGTGGGGGCTTGTGATCATTTGTGTTGGTGGAGCAGACCAGACGTCCACATACATACACAGTGGGGGCTTGTGATCATTTGTGTTGGTGGAGCAGACCAGACGTCCACATACATACACAGTGGAGGCTTGTGATCATTTGTGTTGGTGGAGCAGACCAGACATCCACATGCATACACAGTGGGGGCTTGTGATCATTTGTGTTGGTGGAGCAGACCAGACGTCCACATACATACACAGTGGGGGCTTGTGATCATTTGTGTTGGTGAAGCAGACCAGACGTCCACATACATACACAGTGGGGGCTTGTGATCATTTGTGTTGGTGGAGCAGACCAGACGTCCACATACATACACAGTGGGGGCTTGTGATCATTTGTGTTGGTGGAGCAGACCAGACGTCCACATACATACACAGTGGGGGCTTGTGATCATTTGTGTTGGTGGAGCAGACCAGACGTCCACATACATACACAGTGGGGGCTTGTGATCATTTGTGTTGGTGGAGCAGACCAGACGTCCACATACATACACAGTGGAGGCTTGTGATCATTTGTGTTGGTGGAGCAGACCAGACGTCCACATACATACACAGTGGAGGCTTGTGATCATTTGTGTTGGTGGAGCAGACCAGACGTCAACATACATACACAGTGGAGGCTTGTGATCATTTGTGTTGGTGAAGCAGACCAGACGTCCACATACATACACAGTGGGGGCTTGTGATCATTTGTGTTGGTGGAGCAGACCAGACGTCCACATACATACACAGTGGGGGCTTGTGATCATTTGTGTTGGTGGAGCAGACCAGACGTCCACATACATACACAGTGGAGGCTTGTGATCATTTGTGTTGGTGGAGCAGACCAGACGTCCACATACATACACAGTGGAGGCTTGTGATCATTTGTGTTGGTGGAGCAGACCAGACGTCCACATACATACACAGTGGAGGCTTGTGATCATTTGTGTTGGTGGAGCAGACCAGACGTCCACATACATACACAGTGGGGGCTTGTGATCATTTGTGTTGGTGGAGCAGACCAGACGTCCACATACATACACAGTGGGGGCTTGTGATCATTTGTGTTGGTGGAGCAGACCAGACGTCCACAAACATACACAGTGGAGGCTTGTGATCATTTGTGTTGGTGGAGCAGACCAGACGTCCACATACATACACAGTGGGGGCTTGTGATCATTTGTGTTGGTGGAGCAGACCAGACGTCCACATACATACACAGTGGGGGCTTGTGATCATTTGTGTTGGTGGAGCAGACCAGACGTCCACATACATACACAGTGGAGGCTTGTGATCATTTGTGTTGGTGGAGCAGACCAGACGTCCACATACATACACAGTGGGGGCGTGTGATCATTTGTGTTGGTGGAGCAGACCAGACGTCCACATACATACACAGTGGGGGTTTGTGATCATTTGTGTTGGTGGAGCAGACCAGACGTCCACATACATACACAGTGGAGGCTTGTGATCATTTGTGTTGGTGGAGCAGACCAGACGTCCACATACATACACAGTGGAGGCTTGTGATCATTTGTGTTGGTGGAGCAGACAAAAATATTCGGAAAAATCATAGGTTTGGGTTAGGTAGTTACTATTATTTATCTATTCCGGGAAGTTAATCGCCTTTTCTATCAATATACATCTGTGTGTGTGTGTGTGTGTGTGTGTGCGACAACGTACGTTTAGAAAACTTGACGAGTTGGTACCTACATCTGTGTGCGACAATGTACGTTTAGACAAGTTGACGAGTTGGTACCTACATCTGTGTACGACAATGTACGTTTAGAAAACTTGACGAGTTGGTACCTACATATTCTAGTAAAGATTATATGAACAAATAATTATGAACAAATAATTTATATAATAATTAATACACGTTCCACATTATTTTTGGTGAAGCCTGGCCCCACTGGCCCTAAATGACGAGTCGCCACTGTGTGTATACATATATATATAAATAAATTAATTAGATAGTCGTTGAGTTGTAAATTGTCTGTTATTGAGTAGTGTATGTGCAAACTGTATGATTGCATTTATATGGGCATATTGATAATTATGAAATTTCACATACGCATCAACACATGTCCAACGCTGATATTACACTTTCAGATTGAGAGACAGGTGTCCTAACCGCACAGCTGTTCATTGAAAACTCTATTTATTGATATATGGGGTAAAGCAATCAATCACTCGGTGTGTGTTGTCAGGGCTCGCAAGGGGAGTAAAGAATAGTAACACTGCTAACTACAAGGCATGTCGTAAGATGCGACTGAGGTAGGAGCCCGCCGTGTGTTTCGGGGCCCGAAAGGAAGGAAAGAATATGCACCAATGTGTGCCTACAAGGCATGTCGTAAGAGGTGGCTGAGGTAGAAGCCCGCCGTGTGTTGCCAGTGATTTGCAAGGGGAGCAAAGAATAGTAACACTGCTACCCACAGGGCATGTCGTAAACAGCGACTAGGGTAGGGGTCACGTGTTGCTGGGTCCCGAAAGGTAGGAAAGAATATGCAGCAATGTGTACCTGCCAAGCATGTGTTGAGAGGCGACTTATGAGGGTTAGATGCAGTGCCGGATTAGGCTAGCGCGGGCCATGTAGCAAATTTTAGCGCGGGCCCTAGATTTTGTATGATAATAAAATAAAACACAACTTTTACAAACAAACTTGTCTCGATTTAATGTGAGAAAATTTAGAGATAATACTAGACAAATTAATTTCTCTAAGTAAATTACATTCAATGTTCATTAAGGTGAGGTTTTTTTTATATTCTTGTCCCATCATGTTCCTGAACTCACTTTTTATACGCTCGAATGTCGAAAAAGAACTTTCTTCGCTGCAGTTAGTAATCATTAAAAACAAGTAAATTCGTAAGACTATTTCTACATTTGGGAAACACGACTCTAATGAATTTTCCATTATAAGTTTATAAAATTGCAGTTCAAGAGCCTCATGCTTTTCGTTGCTAATAGCAGCAGCTAAATTAGTTTTAAGAAGTTCAGTGAACTGCATAAGTTCGTCGCCTAGGCTTTCTTCCAAATCCTCTTGGTAAGAGCTGACAATATTTGGAGTTCTTTTCAAGACCTCTTCTGCTGTAATAGATTTTAACTGCCGGAGTATTCCAAATACACCAGTCACTCTATGGTACAGCCTAAATCAATAACTTTGCAAACAAAACAGAACAGTTGTCCTTTAGTATCTGTATAACACAACCAATCTCTCACGTGAGTTTTGTTTGTTGGTGTATGTGTGTATGTGAAAAACGACTTTCGACAAAATCGTGGATTGTTTTCTTTATTGTAGTTTTTTTAAGACAAGAAATCACTGTTCATATGTTGCACTTCGCTACTTTCTTTCACAAACCAATAATCTCGATTGAAATTGTTTGGCCATTCACCAATATCGTTGGAGTACATTTTACTTTCGTAGTGTTTTTGGCTTGTAGAAGATGTTGCTTCATTAGAAGCATGTGCTGTGCTTTCTGCCTCTCTTTGGCTTGAAGTTGATATGGCTAAATTGGGAGGACTTTCTGTACATTCGATTTCAGTTTGTCTTGTGAAAAATGTGGCTAAATCGTGAAGAGTTACTGATCTTAATGGTAGTATTGGTAATGATGATTCTTCTATAGCACTGCTTTCATCCACTACACAGTGGGACACGTCTTCTGTATTGTCTGCTTCGATTTCTTTGGATTCGGCACCATCACATACGACATTAAAAATTCAGACAGAATGCGTGTTTTGAAATAACATCTGGTTATTGTTTCCATTTTCATCTCTGTCACATAGGCGCGGGCCCCCTAGAAGCGCGGGGCCCGTAGCATTTGCTACTTCTGCTACTAGGCTAATCCGGCACTGGTTAGAGGTGGAGCTGGCTACCTCGCCCCGTAGAAAAGATACGCCTAAAAAACTTCAACAAACATGGAAAGTACATCTAAACGAAACAAATCTATCTAAAACATCGAAACCACGGGCTGGTCCCCCCACCCAAACAGTGAACCAAATATCGTATCGCCGGGTAACACATCGCCCTGCACACCGTGTTTTAGTGCACCCAAGTATGATGCGCATAGCCTTGTTCTGTATTCTTTCCAGACTTTATATCTGCATATGCCTGAGAGACAAGATTCACAGAATATACTCAATCACAGACAGAACCAGTCCCTGGTATACGAGACAGAGATCGCGATGCTCAAATGTTGCTGCAACCACAACCCTCATCGCAGTCATACCCTTTCTAGCTTTCATTATCACAATCATCTCTGAAGTCGGAGTAACGTTCGAATGAATGGCCATTGAGGCTGTTGATAAGGAAAGCAAGCGTTCAAGCAAAAATCAGTCAGAGGCGTCATTTTATGGCAATGAACTTTGAATACGTGTGAACAATTTCTATATCTGCTGTCATGGATCGCAGTGGGGAACAATTCCCATATCTGCTGTCATGGATCGCAGTGGGCGAACAATTTCCATATCTGCTGTCATGGATCGCAGCGGGCGAACAATTTCTATATCTGCGTCATGGATCGCAGCGGGGCGATAATTTATATCTGCTGTCATGGGTCGCAGCTCGAACAATTTCCATATGCTGTCATGATAGCAACGGGCGAACAATTTCCATTCTGCTGTCATGGATAGACAGGGCGAACAATTTCCATATCTGCTGTCATGGGTCGCAGGTGAACAATTTCATATCTGCTGTCAGGGTCGCAGCGGGTGAATAATTTCATATCTGCTGTCAGGGTCGCAGCGGGTGAACAATTTCTATATCTGCATGAAGGTCGCAGTGGGTGAACAATTTCCATATCTGCTGTCATGGGTCGCAGTGGGTGAACAATTTCCATATCTGCTGTCATGGGTGCAAGCGAGTGAACAATTTTCATATCTGCTGTCTGGGTCGCAGCGGGCGAACAATTTCCATATCTGTTGTCATGGGTCGCAGCGAGGGAACAATTTTCATATCTGCTGTCATGGGTCGCAACGGGTGAACAATTTCCATATCTGCTGTCATGGTCGCAGCGGTGAACAATTTCATATCGCTGTCATGGATCGCAGCGACATTTTATTTCTCACCAATCTCGGCAAGGATGCGAAAACCCTATTTAAAACTTCAACGTAAGTGTGGCTTGCTCACTCAAATAAAATATAGATAGAGGTTTGATGTCGATTAAGATCTGTGTCAGATATCGGAGCTTACATTCTCACTGCTGAGTTCAATGATGATTGTTCAATATCATGTAAGGTAGGTGTGTGGTTTGATGTGTGATTTAAATAACAATCATGTAAGGGTAGTGTGTGGTTTGATGTGTGATTTAAATAACAATCATGTAAGGGTAGGTGTGTGGTTTGATGTGTGATTTAAATAACAATCATGTAGAGGTAGGTGTGGTTTGATGTGTGATTTAAATAACAATCATGTAAGGGTAGGTGTGTGGTTTGATGTGTGATTTAAATAACAATCATGTAAGGGTAGGTGTGTGGTTTGATGTGTGATTTAAATAACAATCATGTAAGGAGTGTGTGTGTGGTTTGATGTGATTTAAATAACAATCATGTAAGGGTAGGTGTGTGGTTTGATGTGTGTTTATAATAATCATGTAAAAGTAGGTGTGTGGTTTGATGTGTGATTTAAATAATAATCATGTAAGGGTAAGTGTGTGGTTTGATGTGTGATTTAAATAACAATCATGTAAGAGGTAATGTGTGGTTTTGATGTGTGATTTAAATAAGTCATTTGTCACTCTGGCAATAAAAGAAAATTCGTTACGACAGAGATGAAAGTGTCAACGCAGAATGCCGGGAGTATCAAGAAGAGATCTGTTTAGAAATGAAGACATCAGGAAAAAAGTGGATACAATATCAGTACTGAACTTCATCAAGAAATAAATGAAATGGTTCGGCCATATAAGCCGTTTACCAACAGGCCAAAAGACAATGATACTTCGAGCTAGTAGATACAAAGCAAAAGTTCGTCCTCAGAAATAACAGAGGCAACTAAAAACACGATGAAGTGCACACAAAATTATGTTATTGAAATATCTTTGTATCCTGACACTGTGAGGCAAAACAGGATTACAGAAAAGAAGAAGAATCAGTTGATCATACTGACATGTATATGTTTCTCACTGTCTGGCTCTCACTGTCTATCTGGCTCTCACTCGTCTGTCTGGGCTCTCACCTGTCTGTCTCGGCTTCTCTCTCACTGTCTTTCTGATAGTTTACTGAAGGTCTGCAACTCACCGTATTATTATGAAGTTATCATCTGTCCTGAAAGATTCGTAAAACTATTCGGACATATGGAAACCCGTAAAACTATTCGGACAATAAACAAAACTTCAGCATAAATGTCGAGAACGCAACTTAAAACTATTCGGACCATTTTTGATGAACCCATAAAACACTTATTCTGACATGATGAAGAAACCCTAAAAAAAGTTCGACATATTAAAACCTCTTTAAAACCACGTCTTTCTTGATGTCAACACATAAAACCACTCTGCTTAAAACCACGTCTTTCTTGATGTCAACACTACATTTTACAAACACTCTCAAGTTCATAAAACCACGTCTTTCTTGATGTCAACACATAAATTTTACAAACACTCTCAAGTTCATAAAACCACGTCTTTCTTGATGTCAACACATACATTTTACAAACACTCTCAAGTTCATAAAACCGATTCGGATCAATAGTAAAGGTGACCTAGTAGAAGTAAACGGAACCGGACGAGTACATTCGGTATTTCATAATCCTACTTTATGTTTTAAATTTCTTAATATTAAAGTTAAATATTTGACATGCAATCTCACACAAGTATGATGTAGTGTTGAGCACACAATTCAGACGGAGACGGGACTGTTAGCAAGTCATTTATTACTTAGTCACCAAACTATGTATTTTGTTTCCCTACCATCGCGATAAAGAACTCTTTCTTAATGCACTAACATTTACAAGGACTCCTAGCTATGGGACATTTTATTATACCAGAATACTTTTTGGTTTATGTATTTTCTTTTAAAAATCTGAAATACATTGCTTAACTGATGTTAGACATTTCTTATTTATTTATATAACCTCTTTTTGTGATTTATATGTGATCTGAGCATTAGAGCGATTGCACGTTGTGCCAGTTATGCGCCTACAAGTAGGCCAGCACATCCGAATTCTGCGACGCTATTTATTTACTAGGGCAGCTTACCTAGGCTACTACCTCAGTCGCCTCTTACGACATGCCTTGTAGGTCGAGTGTTACTATTCTTTGCTCCACCTGTGAGCCTCGGTAACACACGGGAGCTATTGGTCTTTAAAACAAGTCAGCGCTGGATATATGAGTGGCAGAATGAGGTCGTACGTTCTGTAGCTGTAAACTAGCAGCACAACATACTCACGTTCTTCGGTCAAAGACCACCTACAGGCCACAATGATGAGCCAACAAGTGGTGATATGAACGACCACCTACAGGCCACAATGATGAGCCAACAAGTGGTGATATGAACGACCACCTACAGGCCACAATGATGAGCCAACAAGGGGTGATATGAACGACCACCTACAGGCCACAATGATGAGCCAACAAGGGTGATATGAAGACCACCTACAGGCCACAATGATGAGCCAACAAGTGGTGATATGAACGACCACCTACAGGCCACAATGATGAGCCAACAAGGGGTGATATGAAAGACCACCTACAGGCCACAATGATGAGGCAACAAGTGGTGATATGAAGACCACCTACAGTGCCACAATGATGAGCCAACAAGTGGTGATATGAATGACCACCTACGGGCCCACAATGATGAGCCAACAAGTGGTGATATGACGACCACTACAGGCCACAAAGATGAGCCACAAAGATGAGCCACAAAGATGAGCCACAAAGATGAGCCACAAAGATGAGCCACAAAGATGAGCCACAAAGATGAGCCACAAAGATGAGCCACAAAGATGAGCCACAAAGATGAGCCAACAAGTAGTAATAAGAAAGAACGCAAAGGAAGAGTTCGCATGTTTCTATCCCTGCATTTTCGTGTGTTATTTCCTGGTTATTGTGTATTGAAACGATGCTACTGCACTCCGATCTGACCTATAGGTCTTTAGTCTCTCCAGGTAGATGTCGAAATGTATGCATGCTAACGGTTCTCGTGTTTCGCTGGTTAAATACAGTCTGCTTCTCGTGCATTCCGTTCTGCTTGTGCACCCAGCATTGTGCAAGGTTTGATTCCCAAACTACTTGAGCCGCTGGATACATTCAACATCAGTTCCAGTGTTCTTTTCAGCTCAGTGTCCTCATTCAACCATCAATTTCAGTGTCCTCTTTAAACATCAATTTCAGTGTTCTCATTCAACCATCAATTTCAGTGTTCTCATTCAACCATCAATTTCATGTCTCATTCAACCATCAATTTCAGTGTTCTCATTCAACCATCAATTTCAGTGTTCTCATTCAACCATCAATTTCAGTGTTCTCATTCAACTATCAATTTCAGTGTTCTCATTCAACCATCAATTTCAGTGTTCTCATTCAACGTGCGATGGCTCAACAGCTGAAATACGTCTTCACTGTCCATCTTCGACTCCCCGACTATCGTTGCTGCTGCTACAAGACAGCCTGCTCTCTCACTGCTGTTAACACTCGAGTATCTAGACAAGTAGATCCAACAAAAGCCTCTTGATGGTGGCATCCTCGATAGACAATCTCTACTCATACCACCATCTGCAGTTTTGGATCTTCCGAAGCATCAACAGTCTGACACAATAATGGTCCTAGTAAACACAGGGGTCCCAGAGAGACATTGGAGGGCAGCAGTAACCATGCTCTTCTACTTAAATCTAACCCGCATTCTGTGTGATTGCTGACACACTCCGTCCTCGGTTGTTCCGATTGAGTTAATCTCTAAACTCGAGGCTTGATCCGACAGATTACTATTTAAACAACCTCTGTGGATACTAAAGGACGGTCATTTTAAAAAGGCCCGTGTATATCATTAAACACGTAAATATTCAATATATATATATATATATTTTAATGTTCCATAGCCCTTTCAGACCTTAGGGTATTAATTGACCGTCACATCATATTTCTAGATAGTAGTCTGCAGGAGGTGGGGCGGATTAATTGACCGTCACATCATATTTCTAGACAGTAGTCTGCAGGAGGTGGGGCGGATTAATTGACCGTCACATCATATTTCTAGACAGTAGTCTGCAGGAGGTGGGGCGGATTAATTGGGGCCAATTAATAAGAATGCATCCAAACTCCACAGTATACAGAGTCTTCTACAACAGAACATCGGGAAAGAAGGCAAGAGGAAGACCACGGAAAAGATGGTTAGATAGCGTAACAAAATCCTGCGAAAGAGCAAAAATAACAATCACACAAGCCACCAGAACAGCACAAGACAAAAAAGAAAACCACGACACTGTGCAACAACTGGAAGCAGTGTGACGACAAAAAAAGAAGGAAGTCTGCAGGAGGTGGGACGGCGTACGGTGTAATCGGTCACATATCGACTCGGACTGAAGAGGGTTGTGAACTAAATCCCACATTCAACGTTCCACACGCGAGAAAAGGAATTGTCCCTCCTACCTCCTGCACACTAGTGTCAGACAATTCAAACACTATGGTCTGAAAATGCTACGGGAAATTGGTGTATAGTGTGCAGGGGGTAGGAGAGCCAATTCCTTTCTTTACGTGTGGAGCGTCGAGTGTGAGAATTAACCCAGAACCCTCGGCCAGCCTGCCCAGCGTGTTCGTAGCGCGTTGGGCGACGGGTGACAAGCCCCTGTGAGTGCGGTTCAATTTCGCGGGCTGGCAGAAAGCCACAGGTTCTCCAGATTTACGGTGTTCGTGGCACCGAACCGAAGGGTTACGATATCCATGGCACCGAGCCGAAGAGCTGAAATCTCAAGTGCTTCTGGATCGGAAGAAAACAAACACAGAACCGTCTTGTGTAAGGATGGATATGTGGACACTTACGCATTATGATAATACGTCTCACATTAATACCAGCACATTGCTTATTTGTTGATCATATTCTTCGCTTCAGTTGCTTCCTCTGGGGTTCTTGCACACAAAACAACAACTTGTTTTCACATTCAAAATTTACAAAGATGTATTTATAGCAGACAACGACAACTGACTGAAGGCGTGCGTGTGGGTGTGGGCGGGGGTGAATTAACTACAGCCTGTTTTCAATAAATTGGATCACATTTGCTACTTTCAGGATTAACAGCCACTTGTTCAAACATCGCGACGACGACGTGGTTGGATTTTTACGCATTCAAAATAAAAGGGTGTCTGTGGCATGGAGGTTAAGGTGATCGCCTGTAGCTCCAAAGGTTCTCGGTTTGTTCCCCATGTGGAGGGATCGGGGTATTTTCATGAGATCCCTGATCTGAATATATGTGAGATCATGTTCCGTGTCCTATCGGAGAACGATAATGCTTCAAGTTGAACATGTAAAAGAGTAATTGACAGTTTAAAATCTTTTTAAAATTAGCGGCAATTCCACCGCTCGGGCAAAATCCATTATAAAAAGATTTAAAAAAATAAACTTTACAAACTTTTTCGACATCTCTCTCTCTCTCTCTCTCTCACTTTCGCGATTCCGGCCTAGACTGATCAACCAACTTTTTTTCATGAATTTTACCGTGTTTTTTAAGGACTCCGTTCCTCCGTACAGCTTCTCGCGAAACTCTGTGTTTTGGGGCCAGGTTTCTTTTCTTATACCTGCTAACCGTTGACAATCTTGCAGAACGTGTTCTGCCGTCATATCCGCCTTTTGCAGGGGCACAGGCTAGTTGTGCCAATTTTAAATTTGTGAAACATGTGGGCGCGGAGCTTGTTGTGGCCGGTACGGAGGCGAAGTATGGCAACTTGTTCACTACGAGACAGACCATAGTATCCGTCGCTGTTGTTAGAATGAGGATGGTCTTTTGTCCATTTGTCTCTGTAGTGCCAGCCGATGGTTGTTCTGGCTTCCTCATAACTGATCTCGAGATCAGTGTGAGGTAGTCGCCCGCCTTCTTTAACTAACTTGTCGGCATCTTCATTTCCGCTTATACTGCAGTGTGATGGGATCCACTGAATGACGGTGCGTTTGAGAGAGCGCGCTAGTTCATCGAGGGTCGCTTTGAGCTCATTCAGCTCTGTTTTGCCTACGCTTTTGAGTGCCATGATGACCGATAGAGCATCTACATCTTCTTTCGACATCTACAAAATTACATCGGGGACCCTGACCTGTGCTACGGAGCTTGCGCACTGGCGCGGAGATCTTCCTGTCGGAAGATCACATGTCGGAAGATCTATTGAAGTACACATGGCTACTCACCAGTGCAATGATAGTGGTCATATCAATCAATCACTGAGCAGACTAACATCATGGCATGGAAGAAAGTCAACTCTATCACTGAGCAGACTAACATCATGGCATGGAAGAAAGTCAACTCAATCACAGAGCAGACTAACATCATGGCATGGAAGAAAGTCAACTCAATCACTGAGCAGACTAACATCATGGCATGGAAGAAAGTCAACTCTATCACTGAGCAGACTAACATCATGGCATGGAAGAAAGTCAACTCAATCACTGAGCAGACTAACATCATGGCATGGAAGAAAGTCAACTCAATCACTGAGCAGACTAACATCATGGCATGGAAGAAAGTCAACTCAATCACTGAGCAGACTAACATCATGGCATGGAAGAAAGTCAACTCAATCACTGAGCAGACTAACATCATGACATGGAAGAAAGTCAACAACGGAGCTGATTGACAAAGCTCAGGATAGAAAGTTGTGGAGATTCATGATGGGAAATGTCAGCAGTAATAGACTCTGATGGTGGTGGTGCTGACACTTAGCGAAGCGTAGTAACGAAGAAGACACTTGGCAACTTTCAACATTACACGTTCTCGTCGCGCAACAACGCATACACGACAGACATACAGTTTCCACTCATTTTTCTTCTTCTTCTTCAGCGATCTCTGGCCAAGCACTTAGTTTACTGTCAACCACAAATTGGACAGTCAGCTTCAGGTCTATCAAGTTTCCCAAAAGCTTAGTATTTAAGGTCGACTGGGTGTGGTCAAATATTTCTTCCACTCATTCAACATTTTATTTTTATTTCTATCTCAGGCCTAGCCATGAATACATCTTTGAGTTCTGCTTCAAAACTTGTCCATGTGCCCCCACGCCTCCATTTTTAGCTGTCCATGGAGTGAACACTTCATTGCATGTCTTGACCGCTTTTCTTTTCTTATCATGAGAACATGTCCAATCCATTTCTTCTTTTTGTATCTATCGACTTATGTCTTCCAGACTAGTTATTTGTTTCAAGTTTGTTATACTAACTTTCCTTCTCAGTTATTTGTTTCAAGTTTGATATAGCTAACTTCCTTCAGTTATTTGTTTCAAGTTTGTTATAGCTAACTGTCCTCTCAGTTATTTGTTTCAAGTTTGATATAGCTAACTTTCCTTCCAGTTATGTTCCAAGTTTTTTTTATAGCAACTGTCCTCTCAGTTATTTGTTCAAGATTGATATAGCTAACTTTCCTTCCAGTTATTTGTTTCAAGTTTGTTATAGCTAACTGTCCTCTCAGTTATTTGTTTCAAGATTGATATAGCTAACTTTCCTTCCAGTTATTTGTTTCAAGTTTGCTATAGCTAACTGTCCTCTCAGTTATTTGTTTCAAGATTGATATAGCTAACTGTCCTCTCAGTTATTTGTTTCAAGATTGATATAGCTAACTTTCCTTCCAGTTATTTGTTTCAAGATTGATATAGCTAACTTTCCTTCCAGTTATTTGTTTCAAGATTGATATAGCTAACTTTCCTTCCAGTTATATCCAAGTATTTTGCT
Organism: Arion vulgaris; assembly: GCA_020796225.1. Classification (NCBI taxonomy): domain Eukaryota; kingdom Metazoa; phylum Mollusca; class Gastropoda; order Stylommatophora; family Arionidae; genus Arion; species Arion vulgaris. The sequence continues at coordinate 5,754,208 of CM036771.1, read as the reverse complement.
AAGAAATCGTTCCAAGATCCATTCTCTGTGTCATTTTATGTCTCAGATAAGACAAGCTCACCCAGGACATAAGGCATAAAATCAGCTTGTTGTTCAAGACATCAGAATTTGTTCTAAAAAAACGTAATCACAAAGTACTGTAGTTTTACAAATTACAAAAACAATGACAAAATACAGCAACGTTTCGACCAACAAGGCCTTTATCAAGCAAACGAACAACAGGAGTGACAAATTAAAAACAAAACAAATGGACGACCAAAAACAAACGTTTCTAATGAAAATCTGGAAATAAAAACGAAAATCTGGGAATAAAAACGAATAACGAAATAAATGTAACACAAAATAATGTAAATGTCACTCCTGTTGTTCGTTTGCTTGATAAAGGCCTTGTTGGTCGAAACGTTTCTGTATTTTGTCATTGTTTTGTAATTTGTAAAACTACAGTACTTTGTGATTACGTGTTTTGCCAATCAAATAGTTTTACTGCAGTCTCATCCATTTTGTGAGGAATTTGTTCTACAGATTTTTATATTGTGTAGCATTTGCTGATGTCATCTATCAGAGAGATAGTTTTTATCACCAGCTCACTGTGGCATCCCAGGTAATGAAAAGGCTGACAAACTCGCACGGGCTGAAGGAACCCTAACACAACACCACCCAACACAAAGCTAGAGAGAAGCAAAAACTCTCCTGAAACAGTTCCAACTAATGATGTGGAGAAAAACAAACGTAAGATACAACCCAGAGCATGACAACATAAATATATTAAACGGAAAAGCGGAGACCACAGTCTTCAGACTTAGAACGAAACACAACAGTCCCAGACCACACCTCTATAGAGTGGGTCGCAGGGACTCGGCTGCCTGCACATGTGAAGCACCAAAGCAGTCACCCAAGTACATCTTGCAAGACTGCCACAGCCTGAGCAGCATGAAAACGGAAATACGGCCAGCAAAAACAATCCTTTAAAGCAAACTGTGGGGAATGGTAAAAACTTCAAGCACACCGCCCTGTTTATGACACATACCGGAGGTCGCACAGTAGAAGTTGATCGCAGAGGAAGAAGACGAAGTCCCTTAAATCCTCCTAACACACTTTCTTTTTTTAAATATGCTAAGTCTGAGATTCGTAGAGGAAGGGTTCCCTAACACACCTGGCAACGTTACCTACAAGTAAAAAGTATTGCGAGGCCTCTTATCTTACGCTCCTATGCTATTATACTATATCGTCGCCGCCTATGTATTTTTTTATAAGATAAACACCTCCGTGTGTTGTCAGGGCTCGCAAGGGGAGCAAAGATTAGTAACACTGCGATCTACAAGGCATGTCGTAAGAGTCGACTAACCCTTTAGCTGCTAAAGACGTATGTATACGTTTTCCCCATTCACTTCTAAAGATGAATTAACACATCTGTTACTATCTCACCTCTGTGGGCTAAAGACCTCTTAATACGTTATACATTGCTGCTGTCACTGATATAGGCGTACATTCACGTTTGTGACCTAGAAACAAAGAGTAGCTATTTTTAGCTCAGCCTTCGGAAAGTTTGTAGCAGCGCAAGGGTTACGGTGTGGGCCTAGAGAAGTTCATTATCATCATCAAATAGCTTGTCCTGAGCAGAACTTTGCCACCCCTACAGTCCTCCGAAATTTCTCTCTCTCATAGGCCAGATATCTTGCCTCTGCAGCCGTCATGTTCAAACCATCAGTTACATCTTGAATCCATCTTCTCCGTGGTCTTCCTCTTCATCTCTTTGCCGGTATGCCTCCTTCCATGATGGTCTTCTCCAGCCCTTCGTGTCTCTTTATATGTGCAAAATACTTCAATTTTCTCTTTCATATTTGTAGCATCAGCCAGTTTTCTTTCATTTTGAGATCTTTCTGGATAGATCTATTTGTTCTCTGTGCAACATATACGGAGAAATCTTCCGTAACACTTATATTCGAAAGAACATCTATGTTTTTCCACTGCTTTATTATTGGGAAGTAACACTAGTAAATAAAAAGAGTCGCAGAAATCGGAGGTGCTGGCATACTTGTAGGTGCATAACTGGCACGATGTACAATCACTCTTAGGCTCAGATAACATACAAATCACAAAGAGTGGTTTAACAAGTGATCGATATGGAGCATTCCAAGAAGAAGAAGAAGAAGAAGAAGAAAATAAAACAAAATAAATTATTTGAAAGCGTACACAAATAATCAAACGGAAGTGGTATAGAACGAAATTTGAAAAAAAACAAGACAACAATTCAGTTGTTTAGAAAAGCTAAACGAGATAAATTTAAACTGACATTTCTTGAAGCAAAATATTAGAAGAACGAGATACACAGTCAACAAAGGGGTGATACAGTGTGTTGGACGGATTGAAAATAGGTTAGGTGATGGTGACAGTACACGCTGACATTTCCGTCAAAGACGTACATGGTTTTTTTTAGCATTTACTCCACATTCCTGAGAGAACGTATGAGAAATACACTTTCCGTAGCTTGCAAGTCTAGGCTAGAAGGTAATTGTACAGTTAGTACAGTTAGACAAGTACAGTTAGACAAGTACAGTTAGACAAGTACAGTTAGACAAGTACAGTTAGACAAGTACAGTTAGACAAGTACAGTTAGACAAGTACAGTTAGACAATTTTTAATTTAAAAAGCCGTACAAAGTCTTGTAGTGATGTGTTGCGCAGGAGATGATATTTTGAGGCCACTGATGTGTGGGTGCGACAATGTCACTTTGCATCAAGTGCGTTCACATGGAACACACAGTTGGTAGAACCAAAGTAAGGGTACATCCTCATCATCGGTTTCGTCTCCACATTGAAGGTTGACTGCAATGGACATCCAACATTGCCTGTCTAGTACCTTGATGTTACACTCTAATACATTTCCCAGTAGCATTTTCAGACCTTAGGGTATGAACTGCCTGTCACTTCATATTTCTAGGCCCTAATGTGCACTTTTACAAACTATTCGTTACTTTTATTACAAATGACATTTTTGGACAAATGGCATCAATTTTGAAATGTAAACATGTCACAATGAACACTAAAAGAACATTGTTCAACATAATCTTTCCCCCAACATTATTATATCCGTACCAAACCTGGACGCTGATATCAAATGATAGAAGAAAAGTAGTCACGACAGAGATGAAAGGGTCTACGTAGAATGCTGGCAGTATCAAGAGGAGACCGGTTTAGAAATGAAGACATCTGGAAACAAAAGTGGATGCAACATCAGTACTGAACTTTATCAAGAAACAACAAATTAAATGGTTCTGTTACATAAGCAGATTATCAACAGACAGTGCAACTCAAAGAGCGATGCTACTCAGATACAGTGGGTAAGGAAGGCTGGCGAGGGATAAAATTATGATTTGGATTCTCCACAATGAGTTAATTCTTATTCTTCATGTTTGCTGAGCAGCACGCTCTGATATAACCAAAATCAGAAGCGTTCTTAGGTTGAAAGGGCGTACATCGGCTTAAATCTCCTGCATAACAAACAAATAAATACAGTGAATAAAAAGCAAAAAGTCGTCCGCGCAGAAGGTGGACCACAGAATTAACAGAGGTAGTGAAAGACACCATATATGAAGCGCACACAAAAGTATGTTCTATAAGTACATTCCATTCTGACGCTGTAACATGATTAGAGAAATCTCTTATTCTGACGCTGTAATGCAAAACATGATTAGAGGAATGAATAATGATCATCTCTATCTGTACTTGATAACGATATATTATCACACATCAATACTGTGTCTTGTGTCACACATCACTACTGGTGTCTTGTGTACAGATCAGTAACAGTATATTATCACACATCACTACTGGTGTCTTGAGTCACACATCACTACTGGTGTCTTGTGTCACACATCACTACTGGTGTTTTGTGTCACACATCACTACTGGCGTCTTGTGTACGGATCAGTAACATCAATGGTAAAAAAAAAATGTTCAATGAATGAATAAAATTACTTACCGATATTAACAAGTCTGACGTTATCCTCAGAGATTGCTTTCAGTGCCAGTGTCACATTTTCCAATCGCTGATGAGGGTTGATGGGTTTCTTAATAATACGTCCAATCTTTCTATTCTGAAGAGCTTCTACCAGAGCACAAAGACGAACTCCATCATCCAGATCAGTCTCAAAGTCTGTTATGCTTAATCCAGACGGTTGTAATTGCAGATTCACCCAGTTCATGAAAGTATTTTTCTGAATATCAATCCAACGGTCACTAGAATGCTGGCTCAAGCCACGTCCCTCACGAGAGCGGGCTTTTAGGTCTATAATATCTACTTCAGATGTCATGTCCCACGGTAGGTCTACACAGTCCTACAATTCAGAATACTGTTTACTATTACCTAATTAAACGTAATGTTGTGCAGGGAACTTTTATCAGGAGGTATTAATATCCATGTACACCGATGCACATTCTTTCCTGTAAAGACACAAGACAAATTTATGTTCAATTAAATTGTGTTCGTGTACACAAATGCAGATACATGGAAACTGGAAATAACAAAATATTTGTGTAACATTAACATGCTGTATGAAAACATCATAACAATGGGGGGAATTTAAATTGCTCATATCTATTCTTTTATTATTGAAAAAAGTTCTTACCCAATTTGGCAATGGGCCCCAAACAACACTGATCACGTGATCTGTGGGCAGATTCCCAAATAATGTGCTGTCAACTGGCGAAATATGCTCGTCTTTCTCCGTGACGTGCGTGTGAAAGCAAATACCTGGCCCAATAGCGCTGGGTATTTAACGCACTGAGTTTCGTTTAGGCGTAACACAAAGGAATATGTGCAACATAAACCCTGACAAATATGAACCATGGAGTATCACGCTTGGAAGTAGGCATTTCAAAGTAATTGTAAATACAAGAGTTGTCTAGTGTGTATGGGAAAATACTTACCCGTATATACCAAGTATCAATCCTAACATATGCCAGAGAGAGTTGGAAAATGACTAAAGATATAGAAAGCAAGTTGAATGCATTTGAAAATAGATGTCTGCGAAAAATAATGAATATAAAATGGAACGAATTCAGGAGAAGTGATGAAATCAGAGACATGTCTGGTCAACCACTAGTGACAACTGTTATTAGAAGAGAAGATGGAGATATGTTGGGCACACCTTGAGGAGAAATGATCAACGAATATCAAAGCAGGAATTGAAGTGGGATGCAAAGGGTTCAAGAAAGAGAGGTCGACATAAAGAGACCCTGAAGCGAACTTTGCTGAGAGAGGCAGGAAATATCGGTCTCAGTTCCATGGAAGAGATTGAGCGAGTTGCACAGGATAGAGCGGTATGGAGAAATTACTTGCAGGCCCTATGTAACGTATAACGGTACGAGAGGAATTATTATTATTATTATATTATATACCAAGTGAAAATGTTGCGAAGGCGAAACTGTCATCGATTGGATAGAAAATAGTCAACTAGAAGATTTGGATTTTGCAGATGATATTGCATTGTTAAGTAAAAACAACAAATATGTGCAAAGAAAAACAGACAACTTGTCATCTATAGCATCAAAAGTTGGACTGCAGATAAGCTACGAAAAGACAAATATAATGACACCTATGACAAGTACAGTAATGTAGATATCAATTTGGAATCTAAAATGATAAAAATAACAGAGCAGTTCACCTATGTAGGTAGCAATTTTGATTTCACTGGAAATGGTTAAAAAAAATGCTACAAATTGCCAAAGCAACATAAGCTTTTAAAAGTCTAAATTAAAATATGGAACTGCAAGTTATATAGTATTAAAACTAAATTACGAATTTTCAATTCAAATGTTGTATCAATCCTAACATGCCAGCGAGAGTTGGAAAATGACTAAGAGAAATGTCTGGTCAGCCACTAGTAAGATGGAGATCTGTTGGACATATCTTGAGAAGAAATCACTGGTCAACCCCTGTAATGAATCTGTTGGACATATCTTGAGAAGATCATGGTCAGCCACTAGTAAGATGGAAGATGGAAGATGGGGATCGCTGGACATATCTTGAGAAGAAATGATCAACGAATACCAAAGTGGGCGTTGAAGTGAGAGATAAAGGGTTTAATAAAGTGGGCGTTGAAGTGAGAGATAAAGGGTTTAATAAAGGGCGTTGAGTGAGAGGTAAAGGGTTTAATAAAGTGGCGTTGAAGTGAGAGGTAAAGGGTTTAATAAAGTGGGTGTTGAAGTGAGAGGTAAAGGGTTTAATAAAGCAGGCGTTGAAGTGAGAGGTAAAGGGTTTAATAAAGTGGGCGTTGAAGTGAGAGATAAAGGGTTTAATAAAGTGGGCGTTGAAGTGAGAGATAAAGGGTTTAATAAAGCAGGCGTTGAAGTGAGAGATAAAGGGTTTAATAAAGCAGGCGTTGAAGTGAGAGGTAAAGGGTTTAATAAAGTGGGTGTTGAAGTGAGAGGTAAAGGGTTTAATAAAGTGGGTGTTGAAGTGAGAGGTAAAGGGTTTAATAAAGCAGGCGTTGAAGTGAGAGGTAAAGGGTTTAATAAAGTGGGTGTTGAAGTGAGAGGTAAAGGGTTTAATAAAGCAGGCGTTGAAGTGAGAGGTAAAGGGTTTAATAAAGGGTGTTGAAGTGAGAGGTAAATGGTTTAATAAAGTGGGCGTTGAAGTGAGAGGTAAAGGGTTTAATAAAGCAGGCGTTGAAGTGAGAGGTAAAGGGTTTAATAAAGTGGGCGTTGAAGTGAGAGGTAAAGGGTTTAATAAAGCAGGCGTTGAAGTGAGAGGTAAATGGTTTAATAAAGCAGGCGTTGAAGTGAGAGATAAAGGGTTTAATAAAGCAGGCGTTGAAGTGAGAGGTAAAGGGTTTAATAAAGCAGGCGTTGAAGTGAGAGTTAAAGGGTTTAATAAAGTGGGTTTGAAGTGAGAGGTAAAGGGTTTAATAAAGGGGCGTTGAAGTGAGAGGTAAAGGGTTTAATAAAGCAGGCGTTGAAGTGAGAGTTAAGGGTTTAATAAAGCGGGCGTTGAAGTGAGAGGTAAAGGGTTTAATAAAGTGGGCGTTGAAGTGAGAGGTAAAGGGTTTAATAAAGCGGGCGTTGAAGTGAGAGGTAAAGGGTTTAATAAAGTGGGCGTTGAAGTGAGAGGTAAAGGGTTTAATAAAGTGGGCGTTGAAGTGAGAGGTAAAGGGTTTAATAAAGAGGGCGTTGAAGTGAGAGGTAAAGGGTTTAATAAAGAGAGAACGCATTAGTAAACCCGGAAACGAACTTTGCTGTGAGAGGCAAGCCATATTGGTCTCAATTCCATGGAAGAGATTGAGCGAGCTACCCAGGACAGCACATTAATTTCGGCACATTAAGCGGCATATATGCCTAGAGAAGATAATTCTAGAAGGAACGGTGACGGAAAGAAGAGCGAGAGGAAAACCTAGACGACGATGGGTGCGGGGTGTATTTGACGAGCTGGGAATGACTGCTGCTAGCGCTGGACAGCATGCACATAATAGAGTTTTTCAGAACTGCTTTCATGTGAGCTAAGTTCCAGGAGGGACAAGCTACTTGATGATGATGAAACTTTCCCCAGTTTTTAGGTCAGCTAAAATTAGTTTAAATAAATATATACATAAATTCAGTGGCGGCTCGTAGTCATTTTTCTTGGTGGGGCCAGACACAAATTTTCGGAAAAATCATGGTTTTTGGAGTATTTACTATTACTTTTCTATTCCGGGAAGCTTTCCCCTTTCGATTATTGGTGGGGCCAGGCCCCACTGGTCCTTAATGACGAGCCGCCCCTGCATAAATGTATATTGGATGATTATATATTAATGTAATTCAGTTTCAGTTTGGAATATCCTCATTGCACTCCGGACATGTCTCCATAGGTGCTCCGATCTCTTTCGCAATATCTCCATCAGCTTCCAGGAACTAACCGTACCCGTTCGATGTTGATTGATGAACCTACTCATATATCTGTTGTGCTATTCTTTACTGGACACTCCAATCTTCAATCCAAATTATTGCAATCTAGAAGTGGAAGTGGATGGGTTTAGAGATGGAAATCCTCTTGGTGGTCACATTCTTTGAGGGCGTTCAAAATGCCAGCTCTAACCATTGGTTGACGCATCGATATGGTAGCAGAGCCAGCGAGCCTGTCTGCTCTCTTATTACCATCGACACCCAAGGGCCCCAGAACGAAGATAAATGTAACTCTGCGACTTGTTGACGTTTGTAGTGATTCAGTCCCCTGCCTGTGCACCGAACCAGCCTCCACTTTTCTGATCATATTTGATGAATCACACAGAATGCACGCGCATGAGTGTAGTTTGATGTCATGTAATATTAATGTAATAAAAAGCGTATAAAACTGAATGATTTACTTAATTGCACCGAGTTTTACACCATATAGCTCAGTCCCTCTCAACAGAAGTGACACGCCTCCTGCTGAGAGTATTGCACAGAGCACAAACTCCATAGTGCCGGCAATAACCCTAGGGGCCTCTGAAAGAAAAAAAATTTGAAGAGAACGGCGCGGTCCGGATTTGAACCCATGACCTTCAGAACGCAAGGCAAAGGTTTAACCCTTTAATCACAGAGACCACCGAGCGTAACAGCTTTCAAGTCGACCCAGTCTCAAATGTGTACCACGAAAATCACTGGGAAGTAAAGGCGACCGGCGTGATGTTGATGACATCATATAGCATGTGCTGACTAAAGACGGCCGGCGTGATGTTGATGACATCATCCATCATGTGCTGACTAAAGGCAACCGGCGTAATGTTGATGACATCATACATCATGTGCTGACTAAAGGTGCTGGCGTGATGTTGATGACATCACACATCAGTGCTGACTAAAGACGGCCGGCGTGATGTTGATGACATAATTCATCATGTGCTGACTAAAGGCGGCCAGCGATGTTGATGACATAATACATCATGTGCTGACTAAAGGTGGCCGGCGTGATGTTGATGACATAATTCATCATGTGCTGACTAAATGTGGCCGGCGTGATGTTGATGACATCATTCATCATGTGCTGACTAAATGCGGCCGGCGTGATGTTGATGACATCATTCATCATGTGCCGACGATCAATGAAAAATACAGGCATAACACCGTATTACCTAATTTACTTCGAGGTATGAAAACGAGTTCCTTTACCTTGACAGGCTGCATTTACGATTCTCCATCAACATGTTACAATGATGAAACTCCATCAATATGCTACAATGATGAAACTCCATCAACATGCTCCAATGATGAAACTACATCAACATGCTCCAATGATGAAACTCCATCAACATGTTACAATGATGAAACTCCATCAATATGCTACAATGATGAAACTCCATCATCATGTTACAATGATGAAACTCCATCAATATGCTCCAATGATGAAACTACATCAACATGCTACAATGATGAAACTACATCAATATGTTACAATGATGAAACTCCATCAACATGCTCCAATGATGAAACTACATCAACATGCTACAATGATGAAACTACATCAACATGCTACAATGATGAAACTACATCAACATGCTACAATGATGAAACTCCATCAACATGTTACATAGCAGTGCATATCCGTGAACTTTATGAAACACATTTTGAATGACGGCGATATATAGTGTAAAATTGATGTTGACATTCACTGCTTGCTTTGAGCACACTAACCTCCTTCTCCGCCGTGATGTGTTTCTAACATGTTGTACTCAATGTGTCGTCTATATATACTTGAGATCATCTTACAATCGTTGACGTCCACTTAACTTGGGTTATCTACAAACAATACATGAATGCTTGATTCCATCGAGACATGTATGCTGTCTCTCCTCTCTCGCATTCTCTCTCTTGTGCGTTTTAAATCCCAGTTGATGCATAGACCCTCAACCAACTCATGCCAGTCTTTATATCTTCACATGGGATTCCAGGGACATTGGTACTAACTGCACTACATCGATTGTTGGGGAGTTTAGGATGGATACGAGGAAAGTTCTTCGGTCTCTTGGCGATCTACTGTTGGATGAGAACACTAAAATAGACTTTGAATGAATGGAGCGATTTAGGGAGTTTGGAATGACAGGTTGTACAAGTAGAATTGATTGCTCGAGGGCAGAGAGAGAGTGTGTTTCACTAGCGAGCCACATGAACCATCAGTATGTTAGCTAGTTAGTTTGTTCCTTTCGTGCCAAAGGCGGCACATAGGGCAGAGGTTTTAGATCTCCATGTGATGCGGTTCGTTGCTAGCAGTTGAAGATCTTGTATGGTTTTACATCCCAATAGTTTACTTTCTTGTTGGATGGTTCTTCGAAGAGTGGTCTTTGGTCTTCCACGTTTTCTTTTCCCAACTGGTGACCACATAAGGACTTGTGGATTTAATCTCTTTTCGTCTGATCTAAGAACATGACCTAAATATTTCCACCTTAGTTTCCTTATAATATTTGATATGGGTTGTTGGTGTGTTCTATCTCTCACTGTGTTGTTAGAAACGAAATCACTCCATTTTACTTTTAATAATTTTCGTAGACATTTATTCTCAAAGCTGTCCAGTTTCTTATCAATTTTCTTTGTTGATTTCCAACTTTCACAACCGTAGGTCAGTACAGGAATCACACATGACCTAAATAATTTAACTTTTGTGCATATACTAAGGTCTTGAGATTGCCAGATATTCGTTAATTTAGTGAAGGCACTAGCTGCTATAGCAATACGAGAGTTTATTTCTTTCATCGTGTCTCCGTTGTTTGACACTTTACTACCCAAATATGAAAAATGTTCAACTTTCTCCAGTGTTTGGCCATTTATTACGATGTTGTCTGTCGAGTTTGTGGGGTCCATAATTTTGGTCTTGGCAGAATTAATCTGGAGACCAACCTGTTCTGCAAGTGTGCAAAGATTGCTTGTTAGTTTGTGGGTTGCTTGTGTGGTTGAATTCAATATGGCCACGTCATCAGCAAAGTCAAGATCAAATAGTCTGCTGTTATTAAGCCATTTGATGCCTAGTTGATCATCTTGGGTGCATTTGCATATGATCCAGTCTATAGCTATCCCAAAAAAGCATAGGTGACATAACGCAGTCCTGCTTCACACCCGAATTGACTGTGAACCAGTCTGAGTTTCCTGCATCTGTTCTTACACAGCAGCAGGATGCTTCAGAATAGAAGGCATTTGAACCAGGTATGCTTGGGTTGTGATCGAGCACACTACCTCTTAAGCTACAGATGCCCACAATTAACACAAATTGTTTGACTCATGCAGGAGGGCGTCTTCTTCTTCTTCTTTGCGTTCGTTCTTTACAACCAATTTTAATCACTCTTTGTGATATGTTTGATCGTTGCCAAGAACGTGTATACGTTGCACATTGGTTTGGTAGACCCCTAAACGCTGGAGGGCGTCTAAAGCAATTACAAATTTTTGAACCACGTAGTATAAAGGGATACAACTTATTCCTGTACCTCCCCCTACATTCCTGCTACTTGTATTTTAACAGGCATGCACAAAAGCAATTTATCACCTGAGCTGAGAACAAAAAGTTGACAAATATTAAAGGACAAATCTAATTATAGATGTATTCACAGTTCATTTTTGGGCCTCACTTTAGTGCCGCAGAGGGTGGTACCCGGTCACGTTTTAGACGTGTAAAATCCCGTGCGTTGTCATTCTTTCGAACGATATCGACTCGGAATTTCGTTTAGTTGTCTATCTACTCTATCAATGCTCACACCCCTTTGACCGCGACCAAGTGGGCACTAACACTGTGATCTTAGTCAAAAGGCAGAGAAGGGATTCACAGTTCAATTGTTAGATTTTAAATTATAACTCAAACATTTGGTTTTAAAAGTTATCTTATCTTCCTTTTTATCGAACGTAAAACTGTATTCTACATGTTTCCTTTTATATATATATATGTTTGTTCAGTTTTACCGCAGCCATCTATCCCCGCAGTTTACTTGAATCTGTTTTAGCCATTTTGAATCTGTTTTAGCCATTTGAATATGTTTTAGCCATTTTGAATCTGGTTACCCCATATATATGTATCAATCAATCAAGTGTCATGCCTGCTGGCGTAGTCGATCATGTCTCTCCACAACTCTCTCTCCTTGGTGCATGTAATCAGTTCTGACGTCGATCTTGTGTCTAACCATGATGTCAGGCCATCCAGCATCTTCTCCCTCTGTCTTCCATGATCTCCCCTTTCCTAAATTTTACCTGTTGTCACCAAATGTTCTAAACCTTCTCTTCACATTATATGCCCAAAGAACCTTGATTGTCAGATTCTTATTCTTTTGATAAGGTTTCTTGTGTGCAGGCCTGATGTAAACCTCATCATTTGTTTTCTTGGCTGTCCATGGAATTTTCAGCATTCTTCTGTAAAACCATATCTCTGTGGCGTGGTGGCCGTGTGTCCATGGTGTCCGTGTGTCCATGGTGTCCGTGTGTCCATGGTGTTGCTGGGTTCCACGAGGGGAGCAAAGAATAGTAACACTACGATCTACAAAACATGGCGTAAGAAACGACTGAGGTAGGGGCTTAATAGAGAATCTACCCGAGTAAATAAAAAACGTTGCAAAAGTCGGATGTGCTGGCCTTCTAGTGGGAGCATAACTGGCAAACGTACAATCGCTCTTGGCTCAGATCACATACAAATCACAAAGAGTGGTTAACAAGTGATCGATATGGAGCATTCGAAGAAGAATTGTCCATGATTTACATCCCTATGTGAGGACTGGTTCTACATAGTATTGTAACACTCTCTCACTTTCCATGATAAGCATTTATTACACAACATGTTTTTCATTTTCTAGAAAGCTTCCTTGGATTGACTGATTCAATATTTGGTTTTTCAATTTTATTTCATGGGATTTTCCAAGTCCATAAACGTTGCGGATCTTGTAATAGACTATGTGCTTCTTCTCTTCCACCATTGACTTCTTTATAGAAGTGTTGGGGTAATAAACTATGTGTTAACAATAATCCTTTCTTGCATTCCAATCTTTTCTACTCGTCTTTCTCCTTTCATTTCTTTTCGAGTCCATATCTTTCCGTCCCGTCTTCTTCTTTACCTTTCAACTCCCAACGGAGCACATGTCTTCAACAAACTTCTTCCAGATCTTCCTCTCTCCTACCATCTCTTCCAATTCTTTCCATGTTTTACCTATCCTTTTAATATCAGCCTCCAGCTCTCTTCTCCATGTCTGTCTAGGCCTTCCCTACTCCTCTTTCCCTGCGGGTTCCAAAACAGTGCCTGTCTTGCAGTGCTTCCGGTCGGTCTTCTCAATGCATGTCCTATCCATCGCCAGCGTCTCTTCCTTAGTTCTTTCTTCACTGGTATCATTATAGTTATTTCTAAGTTAGCTCTTCTCGTAACGTCTAGTACATTTGATCACGTTTGCATTAAAATCTCCAAGAACCACAGCTGTTTATGTGTTTTGTGTTCTTCCACTGTTACACTGTTGAGGTCATTGTAACCGGTAAGTTACTACCAATACCAGGTTATTTGTTACTAAAATGTCGTCATTGCACTCTGGGCAGACCCATAGGTGCTCAGGTTCTTCTTTATAGTTTACATTAGCGATGCTGCGATATTTTTGAATTTCATTCCGGTTCGTCCGTTCTCAGCACCACATTTCTCAGACATGATTTTTCTTCTGTTCGTGATCATTACTCGTTTAGCCAGTCTTCAACATGCAGCCGTTACAAGGGACCATAACTAGGCGGTAGAGTAGGTCTTCATTCGATTAATTGATAAGACCGCTTATTCTTCGTAGTAACCATGTGCTTCTGTGTCCTGTGTTCTCTGTGTGCTCTTTTTCTGTGTTGCTCTGTTGTTCTGTTTCTTGTGATTCTCGGAAGTCTCGTGAGTAACCATGTGCTCTGTGTGTGCTTCTTTGCTCTGTGTGCTCTTTCTCTGTGTCTGTCTTCACAGGAAGATCTCGTGAGAACCATTGTGCTCTTTGCTTCTGTGTGCTCTTGCTGTGTGTCTGTGTTTTGTCTTTATTCTTTTTAACAGAAGATTCAGTGAGTAACCATGTGTGCTCTTGTGTGCTCTGTGTGTGCTCTTGTGTGCTCTTCTGTGTGCTCTGATCTCTTTCTTACACAGGAAGATCTCAGTGAGTAACCATGTGCTCATGTGTGCTTTTGTGCTCTGTGTGCTCTGTGTGTTTGTGTGCTCTGACTTTACAGAAATCTCATGATAACATGTGCTCTGTCCTTTACACAGGAAGATCTCAGCGGCAGTGCACGAATTCCGTAGCACCTGCAAGGGTCCACGATGGAATTTAAACGTTGATGAAAAACGTTGAGGGAATTTTATTTGTTAAACTTTCTAATGGTTTTGATAGCGCAGCGTCTTTCCAGACTGCTCTTCCCAATTTGAACTGTCAATGGTTCTTTTACGTGGTCAAACTAAACACGGGACCTACGTTTTATCGTCCGTCTCCGATATGACTAGGAACTCGATCTCACCTACACTGAGATCAGGGATCTCTGGAAAAATAACCTGATAGCTCCACGAGGAAGCGAACCCAAGTAACTTTGGAACTAGAGACGAGCACCTAATGTATGCGCCACATAGACCTTTGACCTTCAGTTCTGTTTATATGGCCTTGACTTTGGTCATCATATGACTTATGTCAGAACATCAGATTTGTCCCCAGGACTAAAACCATTCTTCTATCAGGTATAACTACTAACAGTATGAGTAGGCTCATCAATCAATATCAAGCTGGTGGTACAGTTAGTCACTGGATGCAGTTGGAACTGGTACAGTTAGTTGCTGGATGCTGTTGGAACTGGTACAGTTAGTCACTGGATGTTGTTGGAACTGGTACAGTTAGTCGCTGGATGCTGTTGGAACTGGTACGGTTAGTCACTGGATGTTGTTGGAACTGGTACACGGTTAGTCGCTGGATGCTGTTGGAACTGTCGGTTAGTGCTAGATGTTGGTGGAACTGGTACACAGTTAGTCACTGGATGCTGTTGGAACTGGTACACAGTTAGTCACTGGATGCTGTTGGAACTGGTACACGGTTAGTCGCTGGATGCTGTTGGAAATGGTACAGTTAGTCGCTGGATGCTGTTGGAACTGGTACAGTTAGTCACTGGATGTTGTTGGAACTGGTACAGTTAGTCGCTGGATGCTGTTGGAACTGGTAACGTTAGTCGCTGATGTTGGTGGAACTGGTACTGGTACACAGTTAGTCACTGGATGCTGTTGGAACTGGTACACGGTTAGTCACTGGATGTTGTTGGAACTGGTACACAGTTAGTCGCTGGATGCTGTTGGAACTGGTACGGTTAGTCGCTAGATGTTGGTGGAACTGGTACACAGTTAGTCACTGGATGCTGTTGGAACTGGTACACAGTTAGTCACTGGATGCTGTTGGAACTGGTACACAGTTAGTCACTGGATGTTGTTGGAACTGGTACACGGTTAGTCGCTGGATGCTGTTGGAACTGGTACAGTTAGTCACTGGATGTTGTTGGAACTGGTACACGGTTAGTCACTGGATGCTGTTGGAACTGGTACGGTTAGTCGCTAGATGTTGGTGGAACTGGTACACAGTTAGTCACTGGATGTTGTTGGAACTGGTACACGGTTAGTCGCTGGATGCTGTTGGAACTGGTACACAGTTAGTCACTGGATGTTGTTGGAACTGGTACACGGTTAGTCGCTGGATGCTGTTGGAACTGGTACAGTTAGTCACTGGATGCTGTTGGAACTGGTACACGGTTAGTCGCTGGATGCTGTTGGAACTGGTACAGTTAGTCGCTGGATGCTTTTGGAACTGGTACACAGTTAGTCGCTGGATGCTGTTGGAACTGGTACACAGTTAGTCACTGGATGCTGTTGGAACTGGTACACAGTTAGTCGCTGGATGCTGTTGGAACTGGTATGGTTAGTCGCTGGATGCTGTTGGAGATATTGCGAAGGAAATCGGAAGTACCTATAGACATGTTCCAGAGTGCAATGAAAATATTTCAAACTGAACCCTTTCACTTCGTATTTTGTCCCCATTTCCAAGCGCATTTATATTGCAATGTATACTCAGTTAGCCAGTATAAAGGCTTTGCGTTACTTTAGAAAGTACTCCGAACCAGTATATTGGCTCCGAATGGCGAAAGGGTTAACTGAACTACTAACAGTGTCATCAACTAATTTCAGAACATACATTCGGAAGAAAGGAGAGAAACATCTTCTTCTTCGAAAGCTCCATATCGACCACTTGTTAAACCACTCTGTGATTTATATGTGATCTGAGCCTAACACTCAGCGATTGTACGTTGTGTCAGTTATGCGCCTACAGTAGGCCAGCACATCCGATTTCTGCGACACGTTTTATTTACTAGGGTAGCTTCCCTATGTCCCTACCTCAATCGCCTCTTACGATATGCCCTGTAGGCCACAGTGTTACTATTCTTTGCTCCTCTGTTGGGCCCCGGCAACACACGGGAGGGAGAGAAACAAATATAGTTGTGTTTGTGGCCTGAGTACAAATAATTCAGTGCAAACCGATTAAATATTCAATGTTAGTAAAATTATCTTGTACACCACAAAAGCAATGAATACCTGGCCAATAATTCCAAAATGAATCAATACGTCCGAAGTGTTTGTGTGTAAGACTTGCCAATTGTAGCGGTACGTTAAAATAAACACACTTGTGAAATAAACAAGCTGCAGCGGTTGGTGGATGTCATTTGAATGACAAGGTACACACTCGGTTCACAACATACGTACTTTTTCGCGACACACCTTAAAAAAGCCTCGTTTCCTTTTTAGGTCACAAGGAAGGTTTAGAATGCGACATTAACAGTACAAATCCTGAGCAGGTGAAAATATACCTGCACGATAGAGATGATGAAGTGGGTGTGTGGATTCGCGTGTATGTTGCATATGGGCGTTTGTGTGAGTGTCAGTGTGTGTTACCATGGTATATAACAGCCCACCTCTTCGCCCTTTGGTTATGACTTTTTTTTAAAAACTGTGGTAGAACCGGTTTTGTTGTTTGTGATGATTCATTGCTATGCTGTGATAAAATTAGTAGCGCGTGGAGTTCACTATATGAGAGCCAACAACAATTAACATTTCTCATCATCGTCATCACCATCATCATCATTCCTCGTCACTTCAAGGTACATCATCATCATCAAGTAGCTTGTCCCTTCCGGAACTTGGCTCCCACGACAGCATTCCTGAAAAATTCTGTTCTGTGCAAGTTGGCCGGCGTCTGCAGAAGTCATTCTCAGATCGTCAATGACATCTTGCACCCATTGTCTTCTAGGTCTTCCTCTCATTCTTCTTCCAGGCATCATTCCTCTCAAAATTATCTTCTCTAGACACTCATGTCGTCTGATGTGTCCCAAATTTTCCTTGATGTAATGCTCTTTAATAGCTAACTCTCTTTAATATCAAGCCGTTGCAGAACAGAAGCATTTGTTCTTTTCTCTGTCCATGATATTCTAAGTACTCTTCTGTAGCATTTGTTCTTTTCTCTGTCCATGATATTCTAAGTACTATTATGTAGCATTTGTTCTTTTCTCTGTCCATGATATTCTAAGTACTATTATGTAGCATTTGCATTCAAAGGCATTAATAATCTTCTATGTCACTTTGTCAATGGTCCATGTCTGACAACCATATATTGCCAAGGGAGAAAAGCAGACCCTTAAACACTTGATTTTTGTTCTTATGTCAGTTCCATTCCATAGGTTAGTTAGTTCTTTTAGTTTTCCAAGGTATATAGTGCATTCATTTCTGTCGTGTGCCTTTCTTTCTACCTCAGATCTAATCCTACGTATGTCTTTGAGCTCTGCTTTAAAGGTTCGCCCCCATATACACATTTTCTTTCTTTTTCTGCCCAGTTGATGTGTAGACCCTCAAATAACTCATGAGCGTTGTCTGGTTTGGAGACCTGGTAAGAATGTCCTGGTATCGTCTACTACAGAGAGCTCCATTGATAATGTATAACAAGTACATAGCAAGAGGAAAACCACGCAAAGGATGGAGTGACGGCATCAAGAACAGTCTAAACTACGAAAATGAATAACAGCTTATAAAATGCACTAGAACAAGCAACACTTCTATAAAGAAGTAAATGGTGGAAGAAAGAAGTATGTTGGTTATGTAGGGGATTAAGGCCCTTTTAAGCCGAAGCACGCACTTTAAATCCAAGGGTGAGTCTTTTTTTTATTACACCACAGGCCGACAATAAGAATTACCTCCATGAGGAGAATCCAATTATATGCACTTCACTCATCAGCGGTCACGATCAGTTGTTCTTTGTAGCTAGCTTTTTATGTAACTGGATGTGTAGCTAGCTTTTTATGTAACTGGATGTGTAGCTAGCTTTTAATGTAACTGGATGTGTAGCTAGCTTTTTTATGGTAACTGATGTAATGGTGTAGCTAGCTTTTATGTAACTGGATTGTAGCTAGCTTTTAATGTAACTGGATGTGTAGCTAGCTTTTTATGTAATACTAGCTTTATGATGATGTAGCTAGCTTTTTATGTAACTGGATGTGTAGCTAGCTTTTAATGTAACTGGATGTGTAGCTAGCTTTTTATGTAACTGGATGTGTAGCTAGCTTTTAATGTAACTGGATGTGTAGCTAGCTTTTTATGTAACTGGATGTGTAGCTAGCTTTTAATGTAACTGGATGTGTAGCTAGCTTTTTATGTAACTGGATGTGTAGCTAGCTTTTAATGTAACTGGATGTGTAGCTAGCTTCTATGTCTGAACCTGACAAAGTCAGTGACAATGTTACTACTTTTCATGTACTTGTGTCCCATGCTGTCCCTTGGGCTGCATGTCCACTGCATTGCATGTCTTGCTGTGTCACTCATTGCATGTCTTGCTGTGTCTGCATTGCATGTCTTGACCGCCTTTCTGTTCACATCTTGTTGTCGTGTCCAATCCATCGACATCGTCTCAATAAAGACTTAAATGTCTGTGTTTTATTGGATTATTTTCAAGGAGTTAATTGTTACATTTTCTTTGTTGTCCAATACGCTCTAATATAACCAATAATATAATTGGTTTTTTTTTTGGTTGAAAGGGTGTGCTTCGGCTTAAACAGACTATGTTCAGAAATCTACAGATCTGAGGTGATCAGAACGGATAAAATATGAAGAAAACCGTGGGGAAGTTGCGATACAACTTAATAAGCGGGTGTATTGACGAGGACAGTTATATAAAATGTTTTAGTTTATTTAGTTTTCGTGTTTTGTATGTATTGTCTTGATAAAGACCTATGATCGAAGCGTCGAGTGTTTTACTTTTTATATTTGATTATGCGCATTTCCTCCAGAACTGCCACCAGTATGTAGACCTGAGAAGAAAGAGGTGATCTACTTACACCAGCACCCAAAACAAACAGTATGGCGTGGCTGACAATCTCAGGCAGAATGCGGTCTTTATTAGAGAATCAGAAATCCCAATCTAGCGAGAACGCAGAAGAAAAGCAAACTGTGATGGCGTGGTGGGCAATCTGAGGCAGAATGCGGCCTTTATTAGAGAATCAGAAATCCCAATCTAGCCAGAACGCAGAAGAAGAAGAATATGTGATTATTATTTGTTCCATGCTTTTGTAAAATTGCCATATACCTATCCTCGGCCATATACCTATCCTCGGCCATATTGTCTGCGCTTAAAGAGACTTTAATGTCTTACAATACGACAAACAGATACAGTTTCTTGCAGGTAACAGACACAGTTTCGTGCAGGTAACAGACAAACAGATACAGTTTCTTGCAGGTAACAGACAAACAGATCAAGTTTCTTGCAGGTAACAGACAAACAGATCAAGTTTCTTGCAGGTAACAGACAAACAGATGCAGTTTCTTGCAGGTAACAGACAAACAGATCAAATTTCTTGCAGGTAACAGACAAACATATGCAGTTTCTTGCAGGTAACAGACAAACAGATGCAGTTTCTTGCAGGTAACAGACAAACAGATCAAGTTTCTTGCAGGTAACAGACAAACAGATACAGTTTCTTGCAGGTAACAGACAAGCAGATCGAGTGTCTTGCAAGTAACAGACAAAAAGATCAAGTGTTTTGCAGGTAATAAACAAACAGATACAGTTTCTTGCAGGTTCACAGACAAACAGATCAAGTGTCTTGCAGGTAATAGACAAACAGATCAAGTTTCTTGCAGTTAACATACAAACAGATCAAGTGTCTTGCAGGTAACATACAAACAGATCAAGTGTCTTGCAGGTAACAGACAAACAGATCAAGACAACGACCCACACTTGCACATTGTCACAGGAAAATAAATATGGCACAAAACAGGACATAAATACGATTTAATTAAAAGGGGGTGCTGAATGTTTTAAAAAGAAATCTAAAAGGAATCTATAATGTATTTTTTCTCCTTCTTCTTCTTTGCGTTCGGTTTCATATGTTCGTCTAAGCCATGGGATGTCTCTATGAAGCTGCATGTCAGTTGGAGTTCCTCGAGAGTCCCCCATAGCTTGCTCTGTAGGTTTCGTTTCCTTGGTGTATGTATGATGGGCATGACTGCAGGATTTGCTCTGGGGTGGGAAGGGGAGGGTGTGTTTTTAAAGTATCTAAAGCCGTAGGATTGACTTAACTACAACAGATTTTACATCATATGGATATCTCTCTCTGCAGAAATGACTCGCCATCTGTCAAGAGTATTGCACAAAACACGAACTCCGTAGCTTCAATAACAATCCTAATTGTCTGAAAAAAATGCACCGTGAACAGAATGGTGCGATCCGGATTCGAATTCATGACCTTCAGAACGCAAGGCACGGTCTAACCATTTTTGTTTTTCGATAACTTCACGTACTTGAGTATTTATCTCGTCAAATATAATTTACGAGTTTTCTGACTTCATGACTTCCACAAAATTAGATTCTCAGACCAGCTGTATCCACTCAGTCATGCTCTTACAATTAACAGTAGATTGTAGATGTCTTTTTAAAAGTGAAACATTGGGTGTAGTGTGAAACTTTCTACAGAATGTTCTCTTCAATGAAGCATCAAATAAGGTACTTGAGTTTCACATAGAATTGAATGACTGGGGAACCACGAAGACTTTTGTTTTACAATTGCACATTAAGACAGATTCGTCGTGATCAGGTTAGTTGATTTGACAAGTTTGCACACTTTGTTCCTGTGCAATGTAAAGGCGTTTATGTTTGTTTGCTTACGTTCGTTCTTATCAAACGAGATCGTGAGATGTTGCGCCCCCGTTAGGCGTATACGGCATGAAGGACAGGCCAATTTAACTATCGGCTAAGTGTGTTTATATATATATATTATCCAATACGACATAAACTTATATAGATGGGTAACTTGTCAGATTTTACAAATAGAAAAACCCCACTTGAAAGTACCACATCTGGAGTTATACTGTAGCATGGTATCAGATCTGATTGGACATTGGAAGGGCCACCAGATCTGACGCATGCCAGAGACGTTTATACTAGAGGTATATATTTCATGTATGCCAAGAGTTCGTCGTACGCTGAAGGGAAACTCGCAAAACTCTGAGAAAACGCCAGGGGATTGTATAGAGCCGAGAAATTGAGACCGATTGCCCGAAGCTGTCGTCACACGTCTGTTGGACTTCGGTTTTTATTTGCTGCCCAATATTAAATAAAAACTTTTCTCGTTCGTTTTCTCGCTATGAATTCAGGCGTAATAAGGGCGCCTAATATGACACATCTGACCTATTTTTGCGTGAAGGCTTGCTTTCCTTATCACAAGTGTCCTTAGTCACAACAACTTTTGACCTCATCAAGGTCTCGAGCACGGAGCGTTTGTTTAAAAATAACTTTCGTTTTATTGTTGATATAAACGTTGCAGAAAAATAGCTTTCCAGAAAATGAAAAGCATTATAAGCAACAACAAATCATTGACGACAGAAAGAGAATTCTTCGTTGTTACATACAACCAATACTAACATATGGATGCGAGTCATGGACAATAAATAAACAGAAAAAATCTGAATGCCGCAGAGATGTCGCTTTGCAGGAGATCTGAGTGCACAGATATGTCGCTTTGCAGGAGATCTGAGTGCACAGAGATGCCTCTTTGCAGGAGATCTGAGTGCACAGAGATGTCGCTTTGCAGGAGATCTGAGTGCACAGAGATGTCGCTTTGCAGGAGATCTGAGTGCACAGATATGTCGCTTTGCAGAGATCTGAGTGCACAGAGATGTCGCTTGCAGGAGATCTTAGTGCACAGAGATGTCGCTTTGCAGGAGATCTGAGTGCACAGAGATGTCGCTTTGCAGGAGATCTTAGTGCACAGAGATGTCGCTTTGCAGGAGATCTGAGTGCACAGAGATGTCGCTTTGCAGGAGATCTGAGTGCACAGAGATGCCTCTTTGCAGGAGATCTGAGTGCACAGAGATGTCGCTTTGCAGGAGATCTGAGTGCACAGAGATGTCGCTTTGCAGGAGATCTGAGTGCACAGAGATGCCTCTTTGCAGGAGATCTGAGTGCACAGAGATGTCGCTTTGCAGGAGATCTGAGTGCACAGATATGTCGCTTTGCAGGAGATCTGAGTGCACAGAGATGTCGCTTTGCAGGAGATCTGAGTGCACAGAGATGTCGCTTTGCAGGAGATCTGAGTGCACAGATATGTCGCTTTGCAGGAGATCTGAGTGCACAGAGATGTCGCTTTGCAGGAGATCTTAGTGCACAGAGATGTCGCTTTGCAGGAGATCTGAGTGCACAGAGATGTCGCTTTGCAGGAGATCTTAGTGCACAGAGATGTCGCTTTGCAGGAGATCTGAGTGCACAGAGATGTCGCTTTGCAGGAGATCTGAGTGCACAGATATGTCGCTTTGCAGAAGAATGCTAAGAATCCCATGGACTACTTCTTCTTCAAATGCTCCATATCGATCACTTGTTAACCACTCTTTATGCTTTGTATGTGATCCGAACCTAAGAGCGATTGTACGTTGTGCCAGTTACGCGACGCTTTTTATTTATTAGGGTAGCTTCCCTAGGCCCCTACCTCAAATGCCTCTTACGACATGCCTTGTAGGTGGCAGTAATACTATTCTTGGCTCTCTTTGAGAGCCCTGGCAAGGCACGGGTGATCCATGGACTACTACAATGACTAACGCTGATGAGTTGGAGAGGTCAAGGCCCAGAATCAACTTATATTTCAAGGAAGAGACAGTCATTTTTCAGGAATGTGATGTGAAAGGGATGTTTAGGACACATTGTGACAACCGACAAAATCAAAATTGGAGGCGATATTAATTTAACACACACACACACACAGACAGAGAGAGAGAGAGAGAGAATATGGACAGTCAGGAATGTCTGGTTTCATGGCACGGAAGAGTGTAACCATTCGCGACCTTGATTCTTAACTTGAGTATATAAATTACAGTTACATCTAAATGCCAGCCAATCTGTCAGCTCGTTCATTACTCCTGCGTGCCAGTTATGCACCTACAAGTAGGCCAGCACATCCGATTTCTGCGACGCTTTTTATTTACTAGGTAGCTTCCTAGGCCCCCACCTCAGTCGTCTCTTGCGACATGCCTTGTAGGTCACAGTGGTACTATTCTTTGCTCCCTTGCAGGCCCCGGCACCACATGGGCGATCTGTAGTTAAATATCTCCCTAAACTAGCCCCGCTTCTCCTCCTGAGATATCCCTCGCCCCTTTGTTTCCATCTCTAGCCAGCACACGGCGATCTGTAGTTAAATATCTCCCTAAACTAGCCCCGATTCTCCTCCTGAGATATCCCTCGCCCCTTTGTTTCCCTCTCTAGCCAGCATACTAAAGATCAACGAAATGATATAATACAAATGTCTCCTTCCTATCACAACACCAATTTGTACAGATAGGTTTCTGATAAGATATTGCGAACATAAAACCTTACTGTATAATACCAAAACACGTAATCAAAAAGTACTGTAGTTTTACAAATTACAAAAACAATGATAAAATACAGCAACGTTTCGACCAACAAGGCCTTTATCAAGCAAACGAACAACAGGAGTGACAAATTTAAAAAACAAATGGACGACCAAAAACAAACGTTTCTAATGAAAATCTGGGAATAAAACGAATAACGAAATAAATGTAACACAAAAACACACATAAAAACTAGAAATAGAACGGAAGAGAAACAATGAAAAATCTAGTAAATATATAACTTGAATACATGCAACATATACCCATATAGATTACAAAGCATGGAAGAGAAAGTACTAAGAAGCATAGGAATGTAATACGTTGAGCCCACGTGGTCGCAAGGTACCATACAAAGAAATCAACCGATTCTCCAGAACAAATCGACTGCGATCATCCGAGGAACATGATCGGATGGCTGTGACCTGGACATCGTGAGCTCTTAATGGCCAGTATCATTGAAATGGGTGGCTACAGGGGTCACAGAGCATTGGCGTATGTCGCGCAAGTGTTGGGCGAATCGGTCACTGAGCCTCTTGCCTGTCTCGCCGATATAAGCCTTGTTACACCGCTTACAGATAATGGCATTGATAAGATTACGGGACTCGCATGTGAAACCATCGTCAATAAGAAACGTGGCTAAAGGAAAAGATACAGTACGCGTCTGTATGACATAAGCACACGTAAAATGAGTCTGGATATTGGCGACTGTGTACCAACATATCCTTAAGACTTCTGTCCCGTCTGTAAGCCACCAAAGGATAGTTGGGAAGACAGAACGGGTCTCAGGATCTGACTTAAGGATAGACAGATGACGGAATAAAACATTTTTCACCAGTGAACTATGGGGGTGGAAAGTTAAGATAAGTTTTACTCTGTCAGAGTTAGTGGTCCTATGCTGGCTGGTGAGGGCCTGCTGGCGAGTGATTTTCTGAGCTCGATGCATAGCCCAGACAAGCACCCTCTCCGGGTATAGGCGCCTGCGAAAGAAATCAAGCATCTCGCAGAGCTCTCTCAAGAAAATCATTGTCCTCGCTACAAAGGCGACGAAGGCGCAAGAGCTGCAAGAATGGCAAAGAGTCACGACAAGCCCAGGGATGGGAAGAAGTATGAAGGAGAAAACTATGTGCATCAGTAGGCTTGTAATATACTGATGTAGTGATAGTGGATAGGCGTATGGAGATAGTAATGTCAAGAAAGTTGACACAAGTAGTGGAGATGTGAGAAGTAAAAGGAATAGAAGGGTTGAAAACATTAATGAAATTAATGAAGCGTGACAAATCGGCTTCAGTAATGCCAATACAGTCATCAATGTATCTGTGATAGACAGACGGAAGGGGGCCATCATATGTAGTCCATACTAGGTGTTCAAGATAATCCATGAATAGACAAGCATAACTAGGTCCCATTTTAGTACCCATAGTCGCCCGAGTGGTTACCGGGGCCCAGATTTGGGGTGTAAAGAATAGAACCACTGTTACCTGCCACGCATGTCGTAAGAGGCGACTAAGGAGGTTTGGCTGAAATCGGATGCACATGTCCTAAACGTGTAGAAGTCTATGCGTTTAGGGGCCTACCAAACCAATGTGCAACATATACACATTCTTGGTAAAGACCAAACATTTCACAAAGAGGGATTAAAATTGGTCGTAAAGAACGAACGCAAAGAAGAAGGAGAAGTACCCATAGCAACCCCACTGATCTGCTCAAAGAATTGGTCATTAAACTGAAAGGAGTTAAGAGTGAGAACTAGTTCGGCAAGACGAAGGAGAGCAGAAGTTGACACAAGTGGATTAGTTCTATTGAGAAAGAACTGGAAAGCTTTAAGGCCGTCAAGATGAGGTATAGAAGTGTACAATGAGCACACATCAAGGAGGAAGAGACGGTAGGTTCTCTCGGTAGCAACTCAATGGAAGAAAAGACAGACAAAGCGTGGTTTGTATCTTTCAAAAATGACGGGAGTGTGGTGACTATGGGATTAAAGATACTATCAAGGAATTCGGAGATGTGTTCCGTAGGGCAAGAGCAAGCAGAAACGATAGGCCTACCGGGATTGTGGAGTATGAATTTTGGGGAGCATATAAAAGGCAGGTTTACCCAAACAGCTATCGATCACACAGAGTGATGATGCACTAGTAGGAAGGTCGTTCGTGGTAATTAAGTTCTTAAGTTTTTAAATTTGTCACTCCTGTTGTTCCTTTGCTTGATAAAGGCCTTGTTGGTCGAAACGTTGCTGTATTTTGTCATTGTTTTTGTAAAACTACAGTACTTTGTGATTACGTGTTTTACCAATCAAATAGTTTGACTGCAGTCTCATCTATTTTGTATAATACCACAACTACTGGGATAACCACAGTAAATTATACTGTAGATTGGATGTCATATAGTATCTTATTCACAAATAAGGCCGTTAGAACAAAGTTCTACCTATTTGGTTAAAAGGATCAACTTCACGGCACTTTGGTCTCAGCCTTATTATTCAGCAGATGGCAAAGTGCATCTATGTTAGTTGTCGATGCCATTTATAGATGTCAGTTAATGCTGACGTTCATAACTGTCATTTGGTGTCAGATATTTATCGCTGTCAGTTGTCGCCGACACTTATAGATGCCAGTTGCCACCATTTATAGCTGATAGTTGTAGTTGACATTTATAACAGTCAGTGGTATCTGCTATTTATAGCTGCCAGTTAAATGCCAGTTATCGCTGACATGTATAGGTGCCATCTATAGCTGACAGTTGTAGCAGCCATTTGCGACATAAAGTGTAGTGTCTCTAAAAAGCTTCGATATAGATACCACGCAAGAGCCCCAAATATAGATTTATGACAACACGAGAGGAACTCGCATATCAGATAACCATCGTACTACTGAGTCACGGAGAAGCTGCACACAAAAGACGGAATACACAACACCTATATATCCAACCCTGATCATGCGTGTCCTACCTGTGCTTGGGGAGTGCGTTTCAGAATTGCATTCTAAATGTATACAATCAACTCGACACACACTAAATGTGTAACACTCGTCTCAGGATTGTGATTGACGGTTATTATTTATCATAGAACGAACTGTTAAAAACAATAGTAACTATATATTTCTTGTCGATGTCTCACAATAGTGTATATATGATAGAGCATTCATTTACTTCATATGTGAGTTTGTAATGTTTCATTTTTATCGATAAACGTTAATCAATACGTTCCCTTCCTAAGTTTCCAGTCATCTCTTGTTATGGCAGTATGGCGGGAAAAATCTACCTAGCTAACCTTTCAACTATAAACCCGCATGTCGAGGTCACGATTGACCAATAATATAGCGTATCTAGAAAACTGGCGCATTGTTCCGCAGGGAAATGTAGAAGAAAGGTTGCTGAAGCCACCGCCTATTTTTGATGTTGTGACAGGATTTTGTGGTTTTTATATACTGTTTTTTCATTACACAGGGAACATGGAGGAAAATAGCAGTACACTGAGAGAAATTCAAAGTGATCTGTCGTAAGTAAGCTTAATGTTTTAGATGCGGCCAAGTTCATCTACTGCGAAGCTGATGATTGCTTCCGCGTCTCGCTTTTCTGACTTTTCATTTCTCGTCGTACCAAATAAACCAAATACTTGAAATATTTTGTTATTTATACTTATGCTTTATACAATACTAGACTATGTAATGTTTACATTTAGTTCCGATTCAAACCTTCTAAAATCCTTCTGCTTACACAAACAGCATAGACATGTATGCAATTGTAGAAACGAGTAAACAGTTTACTTAATTGTTAAAAACAAAAAAGTGCTTCTAAAAGCCAACCCTTCTTACGTAGTAAATTACGACTTTACGTGTACTAAAGTTAGGTCAAAATATTGTTGATCGAATTTTGTTACATGTTAGAAAATTTGAGGATTTAAAAATTCAACTCAGTGTTACAGTTATGTACGCCACAGTCCTAAACTGCTGATTCGATACGAAAGTCGTCTCCTAGACGTAATCCAGTAATATGAATACGATAGACTTTAGATACCATTACCACTGCCGGCTACTAAATTTGTGAAATGAGACATTTTAGTACAATTACAAGTTTGTAATACAAGGACAGCTAACACTCACTGAGTTGACTCACTCAATTCACTAAGTCAGCTCCATCATTCCGTTCATTGTGACTGTCACTTATTTTGCAAAATTGTTACACAGTTTTGGGAGTAGCTCAATACTATTCTTGAGTCAATAGCTCCAGACCAAAATGCAAATGCATGCTTCGGTTTGTTATTATTATTGGAATTAAAATTCTCTTTCACAATTTGCTTTCTTTGTTTGTTATAGTTATATAGCTGTGCAGAATGTGCATGTAACAATACTTAAATTTAGACTTGACTTGTAAAATTGTAGTCTTGCGACTCGCTGACTGTACTAAAGCTACTAACTAGCAGACATGCAGTAACAAAAAATATGCCAAAATAGGCTCTCAAAAAATGTTATTGTTGCATATAATTACCTGATTTAACACAGCTAGTTATTAATTTCAATCACATTAAGCTAACTATCTGTAGTTTAGTAGAAAGATTTGATTCGTAATTCAAGTCTTCATTATTCAATAGAAACATATATTTTTTGTTCCCGATCCAGAAGCACTTGAGCTTTCAGCTCTTCGGCTAGGTGCCATGGATATCGTAGCCCTTCGGTTCGGTGCCACGAACACCGTAAATCTGGGAATCTGTGGCTTTTTCTGCCAGCCGCGGAATTGAACCTACACTCACAGAGGGCTTGTCACCCGCAGTCCAACGCGCTACGAACATGCTGGGCAGGCGGGCAAACGTATATTTCAATATATTGAATAGAATGTCAATAAGAACGATCTGTTGCAAAAGCGAGTTTGTGTTAAACAACCACATTTTACATTGATTGATTGATAGGACCAGAATCATTGCACTTTGGTGAGTAACCATGTGTGCTCCGATATCTTTCTTACACAGGAAGGTTGCAGTGCACTAACTCCACAGCACCGGGAGGGTCCCAGAGGTAATTTTGAAGATATTTTTGTAGGAATTTTATTTTTTATTTTAGGACATAGGATACTCGTTTATAATTAAATCATGTCATATAAGCCATGTTCAGACAAGAAGTAGAAAATGTTCTTAGACATAAACAAAAGTTATGAAATCTTTCTTTCACCCGGAGGAATTCAAACTTGTGAAATGTTTTATTGTCTTACCACTTGTGAAAGATTATCTTACTTTGCAATTTACAAATATTGAATACAATACAAACTTTAGTAGAATGACTTTGACCAAAAGGTTTTATGGTAAATTTTGTCACTTTAACTCTTTCCACGCCCATTTATTTCCTCAATTTTTAA
Organism: Arion vulgaris; assembly: GCA_020796225.1. NCBI lineage: Eukaryota > Metazoa > Mollusca > Gastropoda > Stylommatophora > Arionidae > Arion > Arion vulgaris. Next base: position 5,724,982 of record CM036771.1, on the reverse strand, counting down.
GCAGTTAATTCAAGGGAAGTAAAAAAAAAATTACGATCCCAACTACTTATCAATAAATAAACATATATATATTATTATATACTAAATTGAAGTAAACTGGACAACCTAACAGAATAACAAGGTTAAAAAGTACTATAAGTAAAACAGAAGAAGTAAAACTAGAAAGACTTCTTATAAGGAAGCAACTCTATGGCGCAGTGTGCGGCTTAAAGCGTGCAACGGACTTCCGCCATGGCCGCAGTGTGCGGCTTAAAGCGTGGAAAGAGTTAAGTTCACTGTTTGTTTTGTTTGCATTCGTTCTTATTAACCAAGTTATTCACTCCTTTGCGATCTGGGTGGTTTGAGCAGAGAATGTTGTGCCCCTGTTAGGTCACTGTGGCTTGTAGGACTGGCACATTCGAATTACTAACAAAGTGTATGCATAATATCCAAGAGGACACAAATTTTGTGCTGGCGGGTAACTAAAATTTTATAAACAGAAAAACTCCACTTTAAAGTACCACATCTGTGAGTTATACTGTCGATTTGTATCAGATCTGATTCATCATGAGGAAGCTGCCAGAGCTGACTAATGTCAGCAAAATTGATCTATCTATCTTGTAATTCCTCAGATCCAGTCCATTACAGGTCCAGACGAGCAGAATTCAAGATCTGTTACATAATTCTTGTATCAGAGATTACCAAAAATTTTGTGAGTTTCATAATGTGTCAACAAATATTCAGCAAAGAGCATACCACTATTTGCTGGATTTAATTTCCCAGGACTTACTTCTAAATGAACCACAGGTATTTGTTAAAATATAAAGCTGTTTTGTTAACTAATATATTATTTCATTTCTATATTATGAGGATCTCTGTGGTTAAGCCCTTGCGTCCCTAAGGTTGTGGGACTGTCTCCAGGACGGTTTAGGGCATCCACTTTTTCTATTTTGTCTTCTGCAGGGTATGCCGCCCCACTGCAATTTTCTCCTCCTTACCTGGGTCATCATGGATTCCTGCCCTGTTCTTATCCACAGGTCAGTGTTTGCCACTCTATTATACCATCTCCGTCTGAAAATCTGTGTAGATATTTGTTGATAAAGGTGTTTCTGTAACTGCTTGCTTTTTTCAATAGATGGGTAGTTAGGGCCCCCCTCCAATAACACAACCCCAAACCAGGAGGCCACAATTAGTTTGGCGTCACCCCTTTAACCTACCGCCTCAAGTAAAATCCATATATTTGGTTTGTTTAATATATTTTTCTCTTGTTGCATTTGATAAAAAAAATGTTCTTACATAATTGTTTGTATTCTTTCATACACAACTTACATATAATTTATATTTGTCTCTCTATTTGTTGATGAATATTTTGTAAATCTCAAGTTATCTTAATCATTTCTCAGCTGTATCATATATTTTCTGAATTCCTGCAGATTGAGCAAGTTGAACTCTTTGCAAGCGTCATCTACATGGCATTAATTGATGCAAGGTAATTTTGTTCTTTTTTCATATTTTGGGAGACCTCACAGTACTAGGCCTTCACAATACATCACAGTACTAGACCTCACAGTACTAGGCCATCACATACTACAGTACTAGGCCATAAGTACTAGGTAATATTTTGATGAGTGTCTATCTCTTTATCCTTTGTTATTTTTTCCCTTCATTAAATCAGAGCCAATCAGCCATATTGTTAACTTGGTCGACTGTAACATCCATAAGTCAGGCAGCAAACCTTGTCTTATTCAAACTCTTAAACTTCTTCATTATAGAACATCACTGTAATGATTTCTTTATCTCAACAGCTGACCTCTAGTTCACTTGAATTATTTTGTTGATTTCATTGTGGTTTTGGTTACTTTTTGTTTTCATCTGTATTTTATATTCATTAAGAACTACTTAATCCTTTCACTCTGTACATTTTGTTTGCCTACATCGTCAGTTATATTGCAATGTATACTGAACTAGCCACTATAATTTCTTTGTGTTATCTTAAAGTGTACACTGAACCAGTATATCAGTTCAAAATAGCGAAATGGTTATTTCAAGTATAAATGAAACGTACACACATTGTGTATTTGCTAGAGATCGGCGGAAAATTGAGGGAACCATTCAGATGTTAGAGATCACTTGCTATCAACTCATACCACATTCTTTGTAGCTACATTCCTTGCGGCTATGCAGGGCTCAAGATTGGTTATAAATTGTTGTGGGTAGTAAATATCCCTTTTCTAAGAAAAGTGAACTAGATGTAGAGGTTGAATTAAAATTTATTTATTTATTAGTGATAGTAGTGTCATTGTTTTACAATGAGTTTTTGGGGGTGCGTGCGCGACACGATTGAGTCTAGTGATGGGTCTTGTGGGTGTTTGCGGTTGGTTTCTTACCTGCACAACTGTTGTGTTTTTCTTTGATATGTTCCTTGGTTGAGATTAGTTGTCTTTTTCTTGTTCGCTGTTGTTCAATGTCTACACAATGCGTCCGGTTATCTAGATGTATGTTGTTGTGTTTGTTAGTTCAATAAATCTTCCAAACAGTTTTGTATTGAATGTCTATCTCTGTTTGCCAATGTTCTTCCCACAGTTGATTCATCAGGTGACAATCTTTGCACATGTTCTGTGTGAATATATTTATATCAAATTTAGTTGCACATCTTCTGTGTGATTATATTTATTTCAAATTTAGTTGCACATGTTCTGTGTGAATATATTTATGTCAAGTTTAGTTGCACATGTTCTGTGTGATTATATTTATGTCAAGTTTAGTTGCACATGTTCTGTGTGAATATATTTATTTCAAACTTGGATGCTAATGGCATACTATCTCAAGCTTGGTTGCATTTATTTCTGTGTTAATATATTTGTCTAAAACTTGGTTGCACATTCTTCTTCATACATTTATTTATATCAAGCTTGTCCTAACATATTATTTTGTGAATATAATTCAAACAATCTTCCTCCAGGTTGCCCTACGGTCCGTCAGACCCACACCTTGATCATTACTGTTTAGAGCCACCAAGTATGACAATCACAGATCTCTTGTTTATGGCAGACATCAAGTAAGTAACAAACTTTGATGTATGGTTTATATTTGATTTCTTTAGCGATTACATTTAAATACTTGTATTATACTTAAATTTTAGGTTGGAAATTTTGGTATGCCTGTCCCACTAACGTAAGATCCTATGAACCGAAGTGCAACATTTATTTGTTCTTGGCACAAATCAAACATATCACAGAGAGTGATAAACTGGTTGATAAGAACGTGTGCAAACAAACCTACATGAGTTTTTACTAAAATTGATATCTGTCTCAAGTGACTAGTGTTCACCTGCATTGGAAACATATTCCCAGGGGAAGCGTTTCAGTGCTCAGATGCTGTAGTAACTACCCGTAGACCCCTCTTAAGTACTAGTCTTCTCACTGCTTGGCATAGCATATCCCGCTAAGAAGTGAAACCTCATGGGTATGAAAAAAGCTAAGATAAATAAATCCGTAACATATCATTGGAGAAAGTGTAGAAACCAAAATATAAATCTGTAACATATCAGGAGAAAGTGTAGCAACCAAAATATAAATCCGTAACATATCAGGAGAAAGTGTAGAAACCAAAATATAAATCTGTAACATATCAGGAGAAAGTGTAGCAACCAAAATATAAATCCGTAACATATCAGGAGAAAGTGTAGAAACCAAAATATAAATCCGTAACATATAGGAGAAAGTAGCAACCAAAATATAAATCTGTAACATATAGGAGAAAGTGTAGCAACCAAAATATAAATTCGTAACATATCAGGAGAAAGTGTAGCAACCAAAATATAAATTCGTAACATATCAGGAGAAAGTGTAGCAACCAAAATATAAATTCGTAACATATAGGAGAAAGTGTAGCAACCAAAACTTCTGTGGGTAGAACAAGAGCATACATGAAACAGGAAGTAAGGGTTATTAAAAACCTGATCTAAAAATAAATGATGAAATACCTGCAACCAACTCAATAGTTAATTATCGGGTGGTCCAATTATTTTGTAATATGCTGACGTAAGCCCAAGTCCATGCAGCTTGTGTAGAGTCCCCCAAACAGGGTCTTGCCCCTTTTATAACAGTAATATTATTTATCTATAAACGGAGATGATTCATCAAAATCTGTTAAAAATAAGCAACAACAACTTAATTTTATACATATACATTCTGTGTGAGGAAGTGAACAAACATTATTTCAACCAAACATTTTCAAATATGGTGGTTAATGGGATCACATTGCTGTGAAATAGTTTTGCTTAAATTGTAAAAATTTATATTTGTTTTGTAAACATATAGCACATTCAAATAAGTAGTCACTGTTTTATAATGAAAGCTATGATTTCTGTTTCATATTTTTGATTGTTTAGTATCAACAAGCTCTTTCACACGATGGATGTAGTAAAAGCAAAATTGTCATTGTCAAAGTCAATACAGAATCACCTGACGCAGATGGAGAGAAACTACTGTATAGTTTCTGCATTGTTTCACACATTTATAACGTAAGAAATATATTTGTTGTCAAAGTATTTGTTTTGAAAGCATTTTGCCCATGTGTTGCTGAGGCTCGCAAGGGCAGCAAATAATAGTAGCACTGTGACCTACACAGCATGTCGCAAGAGGCGACTATGGTATGGGGCCTAATGAAGCTACCCTAGTAAATGGAAGTCAGCAGAAATCGGATGTGTTGGCCTACTTGTAAACGCATAACTGACACAACATACATTCGCTCCTAGACTCAGATCACATAGATTGGTTTAACAAGTGGTTGATATGGAGCATTCAATGAAGAAGAAAATATTTATTCTGAAAATATGATAATAATAATAAACATTTCATTTCCTTCTGAAGAACAATCCCTCATTAAACTTTCACCATCTGTTTCTATCCTGATATCTTTTCTGGGTCTCTCCATGTTTTTTGTCAACCCAATATCCATTTCCAGCTCTCTTCTACATGATTTTTGTTTGTCTTTCTGTTTCTATTTTCCTGTAAGTTCCAGAACAAGATCCACCGTGCTATACTATTTGTTGATCCTCATATCAGCCTGACTGAAATATATTCATGTCAGGCTTGGATGCACATGTTTCTATGTAAATATAATTTCAAACAAACTTTAATGTTTATCCTATCCAATGCCTACATCTTTTCCTTAAGTTTTAAGCTATTGTTAATTGGTATCGAAAGACAACAAATGTAGTGGTTTGGACATTTAATGAGAATGAAATACAACCAACCACCACTAACAGCATACAATAAAAAGAGATCGGGTACTAGAGCTAAGGAAAGATCAAGAAAAAGATGGATAGACAATATCAAGACCACACTATATAAACACTGATATAACACAACAAAGGTGACTCATCTGGCCCTAAAACGCAAATTAAAGCTCCCATCCCTAAGCTTAACGGCAAGAGTGGACAGCCAACTACATCTTCCACCTGGGAATAGACAATAGTATTTGGACTTCATATTATAATCAAGAAGTTGTCCCTGAAATAAAAAAAAACTGATGTATAATTTTTATTTTTAAAGTGTGTTTAGGATTACAATGTGGGTTTTTGTTTACAATGTGGGTTTGTGGATACTTCTTGACGCTCCATATCGACCACTTGTTAACCACTCTGTGTGATTTGTATGTGATCTGAGCCTAAAGCGATTATGCGTTGTGCCAATTTTGTGCCTACAAGTAGGCAAGCACATCTGATTTCTGCATTGCTTTTTATTTACTAGGATAGCTTTCCTAGGTCCTCATCAGTCGCTTCTTACGACATGCCTTGTAGGTCGCAGTAGTACTATTCTTTGCTTCCCTTGTGGCCCCGGCACCATGCGGGCGGGTTTGTGGATACAAAGCATGTTCTGTAGTTATAACCTGTACTCTGTGGTTTTAAACTATGCTCATTTGTTGTGTGTTCTGTGGGGATAAACGGTGTTCAGGTGTTATAAAGTATTCAATGTGCTTATAAAATGTACTTATAAAATGTACTTATAAAATGTGCTTATAAAATGTACTTGTAAAATGTACTTGTAAAATGTACTTGTAAAATGTACTTGTAAAATGTACTTGTAATATGACCATTTCAATTGAAATGTACCAGTGTAATACCGTTTTTTTCTCAGTATGTTTTGTCTTTGTATTTCAGCCGATTGTGCACATCTGTTTTCAAAAATGATGACAATTTTGAAGTTTTGGAGTAAGTTTCCAGTTTTTAATTCACTGATATTGTGTTTAAATATATTTAAGTCTATTATCAAAATGTTTACTGTGCAGTTTGGTTGCATTCTTAACACTTTTGCTGCCACCGACGACAAAAGTTGGCGAAGTACCAACTCCCTTTTAATGCCGTTGACGACTTTTGTCGGCCAACATGTGCCGTCAACGTCTTTTTAAGCGGGAAGTTCGAACGGGGCCCGTGACGTTCTACTTCCGTATTGTTCCGATGAGCTCTCCAAAATGGTGGATCTAACACACACGCAGCAAACGTCGGTATAAGTCCGATTTTTTTGCGATTTTTCGTAAGTAAACAAAAATTTTCAAAATGAACGGCGTAGCTGGTGAAAAGTGATGTCCAAAATGACTCTTTTTCTGACTTTTTAGCCAGTGATAGTGTTAAACGAACTCTAAATGTGATATGAATTTGAACTGTGATTCACGTGATGATGTTTATAGATCGATAGCAGACATTCCCAAGGGTACAGGAGTAGATGACGGATACCCAAATCGAAAACGATGGCATATCATACTGTGGATAGGTATGGGGATATCAGTTACAATAGCTTGTGGATTATAAAGAATATATTCCACATATAAACAGGTTAACAGCTCATTAATATATGAACACTATTCCATAGTTTAAAAGTCCTAAGTTTATTAGTTTATTTTTACGATTTTTGAAATTGTCACTCTGAAAACTGATCATGCCGAAAAATAGTGTGGCAGTGAGCCAGACTTTGTTGAAAAATTTGCTGACAGCGAAAGTATTAAACGGCCGAACCAGAAATAAGGAATGAAGTGCTTTGGCTGGCCACTTAATAAAAATGCAACAGAACTTCACAGTATGCTTCAGAGTCTTATACAACAGAACATCAGGAAAGTAGGTGAGAGGAAGACCACGAAAATTATGGTTAAATGGCATAGCAGAATCCTGTCAAAAAATAACTACCACAAAAGCCACTAGATCAGCGCAAAACAAAAACAGAAAACTTCAACACTTGGCAACAACTCGGTAACAGAGAACTGACGACAAAGAAGAAGAAAGATAAAAATGTATATTGCGGTTGTTTATCACCTTTCCGTCTGTGCAGATGATGATGGTGTATGAGTTGTGCTCTGTCGTAGTTTTATTATAAAGATTAATATGAAACTAATCGCATTCAACAATATATATCACACCATGCTTGTAGTGATTAACCTAGTCATTTGAAAGGACAATGCTTGTTATGGTGAAGATTTTATTGAAAGGACAATGGTTGTTATGATGAAGGTTTTACTATAACATTCTTCTTCAATGATCCAGTGGCACTGTGCCCTTTCACCCAATGCTCTGTAGTGATATCTGAATGGGTTTGTGAGTTGTTCTTTTGTTCCGTATGATGTGTTCCATTTATCTGGCCTTGCAGAAGGATCTACTTGACATCATCTAGCGCTTGGCACCTGAAGAGGTGATGGTGAACGGTTTACTATAACATTAAAAATGTTTATTTTTTACTTTTAGAAGAAAAAATGGATCTTCAGTTTCTGACAATACTTTTAAATCTAATTAAAATGTCCTATGTCACAGGGAAACAATTCTACCCCCGATGCGAGAATCAGAAGGTGTTACATTCAGAAAGAAGCAGTGCTGGGTTTTATTCTTACTGTCCAAATGTGAGTATTCATTTAATATGTTTGCATATATATGAAAATGCCATAGATGAGATTAAGCGAGTTGCCCAATATTGAACGGTATAGAGAAATTGTTTACATGTCATATATAACTTATAACCGTACATGAGGAATATAATAATAACGTGAAACGCCTGTCAGGAGTATCGCTATGGGCGCAATCGCAAACATGAACCAAATACAATAACAAAGGATGCCAAGGATTAAATACATTAAATACATCCATCAGGACGGCAGCAAATATTTCTACAAACTAAATACATATGTTAGGGATGCAATGAGCTAAATATATCCATCTTTTTTGTCAATGAGCCAGCTGTGGTTGAGCTCTTGTCCTTCGGTCCAATCCTTCCTTCCGCTTGAAATATTGTCTATATATTCAATGTTGTCTCTTGTATGAACTTCACTGTCTTTTGTAGCTCACACAGAGGTCCGTATAGTTTTGTGTCGAGTGTTGTTTCGTTAGGCCAGTGAGTTTGCCTCAGTGTATCATATTCGGGCAGTCTTGAAGTATGTGCTCTGCAGTCTGGTGTGCCTGTCCACATGTATACTTGGCTGAATTGCCAATCTTGAATTTTGTATACATGTGGCTGCGGAGTCAATTGTGTCCTGTTCTAAGGCGCAGAATGACAACTTGTTCCAATCTGCTCATATTATAGTAATCGTCTTGTGTTGGTATTTGTGGCTTTCTCATTGATTTAATCATCCTTTTCTTTTGGTGGTAGGTAACTGTCACATCCGGTTGCTCTCCTGCAGCACCTTCCTTGGCCAATCTGTCTGCTGTTTCATTTCCTGGTATTCCACAGTGAGAGGGTATCCACTGCAAGATGACCCTGCGCTGCTTGGACAATTTAGACAGTAGGGTCTGTAGACCTGGCAATTTTCTGGACTGAAGTGCTTGGAGTGCTGATTTTGCATCAGTCAAAAATACAACAGGTTGAGGATCGGGTCTGGTATTCAACAGTTTTCAGTTGCCACCTTGATTGCCTGAATTTCTGCATCATAGTTGTGACAGAATTTCCCGTTGGTACTTTAATCGCATCTCTAGCGTTGTTTGGGTATTCTATGTACCCTCCTGCTCCTCCATTCTTCACTGCATTTTCTGCTGACCCATCCGTGTATACCGGACCCAGAGATCATGTGGGTATTCTTCATCAAGTAAACTGAGAGTGGCTGTCTTGCGTTGTATGCTGTTCTTCTCATCCTTGTCGAGTATTCCTTTAACTTCTGTCTGGATACATACTTCTGGTTCAGTCTCCTCTCTCCAAGGGGTTTGCTCTGGCACACTTTGGTCTTATGTAATGTATATAGCATTACAGAATTGAAGTGTCTGGGGATTGTCTATACTCAGCCTGGACAGAAAACGGAGTTGGCGTGCTCTAACACTATGTGGAGCTCTCAGTGCTGCTCATTGATACAATATTCACGGTCGAGGTTTACTGCTGATTTCCTTGCCACAAGATTTCCCGCTGGTTGATCGTGCAGTGTTCTACTTTATTATACTCTGACTAGAGTAAAAAAAAAAAAAATGAAGTACATAATTATAAATTGAATTGACAGTGGAGTATTTTCTTGGTGGCTCTGCACAATGAAGTATTTTATTGTGTGTGACTCTGCACAATGAAGTATTTTATTGTGTGGCTCTGCACAATGAAGTATTTTATTGTGTGTGACTCTGCACAATTAAGTATTTTATTGTGTGTGACTCTGCACAATGAAGTATTTTATTGTGTGTGAGCTCTGCACAATGGAATATTTTCTTGGCAGTTCTGCACTTGCATTTTATATTGCATTAGTTCTATTTTAGTAATTGTTTTTGTCAACAAAATTGAAAAGAAACTATCTAAGAAAAATCTAATTAATTTGGATGAACTGTACACATATATTTTCTGAAATTGTATATTTCACAGATAATCTGTTACCCGATACTATGGAGCTTTTCCAACATTTCCAGTTGCTTCTGTGCTGTTTAGAGTTTGTGCTGCGGCAAACACCTTCATTTCTGCTTAATTCACCCTATGGTAACATTATACATTTTGTATATTTGCAAAGTATTTGTTGATCCCAACACAATACGGCATTAGTGTTTGAACACATTTGTTTATAGTGTTAGCACAGAGTAGTTAGTTATACAGACACCATACAACATACTTAGAGTAGACATAGGGTAGTTCTTAGTGGAAAAAAAACCAATTTTCATAGCATGAAATGTTAGGAGAGTACACTGTTAGAACAGAGAAAAGTCAAGGATATACTACAAAACTTGCATATCGTGGAGCATTGACTCATAAACAACATCATGTCTGGAAAATGATGTATTTTGGTCACATTAAGTGACACAGTGGTTTGGAGAGAATAGAAATGGAAGGCATGGTTCTTATGTGTAGACTAAAAAGAAGGTGACAGCAGGACACCAATGAAACCTTGAACATGACGTTAGAAAAGGCTAGAGACAGAGAGTTTGTCAGGCAGTGATGATAGCAACTTTCTGCAAGGCTACTTGACCATAACGCTGTTAGCATAATTTTTAAAGCATATTTTACTTTGACAACAGCACATGATGGGTTAAACATCAGGCCGGTAAACTTTACTTCCTAGTGATTCTCTGGTACCCAACTGAGGCCTAGTCTACATCTTGCTTAATTGGGACATTTTACCAAGGGACCACATACTCTTCTGTCCCGAGACAGATGTTATTTGAGATAATTGCAGCTAACATTTGTTGAAAGGACTACGGCATAATTTGAATCTGGATGCTACATTCATATATTCCTTTATCACATCTCAAGACACTGATTTGGCTGGACATGCAGGAATGCAGGGTACAGCGTGCTGACTTTCTTGCAAACAATGTCCTGTACACACCTGGACGTGCTGGAGTGCAGGGTAACAAACGCGCTGACTTTCTTGCAAACAATGCCTGACTAAAGCGGGTGGAATTATGGACATAGCCTATATCATCAAAGCACTACTCTCATTGTAATATTTGCGAGTCTCAGACACTGGAACAAGTTTGAGAATTGTGAGTTAAGTTTGGACATGCCAGACAGTGTCGTCTTCATGGTAGAGAAGATATACTAATCAACTTCTTATGGATACAGTGAGCAAGTGGACTTTAGGATGGCTGTTGCAGTGGAGGACAGAGCATGGGAATGCCCAGTGTGCCATGACGTCGATCACTTAACATAACATATATTTCTTTAATGATTAAACTTTAAGCACACACTCTTATCTTAGTTGTGCTGGTTCACCTTGAAGTAAATTACTTTTACTAATAACAAAAAAAGCAATATTCAACTAGTTCTTCTAGATATACTTTTCATATATTTTTTCTTTTTCTCCTCGTGCAGATGTAATCCGGTTTCAGTATTCCTCATCTGATCAAAGAGTTCCCATGCTGGATATACTAGCTAGGGAATTTGGAGTGGCAGCATCAGAGGTATACTCACTCACATTGAATTTATGCAAGTGTTCTAAGTTCGGATTATTTCTTCTGGCTACAAATAAAAAAAAAATAAATACTGATAAGCAAGAAAAAAGGGAGAAACTGATGTTGTAATATAATTGACTAACTTTTATTGCAGAAAATACTGCGCTCCAGGCATGTCACAGATGATTGTATTCTTCAAACAAAGGAAAGAGAAAGATATGGACAAAATATCAACATCTATGTACACAGTGACTCCATATCTGGTCATTACTTTGTAGTAGTGAGAAGCTTTTGTTATCTCCATGATTCTACAAGCTATGCTGACGAGAGCTTTGTTGCTCGTAGGAAAACCAATGTCAAACAGACTGAAGGATAGAGGGCAGACAAAATGGGACATTTTGGTCTTTCAATCTGGTCCTTTAGGCTGACTACCTATTCTTGTAAAAAATATTGTATTAGGAAAAGGAAGTAAGAGAAGTAAGATACATTTGTTGTATCCAGTGAAGGAAGGGAGGTAAATCAAGCAGCTGATTGAGAACTGAAAGATTTTGGCGTGACATGGAAAACAATTGATAGAAAGACGGCTACGGTGGAAATGTTTAGGGAAGCTTTTATGTGTCAAGCGGGACACAAAATGGATAGATATAGTGTTCAATGTGCCCCCCCTCCTCCTCCCCATACGTGGTTAACCCCTTCCAGTTAGCTAAAATTGTCATAGATGAAGAATCAACTGTACCTGGAAATTAAAAATATCCACTAGTTCTCAAAGCCAGCTAGCTCTCTGATGTTAAACCACATTGATTCCCTCTTGGTCAGAAGAAGATGAAGAGTATGCTGATGATGCCTGTAACTTTTTTATATCCACTAAGCAAAAACATTTGCTGAAAAATGCACATGCAACCAGACTTCTGAACACATTCTGGAAACATGCTCCTTCAATGACTTGATTGTTTAAACCTGGTCCCAGGGGACTAAACTGTACATGAAATATTTGATTATCCACAAGGACCTTCTGTTATGCAATAGTGAACAGGTTTCATGGAGAAAGTTTATCTCTCTGTTTAGATATCTCTCAGGATTGCGAGAGAGATATCTGAGCATGAGGAAACTGATTGTAGAATACGAAGAAATCATTTTTTAAAAAGAAATTATAACTTTTTTTTTACAAGGATAGATCAGAGCATAATTTTTCTACTTTTTAACCTAACATATATCACTTAATTATCACATGAACAGATTTCAAACAGAACACACTCTAGAGTGCCAGCTGTGTGCACATCATCATGAAATCATTCATCACCACCTCTTCAAGTGTTAAGATGTGGATGAGTTCCGGGAGATACTTCTTCCTCCAGGGCCAGATATATGGAACAAAACAACTTTGAATACAAAGCAAAAGGTGGATCTAAAAAAACAACAAATAAGCGGTGAAATTCACTAAATGAAGTGAACATAAAAGCATTTCTAGAAATCTCTTCTTATCCTGACGCTTTGAGACAAAACAGGATTAGAGAAAAGTAGAAAGAAGAAGAACAACTTACAAACACATGCAGATAACACTATATAGCATTGGTCTGATGAGCTAGATCCCAAGCGCTGCTGGATCATTGAAGAAGAAGAAGAAGAGGTCAGATTGTTGTTCCATACTATTGCCGTTTTGGGATCAATATATTAGATCTGATCACTCATTCTGTTTTTGGCAGAAATGTTTGCAGTTGTAAATTAACTATATATATTTGCTATGTTTTCTATTGATAGACTCTTCAGTTGCATTTAGAGATAACAGAGCCCTACTTTCAGACACTGTTAAACCAGGATGGAGAACTTGATGTAAGTCATTTCTAACTAATTATAGAACACGATGTCAGTAATTTCCAACAATTACTATAGAACTTGATGTCAGTAATTTCCAACAGTAAACATGTTTATAACTAATCTCTCATATGAATTTTGTCAAAGAGGATGATTTTGCCTTCCTCTCCCGCAGACTACAAGACATGCAGGAAAATGTAGAATTCCTAGCAAAAACAGTGCAATGGGTCAATCTTAAAATCGGCAAAAAGAAAAAATTAGTGCCGTGACTCAACAACATACAGAAAGACCCAATTTTGATCGAGGGAAGGGCTGTAGAAGATATTGGGGAATTTGCTTACTTTGGAAGTAAGATCAGCCAATCAAGAGATACAGATGACATTAATGACCAAAATTAGGAAAGCACTATGCGCCTTTGCTGTCCTGCACACAGTGTGGAAACATACTGCCATCTCCACTAACAAAAAACTTAGGACATTAAGCCGAAATGTGAAATCTGTATTGCTGTATGTGTCGAAAATGTGGCGAGGCACCAAGTTAAATAAAAAAAAAAAGATTCAAACCTTTGCCAACAGATGCTTTCTGCATATTCTCAGACTGAGATGATGTAACAAGAGTTTTAAACATATCTGTAGATCAGGACATGAATCTGTGATGACCCAGGTTAAGAGGATAACATGGCACAGACAATTCATAGCATAATTTTTTTTTAAAGTATTTCCCATCCAATCAAAATTACTATCCAAATAGACAAACTGCCTGTTATTTTTATCATTTTGGATTCTAGCAGTATATCTGCATTACTTGTCCTAGGTGTCTTCATTATATTTTTCATATGTGTCTTCATTATATTTGTCATATGTGTCTTCATTATATTTTTCATATGTGTCTTCATTATATTTGTCATATGTGTCTTCATTATATTTGTCATATGTATCTTTATTATATTTGTCATATGTATCTTTATTATATTTGTCATATGTGTCTTTATTATATTTGTCATATGTATCTTTATTATATTTGTCATATGTATCTTTATTATATTTGTCATATGTGTCTTCATTATATTTGTCATATGTGTCTTCATTATATTTGTCCTATGTGTCTTCATTATATTTGTCATATTGTAGCTTATATGATATATATATATATATATATATAAAAGTTTTGTTAGTAAAATACTGATAATTATTTCATTCATATCACAATACACTCTTCTTATTTGTGGTTATGTTATGTGATAGACGTCATGGCACATTGGGCATTCTTATGTGTGCTCTGTCCTCTGCTGCAGCAGCCATCCTAAAGTCCATGTACTCACCGTACCCATGAGAAGTTGATTAGTATATCTTCTCTCTCTACCACGAAAACACTGTCTGTCATGTCCAAACTTTACTCATAATTCTCAGACTCGTTCCACTGTTTGATTGTTATATGATCATGTGATTGTTATATGATCATGTGATTATTATTTGTATTTGTTTACAGTCAGACAGTCTGTGTAAGGAATACAAGAAAATATATAAGAAAGATGGAGATGTGGATGAGCTTCTTATTCTTAGTAAAGATTCCCATTTGATGCCACTACAAATTAATAGGTGAGTTAAATGTTTAGAAAGATGAATACTAATGTTTTAGGAACATAAAGCCAAACTTGTTAGTACCACATCTACTGGGTTATACTGTGGGCATTGTGTCACATCTAATTGAAGAGGAAGAGCTAAGTAGTCATGTGCTTTTTTGTTGTACTTAGGAGTTTATTTCTCAACTTTCATTTTAATGTTTCGTGACATTTGAAACGAAGTAATTTTTTAAAATCTATGAATGGCACAGTGTAATTAGAAAGTAATTTTTAAATTCTAATTTTTTTTTTTACCCGCTATAAATTTTGGTGTAGTCGTGGTTCCTAATAAGGCACCTGTGACTGATGTTTGTGTGAGGGCTTACTTTTCTTATCAACAGTGTCCCTTACCATTAAGGCAAACCTTTTTCTGTCTTCAGAGGTACTTGTAATTTAGATGCCCCAAGTATCGGGGAACCTGTAGTCTGGTCGTGTACCTTGTGCACACCAAGAATTTTTGTCCCAAGCTGGCCTCAAATCCAGGAGTTTCCACTGCATGTCAATAGTGCAGCATGCTATCAACTTCTTTATCAGTCACTCCAAATTCGGATTTAAAAAAAAAAGAAGAAAATGTTCCATAGTCTTTGTAGACCAGAGGGTATGAATTGTCTGTCACTTGACATTTCTCTTCTCAAGTATGTTGGAGATAAGTGGGTAAATTTCTTTCCTTGTGGAAAGTCTTGTGAGGGAGAAATAACCCACAAACTTTCTTTGTTTGATTCTAAGCGAACACTCTCCACATTGTACTAATCTGTCCAGCTTAAAGAAAAGTAAATGTTGGAGCTAATTCCATAATTATAGTTAAATTGAGTCAGAAAAAAACCCAGTTATTACAATATGTATGTGTTTTCTTGATTAGGTTTAGCAGTCAATGCATCGGACAGTCAAAACTTCTGCCAGAACAAATGACTCCAGTCCGGTAAGTATCTTTGTAATATATTACTTATTTATTTTCTTACGCAAGTCATGTATCAATCAATCGTCATGCCTTCTGACATGGATCTCTTGTTGAACCCTAATGTCAGGCCATCCAACATCTCCACCCTGTGCCTTTCACGATATCTCCTTCCCTGTATTTTACCCATTGTTACCAACTATTCCAATCCTTCTCTTCGCATTATATGTTCGTTGGACATTGATTGCCAGATTTCTATGTATGCAGGCCTCTTTTGAAACCTCACTTGTTTTCTTTGTTGTCCATGGGATTTTCAGCATACTTCTCTAAGTTGTCCATGGGATTTTCAACATACTTCTTTAAAACCACATCTCTGTTGTTTTCAGCAATCTTATTGTTTCTTTATTGTCCATGATTTACTGCCATACATAAGTATTTGTTCAATATAGCACCAGAGTACTCTTTTCTGCAGTGTAGTTGGTAGTGAATTCATGAACACAATATGTTTTTCATTTTCATAAAAGCTGCTTGAGCTATACTACTCTATAGCATTGTTGTACATCTTACATCTGATGTTATGATACTTGTATATATATATCTTATATTTAAAATAAACATTAATTTTAGTGTTATATATCAGCTGTTTTCAATTGTTTAACCTTTTGTTCAATTATCACTTTCTAATTGATTTATTGAAAAATATATTTTTTTTTATTGAATAACTTTCAGTTCAACTAAATACCAATGGCAACAGATGACATCATCATCATCAAATAACTTGTCCTGAGCAGTACTTTGTTACCTTAACAGCACTTTGGAAGTTCTCTCTCTCGAAGGCCAGATGTTCCACCTCTGCAGCCGTCATCACCCTGCTGAAATCATCAGTTACATCCTTAATCCATCTTCTTCATTGTCTTCCTCTTCTCCTCTTTATTGGATGCCTCCTTCCATGATTTTCTTCTCCAGCACTTCATGTCCCTTTATATGTCCAAAATACTTCGATTTTCTCATTATAAACCTCTATTAAAGCAGATGTAAGGTGCCTCCTTCCCCCTGCTAGTCTACGGACACCCTTGGGCAAGGTGGAGTACATGTTTAGCAATTTATATTGGGGACCCATGCCGGTGCCACAGAGTTTGTGCACTGCTGCTGAGATCTTCATGTGTAAGAAAGTTATTGGAGCACACGTGGTTATTCACCGATGTGAATGAATCTCTTTATGTAGGTTTATTCCATTTAAAGAACAAATTTCCCATTTTAATCTTTCTGCTAAAGTATTTCAGTTAGTTAATTTTTATTTTCAGAGTTGTTGTTGATGCGTACAGCTGTTGCAGGAAAACTTTTCAAAATTGCCAGAAGAACCAAATGAAAAACTGACTTCTTATTTCCAGGTACATATCATTTGTTAGTGGGGAAAATGATGTTGCTATGACCATGCAAATTAAAAAAATCTAATACATGCACAATTTTATCAAATTTTATTTTGTTTAAAAATCTAGAATTGTGTTTTCCATTTATTTCCCGCTGTTAAAATTAAAATAAACAAATTTATTTCTTATGTGCATTTACTGTGTATATATATATATATCTGTTATCGATACATTACTGGAGCATTATATATATATATATATATATATATATATATATGAATTAAAAAAATGTTTGTGTATTTTTCTTGTACAGAAATGCACTCAAGATCCTAGTGAAAATATTAAGGAGATAATCTCTCTACTAAAGAAGACATTTATACACCAGTACCAGTTGTGTAGTCCTTCAACTTCTCAAGAAACAGTGGCTGAACAACGTTTTACTCTTGGCTTGAAACTATATTATAAAGTTCTTACTACAATGATGGAGAATGTAAGTTATATATTTCTATTGCAGCACCACTTGTAAGGTGAATTTTATCTTTCTATTGCAGCACTTGTTGTAAGAGTGAATTTTATCTTTCTATTGCAGCACTTGTTGTAAGAGTGAATTTAGAAATAGTTCAAGTGTTTTGCTGATCATTTCTGCCAACATCTACATATCTTCTAAAACAGTGCCATCCAACCATTTTTTTATATATTGGAGCGTATCTGAATGACGATTATGGAGATGCAGGTGCCATATGATGATCGCAATACTACTATTACTAATAATGTGTTAGGTTAGGTGTGTTGTGTTAGGAAGGAGTACAACAGTTACAAAATAAAACACGATTTAAAAAAGTGGGAAGATCATATTCATGGGGATTGCTAGAAATAGGACGAAAAAGCAGATAAATTCGTATGACATGTTTATATTCTTGAAATCTGATTAACCACAAAGCCAGAGGAGTCCCATGGGCAACGTGTTGGATGGCACTTTTCTAAACTTACTTGAATTCTTCCTCTCTGCTCCTCCTGGAGCATAGGGCCTCAACAGCTTGTTTGCCACTTTTCCCAATCTCTGACTGTTTCATTATGGTCTCCCAGGATAGTCGAGCACCCCTCAGTTTCTCAAGAAGATTTTGTCTCCAGGTCTGTATAGGACGTCCTCTTTTCAGTTTTCCTTGTGGGTTCCACTCAAGTGCTTATTTAATGACGCTCAGCTGTGTCTTCTGTAGTGTATGCCCAACCCAATGCCATTTTCTCTTCTTAACTGGATCATCATGGGGTCCTGTTCTTATCCACAGGTCTGTGTTTGCAACTCTATCATACTTTCATGACCTTTACACTCTTAAATAATATACTTCACATCATCTTTTTTTCCTTCTACTTGGCTCCTTAAAATAATAATAATAATTCCTCTTGTACCGTTATACGTTACATAGGGCCTGCAAGTAATTTCTCCATACCGCTCTATCCTGGGCAACTCGCTCAATCTCCTCCATGGAACTGAGACCGATATATCCTGCCTCTCTCAGCAAAGTTCGCTTCAGGGTCTCCTTAGGTCGACCTCTCTTTCTTGAACCTTTTGCATCCCACTTCAATGCCTGCTTTGATATTTGTTGATCATTTCTCCTCAAGGTGTGCCCTACATATCTCCATCTTTTCTTTCTTATAACAGTTATCACTAGTGGTTGACCAGACATGTCTCTGATTTCATCACTTCTCCTGAATTCGTTCCATTTTATATTCATTATTTTTCAGCAGACATCTATTTTCAAATGCATTCAACTTGCTTTCTATATCTTTAGTCATTTTCCAACTCTGCTTGGCATATGTTAGGATTGATACAACATTTGAATTGAAAATTCGTAATTTAGTTTTAATACTATATAACTTACAGTTCCATATTTTATTTAGACTTTTAAAAGCTGATGTTGCTTTGCCAATTCGTATCATATTTTCTTTTTCCTTGAAATATTTTTTTTTCAATTCCTTATTTTCTTTCTAGTTTATTTTTACTTTTTGATACAAGACTAAAGGTCATCACAATAAAAAAAATGGACCGCAGAAATAGCATGCAGTGATAGACACCATGTATGAAACACATACAAGAGCCATTTCAATAAATCACTTTTTCTTTTGACGCTGCGATGCAAAACAAATTTAGAAATGAGAAAAGAAGAAATTTGCTTTTTGACCATTTTTAGATGATTTTCGCCGCCCGTGTGCTGCCAGGGCTCGAAAGGGGGCAAAGAATAGTACCACTGCAACCTACAATGCTTGTCGTAAGAGGCGACTGATGTAAGCCCTAGGGATGTTACCCTAGTAAATAAAAAACGGCGCAGAAATCGGATGTGCTGGCCTACTTATGGGCGCATAACTGACACAATGTACAATCGCTCTTAGGCTCAAATCACATACAAATCACACATGGTGGTTGACAAGTGGTCGATGTGGAGCGTTCGAAGAAGAAGAAAAAGATGATTGTCTGTTTAACGCTTGATGAATTCTTTTGATTAAAAAAGTCCAACTCTGCAGGGAATAAATTAGTAAGGTCTACTACACTTTGTTTTCTGTACTTTCACAAGAAATGTTAGTCAAAGTTTTTAAGAATTGTAAGTTTTTGTCTATTTGAATAGCCTATGGATCACATTTAAGAGTGTCATTTGTTAGTTATCAGTTTATACTTAGTTTCGTAGTTTCATAACAGATGATTTATCCAGCATCTTATTAACTCCCCTTGAAGCAGAAGGTATCAACAAATTTCCCCCAACCAGTTCTTGGTTATTGGTTATTAAACTGACGTCATTGCACTCCGGGCAGACCCATAGGTGCTCAGTCTCCCCAACAGATATCGAAGAGTATGCATACTGATGGTTCCTGTGGCTCGCTGATTAAACACACCTCTCACTCTGCCTCTCAGGCATCCAGTTCGACTTGAACAACGGGTAACCCCAAACTGCTTAAATCGCTTGATCGATTCAACATCGATTTTAGTGTCATCCAATAGAGAGTCGCGAAGAGACCGAAGAATATCCCCTTATCCATCTTCAACTCCCCAACAATCGATGCTGTTGATGCAAGCCTGTCCGCTCTCTCATTACCGTAAACACCCGCATGCCCAGGACAGTATATCCACGTAAGCCGTGGAGGTTAGAAACTTCTATAGATGACATCCACTCATACCGAAACCTGCCCTTCTGGATCTTGTGAAGCATCGACTGAGAGTCAGAGACAACAACTGCCCCAGTAAATGAAGTCCCAGAAATCCAATGGAGGGCAGCATGTGAGCCTCAACCTCCATCCTCATACTAGAAGTAGTTGTCCTGTATGCCCCACTTCGCTCTGCAACAACCCTGCCATGCGCATAAGCCAAGAAACCCCAGCCGGATTTCTCACCACGTTGAACCGGCCCATCAGTATATACAACAACATCATCATCCCTTGCATTATCTTCTATAAGCTGCTTAACTGCGAGATCAGCCTTCATGTTGCCCCAATCTCTACATTCTCTTCCAAGAGTAATGATAACGTTGAGATAGTCTTGAGCAAGCCAGATTGGTTAATTCCAGGTCATTCCCACTTTTCCTCTTTTTCTGTCTACAGTTTGTCTCCATGTCCTTCTTAGGCTCGGATCATATGCAAATCACAAAGAGTGGTTAACAATTGGTCGATGTGGAGCTTTCTTCTTCTTTGCATTCGGTCTTCGTGGCCAATTTTATCATATAATTGATCTTTGGCAAGAACATTTTTTACGTTGTGCCAAATTATGCGCCTATGGTGTCTAGGCCAGCACGTCTGATTTAGTGCCAGCATTTTATTTACTAGGATAGCTTGCACTAGGATTTTCTCTTTTACGATCATCTTTATGGAGCTTTCAAAGAAGAAGAAGAACTAGAAATACACCTGCATCTTCTTTTTCCCCATCCCATCCTTCTGGGAAGTCATCCCATCCTTCTGGGAAGTCATCACCATTTGGTCTGCAACTACTTATGCATCTAGTATGGATTTGGCTTAGATTGCTGGTGATACTCTGAAGATCGCAGATAACACTGACAATTGCAGGTGACATTATAAGTTTGAAGGTAATCCTATCCGACATCTGTGACTACTGACTGATTGGTCACAATTATTTCAGAGATTACTTATTGGTATTAAGCAACGGGATTATCAATCGTCAAATTAGTTAGTCAACAGGTACATACATTTTTGGTGTTAGTCAACAGGTACATACATTTTAAAGAATGCTGTAATTGGTGACATTTTCATTAATGGTTATTATACATTTTTATTTCCTAAGGAGGGCGAAAGACTTACCCAACAAGTTTTGAATATTTTGCTAAATAAAGAGAATTTTCACAAGTCCTTGCTGGCTTGTGCAATGGAGGTTGTACTTACCACATATGGACAAAGTTGTAAGTGTGTGTTGCAGACATGTAAACATTCACCTGTATTTGTTTTTCATTTGTGCTTTTGTTAAGACCTCACATATTTATCCTGTAATAGCTCAATAATTTAACAAGGTAGTTTAGAAGCATATATTTTCCTTTGAATACAAATGTTTCAGAAGAGTGCTTCATATATCATGGACATATATAGTACATAGACAAAAATCTACCCAGAAGTAACTGAAAAAAGTAAAGTAAACTGGCGGATGCTCATGGACATATATATAAAAAAGTAAAGTAAACTGGCGGATGTTCATGGACATATATATAAAAAGTAAAGTAAACTGGCGGATGCTCATGGACATATATATAAAAAGTAAAGTAAACTGGCGGATGCTCATGGACATATATATAAAAAAGTAAAGTAAACTGGTGGATGTTCATGGACATATATATAAAAAAGTAAAGTAAACTGGCGGATGTTCATGGACATATATATAAAAAGTAAAGTAAACTGGCGGATGTTCATGGACATATATATAAAAAGTAAAGTAAACTGGCGGATGCTCATGGACATATATATAAAAAGTAAAGTAAACTGGCGGATGCTCATGGACATATATATAAAAAGTAAAGTAAACTGGCGGATGCTCATGGACATATATATAAAAAGTAAAGTAAACTGGCGGATGCTCATGGACATATATATAAAAAGTAAAGTAAACTGGCGGATGCTCATGGACATATATATAAAAAGTAAAGTAAACTGGCGGATGCTCATGGACATATATATAAAAAGTAAAGTAAACTGGCGGATGCTCATGGACATATATATAAAAAAGTAAAGTAAACTGACGGATGCTCATGGACATATATATAAAAAGTAAAGTAAACTGGCGGATGCTCATGGACATATATATAAAAAAGTAAAGTAAACTGACGGATGCTCATGGACATATATATAAAAAGTAAAGTAAACTGGCGGATGCTCATGGACATATATATAAAAAGTAAAGTAAACTGGCGGATGCTCATGGACATATATATAAAAAAGTAAAGTAAACTGGCGGATGCTATAAATAATTAGAAAATTTTGTACACGTGGAGGACAACTACTTCCAGTATGAGAATGAAGGTTGAGGTCGTTACTGCTGCCCTCCATTGGCTTACTGGGGCTTTTGTTGTTGCGGACTCTCAGTCGATACTTTAGAAGAGCCAGAATGGCAGGTTACGATATAAGTGGATGTCATCTGTAGACGTTTCCAACCTCCAGAGACTCACATGGATTTATTGTCCTGACCATGCAGATTGGTGGAAGTTTAGAATGGCGGGGCGGGGGTGTATGTTCTTTGGTCTCTTGGTGACCTGCTGTTGGATGAGGACACTACAATTGATGTTGAATCAATCCAGCGATTTCAGGAGTTTAGAATTACACGTTGTACAAGTAGGATACTTGTGGGGCAGAGAGAGGAGTGTGTTTAACGAGCGAGCCACAGGAACCATCAGTATGCATACCCTTTGACATGTGTTGGGGAAGACTGAGCACCTATGGGTCTGCCCATATTTCTGTGACTTGAGTTCCATAACCAATAACACATAAAGGGCTGGAGAATACATTTATAGAAGAAGGCATCCAGGCAATTCAGCTTTTAATATCTCATATATTTCTTGGGCACATGTACTTTTCTTGAGCCTACTCCTATTTTATAAATGACAATGCATATTTAATATGCAGAGTTTGCGTACAATACCTTCATGATTTTCAACCATCTTTGATAGGACTAGATGCTTGAATTCACCTACCAGGAAGTCAAGGATCATTGCAGTTTGTCTTAGAAATTTTAATAAATTCAGAAATTTTGGTGCGGAAGGACAATGTTAACCCTTCTTGCTTGGGCTACTTTGCTAATCTAAAACAGTTTGTACGTGCTCTCAATTAAGTACCCATATGTTGAATATCAGGAACACCAGAAAACACTATAGGAAATTCAAACAGCCATCATGATGTCGACTACATTACCTATCGTGTGCCATTGATCAAGGACAAATATATATACCTACTACCATATTTCCCAATAGGCCACATGGTATGAAAATAAGCTCATTACTTTCTTCCTATAGTAAAGAAATGTGTTGAATGTTAATAATTATATTATCATGCAGATAAATGATATTTTGTGCATCAAAAATGTCACAAATTAAACAGTCATCATCATCAAGTAGCTTGTCCCTTCCGGAACTTGGCTCCCATGTCAGCAGTCCTGAAAAACTATCTGTTCTGTTCAAAATGCTCAGCATCAGCAGCAGTCATTCTCAGATCGTCAATGACATCTTGCCCCTATCATCTTCTAGGTCTTCCTCTTGTTCTTTTCCAGGCACCATTCCCTCCAAAATTATCTTCTCTAGGGACTCAAGTCGGTTGATGAGTCCAAAATATTTAATTTTCCTTGATGTTATGCTCTTTAATAGCCAACTGTCTTTAATATCAAGCTGTTGCAGAACAGAAGCATTTGTTCTTTTCTCTGTCCATGATATTCTAAGTACTCTTCTGTAGCATTTGCATTCAAAGGCATGAATGATCTTCTCTGTGGCTTTGTCAATGGTACTTATGGTACAATGGTAATTAAACAGTACTTACGGCACAAGTCAGCTCTTGAGGCCTTCTTATGACCAATCAGATCTGGATACCATGTAGCAGTATAGCTCCAGGTGTGGTATTTTAAAGTGATGTTTTCTGTGTGTTAAATCTTATATTTATCCCATCTGTATAAATTTGTCTCCTGTTAGATAATAGACATACACTTTGATAAAAATTTGTATTTGCCTGTCCTACATGTTGTAGAGGTCTAACGAAGGCACAAGTACTCACGTTCTTGGTGAAAATCGCACAGTGTGGTTAACTTGGTTGATAAGACTGAACACAGACAAACAATAGTTATGATCATAATGTATGTCATACTATAAGAGGTAATGATTAAAGAATACCAAAGCAGGCGTTGAAGTAGGAGGCAAAGAATAGCAAAGCAGGCGTTGAAATAGGAGGTAAAGAATAGCAAAGCAGGCGTTGAAGTGGGAGGCAAAGGCTTCAAGAAAGAAGGGACGTCCTAGGGAACCTAGAAATGAACTTTGCAGAGAGAGGCAAGAAATATCGGACTCCATGGAAGAGATTGAGTGAGTTGCCCAATACAGAGCGGTATGGAGAAATTACATGCAGGCCCTATGTAACATATAACTGTATGAGAGAAATTATTATAGTGTGTGTGCTGATATATAACTTTAAAAAAATTGAAATATAGTAATTATTTATTAAAAGGTGCACATTATTTTGCTGACAGGGCATCGGAGTACTGGTGAGCTGTCTGCTGAAGGCACTGTCTTTTCATTCCCATGGATCCTAAAGGTGTGTTCTCTCCAGACATATGAGTTTTATAAGGTGATTGAAAGCTTCATCAAATCTGAGCCAAAGTTACCTGCAGACATTGTAAAGGTATGTATATTAATCATGTTAAAAGTCAACCATAAGAAACAAAATACTGTGCATTTTTAAAGTCCCTGTAAATGTTGATTGGGTAAAATGTTGATTTGTGTCATATTCTCTTCTGATGTCTCACATACATTTTTTTAAGTTTTAAATTTGGCTAAGTTTACAATTGTTTAGCTGTAATATTGATATGTTAACTGGCAACAGATTAGAGGCCAGATTGCATAAAATGTTGGATAATTTTGGTACATATGAAATGCAGATGAATTAAAATATTGCATTGAAATGCTAATTCTGTTGTGAATTGTATTTGTTTTCAGCACTTAAAGAATGTGGAAATTAGAATATTAGACAGTCTGGCCTGGCAAGAGGTAAGCTCTATGTAAATAAATATTTTATAATATTCCTCATTAAAGATCACTCTCAATTACTTACTTATTCCTCCCTGCTCATTCTGGAACATAGACCTCAACAGTTGCACTTCACTTTTCCCTGGCCTCTGACTGTTTTATTGTGGAACATAGACCTCAACAGTTGCACTTCACTTTTCCCTGGTCTCTGACTGTTTTATTGTGGAACATGGATCTCAACAGTTGTAATTCACTTTTCCCTGGTCTCTGACTTTTATTTATGACTTGCCAGGGAAGTCCAGCAACTTTCAGTTCTTCAAGAAGTCTCCAGGTATGTTAGGATGACCTCTTTTCAATTTAGTTGCCTGTGGTTGAAAAAGATCGCCAGCGCTTCAGCTTCTTTGCAGTTTGGCTACTACTCTGCATCTGTCTCCGGAGTGGAGTCTTAGTCATTTCGAGACTCAACTTATTTGTGTTTAACAGCTACTTTTGGTTTCTGTAACTGCATTTTTAAAAAAATGGATGAATCATTAAGCCCATCACACAACCTCTTCTTTTTTTAACGCTCCATACCGATGACTCTGATTTGTATGTGATCTGAGCCTAAGAGCGAGTGTACATTGTGCCAGTTGTGCGCCTACAAGTAGGCTAGCACAGGGGTGGGCAAACTTTTTGTGCAGAGGGCCACATTGAAAATTATAAAGCTATTGGAGGGCCACATATAATATTATGTATATTTTTGTTTAATTCTCGTAAGTAATCAATTAAATATTTTTATTGTAAACAAAGGTAGTTTTACATAATGTAGATAACTTCTGAAATAAATTATATTTCTAACAGACTTACACTATAACAGTATACTTTCTAATATGGATAAATGTGTTTCAGGGCCGCAAAATATCCAATGGCGGGCCGCCGCGGGCCGTAGTTTGCCCACCCCTGGGCTAGCACATTCGATTTCTGCAATGCTTTTTATTAACTAGGGTAACTTCCATAGGTCCTACATCAGTCGCCTCTTACGACATGCCTTGTAGGTCGCACTACATGGGCGCTCACAACCTCTAACCTAAGGGGCCAGGAGGCCACGTTTAGTGTGACATCTCTCCTTCATCCTGTTCGGCTTGGGTAACCCTGTCAGGAACAATGGGCATGCCGGCATGACTGTCCGGGTCATTATGTCCAGGGGTGCAGTGAATGAGATTACAGAAGTCGGGGTCCGCAGACTAGAGCTGACTAAGACCTTACGCAATCTCTTAGTGTTACAGCGAGCCACAGGAACCATCAGTATACATACTCTTCAATATCTGTTGGGGAAGATTGAGCACCTATGGGTCTGCCTGGAGTGCAATGACATCAGTTTAGAAACCAATAACCGAGGATCGCGCGAGAGTAACCAATAACCAAAGATATTGGAATGTTTGCTGTAGCAAATGTGTATGTACACTGTTGTTAGTGAAACACGTACAAACAAAGTACTATAGTTTTACAAAATACATAAACAGTGACGATAAACAGCAACGTTTCGACCAACAAGGCCTTTATCAAGCAAACGAACAAACAGGAGTGACAAATTAAAATGAAACACAAATGGACGACCAAATACCAACGTATCTAAGGAAAATCTGGAATAAAACGAATAACGAAATAAATGTAACACAAAAACACATAAAAACTAGAAATAGAAAAGAAACAATGAAACATCTAGTAAATATATAACTTGAATACATGCAACATAAACCAATATAGATTATAAAGCATGGGAAGAGAAAGTACTAAGAAGCATAAGAATGTAATACATGCAACATATACCCATAGAGATTACGAAGCATGGGAAGAGAAAGTACTAAGAAGCATAAGAATGTAATACGTTGAGCCCGCGTGGTGCAAGGTACCATACAAAGAAATCAACCGATTCTCCAGAGCAAATCGACTACGATCATCAGAGGAACATGATCGGATGGCTGTGACCTGGACATCGCAAGCTCCTGAATGGCCAGTATCATTGAAATGGGTAGCTACAGGGTCACAGAGCATTGGCGTATATCGCGCAAGTGTTGGGCGAATCGGTCACTGAGTCTCCTGCCGGTTTCCCAATATAGGCCTTGTTGCACCGCTTGCAGATAATGGCATAGATAATATTACGGGACTCGCACGTGAAACTGTCTTCAACAACGAACGTGGCTTTTGGAAAAGACACGGGTCTGTATTACATAAGCACAAGTGTTGCAGCGCCGAACGCCACACTGGATGGTGCCAAAATGACTCTGGATGTTAGGCTTGAGGCGACTGTGAACCAACATATCCTTAAGGCTTCTGTCCCGTCTGTACGCCACCAAAGGATAGTGTTGGAAGATTGAACGTGTATCAGGATCAGACTGAAGAATGGAGAGATGACGGAATAAGACTTTCTTCACAAGGGAACTATGAGGGTGGAAAGTTAAGACAAGTTTCACCCTGTCAGAATTGGAAGTTCTATGCTGGTTAGAGAGAGCCTCCTGGCGAGAATTTGCTGAACGCGCCACATGCAGAAGCAAGCACCTTATCCGGGTAAAAGCGCTACGAAAGAAATCCAGCATCTCGTGAGCTCTATCGAGAAATTCGTCGTCCTCGCTACAGAGGCGACGAAGGCGCAAGAGTTGAGAGAATGGTAAAGAATCACGACAAGCCTGGGAATGGGAAGAGGTATAAAGAAGAAAACTATGTGCATCTTAGATACGTTGATATTTGGAAACTTAGATACGTTGGTATTTGGTCGTCCATTTGTGTTTCATTTTAATTTGTCACTCCTGTTTGTTCGTTTTCTTGATAAAGGCCTTGTTGGTCGAAACGTTGCTGTTTATCGTCACTGTTTATGTATTTTGTAAAACTATAGTACTTTGTTTGTACGTGTTTCACTATTTACCAAGTTTTACTGCAGTCTTCCCCTATTTCGATACACTGTTGTTAGCACTTTCAAAGCAGATGGAAGGGACAGAACCAATGGGCAGAGATGTAGTAATAAGATATTTGATAAAACTGGAGTACCTTGTTTATTCAATCCAGTTTTCCAGGACATTTAAAATAGCAAGTTACTTTATAAAACTAGTACTTCATGGATTCTATTCAGTTTTTCAGAAGAAATTATCTTAGCCTTTTGGCTAAGATCAAAGTATAGTATGCATTTGATCGGGGCCAAAAGGTAGGAGCCTTCATAGAGGCAATAGGTAACTAAACGAAATTGTTTAATTCCGAGCACCTCTCATTCAAAAAGAATGATGTCTCTCAGGGCTTTACATGTTTAAAACGTGACCAAGTACCACCCTCTGCAGTATTAAAGTATAAGGGCCGAACACTGGTAATAAAAAAAAATGAATACATTAAAACAAATTCTGAGCAGCTCTCATTCGAAAGAATGATTGTGCTCTGAGTTCTTACGGGTTAAACTATACCTGGGTCCACCCGCTGCTGCACTACTGCTGGGTTCACCCGCTGCTGCACTACTGCTGGGTCCACCCGCTGCTGCACTACTGCTGGGTTCACCCGCTGCTGCACTACTGCTGGGTTCACCCGCTGCTGCACTACTGCTGAGTCCACCCGCTGCTGCACTACTGCTGGGTCCACCCGCTGCTGCACTACTGCTGAGTCCACCCGCTGCTGCACTACTGCTGGGTCCACCCGCTGCTGCACTACTGCTGGGTTCACCTGCTGCTGCACTACTGCTGGGTCCACCCGCTGCTGCTACTGCTGAGTCCACCCGCTGCTGCACTACTGCTGAGTCCACCCGCTGCTGCACTACTGCTGGGTCCAACCGCTGCTGCACTACTGGGTAAGAGCTAAAATTATTATTTTTAAAAGAAAAAGAAAAGAATAGGAAGTAATGTACGTTTGTTCAAATTGCAATGCATCATGGGAAGCTATCCAGTTTTCCAGGAAAGATTGCAACAAAACAATGCTTTTTGTGTAAAACTGAAGTATTTGATGTTTGAATCTTTCACCTTTGATTTCTGTTTGTAGAGTTCTTCCCTGTTTGATGCCATAGGAGAATGGGATTTAGGACAGCAGACACCACCTATTGTTGCTTCACCAATCAAATCTTCCGAAGGCCTGATTGGAAGTCCTCATGCTGTCAATGGACACAGCAAGTGTGCAGTTGAATTGTAAGATTCAATATGTAGAATATATGTGTATGTTCACAGGAAAAAAAAAGTAATTTGATTACATACTTGTCTGAAAGGTTTAAAAGACAAAGGATTAACTTCACTGCACCGGGTTTTCTCATATGACCCATTCCCTCTCTGCAGTACTAGCACGCCACCTGCCGAGAATATTGCACAAAGTACAAACTCCGTAGCTCCAGTAACAATCATAGGGGTTTCTGACAAAAATGCACTTGCGAACAGAAAGGCGTGGTGGGGGTTTAAACTAACAACCTTCAAAACGCAAGGCTATGGCTTAGTCACTTTGCGACAAAGATCACTGATTTGATACTTGTATAACATAACACTTAAGGATTTATTGTATGACTGTATATGTTATATCTGCAGTATAGGAAGTCTACATTTTTTCGCTTCTGTTGTTTAATTTGCTTGATAAAGGCCTTTTGGTCGAAATGTCGATGTATATTGTTTTTATACTTTGTAAAACATCAGTACTTTAATTTTACATGTTTCGCCATTTTGGACATACCAAACCTGGACGCTGACATCCACCGATAGAAGAATAGGCATGACAGATACAAAGTGTCTATGCAGAATTCTGGGAGTATCAAGATGAGACCGGTTTAGAAATGAAGACATCAGGAAAAAGTGGGTACAACATCAGTACTGAACTTCATCAAGAAACAACAAATTAAATGGTTCAGCTACATAAGCAGATTACCAACAGACACTGCGTCTCAAAGAGCAATGCTGCAGTGGATATGTAGCAAAAGGTTTTACACGCAAAAGGTGAACCTCAGAAATAACAAGCGGTGAAAAACATTTGTTATAAAGAGCACACAAAGCCTGTTATAGAAATCTCTTCTTGTCCTAAAGCTATGAGACAAAACAGGATTATAGAAATCTCTTCTTATCCTAAAGCTATGAGACAAAACAGGATTATAGAAATCTCTTCTTATCCTAAAGCTATGAGACAAAACAGGATTAGAGAAAAGAAATGCCAGTGTGTTTGCTTGGGGCTCGCAAGGGAGGCAAAGAATAGTAACATGCAACCTACAAGGCATGCCGTAAGAGGCGACTGAAGTAGGGGCCTAGGGAAGCTGCCTTAGTAAATAAAAAGCATCACAGAAATGGGATGTGCTGGCCTACTTGTAGGTGCATAACTGGCACAGTGTACAATTGCTCTTAGGCTTGGATCACATACAGATCACAAAGAGTGGTTAGCAAGTGGTCGGTATGGAGAGTTTGAAGAAGAGAAAGAAGAGTGCTTCAATTGTTTTCTTCCTAAATAGTTTGTTACTTGATTCAAATCCTAAATAGTTTGTGTACTTGATTCAAATACTAAATAGTTTGTGTACTTGATTCAAATCCTAAATAGTTTGTGTACTTGATTCAAATACTAAATAGTTTGTGTACTTGATTCAAATACTAAATAGTTTGTGTACTTGATTCAAATACTAAATAGTTTGTGTACTTGATTCAAATACTAAATAGTTTGTGTACTTGATTCAAATACTAAATAGTTTGTGTACTTGATTCAAATACTAAATAGTTTGTGTACTTGATTCAAATACTAAATAGTTTGTGTACTTGATTCAAATCCTAAATAGTTTGTGTACTTGATTCAAATCCTAAATAGTTTGTGTACTTGATTCAAATCCTAAATAGTTTGTGTACTTGATTCAAATCCTAAATAGTTTGTGTACTTGATTCAAATACTAAATAGTTTGTGTACTTGATTCAAATCCTAAATAGTTTGTGTACTTGATTCAAATACTAAATAGTTTGTGTACTTGATTCAAATACTAAATAGTTTGTGTACTTGATTCCAATACTAAATAGTTTGTGTACTTGATTCAAATACTAAATAGTTTGTGTATTTGATTCCAATGCCAATGTTTCTGTGTAAATATCACATTCTTGCTTAAATTCCCAGATTTTCATCACCGATTAGACCGTCTCCGTCATCAACTTCAGCATTTGCACATTATTCACAATTATCACCACTGACTAAGCAGTTGTTACCGTCCACGGATCCTCCTACCGGTGATTCTAGTTTTAACAAGTTTCCTGTCCCGCTGAGATCACAGTCTCTCTCACATTTCCTTAAAAAAGGTACCTGCCATTTACCAAAGTTTTTTGTTGTTGTATTATTAAAGAGTTATTTACATTTATCTAACTATAAAATGAGTGATAAGTTGTGTTGCTCATCATCATCATCGCTGCCATTGTCATACATCAGTTTTATCGCTCATCATCATCATCGCTGCCATTATCATACATCAGTTTTATCGCTCATCATCATCGCTGCCATTATCATACATCAGTTTTATCTCTCATCATCATCATCGCTGCCATTATCATACATCAGTTTTATCGCTCATCATCATCATCGCTGCCATTATCATACATCAGTTTTATAGCTCACCATCTGTATTATTATTCTCCTCCAGTATCATTGTGCCCCATCACTGCCATTGCCCCACATTAGTTCCATCTTTTTCCATCAGTTCGGTTGTTTTCTGTCAGTTCCATCGGTCACCATCATTACCATTAATCTCCTTCAGGACTTTTGTTCTCCATCAGTTCGATTTTCTGTCAGTTCCATCGGTCACCATCATTACCATTAGTCTCCTATAGGACTTTTGTTCTCCATCAGTTACATTGTTTTCTATTAGTTCCACTGTTCTCCATAAATACGATTGTGCTCCATCAGTGCTGTTGTTATTCTTCAGTTCCATCGTTCACCATCAGCTCCCATCAGTTCCATCTTTTACCATCAGTCTCGACAATATAGAAGATTACAGTAAAACCATTTTCTCTCATTACTTCTGTTCACATATTATATTTATTTTATTCCTTGTATACGGTATATGTTATGTATGGCCTGCAAGCAATTTCTCCGTCAGCTTTGTTAACAGATAACTGACCTATATTCATTGTTATTGGTTACTAAGCTGACGTCATTGCACTCCGGCAGACCCATAGGTGCTCAGTCTCCCCCAACAGATATCGAAGAGTATGCATACTGATGGTTCTATATTCATTGCTTTCTTTTAATGTAAATTTGTTAAACGTTCCCATAAGTGTTGACTTTCTTTCTAGCTGCACATTAGTTTTTATATGTTATGTTATGTTATGCGATCAACGTCATGGCATTCCTATGCGTGCTCTGTCCTTCTCAACAGCAGCCATCCTAAAGTCCATTTGCTCACCGTACCCATGAGAAGTTGATTAGTATGTCTTCTCTTTCTACCATGAAGACGACACTGTCTGGCATGTCCAAACTTTAACTCTTAATTCTCGCACTCGTTCCAGTATCTGAGACTCACCCATATCACATAAATGAGATCGTATCGCATTGATGACATCGACTCTTTCTATACTTTCTGCCCTCTTGAGTCGGTACATTGTTTTATGTGTATTTTTTTTTATTCCTCTCATGCCCTTATACGCTACTAAGGGTCTGCAAACAGTTTTGTGTATACTTGCATAAAATTGCAGTAAAAGTGGTTTTATTTTAAAATGTAATTTTTGTTGCCGTATCAGTTGTTTTACTACATTACTTTTGACTATCAATCCATAATTAATTTGTTATTGTTTGATAATTTCAGTTTGTTGTTTGGGCTTTTCAAGATTGACAAAGTTGTGTGACTTTCTTAATGTGTCCAAAGATCTTGTAAGTTGATTTATGTTAGATGTGAATATGACAAACTGGCATATATATATATATATATATATATATATATATATATATATATATATATATTAGGCTTACAAATGCAGAAAAACAGTTTAAAGGAGGAATTACAACAGTCACAGAAGTTATCAGATTGCATACCTTTTGAGATTTGCTGGAGGTGGCTTGTGATTTATATATGTGTGTGTGTGTGTATATACTGTCTTTACAGCTTGTGTAATACCACTTTTTTAGGGTTGTGTAGGACAGGAGACATGAGCCTGAGGAATGTAATGGAAGCATGGTTAGTGCAGTCGCAGCAAAACTGTTCTGGTTATGATTTTTCCTTTATGCCCTGACAGAAAAAAACTAATTATTCTTACAGAGGATCGAACCCGGGTCTCCCGGATGGGTGTCATGCTATAATCCATTTGGCCAGACACTATGTGTATATACAGTGCGGAAATCTACTTCTAACTCCACTAAAACAAAGCTCAAGATATTCAACTCAAATGTGAAATCCATCTTGTTGTAAGACACACAAATGTGGCAAGTCACCAAGTTAAATACCCACAAATTCAGATACTTATCAACAAATGTCTTTAGCGGATTCTGACTAAGATGGTATGACATAGTGACAAACACGTAATCACAAAGTGTGTGTGTGTGTTTCTATTTTGTGAATATTATGACATAGTGACAAACACGTAATCACAAAGTGTGTGTGTTTCTATTTTGTGAATATTATGACATAGTGACAAACATGTAATCACAAAGTGTGTGTGTTTCTATTTTGTGAATATTATGACATAGTGACAAACACGTAATCACAAAGTGTGTGTGTGTTTCTATTTTGTGAATATTATGACATAGTGACAAACATGTAATCACAAAGTGTGTGTGTTTCTATTTTGTGAATATTATGACATAGTGACAAACATGTAATCACAAAGTGTGTGTGTTTCTATTTTGTGAATATTATGACATAGTGACAAACACGTAATCACAAAGTGTGTGTGTTTCTATTTTGTGAATATTATGACATAGTGACAAACATGTAATCACAAAGTGTGTGTGTTTCTATTTTGTGAATATTATGACATAGTGACAAACACGTAATCACAAAGTGTGTGTGTTTCTATTTTGTGAATATTATGACATAGTGACAAACACGTAATCACAAAGTGTGTGTGTTTCTATTTTGTGAATATTATGACATAGTGACAAACACGTAATCACAAAGTGTGTGTGTGTTTCTATTTTGTGAATATTATGACATAGTGACAAACATGTAATCACAAAGTGTGTGTGTGTTTCTATTTTGTGAATATTATGACATAGTGACAAACACGTAATCACAAAGTGTGTGTGTTTCTATTTTGTGAATATTATGACATAGTGACAAACATGTAATCACAAAGTGTGTGTGTTTCTATTTTGTGAATATTATGACATAGTGACAAACATGTAATCACAAAGTGTGTGTGTTTCTATTTTGTGAATATTATGACATAGTGACAAACACGTAATCACAAAGTGTGTGTGTGTTTCTATTTTGTGAATATTATGACATAGTGACAAACACTGGTGACAAATAATGTGACTACCTTCAAACAAGTGAGTGCCAACTGCATTGTAAGCCAGTATTATACTAGGGACAACTAAGCAGGCATATCACTAACAGTGTGGCCACAGATAACACTGATGCTCTCACTGTAATACTCCATATATTTACTAATGTGAACATAAAGCTAGCAAAGTAGCTATAAGCTCTAGCCATGGAGAAGGGAATTGTTGCACAAAGGAAAACACTCTATTCTTTTAAAAAAATATGAACAATTTGAAAATACAAAATACCATGTCTTTGTCAGGAAAGATTTATCAACAAGAAAAATAACTATAAACCACTTCCTGGTTTTATCATTTGTTCGGCTTTTAAATTACATGGGGACCCTCACCGGTGTCACAAAGTTTGTGCACTGCTGCTGAGATCT
This sequence comes from Arion vulgaris, assembly GCA_020796225.1. Classification (NCBI taxonomy): domain Eukaryota; kingdom Metazoa; phylum Mollusca; class Gastropoda; order Stylommatophora; family Arionidae; genus Arion; species Arion vulgaris. Next base: position 5,689,957 of record CM036771.1, on the reverse strand, counting down.
TACTGTATAAGAAAGAGATTGGAGCACACATGGTTACTCACTAAAGTGCAATGATGATGGTCCTATCAATCAGTCAATGAAAAAAAAAGTTGCTAAGTTATGAGAAAGAGAATTATAATTGTATTATTTACATCTCTGAATATAATGTCATTTTTTATGTCTTCAGCAACACAGAATATGGACTTGTTTTGAGCATTGTGTGACTAAAATGCCAACCTTGTTGAGGAATAGACATATTGATCAGGTAATCATTTGTTCAATTTTTTTTCTTGTTGCAGGAGCTATGAAGTTCATACGAAGTTCATGCATTGTGCAATACTCTCGGTAGGTGACATGCCATGTCTGCAGAAAGGAACTGAGCCATATGGTGTAAAACTCGATACAATGAAGTCAATTATTCAGCTATAGATCATTTTTGTTTAGCTTTTTTTCGTGTGTTTGTATTTCAGGTTGCTTTATTCGCCGGTGGTTACCGGGCTCAAATTTGGGGTGCAAAGAATAGAACCACTGTTACCTGCCACACATGTCGTAAGCGGCGACTAAGGAGGTTTGGCTGAAATCGGATGCACATGTCCTAAACGTGTAGAAGTCTATCGCCAATGTGCAACGTATACATGTTCTTGGCAAAGATCAAACATATCACAAAGAGTGATTAAAATCGATAGTAAAGACGACGCAAAGAAGAAGAAGGAGAGGTTGCTTTATTCATATTAGACCAAATAATTACCCTACAACTAATTTTGGAGGAACATATTGAGAAGCAACAACCACTCATACTAAATTTCATCGATTTTAAAAAGCCTTTGATAGTCTACACAGAATCTCTCTGTGGAATATTCTGAAATGCTATGCAATACCAGACAAAATAATAAACATTATTAAAAGCCTCTGATGGTTCACAGTGTTCAGTTCGCACTGATGGTGGACACAGAGACTGGTTTATGGTTGAAACCGGAGTAAAGCAAGGCTGTATTCTATCTCCGCTATTGTTTGGAGTGGCCATTGACTGGGTGATGCGAAAATGTTGCAGGGCGAAACTGGCATCGATTGGGTAGAAAATAGTCAACTAGAAGATTTGGATTTTGCAGATGATATTGCCTTGTTAAGTAGAAACAACCAAGATATGCAAAGAAAAACAGACAACTTGTCATCTATAGCATCAAAAGTTGGACTGCAGATAAGCTATGAAAAACAAATATAATGAAGACACCTATGGCAAGTAATGCAGATATCACACTGGAATCTAAAATGATAAAAATAACAGAGCAGTTCACCTATTTAGGTAGCAATTTTGATTGCACAGGAAATGTTAAAAAGAAATTATGATACGAATTGGCAAAGCAACATCAGCTTTTAAAAGTCTACATAAAATATGGAACTGCAAGTTATATAGTATTAAAACTAAATTATGAATTTTCAATTCAAGTGTATCAATCTTAACATATGCCAGCGAGAATTGGAAAATGACTAAAGATATAGAAGCAAGTTGAATGCATTTGAAAATAGATGTCTGCGAAAAATGGAACGAATTCAGAAGTGATGAAATCAGAGACATGTCTGGTCAACCACGATAGGCAAGAAATATCGGTCTCAGTTCCATGGAGGAGATTGAGCGAGTTGCCCAGGATAGAGCGGTATGGAGAAATTACTTGCAGGCCCTATGTAACGTATAACAGTATGAGAGGAATTATTATTTATTATATTCATATTAAAAAATAATGTTGTGTTTGCTGCTATGAATTTAAGTCTAGTTAGGACACTTAATATGGCACCACAGACTGATGTTTGCATGAAGGCCTAGTCCTAAACAAATGATGGTTATCCATATTTCTTATTCACCTTTCAACTCTCAACGGAGCACAGGTCTTCAACAAACTTCTTCCAGCTCTTCCTCTCTCCACTGCCATCCCTTCCAATTCTTTTCATGTTTTACCTATCCTTTTAGTATCAGCTTCCAGCTCTCTTTTCCAGGTATGTCTAGGCCTTCCCATACGCCTCTTTCCCTGCGGGTTCCAAAACAGTGACTGTCTTGCAATGCTTCCGGTCGGTCTTCTCAATGTGTGTATCCATTATTCCATTAATCATGAAAAAAAATGTCCAGAGATAGCAACCCAGTGCCCATGATGTTTCAATCAGTAACCACAGTGCCCATGATGTTTCAATCAGTAACCACAGTGCCCATGATGTTTCAATCAGTAACCACAGTGCCCATGATGTTTCAATCAGTAACCACACATAGATTCCATCTCATTAGAAACTTTCACATTTATTGCACATTGCACTGAAAGTTTTGGACTCGCCCTGATTATGATATAGAACTCTAGAATCACCTCCCACTCACTGCATAAGGAAAGAATGGAAACTTTTACTCCTGTGAGGTTCTGACTATCTACACCATACTCAACAACATGACGGATCTAAGATTCAGTGAATGATATAACACAAGTCAGTTAAAAAATCATAAAACATGTTTTGTTAGATTAATGTAAATTCCTGCACAAATTTTCACAATCTACAAAATTGGGGACCTACGCTGGTGCTACTGAGTTTTCCTGGCTGAGTAATTCCGTGAAGAAGATATCAGAACTCACTTGGTTATTCACTGAAGTGCAGTGATGATGGTCCAATCAATCAACAGAAATCAGTGACAATGTCAACGAACCAGAACTGACCATGATTCTACTTCCCTTCCTAGTGGTAGTCCTTGTAATGAGATGCATCTCATCACTAATATGACAAAGCAAGTAAGGTTCAATGGCAAACCCTAGACCCCTGTATTCAGTTTTACTGCAAACTCTGGTTTTCAGCTTTACCTCAGTTTCAAATATTTAATGTTACTGCTGTCCCATGTATTCATTTTTATTTCAGTTGCAAGTGTACCATTTTACTTCAATCCTATCTATTCAGTTTTACTTCAATTTTACATATTCAGTTCTACAACTGAATTTTTAACATAGCCGGGGAGGCACAAGAGGTTCCGGATGACTGGCAGAGAGCTATTATTGTCCCAATATGGAAGAACAAAGGAGACAAAAGAGAGTGTGAAACATACAGGGTATCTCTCTTTTGAGCCATATAGGAAAAATGTTTGCAAAAATATTGGAGCAAAGAGCAAGACATATATTAGAGCCCCAGTTAAGCAATAGCCAGTTTGGGTTTAGGAGGGTAAGAGCTGCACAGACGCAATATCTACACTAAGACAGATCTGCGAACAAACAATTGAATACAATCAAAGTAAACAGCTTATATTTATAGACCAAGAAAAGGCATTTGATAGAGTAAACAGGTGCAAACTATGGTAGATCCTTGAAGAATATGGCGTCCAGGGACAACTATTAGGTAATATCATGGCCTTATATCAAGATAGCCAGAGTACAGTAAGAACAACAGAAGGAATGACCGACTGGTTTTCCATTACATCAGGTGTTAGACAAGGTTGTGTCCTCTCACCACTACTCTTTATTGCATATATGGATAAAATAACTCGAGTCAAATTCAGATAATGATGAAATAAATGAACTGCTGTTTGCAGATGATCAGTGCCTGATACATCAAAATGAACAAGATCTACAACATCATATTGACACTTTGAACAATAATTGTGTAAAACATGACATGAAAATCAACAACACTAAAACAGAAATAATGAATATGGGAAGAAAACATAATAATCTAGACATCCATGTCGATGGCACTAAAATAAACCAAGTGAAAGAATTCAAATACTTAGGAAGCATATTCACAGAAGACGGAAAACTGGATAGAGAGATAGAGGCTAGAGTACAAAAAGCAAATGCTGTAACCTACCAGCTAGCCCCATTGTTAAGGCACCCAAAAATTTCACAGGCAGCTAAGAAACAAATGATCAACAGCATTTTATACCTACTTTGTGTTACCAGAGCCAAACATGGACATTGAGCAAAGCGCAGTCACAAAAAATAACTACATGTGAAATCGTTGCCTGCGAAAAGTTACCAACAACACAAGAAAAGACAGAATCACCAACATCAGCATAAGAAAGAAAGTTGGCACAAAACCGTGCTTGAATTACATAGATAAACAAAGAATGAAGTGGTTTGGCCACTTAATAAGAATGCATCCAAACTCCACAGTATACAGTCTTCTACAACAGAATATCGGGAAAGAAGGCAAGAGGAAGACCACTGAAAAGATGGTTAGATGGCGTAGCAGAATCCTGTGAAAGAGCAAAGATAACAATCACACAAGCCACCAGAACAGCGCAAGACAAAAACAGGAAACCATGACACTGGGCAACTACCCGGTAGCAGTGTGACGACAAAAGAAAGAAAGAAGAAGTTCTACAACAGTACATCTTTATAGTCAGTTTCGGTTCGGAATATCTTTATTGCACTTTGGACATGTCCATAGGTGTTCCAATCTCCTTCGCAATATCTCCAAATCTCCAACAGCATCCAGTTCGATGTCGATTGATGAGCCTACTCATATACCTGTTGTGCTATTCTTTTCTGGCCACTCCAATCTTCAATCCAAGCTCGGGCAATCTAGCAGTTAATGTGGATTGGTTTAGATGCATCTTATAATCATATTTATTTAACAATGGATTCTTAAATATGTCAAGTAAAATGTGGTCTAGAGTTACAATTTCTATCTGATGTTTTTTTATTTGGTAAAGTGAAGACATTTTTCTGTTAACTCAGATCATCATGTGTTGCATTTATGGAATCTGCAAAGTTGCAGATCAGGAGATACGTTTCAAGTCAATTGTCAGCGAGTACAGAAACCTGCCACATGCCAAACAAGAGGTAAACAGAAGTACAAGTTAATCAGTTACTGATTTAGTTTCATTAGTATCATGGAAACTGTTTCTGTCTTTAATATTTTTGTTTTGGTGGCTTCTTTTGTTGTCCTCCAGAGAAGAAATACAAATAAGAAAATTTAACTTAAGCATGGTTTGATGTTGACTCTGGGATGGATTTTATTTGCAATGTCAAATTAACATTCTAATGTCAAATTAGGTTTAATCGTTAGTTACTATTTTGGTAACTATTTTCTCATAATATTTATGATAACGACTGTAAAATAAAATTTAAACTTGTCTAATTGGGATGTGGAATACATTAATAAATATATTTGCATGATGGTGTATGTTTTGAAGAAAAGTTAGATTATTTGTGGTGATATTTTCAAGAACAAAATATAAATATTGAATTGGTGTTGTTTAATGATAATAGTAAATTGATGTTTCAGTGTATGTTGTTAAATAGAAAGATTATATCATGTCTGAATTGTGTTATGTTTCATCTAGATTAGTGGAATTAGATTTTTAATTGTACTTTTGTAGATTTGTGACATGTAAACAAATGTGTTCTTAGGCAGGTTTTTAAAATGAATTATTACATTAGACCAACTATCTCATTTTCATTTCTACAATCAATATTTTTACCATCAATTAAAATATTCTTCAGTTCTTCACAAAGAAAATTTAGTAATTTGTTCTAACAGTAAATCAAGTTCCGAATGTAAAGCATTCAGTCAGAACATTGGACGTTTAAAAAGTCTAGGACCTTGAACCAAGAATACCGCTTTCCCTCTTTCAAATCATGTTAAAGGTGATTAACTAGTTTTAAAACAACAAACAAACATAGTGTTTCCTGTTTCGAAGATTTTCATTACTCATAGAAAAGAGGTTTTCAAGAAATCTTGTTTCTTGAACATGTCATCCAAAAGCTGGATATATGGTTCTGCAACATCAGAAATTATTAACGATATATGTTCTGCAAGTCGATGGGTTAAGTATTTTGGACATATAAAAAGACATGAAAGGTTGGAGAAGAGGATGACTGTGGAGAAGATGGATTCAGGATGTGACTCATGTAGGCACAACTGATGCAAAGTCAGGACATCTGGACTATGAGAGGGAGAGAGAGAGAGAAATTCCAAAGGACTGTTAAGAAAGTTACGGTTGAGCTATTATTGGATAAAAGCTATTTTACTTCATATTTCCATATTTCACTTTTGATAAACAGACTTTGTCAGATAAGTAGTGGAAGATTATATCTTGTCTGAATTGTGGTGTATGTTTTGTGTAAGATAAGTAGTGGAAGATTATATCTTGTCTGAATTGTGGTGTATGTTTTGTGTAAGATAAGTAGTGAGAGACTTGACTGAATTGTGGTGTATGTTTTGTGTAAGATAAGTAGTGAGAGACTTGACTGAATTATGGTGTATGTTTTGTGTAAGATAAGTAGTGAGAGACTTGACTGAATTGTGGTGTATGTTTTGTGTAAGATAAGTAGTGAGAGACTTGACTGAATTGTGGTGTATATTTTGTGTAAGATAAGTAGTGAGAGATTATATCTTGTCTGAATTGTGGTGTATGTTTTATGTAAGATAAGTAGTGAGAGATTATATCTTGTCTGAATTGTGGTGTATGTTTTGTCAACAGATTTGGTGAAATGTGTAAAGATAATATTTGTGTTTCTTATCTGGCAGGTTTTTAGAGATGTTTATATCACAAAGGACAAACATGACTCCATTATCAGCTTCTACAACAATATTTTTATGCTTAATATCAAGACATTTATCCTTCAGTTTTCACCAAATAGAAATGTTGTAAGTACCATTTGTGTGTCCGTGTATCATTGTGGTTGTGATAACTCAGTGTGTCCATGAATGTGAAGAGTTTGATTCCCAGTATGCAGAACATTTTGGATGCGCCTGTCCTATATGTGTAGGAGCCTATGAACCAAGGCGCATCGTTTAGTCAGTCTTGCCACAAACCAACCATGTACAAGAGTGATTAAACTAGTTGATAACAACAAACAAACAAACAATTCTCAGTGGTGTAGAGGTATCCTGTTCCTAACGTACTCAGTTCATTCCTCGCATAGAACAATCAGGATATTTTTCAAGAAATCTTTGATCTAATCTTTGAACTTGATGTTCAAGTTGAGCACATAAAAGAGTCCTTGGCAGTTGAAAATCTATGTGTATGCTGCAAAGCTGCTGTCTGGGCAAAATTCATTAACAAGATTAAAATAAAATTGTTACAAAAGTTTTCAATATCTTCAAAATGTCTTTGGGACCCTTGCTGTGCTATAAAGTTCATGCAGGAAGCTGAGATCTTCCTGTGTAAGAATGATATCAGAACACACATTGCTATTTGTGCTATAAAGTTCATGCACAGAAGCTGCGATCTTCCTGTGTAAGAACGATATCAGAACACACATTGCTATTTGTACTATAAAGTTCATGCACGGAAGCTGAGATCTTCCTGTATAAGACGATATCAGAAACACATTGCTATTTGTGCTATAAAGTTCATGCACGAAGCTGAGATCTTCCTGTGTAAGAATTATATCAGAACACACATTGCTATTTGTGCTATAAAGTTCATGCACGGAAGCTGAGATCTTCCTGTGTAAGAATGATATCAGAACACACATTGCTATTTGTGCTATAAAGTTCATGCACGGAAGCTGAGATCTTCCTGTGTAAGAATTATATCAGAACACACATTGCTATTTGTGCTATAATCATCAAAGCTGAGATCTTCCTGTGAGAATGATATCAGAACACACATTGCTATTTGTGCTATAAAGTTCATGCATGGAAGCTGAGATCTTCCTGTGTAGAGCGATATCAGAACATACATTGCTATTTGTGCTATAAAGTTCATACGGAGCTGAGATCTTCCTGTGTAGACCGATATCAGAACACACATTGCTATTTGTGCTATTCATCAAAGTGCAATAATGATGATCAATATAGATTGACCAACGGTGCGGGATGGTTGATGTGGTCAGTGGTACCCAGTTGAGGTTCGTCTGGTTGAAGCCATTGTGGTCCAAAAATCCAAATCCTTACTGTCAACTTTTGTCCTGGGACCCACCTATCTTATCCTGGGACCCACCTATCTTATCCTGGGACCCACCTATCTTATCCTGGGACCCACCTATCTTATCCTGGGACCCACCTATCTTATCCTGGGACCCACCTATCTTATCCTGGAACCCACCTATCTTATCAACTGTACTAAACACTGCAACTCACAAGAAGCTAATAGATGGAAACAATGAAAAGTATACAGAAATGAATATTTGATTCAATTTTCGAAACTTTCAAAGGAAGACCATCATTATATGGATCTTGTTTATAATACTGTTGATTGGCATATACCAAATTAGCATTTAACGCATGTATTTCCAATTTTAAATTGTACAACTTGATCTGAATACTATTTTCTTGCACTTTATTTTGCAGAGACCACAGCTTTCTCCAATGCCTAAGCAAACTCATGCCTCACCAAGTTGTTACAGGTTAGTTTATATTTATAAATATACAATTTTATAATTTATAAATTTAGAGCTGCAAGTGATGGCTAAAGATATGAAAACTGGGCATGAGATGGTTGAGGGCCTATACTCTAATCGGGCTGGAAAAGAAACAAGAGAGAGAGACATGCAATTGACTGAAACCTACAAGGAAAGAGAAGAGTTGGGAGGCAAAAAAAGTACTACCAGTCAAAGAGTCACATAGTTGAATCCTCAAATTGAATCACTCAAATTGAATCCTCAAGTTGAATCCTCAAATTGAAGACAAAAACTAAAGTAAACAACCCAAAATATAATTCCATGAATTTTTGAATGCTAACCTTTAAATTAAAAAAAAATTATTTTTAGTTTACCTTTCCTCAAACTATATCACTGTATGTCCTCAGTTTGCCTGGCAAGAAAAACTTTACTGTTTCACCTCTTAGAGAGTCTCCATTTAAGGCACCAGCATCTCCAGGTATGATGACCCCTCGTACAAGACTTCTGTACAACTTTGGAGAATCTGTAAGCATTGAAATTTCCTTCCTGCTGCTGTTATTTTTAAAGTTTGTGAAATAATTTATAATAAATCTTTTCGTTACTTCTGTGCCTTCTAATAATTGAAGTTTCGAACCTCCAGAGGCTTACTGGATCTGCTGTCTTGGCTCTGCTGGTTCTTGCAGCAATGAGAGAGCGGATAGACTTACATCAAAAACAATGATTTCGGATAGTTGAAGATAGATTAGAGGGATGTTCTTCGGTCTCTTCATGACTGCCTCTTGAATGAAGACACTAATGTTGAATTGATCCAATGATTTAAGGAGTTTGGAGTTATCCACTGTACAAGTAGAACTGGATGTCATGAGAAACAAAGTGAGAAGTGGGTTTAACCAGCATACCACAGGAATCATCAGTATACATACATTTTGACATCTGCTGGGGGAGACTGAGCACCAATGGATCTGCCTGGAGTGCAATGACATTGGTTGAGTAACCAATAACCTTCGGTAGCTGAGTGACCATCTTTTGAATGATGACTTGTCGATTGAAGTTTAGTTTCTGTAGCATCCACAGGAGTTTGCAATCAAATATGAATCAAATGTTGTACAATCCGGACTGAATACTTGAGGGGAAAAGTGAGAAGTTTGTTTGTGTGAGAAATCAGTGACTTGTGGGAGCCATAAGCATGCATACCATTCAATAGTGGCTGGGAGCTACTGAACACCTATAGGTCGTCTGCTCAGAGTGCTATGATGTCAGTTTTACTGCAGTTCCATATATATATATACTGAATATGATGTCAGTTCAATATTCAATAACAATATGATTGTTTTGCTAATTGTTTTGCTACAGCTTTTGTATTTTCTCTTTTTTTAACATCTTCTGTAACAGTCTTCTGAAAAGTTGAAAGAATTCAATGAAACAATAAACAGAAGAATTGGACCTGCATCTGCAAAGAAACGTTTGAACATGGATGACATTCTACCGTAAGTTAATTAATTTTTTAAAATATCAACCATTTTTGTATTTAGGCAAACAGAATAATTATATTGTAGCATTTAGCTAAAGTGAATGATTTCTTGATCTAGGGGTTTAAAATGGGAGCCATTTTTGAGGTGTATGCAAAGCATGTTGGAATGGTGGTGCTGAGGCTCATCATGATGATTGCTTGTTATTTTATTTGATCTACATCCTGGCACTTTGAATATTCCCATGCTGGTCCCATCCTCCACTGCAGCAGCCATGCCAAAGCCCACTTGCTCACTGTACCCATAAACAGTTGATTAGTATATCTTCTCTCTCTACCACGAAGACGACACCGTCTGGCATGTCCAAACTTAACTCATAATTCTTGCAATTAGTCCAGTGTCTGAAACTCTCCCATATCACATAAATGAGCGTGCACAACAACATTGATGACATCGGTTCTGTTCATACTTCTGCCAGTTTGAATCAACAGTACTTGGTGTATTGTCCCTATTGTTCTAAAAATGAGTTCATTATCAACATAATATTTTTGTTTGTTTAAAGAACACAGATAAACAAAGGTGAATAAAAAAGAAGAGTGTAAGGAATATGTAATAAACTGCTAGGAGATTTGATTCTGCATACTTTATAATTCTTCTACAAATTAAATAAACAAAATATGCAATAAAATGATGTGTGTGGTATACATGATGTAATGAGCAACTTATGGAGAGAGCAAGACAGATTCCAGTGGACCAAGAAGTTAAAAAAGACGCTGGCGCTGGATAGGACACACTTTGCGAAAACCTGAGGGAATATAACAAGAAGGGTCCTTTCCTGGAACCCACATGGAAGCGAGAGGGAGGCCGAGAATACATGGAAACGAGATTTGGAGGCAGATATAAACAATATAAAGAAGAACTGAGGGAGCTGCAGGAGATAGCTAGAGATAGGAAGATTGGCATGAGTTGGTTGAGGGCCTATGCTCCAATCCAGGTTAAAAGACAGAGAGATATACATGATGTATCAATACGTTTAATACAGTTTGGTCTTTTGCAAATATATAATAAGCAGACATACCAGAGATGATGGGGTAGCTCAGTAACAGATTATAGAGCACTTAGTTGTGCCAAATTATGTGGGTTTAAAAAAAAATTAACACTGATATGTGCTTTTTTTGCTCAGGCTCTCAGGGAATGGGTTTTAAAGGTACAGGTGTCCAGGTTTCCAAGGGTTAAAGGTACAGGTGTCCAGGGTTCCAAGGGTTAAAGGTCCAGGGTTCCAAGGGTTAAAGGTCAGGGTTCCAAGAGTTAAATTTGCTGCATCATTCTTGCAAATATTTATAATAGCATTATTATTAATATCTGTTTCAGATCACCGGTAACTAAAATGAAGAAAGTAGTGTTTTAACACACTACGCTACATCTGAAGTTGAAGAAGGCACGCACGCCTGTATGACGGAGAACACTGATAATAAAGAAAACATGCCTTCACGCAAGAATCAGTCAGAAGCTCCATACCAGGCTCCTGACTACACCTGAATTTACAGCAGGTGAATGCAAGAAGAAGTAGAAGAACACACTAGGCATGTAGACGAGAACAGAGCTATTTAAGGCAGCATTTAAAATGAATGCATATACTGAAGATGCACTTAAAAGGGGAGATAACAATCTTAAATGATACTCTTGTGTATTTCAACAAAATGTAACCAATATATTAACTAAGTTAATGTATTCATTTTATGTAATTATTTTATTATTCAAATGTTCCGAGTCTAATTTGTGTATTATGAAATTTGTAATTTTTCCCCACAATATGGGCTCTCATGATGGCAGTAATAGCCTTATGTTAGTTTAGTTGCATGTCTCAACAACATATGATGTAATAGACATGTTAGTAGTTTGTATGTTGCATGGTTTGTCATTGTCTAGTTTGATGTTGCATGTTAGTGTTGTATGTTACATATGTGTTGTCATTGTCTAGTTTGTATGTTGCATGGTTTGTCATTGTCCATGTCTCAACATATGATGTAATAGCCATGTTAGTAGTTTGTATGTTGCATGGTTTGTCGTTGTCCATGTCTCAACAACATATGATGTAATAGACATGTTAGTAGTTTGTATGTTGCATGGTTTGTCATTGTCTAGTTTGTATGTTGCATGGTTTGTCATTGTCTAGTTTGTATGTTGCATGGTTTGTCATTGTCCATGTCTCAACATATAATGTAATAGACATGTTAGTAGTTTGTATGTTGCATGGTTTGTCATTGTCTAGTTTGTATGTTGCATGGTTTGTCATTGTCCATGTCACAACATATGATGTAATAGACATGTTAGTAGTTTGTATGTTGCATGGTTTGTCATTGTCCATGTCTCAACATATGATGTAATAGACATGTTAGTAGTTTGTATGTTGCATGGTTTGTCATTGTCCATGTCTCAACATATGATGTAATAGACATGTTAGTAGTTTGTATGTTGCATGGTTTGTCATTGTCCATGTCTCAACATGATGATGATGTAATATACATGTTAGTAGTTTGTATGTTGCATGGTTTGTCGTTGTCCATGTCTCAACATAATGATGTAATAGACATGTTAGTAGTTTGTATGTTGCATGGTTTGTCGTTGTCCATGTCTCAACATAATGATGTAATAGCAAAGAGTATAATCAATAAAATTATTTCGTTAAATTACATAAATTTGTAACTACCAACATTCTTATATCAAGAACTGATAATACATTTTTTGTTTCTTTTTCTTTACAATAATTTTGTGTTTTTATCAACATCATCTAGTAGCTTGCCTTGTGCAGAATTTTGCCATCATAACAGTCCTTCAGAATGTCTCTCTATCATAGGCTAGATGTCATGGTACTGTTGCTGTCACGTTGAAGTCATCTACCACATCCAGACTCCATCTTCGTTTTGGTCTTCCTCTTCTCAACTTTCTCAGAATGCCTTCCTTCATAATTTTATTTCCCAAACCGTCATGTCTCGATATCCAAAATATTTCACTTGACTAAATTTGATTTTTTTCTTCACCAAATTTCGTTGATTCTAAGTTTTTGGTTGTATAGATTTGTTCCTTACTCTGCCTACAGAATTTGGATAACATTTATATTTGAAGACGCATGTTTTTCAGTCATTTAAAAAACAAAAATGCCTCTTGCACTCATATGTTGCCACTGGGAATATGTAAGCTCTTAGCACTTTGATTTTTAGTGTGCCATGTTATTTCCACTTCATATAGATAAGTTGCTTAGCTTAAAGTTTTATAAGTTGTTTTTTTACTTAAAAATTTAAAACAATTTTTAAAATAAAATTCTTTTAATATTGGCCCCTACCTTAAAGTGCTACAACGAGTGGACCCAGTGCGGTTGAACATATAAACTTTGAACATCATCATTCTTTCAAATGAGAGCTGCTCAGAGTTCAAGAGTGTTTATTGTGCTACTTGGTGTTTTATGAATACTCCCACACTTTGGTCACGATCATGTGGGCACTACACGATGATGATATTAGCCAAAAGGTCGAGAAGCAAGAAAAGAGTTTTATAAGTTGTTTTAAAATCTTTCCATCATGTCTCCATTGTTTGTTATCAACGAATGAAGATATTCAAAATTGTTCACTTTCTCTTCATTTATAAGTATATATATTAATGTGTATATTTGATCTGTTGTCATTTTCTTTATTTCTGTCACATTGAGATATCAATTTTATGTTCATTTTTCTATTGAACTACATGTTATTATTGTCTCTATTTTTATTTGTGATATAGATATCATATATTCAAATATATATATATATGACTTATATTGAAAAGCTAATTTATGTTTTTGTTCACTGCCTCGTTAAATGTCCTTGCTTTTCAGTGGCAACGTATGGGTATGAAGCGTGGACATTTAATAAGGCAGTGGAAAACGTATATATACTTTTGAGTATAAGTGTTACAGACGAGTCCTTCGTATATCACGAACAGAGAAGAGAACAAATAGATCTATCTAGAAAGAACTCAGAATTAAAAAATACTGACTGATACTACAAATAAGAAGGAGAAAACTAAAGTATTTTGGAAATATCAAAATACATGAAGTGTTGGAGAAGACCATTATGGTAGAAGGCATACCGACAAAGAGGAGTAGATGAAGACCACGGAGAAGATGGATTCAGGATGTGACTAATGATATGAACATGGTGGCTGCAGAGGCGTGTCATCTGGCCTATGAGAGAGTGACTCTCTGAAGGTCTCTTAGAATGACTAAGTTCGGATCAGGACAAACTATTTGATGATATAAAAATTGTCATCATCAGATCCTAGTTTAAGTCAATAATTGAGTTTACTGTGAATTTGTTTTCTTTCTAAAATTATTTTTATTAATGACAACTATCGACAAAGCAGCAAATATTTGATCTATTTTTATGTGATAATTCTTATTAACCAAGTTTATAAAGTTATAAAACTGATATCACAAAGAGTTATTGCTTACTGAACTGACGTCAGTACACTCCAAGCAGACCCATAGGTGCTCAGTCTTCCCAACAGATGTCAAAGTGTGTGCATACTGATGGTTCCTGTGGCTTGCTGGTTAAACACATTCCTCATTCTGCCTCTCAGGCATCCAGTTCTACTTGGACAACGGGTAACTGCAAACTCCTTAAATCGATGAACCGATTCAACATCTATTTTAGTGTATTTGTCTAACAGGCAGTCATGAAGAGACCGAAGAACATCCCCCTTTAGTTTGAATTTGAACATTTCCATAGGTGTTTTGATCTCCTTTGCAATATCTCCACCAGCGGCTAACCGTACCAATTTAATGTTGATTGATGAGTCTACTCATAGACCTGTTGTGTGGTTTTTTCTAAATGGCCACTCCCATCTTCAATCCAAACTCTAGCAATCTAGCGGTTGACATGGATTGGTTTAAAATGAAAATTCTTTCTGCAGCCAAACTAAAACTCTGCCATGTCCTATATGATTCCAGAAAGTCACATGCGACTCATGATGCAGTCTCCATTCTCACACTAGAGATATTAGGTCAGGTGATATAGATTAGGTGGAACGGATTAGCAAAAGCGTTTGTCTATTGACTCGGACACAAGAGGGTTGTGAGTTCAATCCCACACTCGGCGTTCCATACAGGAGAAAAGGAATTGACCCGCCTACCTCCTGTACCAAATGAGGAGCTTTTGAAACGAACAGACTGTGCATCCTTGGAGACCATCATTAAGAGATGAAGATGGATGTGGCATTGGCTATTACAGCTCTCAGATGGACAGCGGATGGGAAGAGAAGACCTGGACGTCCAAAGGAAACATGGAGAAGAACCGTGGAGTGAGAGTTGAATGAGTGCGGCCTGATGTGGGAGACTGTTGGTAGAAAGGCAGCAGAACGGCAACAGTGGAAGTCTCCTGTGGAAGCCTTATATGTCAATTGAAACACTAAGAGAATATAGATAGACTTCCTGTACACTAGGGCTTGGACATATGAAGTGACTTCATACCATACGGTCTAACACGTAATAACAAACTTTGTTATTGCATGTTTCGCCATTCTACATTATTGATATTATTTTACCATCAGGTCTGAGAAAGCTACAGAAAATATTAGATAATATACATTGATTGTAACTTAGAGCATAACATAAGCAACAACGAAATGTCTACTATCAACGAAGCAGGTTAGTCTTATTTACAAAATATTCTTGTTTATGTTAGTCATGGTGATTTGTTCTTTCTACCTTTACTTTACAATTATTTTTGTTTTAAAAAATTGTTTAGTTAAAAAAAGCTATGTATTATTTGCATTTACTTTAGATTATACATTGCAAAATACATTTGGCAGCATATGTAATAGATAATATGATATCGTATTGACACGACTTCTGCTTTTTTAAAGGTGGTTTAATTTGTACCTGGTGGACCAAATTTGTTTGGCTTAGTGGACCTGGGCAAAAATCCATGTTTTTACAAGCACTTTTTTTAAATCATACATTTTTAATAAACAGCTGTCATTAGTTTTCTCATAAAGCTGTCATTAGTTTTCTCATAAAGCTGTCATTAGTTTTCTCATAAAGCTGTTATTTTTATATATCAATGGAACATGTACCATATATCAAAATGTTTAGAATTGAATTCACTGTTTAAATTACAATGGTGAATTATTTATGA
Source organism: Arion vulgaris (assembly GCA_020796225.1). NCBI lineage: Eukaryota > Metazoa > Mollusca > Gastropoda > Stylommatophora > Arionidae > Arion > Arion vulgaris. Next base: position 5,674,024 of record CM036771.1, on the reverse strand, counting down.
ATATGAAAAGGGAAATGCAAAATGATTTTTAGTAAGAAGGAAACAAATAAAAAATAATAAAATGAGGACAAAATTGTCACCACTCGATTTCAATTAATCCTATACATCTACAAGCTATAATACAGGTTTCTGTTCATACTACATCCATATTTACACAATTCAGGAAAATTTCATAATTTTTTTATGAATAAATGTTTTTTTTATGTCAGAAGATAAAACCCTTATTACAAGTCGAAATTGTATAAATCAGTTGTTACATCTATGTTCACATGTGAAGCCGGAAATAATGAGAAACCTTAAGTTAGATTAATAAAGATGGTCTGGAATATAAATTAGTTACAACTGTTTAACTTCTAGAGTAAAAACTCCTAGTAGTGTGCATCCTGTAAAAGGTATCCAGTCCAAAGTCACTTAGTGTATCGCTTGGTCCACTCAGTTCAAGCAGATTATTGGTTGTGGTTGTATTTTAGTATAAATTTAAACACTTCTGGTAAGAAAATACAGCATTAAAACATGTTGAAATATTTAAAACTAATAATATATTTTGTCAGACATTTTAATTATTTATTTCAAGTTACATAGTACTTACAGTCTGGTTTTATAAAAAATGTTCTTTATAAATGGAGCGAAACAAAAACACATAAACTGCACAGAGCATTGCACCCATCTTACCTTTAGATAATTGTCATTAACATTACATAAGTCAGATGTACGCAATTAACATTACATAAGTCAGATGTACGCAATTAACATTACATAAGTCAGATTACGCATTAGACCTGTCTTTCTTCACATTTCAACTCCCAACAGAGCACTAGTCTTCAACAAACTTCTTCCAGCACTTCCTCTCTTGCCATCCCTTCCAATTATTTCCATATCTTTCCTAACACTTTCGCTGCCAGCCATTTTTCAACAAAGTCTGGCTCACTGCCACGCTATTTTTTCGGCATGATCAGTTTTCAGGGTTACAATTTTAAAAAATCGTAAAAAATAAACTAATAAACTTAAGACTTTTAAACTATGGAATAGTGTTCATATATTAATGAGCTACTAACCTGTCTATATGTGGAATATATTCTTTATAATCCACAAGCTATTGTAGTAACTGATATTCCCATACCTATCCACAGTATGATATGCCGTTGTTTTCGAGTTGGGTGTCCGTCATCTACTCCTGTACCCCTGGGAATGTTTGCTATCGATCTATAAACATCATCATGTGAAACACAGTTCAAATTCATATCACATTCAGAGTTCGTTTTAACACTATCACTGGCTAAAAAGTCCAAAAAAGTCATTTTGGACATCACTATTCATCAACTACATCGTCCATTTTGAAAATTTTTGTTTACTTACGAAAAATGTACGTCACTGGACCCCGTTTTCAGTAGCGATACTCCTCATTTAAAAAGACATCGTCGACGGCACATGTCGGCCGACAAAAGTAGTCGATGGCAGCGAAAGGGAGTTGGTGCTACGTCGACTTTTGTCGTCGGTGGCAGCAAAAGTGTTAATATCAGTCTCCAGCTCACTTCTCCAGGTATTTCTATGCCTACCTGTTGGCCTTCTCAATGTGTGTTCTCTCCCTCGCTAGCATCTCTTACACCTGTCTTTACATGCAGGCAACTGTCATTAACATCAAATAAATTGGATGTACACATCATGCTTTAAGCTGGCTCTGAAGACTGTTACGAGAATTGGTAAAATCAGACAATGATTGCTCGATGATATAAAATATCTTTACAGATGTCTAACGAAATGTCTTACAGGAATCCCATCTTATCGTTGCAAAATAATGTCTTTTTTTTTACGGTAAACTTATTTTCTACATATTTATTCAATTATGTCAAAAATAGGTTGAAAAATTCCAGGAACTTAGAACTTTCTTGCTCAAAACAAATTAAGTTATATTAAACATTATCATATCAATTAAATGTGATCTTTGATTCAAGATTTGAACTTTTTTCCATCTTGCTTTATCTTGAAAACTGAATGTGAAAACTTGTAACTGCTGTATAATCGTGCTTTTTTGGTTTAAAATGAAATTTGTTCATGGTAAAATTGTATGTTATTTTAAAAATGTTGCTAGAATGCATGTTTGGCTCTTGAGAAAGATTTGCTAACAACCTAGACGGGTGGGTGGCCTACTGGCACTGATCTCTCAATGATTAAAGAGTGGGTATATGCCCTCATAAATTCATGCTTGTTTTTTTTTAAATTTCTGTTGTGATAGTATAACAAATCTAGCATAACTTGTACATTGTGTAAATCTTTCTCTTCCCCCTCTCTCCCGTTTGTTTATGAATTCATGAGTACTCATAGTACCTATTATGGTGTATATGACTGGTTTTTGCGTGAAGGCTTGCTTTCCTTATAACTAGTGTTCCTTGCCATTCAGGCAAGCCTTAATCCGACTTCAGAGGTACATGTAATTTAGATCCTCAAGTAACGGGTCAAGGTTTCCTTTAGTCCAACATCGTACCGTGAACATACTGAAAAAATTGTTTACCTAACTGGCCTCAAACCATTTAATTTCAATGTAGCGTCCCTAGTGCAGCGTGCTATCGGCAAAACCCCCTACATTGTGTACTGACAATTCTTTTGTTTAAAAATTAATCCTAATTATGCTTTAACAAAGATAAAAGTTTTAGAAATTTTTACAAATCAAATTTACTTTCTGTCCAATGATTTGGTATTTTAACAAAATGTGAAACCCATCAAAGATAACTTGTTTTCTGTTTGTTATTAAACAGTACAAGTTTGATGCTCTCCCGTTTTTAATAATCTATTTGGCCAACAATTGGTACAATTACCTGGTTTACCTTACACTTCCTTTTTTTTTTTTTGCAGCTCATTTGTCATACTAGATGTTCTAGTTTGTTGCCAGTTTGAAGTTCATGGTGTTCTTTGAACAGCACTGGCAGGATTTGATACTACCCGGTTGTAACACATAGAAGTAGTAATATTACCATAGAAGTAGTAATATTAGATATTTATTGTTGCATGTCCATATACCCTTACTTCATGTGTGCCTTGATTTATTTTGTTTTCTTTGCCGCTGTTGACAAACTCTACTAGGGTAAATCTGGTTGTGTTGTCTCTAAGTGTTTTCTCCTATAAGTATCCACCCATCTCTCGGTGACTACAAGACAACAGATTGATTTTATTTACTGTGGTTTCCTTCTTAGTGATTATGAGATTATTACAATTTGTGCTCGCTTGATGTTGTCAAGGTCAGGACTATTTCATTTAGTTTGCAACTGCTTATTTGTTCCGCTTGAAACTGAATATAATCGAAGCTGACTAACTCCATGTCTGAAGACTGCTGCACTATCTGTCTCAAGTGAACTCCCTGATGGGGCCCATCTACCTATTTTTAAGGTACATTAAACAAATTTCTTAACCAATCCATGTCAGCAGCTAGATTGCAAAAGCTTAGCATGGACAAAAAAGAGCAGCACAACAGATATATAAGTAGGCTAATCAATCGACATTGAACTGGTACTGTTAGTCGCTGGATGCTGTTGGAGATATTGCGAAAGAGATCAGAACACCTCTGGACATGTCCGAATTGCAATGAAGATATTCCAAACTGAAACTGAATTAACACAATTACTCAAATATGCTGTTAGAAGGCAAAAACATTTTTGTAAAAAGTTTATATTTACTGGTTGTCTGCAGCTAAAGTCTGCAGCTAAAGTCTGTAGTAAGTGGTAGTGGCTCGATGATAAAACTTAGTGTACCTTGTATTATAAGCAAATTAGTTCCCATGGATTTTTACGCATGTTAAAAGTAGACCCCACTTTTCAGAAAGTAATTGTAAACTACTGAACGTATAAGTGGTGCCTAGAAAATTGACAACTCATTTACTGTGCTTGATGGCAATGTCCTGTACAGGATATGCCAGGATTTTCATTTCTTTAACTAGACCAGTGTGTGTGTGTGTGTACAGGTAGGATATATTTCTTTAACTAGACCAGTGTGTGTGTGTGTACAGGTAGGATATATTTCTTTAACTAGACCAGTGTGTGTGTGTGTACAGGTAGGATATATTTCTTTAACTAGACCAGTGTGTGTGTGTGTATACAGGTAGGATATATTTATTTAACTAGACCAGTGTGTGTGTGTGTGTACAGGTAGGATATATTTCTTTAACTAGACCGGGTGTGTGTGTGTACAGGTAGGATATATTTCTTTAACTAGACCAGTGTGTGTGTGTGTACAGGTAGGATATATTTCTTTAACTAGACCAGTGTGTGTGTGTATACAGGTAGGATATATTTCTTTAACTAGACCAGTTTTGTGTGTGTTACAGGTAGGATATATTTCTTTAACTAGACCAGTGTGTGTGTGTGTACAGGTAGGATATATTTCTTTAACTAGACCAGTGTGTGTGTGTGTACAGGTAGGATATATTTCTTTAACTAGACCAGTGTGTGTGTGTACAGGTAGGATATATTTCTTTAACTAGACCAGTGTTTGTATACAGGTAGGATATATTTCTTTAACTAGACCAGTGTGTGTGTATACAGGTAGGATATATTTATTTAACTAGACCAGTGTATTTGTGTGTACAGAGTAGATATATTCTTAATTAGACCAGTGTGCTGTGCTAGGTAGGATATATTTTTTATAGATTCATGTTTGTATACAGTAGGATATATTTCTTTAACTAGACCAGTGTGTTAAGGTGGGATTATCTTATTTAACTAGACCAGTGTTTGTATACAGGTAGGATATATTTCTTTAACTAGACCAGTGTGTGTACAGGTAGGATATATTTATTTAACTAGACCAGTGTGTGTGTGTATACAGGTAGGATATATTTCTTTAACTAGACCAGTGTGTGTACAGGTAGGATATATTTCTTTAACTAGACCAGTGTGTGTGTGTGTGTACAGGTAGGATATATTTATTTAACTAGACCAGTGTGTGTGTGTATACAGGTAGGATATATTTATTTAACTAGACCAGTGTGTGTGTGTATACAGGTAGGATATATTTATTTAACTAGACCAGTGTGTGTGTGTACAGGTAGGATATATTTCTTTAACTAGACCAGTGTGTGTGTGTATACAGGTAGGATATATTTCTTTAACTAGACCAGTGTGTGTGTGTATACAGATAGGATATATTTCTTTAACTAGACCAGTGTGTGTACAGGTAGGATATATTTCTTTAACTAGACCAGTGTGTGGGTGTATACAGGTAGGATATATTTCTTTAACTAGACCAGTGTGTGTGTGTATACAGGTAGGATATATTTCTTTAACTAGACCAGTGTGTGTGTGTGTACAGATAGGATATATTTATTTGAATTTGAAAATGTCATTATTTGCAGAGAAAATATAAAATGTAGAAAATTGACCTATCTAGGATGAGGTTATCTTATTTTTGTTCATGATTTATTACTTTCATTTGATTGGAAATTCCAAAATATGTCTCTAATAGTTTCTTGTGTACATTGTGGTTGGGATAAGGTAACATAATGTGTAGAGCGTTCAATTATCGAATCATACACAAGAAGGTTGGGGGTTCAGTCCCAGACTCTGTTTCACACATGAGGAAAGGGGTTTAGAGGTTTTAAAGCCAAAGGATTGATTTCATTACACCAGGTTTTACCCCAAAGGGCTTGGCCCCTCTCTGCAGAAAATGCATGCCACCTGCCGAGAGTATTACGCGAACTCCGTAGCTCCAGCAACAATCCTAGGGGTCTCATGAACAGAGCGACACTGTCTGGCTTCAAACCCATGACCATCGACTCACAAGGCAAGGGCGTAACCACTTAGTCACAGAGACTCCCGAACACTTGGGTCTAGTTTATGTCCTAAGCTCCAAGAAGGCTACTGGATATAAAAAAAATGTTTTTGTAAACATTGGGTCACTTTTGTTTGGTCAATTCACATTTATTATTTGTTAGTACCAAATGTGTCAAGTTATTTAATTCTTAGAACACATAATGATACACACATAAACACAATGATACACGCATAAACACATAATGATAAACACAATGATACACGCATAAACACAATGATACACGCATAAACACAATGATACACGCATAAACACATAAGGATACACACATAAACACAATGATACACGCATAAACACATAATGATACACGCATAAACACATAATGATACACACATAAACACAATGATACACACATAAACACATAATGATACATGCATAAACACATAATGATACACGCATGATTGATTATGCTAATTTGTAGTAGCCTGGAGTTGTAGGATTTTAAGCATACATGTATTTATAATTTGTTTTGTCCACTTGAAATGTCTGCAATTGGTTATTAAAAAAAAAAAAGAACAAAATTGCTGTAGCCTTTTCAGACCTTAGGTTATGAGTGTCTGTCACTTCATATTTATAAGCCCAAGTGTGCAGGAGGTAGGTGAGCCAATGCCTTTCCTCATGCATGGAATGCTGATTGTGGGATTGACCCAACATCTCCCTCGAGTCTATGATTATATCGACTTGAAATGTATGTCTGCAACTGGTTGTTAGTTTTAGTTAATTTCTTCTTCAATGATCCAGCGGCACTTGAGCTCTTGCCCTTCTGCCCAATGCTATGTGGTGATATCTGCATGTGTTTTTAAGTTGTTCTGTTGTACCGTATGCATTTTTTTTGTCTTGCCTTGGTGGAAGGAGGGTCTTCCTGATGTCATCTAGTGCTTGGCATCTGAAGAGGTTGTGGTGAACGGTTTCATGATGATGTGCACACAGCTGACACTATGGAGTGTGTTGTAGTTGAATTCTGTTCATGTGATTATTAAGTGTAAATGGGGTTTGGAGTCTAAAAATGGTGCTCTGATCTCTTCTTGTCAGGTGGTTGATGTCATTGGGGTTAGGGTTGGCCATGTGTTTGTAAACCTCTCTTCCTGTGTCTCCCATGGCCCATCTGTTCAACCAAATTTCTTTATTTCTTTTAGTTAACAGAACCAGTTTCACTGCATTTAGAGCAGACCCATAGGTGCTCATTCTCTGTCAGCACACTTTAAGGCCTGTATGCACTGTTTTCATTCATGTGTTGCTGGGGCGTGCAAAGGGAGCAAAGAATAGTAACACTGTGACTAACACAATGTGTTGCAATAGGCGACTGAGGTAGGGGCTTAGGTAAGTGACCCAGTAAATAAAAAGTTGCAGAAATCAGATGTGCTGGCCAACATGTAGGCACATAACTGGCAAAACATACAATCGCTCTTAGGCTCAGATCACATACAGATCACAAAGAGTGCTCAACGAAGAAGATATACACTGTTTCATGCAGATTTTAGTTTTTATCTGAACAAATGGTGTAACACGTGAGATAATATAAGAAATTTGTTACTAAACGGTTGAAAGCTGAAGGATTAACTTGATGGTGTAACACGTGAGATAATATAAGAAATTTGTTACTAAACGGTTGAAAGCTGAAGGATTAACTTGATTGTCATGGGTTTAACCTCATACAGCTTAGCCGCTCTCCATGAGAGTGACACGTCACCTGCTGAGAGTTTTGTACAAAGCCCAAACTCCGTACCTCTGGCAACAATTCTAGGGTCTCTGGAAAAAAATGCACTTGTGAACAGAACTTTGTGGTCTGGATTCGAACCCACGAACTTCATATCGCAAGGCAAGGGCTTAACCACTCGTTGTTAGTGTTAGTTAACCGAACTGGTTTCACTGCATTTAGGGCAGACCACTAGGTACTCATTCTCTCTCAATACATTGTTTCATGTAGCATTTTAGTTTTTATCTGAGCAAGTTGTGTGTAAAACTTTAGATAATATGAGCAGGTTGTGTGTAAAACTTTAGATAATATGAGCAGGTTGTGTGTAAAACTTTAGATAATATGAGCAAGTTGTGTGTAAAACTTTAGATAATATGAGCAAGTTGTGTGTAAAACTTTAGATAATATGAACAATTTATTACTTTCATCATCAAGTTTTTTCTTCACCTTTATTTTGTGTTAAACATTTGACATGTTCAAATTGCCTTTAGTTAACCCATAGATGATTGTGTACCTGTGTGTACCTGTATATAACATTTGTTATCAAGATGATGAGTTTGTTGTTAAATGTTACTTGATAACAGTTTTAGTATTTGATAACTTATTTATTGACTTCTTGTTAGAAATTTTTAGAGATCAAGTGGAATAAAAGTTCACGAAAATTCATCAGATTTTCTTCTGTCTCTTATATTATAAAAACGAATGTCATCATGTGTGTTTGTTTGTGTGTTTGTTTGTTTGTGTGTTTGTTTGTGTGTTTGTTTGTTTGTTTGTTTGTGTGAAGCTGGACACATTTTGATTGCACAGATTTGAAGTTATGAAATTTGTTTAACCTATTCATGCAAGAATGTGTAGGTCAATGTGAAGTTATGAAATTTGTTTAACCTATTCATGCAAGAATGTGTAGGTCAGTGAGGTTAATCCTCTTTACATTGATTCTTTATCAAGTTGTGAGTTAATTCAGTTTTAGGATGTCTACATTTTATAGTGTGTTTAATCAGCCATTACTAGATCAATGATCATGCACCAGCAGAATGAGAGAAATTATGTGAAAACTATGTAGCTCCATTTGTGAATGGAAAAATCAGATAGAAATTTGAAACTCATTTTTTGCTTATTAAAACAGGTCTTCTTCCTCGAATGCTCCACACCAACCACTTGCCAACCACTCTGTGATTTGTATGTGATCCAAGCCCAAGAGCTATTGTATGCTGTGCCAATTATGCACCTACAAGTAGGCCAGCACATTGAATTTCCGCGATGCTTTTTATTTACTAGGGTAGCTTCCCTTGGTACTATATCAGTCACCTCTTATGACATGCCTTGTGGGTCGCAGTGGTAATATTCTTTGCTTCCTGGCGGGCCCGACACCACACGAGTGTAAAGAATTCAAAGTCAACAAAATTTATATTCGTGTTTCGGAAATATAATTGCAGTTTTCAAATGACTTTGTATGGCAGATATGTAATATCCTCCGATGTTTCCACATGGGGAGGAAATATATGGCATCAGCATCAGTAAGATTCAGTTAGCGCTTGTGTGCTACCAGAACACGCAAGGGAACCAAATAATATTTCCACTGCGACCTACAAGGCATGTCGTAAGAGGCGTTGAGGTAGGGGCCTAGGGAAGCTACCCTAGTAAATAAAAAGCGTAGGTGAAATCGGATGTGCTGGCCTACTTGTAGGCGCATAACTGGCACAACGTACAATCGCTCTTAGGCTTGGATCACATACAAATCACAGAGAGTAGTTAACAAGTGGCACCAACTAACAGTGTCTTGGATGTAAATCAAAGAGAAAGAATTCCAGAGAAGTGTAAGTTTGTAACATGTCATCTTCATCATATGTAACATGTCATCTTCATCATATGTAACATGTCATCTTCATCATATGTGAATCTGTTTGGAGTTCATCAAATTATAGACAAAATTATATCGTCTTCTTTTTCGAACGCTCCATATCAACCACTTGTTTACCACTCTTTGTGATGTGTGTATGTGATCTGAGCCTAAGAGAGATTGTACGTTGTGCCAGTTATGTAAAAACAAATTGTATAACAAATATTCATTATTGTTCATGTTTTATTGAACAGCAAGTCAAAAGTAGTACTAAAACGATATTATAGAATACTCATCATGGAAGACATGTCTGGGGGGGAATCAACAACAAAAGTAGTACTAAACCGATATTATAGAATACTCATCATGGAAGACATGTCTGGGAGGGAATCAACAACAAAAGTAGTACTAAACCGATATTATAGAATACTCATCAGGGAAGACATGTCTGGGAGGGAATCAACAACAAAAGTAGTACTAAACCGATATTATAGAATACTCATCATGGAAGACATGTCTGGGAGGGAATCAACAACAAAAGTAGACAAAGCCGTATTATAGAATACTCATCAGGAGAATGTCTGGGAACCAAAAAAAGTAGAAAAGGATTCAGATCAGAAATGACTAAAAAAGTGTGATATAAAATAGATTGATTGATTTGGATAAACAAAATTTTGTGATATCAGAATAATGAACATAAAAAATTCTTGTTCTGGGATTTCTGAGGAACTACTTGGGTCTCTTCAATGAATGTATAGACATCTGGAAAATAAAACAATAGTATATCATATTGTTTGATCTATTCTTTGTAAATATGATAAATTCTATGCATTTTATCTTCTTCTTCTTTGAATGCTTCATATCAACCACTTGTTAACCACTCTGTGTGATCTGTATGTGATCTAAGCCTAAGAGCGATTGTACATTGTGCCAGTAATGCGCCTACAAGAAGGCCAGGACATCCGATTTCGGCGATGCTTTTTATTTACTAGGGTAGCTTCTCCAGGTCCCTACCTCAGTCGACTCTTACGATATGCCTTGTGGGTCCCTACCTCAGTCGACTCTTACGATATGCCTTGTGGGTTGCAGTCGTACTATTCTTTGCTTCCCTTATGGACCCAGGCACCACACGAGCGAATGTATTTTTTAATCATAGTTGTCTAAAAAAATTTCAAAGTACTGTATAATAATATTTATCTAATTTGCCCAAGGAAGACCAAGAAACTGATGGATAGATGATATCCTGCGACATCAAAGACTAACAACTACAGATGCCACACATAGCATATGATAGAAAACTGAAACTGCCCACGTCACTTCACAGCACATGTGGATAAGACATGGCCATGCCATAATTTTAACTTCTTTTGTCGTCACACTACTACCAAGTTGTTGCACAGTGTCATGGTTTTCTGTTTTTGTCATCACACTGTTATCATGATGTTTCCCAGTGTCCTAATTTCTTTCTGTATTTTGTCTTGCTCTGCACTCAGTGGCTTAGGGTGATAATTTTGCTTTTTTGATAGGATTCTGCTATACCATCTATCTTTTTTCATAGTCTTCCTCTCGCCTTCTTTCCTAGTGTTCTGTGTATGCTCTGAGAAGAAATTATCTTTCCTAGTGTTCTGTGTATGCTCTGAGAAGAAATTATCTTTCCTAATGTTCTGTGTATGCTCTGAGAAGAAATTATCTTTCCTAGTGTTCTGTGTATGCTCTGAGAAGAAATTATCTTTCCTAGTGTTCTGTGTATGCTCTGAGAAGAAATTATCTTTCCTAGTGTTCTGTGTATGCTCTGAGAAGAAATTATCAAAGGTTTTCAAAGAACTCATTGTAGTGGAAGATAAATTAATCAAGAAAGAAAGAATGCTTTAGAGCAGCGGTTTCCAAACTTTGAATTACTGTGGACTCCCTTTTGAATACATTTTGCTGCCACGGACCACCAAAAGTTTCTATATTTGAAAAGATTCTAGCAATGGAGTTCCAATTTCTCAGACTGCGGGAAACTTCAAATGATTTTTCATTTGGTTCTGTCAGACATTTCGACTCCGGTCTGGTCCGGTTCCTTTGATTTAGCAGTTGAACTAGTTTACCACTGTTTTTATACATGTTTAAAGGGGAACTGCCTAGAGTAGTTGATAGTAGCTCGGCCTGCTAGCTGTGAGACGCCTCATAGCTCGGGTTCGAACCTACTGTCCGGCATTTGTTCGAGTCCCTGGTCTTACTCAGGACGATAACGTGAGTACCTCTGAAGTCGGAGAAAATCTGCCTGTATGGCGAGGGAATACTAATTACGAGTACATTGAGCACACGGCTGCCAGTGTAAAGTAATTTACAATGTGCACGCTGCTGCCATTGTAAGAAATTGGAAAAACGGATTTTCACGCAAAAATCAGTTTCAGAGATGAAACTTCGTCTGAGTTGAAAGCGGACGAAAGAAAAAAAAAGAAAAAAAAATACATGTTTAAAAAATTTTTTCTGTTTGAAATGTCAAAGATCATAATATTTCTTCAAGCGCTTGAGGACCTCCTGTTAGTACCTCGCGGACTCCCTGGATCCACGGACCTCAGTTTGGGAAACGCTGCTTTAGAGAAACACTTAAAGAACTTTATTAAGAAATTCGAGAAATAACGAAGCTCCTTAGAAGATATTGAACGAGCTGTCCAGGATTGAGTGGTATGGAAAAATTGCTTGCAGGGTCTATGTAACGTATATCGGTATTAGAAGAATAGAATACAAATGTTTCATCAATGTCGAGCTCAGATTTTTAATTGATTGATTGAAAGGACCATCATCATTGCACTTCGGTGAGAAACCATTTTGTGCTCCGACCTCTTTGTTACACAGAAAGATCTCAGCATCAGTGCACGAACTCCGTAGCACCGGCGAGGGTCACCGATGTAATTTAGAAGATTGGGAAAATATTAGAAGAATAGAATACAAAATATTCAAGTAAAGTCGAGCGATACGTTTTTATAAAAAAGGGGGGAATTGTAATTGTAGAAAGAAAAACTTACATTGATTTGTACTCAGTTGCCATTCCTTTTCTTGTACTCAATGAGAGCTACTTCAACTTCCTTCATCTTGCCAAGGTAGTGACTTGCAGATGAGCACATGACCTTGACTAAGTCGTTTAGAACATACTTGACCTGTTCCTGCTTGCTCACTTTGGCAAACCATTTAACAGTATCCTGCAGCACAAACAATAGAGTGTGATTTCATGGCATATTGATTAGAACAAGTTTAACAGTAAAATTACGAAGTGTATCATGAGTAGGCCTAGGCATAAGTTTAACAGTAAAATTACGAAGTGTATCATGAGAAGGCCTAGGCATAAGTTTAACAGTAAAATTACGAACTGTATCATGAGTAGGCCTAGGCATAAGTTTAACAGTAAAATTACGAAGTGTATCATGAGAAGGCCTAGGCATAAGTTTAACAGTAAAATTACGAAGTGTATCATGAGTAGGCCTAGGCATAAATTTAACAGTAAAATTACGAAGTGTATCATGAGTAGGCCTAGGCATAAGTTTAACAGTAAAATTACGAAGTGTATCATGAGTAGGCCTAGGCATACCTGGAGAAGAGAGCTGGAGACTAATATGAAAGAAATAGGTAAAACATGGACAGAATTGGAAGGGATGACAGGAGAGAGGAAGAGCTGGAAGTAATCCGTTGAAGACCTATGCTCCGTTGGAAGACCTATGCTCCGTTGGAAGACCTATGCTCCGTTTGAAGACTTATGCTCCGTTGGAAGTTGAAAGGTGAAGAAGTAGAAGTATCATGAGTGCTAATGGTTGTATGTCAAATATTGTGTTGTTTATCTGACCGCTCTGACATCGGCTGTAGCCGTGGCTCCGAATATAACGCCCTGACTTATATTTACGTGACCTCTTTCTTACACAGGCAGATCTAAGCGGTAGTGCACGACGTACACCGTAGCACCGGCGAGGGTCCCTAATGTAATTTAGAAGATGGTGAAAATATTTGGTAGAAATTGAGTTTTTTCATCATTCTAATTAATTTTGCTAGGGCAGCGGCTTTCCAGCCTGCTATTCTCGATTTTGAACTGCCAAGGGTTTTTTACGTGCTTAAATTGAACACGGGGCCTACATTTTATCGTCCGTCTCTGATAGGACTAGGAACTCGATCTCACCTACACTTAGATCAGGGGTCTCTAGAAATATATGCCGATGGCTCGACGAGGAGCGAGCCGAGTACGTTTGGAACGAGAAGCGAGCACCTAACCGCTACGTCACAGAGACTCATAATATATTTAGCCTTGACCCACAATCTAGTAATACTGGAATGCCAGGATATCGGTGCGCAGGCTATTTGCGTTGACCACAATCTAGTCATACTGGAATGCCAGGATATCGGTGCGCAGGCTATGGACTGAATCCGTACAAGCGTCAACAGTTTGCAGAATTACGCTTATCTTCGTTCCGGGACACATGGGCGTCGTTAACAATGAGAGAGCAGACACACTGGCTGACTCTGCCACCATATCGGTGCCTGTACCCTGGATAAATATAAATTTTAAAAAATGTATACAATTGATTAATGGTACCTTCAGTTTTTTCTTTTCCTCATCATCATCATCTTCATCATTATCATCATTGCGAGATGTGTTGTTGCCGCTGAATGTTCCATTGAAAATAGTCATATTTCCTTCGTTATCTCTGTCGTCCATTGAGTTATCCATGTTGAAATCCCACTCCATTTCTAAACTTTCAGCATCTCCGAACTGACCCTTGGTGATTCTGTGAGGGAAACAAGTACAAATAAATAACTCGATTTCAAGCCACGTAGTAGTTTATTGGGAACTACTGTACTAGATCCGAATTGTTCTTTATGACCAACTGTACACAATGAGTGATGTGATAAACACGTTCTAAACAACAAGTGGACACATACACACAGTGATTGATGTGATAAACACGTTCTAAACAACAAAGTGGACACATACACACAATGATTGATGTGATAAACACGTTCTAAACAACAAGTGGACACAGTGAGGTCTGCAACAAAAATGTAACTGAAAATGGAGAGAGAGTAGTGGAAACTTTCAGGAAAAATCATAGCATATCCCTTACAGGAGGTCACCATCAGCCACAGTAAACGAGTCGTTAATTTTCTAGGCACCACTTATACGTTCAGTAGTGTACCATTGCTTTCTGAACGGTGAGGAGGCCTATTTTTACCGTTCGTAAAAATACAGGGAACATATTTGCTTCCAAACTGTCCGCCGCGGTGTTTGAACCAGGCACTCTTGGGTTATGATCGAGCTCACTACAGCTATGCCACAGATGCCCACTTTCATAGCACTCTCAGTATTATGTCACTTTCATGGCACACTTAGTATTATATCACTTTCATGGCACACTCAGTATTATATCACTTTCATGGCACACTCAGTATTATGTCACTTTCATAGCACACTCAGTATTTTGTCACTTTCATAGCACACTCAGTATTTTGTCACTTTCATAGCACACTCAGTATTTTGTCACTTTCATAGCACACTCAGTATTATATCACATAAAAAGCTACCAATAGCGACATGAAGGTTCTCTAGCAGTTACAACAAAACTGACACGCCGACGCCATGAAGCCGACGCCATGAAGCCGACGCCATGAAGCAGATGTAGAAGTTATACTGTCCGATAAATATTTAAACGAAAATATAATATTCTTGACTGAAACAATGTTGGTAATCATTGCTCTAAAGCGCCCGTGTGGTATCGGGGCTCGCAAGGGGAGCAAAGAATAGTAACACTGCGACCTGCAAGGCATGTCGTAAGAGGCGACTGATGTAGGGGTCTAGGGAAGCTACCCTAGTAAATAAAAACGTCGCAGAGATCGGATGTGCTGACCTACTTGTAGGCGCATAACTAACACAACGTACACTGGCTCTTAGGCTCAGATCACATACAAATCACACAGAGTGGTTCGACAAGTGGTCGATATATTGGGCGTTCGAAGAAAAAGAAGATAATAGTTTACAGAGACTGCATGCAGGCACTATACCATATATGTGCAATCCTCCTCCCGATGGTGGTAATACAGACTAACCATTCCACTGTGGTATATCTGACAATGAGGTATCGGGCATATTGTCAAAGACAGAGGGCATATTGTCACAGACAGATACCAGTGCGACATTTGAGTAAGCGAAATTGTTGTTTTGTCCCTCCCTTCTGTAGACGCATATGACCCATTGCAGGCGCTTAAAGATGGCATTGGATAGGAGAGCTTGGAAGACCTTGGTTGCTGATCTACGCCTTCATTGGTTGCTGATCTATGCTTTCATTGGTTGCCGATCTATGCCTTCCTTGGTTGCTGATCTACGCTTTCATTGGTTGCTGATCTATGCTTTCATTGGTTGCTGATCTATGCTTTCATTGGTTGCTGATCTATACCTTCCTTGGTTGCCGATCTATGCCTCCCTTGGTGTGAAGGCGAATATAACAGCATCACTTTAACATCTATTTCTGGTGTTATATTTACCTTTCAAAAACAGCATTGGATGTGTCACACTGACAAAACTCCAGGAAGTGGGTGGCAATACTTTGGGTAAATTTAATCTTCTGAACGGCGTACTCCTTGGAAGCGTTGTAAAGCTTATCTGCCAGCATCTTCTTCAACTGTACCTTCTCCATTTCTTTCTTGAGAGTTTCCTTGGCTTGTTGCTCCTGCATCTGTTTATATTGCTGTTGAGATTGAAAGCAATGAGAGATAACTTGTAATAAATGACAACAATGATTAATTGAACTTGGACGCTGACATCAAACGATAGAAGAAAACTTGTCACGACAGAGATAAAGGTCTACGCAGAATGCTGGGAGTATCAAGAAGACTGGACACTGACATCAAACGATAGAAGAAAACTTGTCACGACAGAGATAAAATGTCTACGCAGAATTCTGGGAGTAGAAACCAGCTTAGAAATGAAAACACCAGGAAAAAAGTGGTACATCAGTACTGAATTTCATCAAGAAACAACAAATTAAATGTTTCGGTCACATAAGCAGATTACCAACAGACAGTGCACCACAAAGAGGGATGTTGCTCCGATACAATGGATACAAAACAAAAGGCCGGCTATACAAAAGATGGAACTAAGAGATAACAGAGGCGACGAAAAACACTATTTATGAAGCACACACAAGGGCTCGTTCTAGAAATCTCTTCTTATCCTGACGCTGTGAGGCAAAACAGGATTGGAGACAAGAAAGACCGTTCAGAAAGCAATGGCACACTACTGAACGTATAAGTGGTGCCTAGAAAATTAACAACTCGTTTACTGTGCTTGATGGCGAAGTCCTGTACAAGATATGCCACGAGTTTCATTTCATCATCGTTTGCGTGGATGACCTTTCATTTCATCATCGTTTGTGTGGGTGACCTTTCATTTCATCATCGTTTGCATGGGTGACCTTTCGCCTCGAAACCAATATATCTGAATAGCAGTGCTCGTTGTCATGTACTGTTGGACAGTAATTGTGTTACTTGGTCGAACCATTTGGTTTGTTGTTTCTTAATATGTTCTAGTACTGGTGCTGTTACTTAATATGTTCTAGTACTAATGTTGTTTCTTAATATGTTCTAGTACTGGTGCTGTTTCTTAATATGTTCTAGTACTGATGTTGTTTCTTAATATGTTCTAGTACTGATGTTGTTTCTTAATATGTTCTAGTACTGATGTTGTTTCTTAATATGTTCTAGTACTGGTGCTGTTTCTTAATATGTTCTAGTACTGATGTTGTTTCTTAATATGTTCTAGTACTGGTGCTGTTTCTTAATATGTTCTAGTACTGATGTTGTTTCTTAATATGTTCTAGTACTGGTGTTGTTTCTTAATATGTTCTAGTACTGGTGCTGTTACTTAATATGTACTAGTACTAATGTTGTTTCTTAATATGTTCTAGTACTGATGTTGTTTCTTAATATGTTCTAGTACTGATGTTGTTTCTTAATATGTTCTAGTACTGGTGCTGTTTCTTAATATGTTCTAGTACTGATGTTGTTTCTTAATATGTTCTAGTACTGGTGCTGTTTCTTAATATGTTCTAGTACTGATGTTGTTTCTTAATATGTTCTAGTACTGGTGTTGTTTCTTAATATGTTCTAGTACTGGTGCTGTTACTTAATATGTTCTAGTACTGATGTTGTTTCTTAATATGTTCTAGTACTGATGTTGTTTCTTAATATGTTCTAGTACTGATGTTGTTTCTTAATATGTTCTAGTACTGGTGTTGTTAATATACTCTAGTACTGATGTTGTTTCTTAATATGTTCTAGTACTGATGTTGTTTCTTTATATGTTCTAGTACTGATGTTCTTAATATGTTCTAGTACTAATGTTGTTTCTTAATATGTTCTAGTACTGGTGTTGTTTCTTAATATGTTCTAGTACTGATGTTGTTTCTTAATATGTTCTAGTACTGATGTTGTTTCTTAATATGTTCTAGTACTGGTGTTGTTAATAAGCTCTAGTACTGATGTTGTTTCTTAATATGTTCTAGTACTGGTGTTGTTTCTTAATATGTTCTGGTACTGGTGTTGTTAATATACTCTAGTACTGATGTTGTTTCTTAATATGTTCTAGTACTGGTGTTGTTTCTTAATATGTTCTAGTACTGATGTTGTTTCTTTATATGTTCTAGTACTGATGTTCTTAATATGTTCTAGTACTGGTGTTGTTTCTTAATATGTTCTAGTACTGGTGTTGTTTCTTAATATGTTCTAGTACTGATGTTGTTTCTTTATATGTTCTAGTACTGATGTTCTTAATATGTTCTAGTACTGGTGTTGTTTCTTAATATGTTCTAGTACTGATGTTGTTTCTTAATATGTTCTAGTACTGATGTTGTTTCTTAATATGTTCTAGTACTGATGTTGTTACTTAATATGTTCTAGTACTGATGTTGTTTCTTAATATGTTCTAGTACTGGTGTTGTTTCTTAATATGTTCTAGTACTGATGTTGTTACTTAATATGTTCTAGTACTGATGTTGTTTCTTAATATGTTCTAGTACTGGTGTTGTTACTTAATATGTTCTTGTACTGATGTTGCTACCTAATATGTTCTAGTACTGGTGTTGTTTCTATCAAATCTCTTGTAGTCTTGTGTTTGATCTTATCTGTCCTGATTACTTCTACTATTTTCGTTTGAATGAAAATCGTGGCATTTACTTTTTACAGAATATAGCCATCAACCACAGTAAACGAGTCGTTGATTTTCTAGGCACCACGTCTTCGATTAGTAGTTTGCCATTGCTTTCTGAAAGGTGAAATATATTTTACCGTTCGTAAAAATCCACGAGAATTAATTTTTTCCACACTGTCCGCCGCGGAGTTTGAACCAGGCATTCTTGGATTGTGATTAAGCTCACTACCGCTAAGCCACAGACGCCCACGTTAGACGCCCAGTAAGCCACAGACGCTCACGTTAGACGCCCAGTAAGACACAGACGCCCACGTTAGACGCCCAGTTAGCCACAGACGCCCACGTTAGACGCCCAGACTCCTACTATTTGCTGAAGCCACATTTCATCTCTAGATCTAACAACTTTAATTTTGACATTAAAACAAACAGGCAACTTTTTGTGTAATAGAATTACCCTTACCATCATCTTCATATACTCTTTGAATTTCTCTAAATTTCTCTTCATGAAGTCCTTTTCTTCCTCTTCTTCCTTCTTATGATTCTCTTGTTCCGCCAGCCAGGATTTGAATCCATCGTAAAGACTCTTGGTCTAGAATAAGGGGAGACAAGTTAGTTCTTCATTCTAAAATCAGACAACATTCTTTTTCTACAACAAATACTACATTACATTTGATATATATATAGCATGACCTACACTGTATTATTACATCGATTACATTACATTTGATATGTATAGCATGACCTACACTGTATTATTACATCGATTACATTACATTTGATATGTATATAGCATGACCTACACTGTATTATTACAAAGACTACATTATATTATTTTTGTATAGTACAAACTATATTTATTATATTATATTAAGACAAGGTGTATAATCTTTTGAATAGAGACTTAGAGATGAGCTGAAAGGCAAGAGAGAGAAACAAGCGCTAACTCAGAGGTTGTCATAGTAAATAACGTTTCAATTGGCTGGTCGGTACAGACGAACAAAAACGTCATATATATAAAATATGGCATTCCAAATTATATAGTTTTAAAACTAAATTGAGAATTGTCAATTCAAATGTTGTATCAATCCTAACATATGCCAGCGAGAGTTGGAAAATGACTAAAGATATAGAAAGCAAGTTGAATGCATTTGAAAATAAATATCTGCGAAAAATAATGAACATAAAATGGGACGAATTCAGGAGAAGTGATGAAATCAGAGAAATGTCTGGTCAACCACTAGTAACAACTGTTATAAGAAAGAGAAGAGAGGACATACTTTAAGAAGAATAACAAAAGAATACGACAGCAGGCACTGAAATTGGAGGCAAAGGGTTCAAGAAAGAGAGGAAGCTCTAGAGAAATCATGAAACGAATTTTGTTGATATAGGCAAGACATATCGGACTTAATTCCATGGAAGACATTGAGCGAGTTGCCGAGGACCGAGTGGAATGGAGTAATTACTTGCAGGAACTATGTATCGTATATCGGTACGAGAGGAATATATATGAATACTATATGTGTACAACATATGTGACATTACATTATTTATGTGTACAACAGATATGACATTACATTATTTATGTGTACAACAGATATGACATTACATTATTTATGTGTACAACAGATATGACATTACATTATTTATGTGTACAACAGATATGACATTACATTATTTATGTGTACAACAGATATGACATTACATTATTTATGTTTAGCACAAACTATACTATATTCTTCTTGTACAATATGGACCACACTTCCAGTTGATTTGTACAATATGGACCACACTTCTAGTTGATTTGTACAACATGAACCACACTTCCAGTAGATTTGTACAATATGGACCACACTTCTAGTTGATTTGTACAACATGAACCACACTTCCAGTTGATTTGTACAACATGGACCACACTTCCAGTTGATTTGTACAATATAGCATATTTTATCGGTACAACACGGACCGCACTTTCAGTAGATTTATACAATATAGCATAGTCTAGATATACCTAGATATAGATAAGCCTAGATATACGTGGAGACGAGAGGTGAAGACTGATATTGAAAGGATAGGCCAGACGTGGAAAGAATTGAAGAGGATGACAAGAGAGAGGAAAGGCTGGAAGGAAGTTTGTTGAA
This sequence comes from Arion vulgaris, assembly GCA_020796225.1. Taxonomy (NCBI): domain Eukaryota; kingdom Metazoa; phylum Mollusca; class Gastropoda; order Stylommatophora; family Arionidae; genus Arion; species Arion vulgaris. The sequence continues at coordinate 5,653,361 of CM036771.1, read as the reverse complement.
GACCTGTGCTCCGTTGGGAGTTGAAAGGTGAAGAAGAAGAATGAATTTCACTTACTTTGTAAAGTATTTTAACAGGTTGGCTTTGTAAAGTATTTTAACAGGTTGGCTTTGTAAAGTATTTTAACAGGTTGGCTTTGTAAAGTATTTTAACAGGTTGGCTTTGTAAAGTATTTGAACAGGTTGGCTTTGTAAAGTATTTTAACAGGTTGGCTTTGTAAAGTATTTTAACAGGTTGACTTTGTAAAGTATTTGAACAGGTTGGCTTTGTAAAGTATTTTAACAGGTTGGCTTTGTAAAGTATTTTAACAGGTTGACTTTGTAAAGTATTTTAACAGGTTGACTTTGGCAAGGTACAGTAAATATATGACGTAATTTCGAACTAATCCAGATTTGATTCAGACAAGTAGGTATATAGTCAAACTATCAACAAATATTTGTGTATAGTTTACAAAGAGTAAGAAAACTGAAATTGCATCACCCGTGTGTTATCGTGGCCCTCAATAGGAGCAAAGAATAGTTACAATGTGAACTACAAGGCATATCGAAAGAGGCGAATAAGGTAGGGGCATAGGGAAGCTACTCTAGTAAATAAAAAATCACAGAAATTGGATGTGCTGGCCTTCTTGTAGGCATATAACTGGCACAACGTACAACTGCTGTTATCGTAAACAAATCATAAAGAGTGGTTAACAAGTGGTCGATATGGCGCGTTCGAGGAAGAAGATATAAGAAATTACATGAAACAAACTCATAACGGACATAAGTGAGTTTGTCAACCGTCTTGTGCTGACTTGAACAAGTCCATGTTCTAGGTAAAGTAGGTTGAATACTAGTCTTTGATGAAGAAATTGACGAACTTGGCATTGGGCATGTATAACGATTAAGTATAACGATTAAGTATAACGATTAAGAAATATGAACTACTGCAGAAACAATAGTATACTTACATTGTTGCTTTTATCGTCTTTCCCATCTTTCCCATCTTTCCCATCTTTGGGTTTCTCACCCCAGCCTTTGTGTTCGTCACCCCACCCTTTAGGCTCCTCTCCCCATCCTTTGGGCTTATCACCCCATTTGTGGGGTTCTTCTTCCACTTCTTTTGGCCCTTCTTTAGGCCCCTTTGGTTTCTCCCCAACATCTTTTGGCTCTTCAGTCTTGGGTCCCTTTCCCTGGTTTCCGCCAAATTCTTTGGTCTGCAATTCCTTTTCCACCTCAGCCCACATCTTGGCGAAGTCGCCAGCGAGGACGACTGGAAGGATTAGTAAAACCACGAACAGCTTCATTGTTGTCCTGTTATAAATAAATAAATGGAGGAAATAATGCAGGGAAATGCATGGAAAGAATGAGCAGTGATGGAATGAGTTGTATGGATGGAAGGCAGCGAACATTAATGAGTTGAAGGATGAATGAAAGTACGTCAGCATTTATGAATTGAAAAATGAATGACAGAAAGTGAACATGGATGAATTGAAAGATGAATGAAAGAACGTGAACATAAATGAATTGAATGATATATTTCGAAGTAATTGATGAATGTTATCTATCGCCTGCATAAATAAATATTCTTTTCTGGATCCGAAAGTACCGAATTGAATTTATGAAAAAATCTCGTTACTTTATCATTCCCATCCAGTTTATAAGCTTGTGCAGTCTTCACATGGAAAGCTGTTTATAGTGAATTTCTAGTATATTCTGCAACTTGCCCTGATGGTACACGCTGCTGGCAGTCTCCCCCGCCCTCCCTCCATGATATTTGCTTCTCAATTATATATCTGTGGTCATATTGGGTAGAAGTTTTGCAACTTACGTTATATTTGAATATTTTGATACTCTTGCGAATACTGGTAAATCAATTTACTTTCAGAGTTTAAAACAAATAATAATTTCAGAACGACTTGCAACAAGTCTCCACTAAAGGAATTGAAATATGTTTTTAAAAAAAAGAGAACAAATGTAAGATACCAAATATATAAGATTGAGCTAAACTTATCTGACTGCAAATTAATCAAATCAAAATCTATCAACTCTTTGTTATCAATGTCAAACATGGTTCCTAACTCAATCGCAAGAGAGAAAGATCACAACTTGGGAAATGTACTGTTTAAGAAAAGCCATCAATGTTACAGGACAGGATAGATTGAGAAATGAGAACTTTAGAAATGTCGTTGGAATCATACCATACATCCAACATATTAGAAGTCGTCAAATAAAATGGTTGGTCACCTAATAAGAATGAAACCATATTTACTACTATCTCGCACCTTTAGCAGCCGGCAAACCAGACGCAGTTCCCTAGGAAAACCAAGAACATGATGGATAGATAATATCACAGATATCTTGCGACACCAAGGACTAACAAATACAGATGCAACACATCTGTCACAGGATAGAAAACTGAAACTCCCCACTATTGTTAATGGCAGATATGGATAAGACAAGAGAAAACAATCACAATAAAATGATGTTATTACTGAAAGTAAGAACATAGACTGAATAATACAAGTTGACCCACCTAGTATATAATCTTCTCTGACAGGATAAACTGGTTAGCAGAAGACAAGCAAGGGAACCACAAGATGATATTCTGTGACCCGAAGATCGCAGTTTTATAGCACTCTGATGACATCACTGTTTCGTGTCCCACACGTGACTAGCACCGCCCTATTTTTCTTGATCAAAGACATATTCCAAATATACATAACGAGATTAGAAAGGAAGGACATCTTAGTCAGACCTTGATCTTAGCATTGAAAAATTGTTGACACAATCAGACATACTTTGTTGAACAAATACACGATGATAAAGTAATGTATTATTGACCTGCCTTTCTCGAATACATAACTTTATCAAATATTGGACATTTCAAAGTGAAGTCGTGATCCAGTCAGATCAGTTGTCTGACAGGTTGGGGGGTAGAGTTATGTTGAATTAAGTCACGTGGGCATGGGCTTAAGACACGACGACCTTAGTGAGAATCATTCAATTATATTTAATTGATTTCTAAGTTTGGTTAGCGATTGCTATTTGAAAATTACAGCACTAAATTGAAAAATGACACCAAGTGGATTTCTTGATGATGTTTGCTTGATTGCGATCTCTGAAGGTCTAGGTTCCTAACCTCCTTGTAGCAGACACTTTTCTGATGACACATTTGAACGTTTCAAATTAATTAAACGATATAGTTTATTTGTTCTCTGTGTATCTCTGTGTATCTCTGTGTATCTCTGTGTATCTCTGTGTATCTCTGTGTATCTCTGTGTCGAGTGGTTAAGATTATCGTCACTCGTTGTAAAGGTGCTCGGTTTGATCGGGATATCTTTCCAGAGATCCCTGGTCTGTATGTAGGTGAGATCGAATGCCTAGTCCTATCGAAGATAGACGATTACACGTAGGTTCTATAATCAAGTTGAAGACGTAATAGAATCTTTAGCAGTTGAAAAATCGTTAAGCAAATCCGTATGCAAGGAAACTGGCCAGGTAATATTGATGAAGACTAAAAACAATGCTTACAACAATTTTACAATCTTCAAATTTACACCGGTAAGCCTCACCTGTCCTGCGAAGTTTGTGCGCTGCCGCTGGTATCTTCCTATACTGCTGGTATCTTCCTATACTGCTGGTATCTTCCTGTGCTGCTGGTATCTTCCTGTGCTGCTGGTATCTTCTTGTGCTGCTGGTATTTTCATGTGCTGCTGGTATCTTCCTGTGCTGCTGGTATCTTCTTGTGCTGCTGGTATCTTCCTGTGCTGCTGGTATTTTCCTGTGCTGCTGGTATCTTCCTGTGCTGCTGGTATCTTCTTGTGCTGCTGGTATCTTCCTGTGCTGCTGGTATCTTCTTGTGCTACTGGTATCTTCCTGTGCTGCTGGTATCTTCCTGTGCTGCTGGTATCTTCCTGTGCTGCTGGTATTTTCCTGTGCTGCTGGTATCTTCATGTGCTGCTGGTATTTTCCTGTGTTGCTGGTATCATCCTGTGCCGCCGTGTGAGAGAGAGATGCTCGCTCCGATTACCAATATGGTTCTCATCTTCCCCTCATAATAACCCTGCTTCACGAGTTTCTGATCCTCTGTGAAGATTCTGATGTTTTCAGAGTTCTCTTCTCTCTCTCCCCTTGCTGCCTCATGACATGTACCTACCCGAACTGCTGGTCCATAGTAGGCACCATACATCAAGGGGTTACCTGTTCCCTTACTGCTTCATGACATGTACCTACCCGAACTGCTGGTCCATAGTAGGCACCATACATCAAGGGGTTACCTGTTCCTTGCTGCTTCATGACATGTACCTACCCGAACTGCTGGTCCATAGTAGGCACCATACATCAAGGGGTTACCTGTTCCTTTGCTGCCTCATGACATGTACCTACCCGAACTGCTGGTCCATAGTAGGCACCATACATCAAGGGGTTACCTGTTCCCTTGCTGCTTCATGACATGTACCTACCCGAACTGCTGGTCCATAGTAGGCACCATACATCAAGGGGTTACCTGTTCCCTTGCTGCTTCATGACATGTACCTACCCGAACTGCTGGTCCATAGTAGGCACCATACATCAAGGGGTTACCTGTTCCCTTGCTGCTTCATGACATGTACCTACCCGAACTGCTGGTCCATAGTAGGCACCATACATCAAGGGGTTACCTGTTCCCTTGCTGCCTCATGACATGTACCTACCCGAACTGCTGGTCCATAGTAGGCACCATACATCAAGGGGGTTACCTGTTCCCTTGCTGCTTCATGACATGTACCTACCCGAACTGCTGGTCCATAGTAGGCACCATACATCAAGGGGTTACCTGTTCCCTTGCTGCCTCATGACATGTACCTACGCGAACTGCTGGTCCATAGTAGGCACCATACATCAAGGGGGTTACCTGTTCCCTTGCTGCTTCATGACATGTACCTACCCGAACTGCTGGTCCATAGTAGGCACCATACATCAAGGGGTTACCTGTTCCCTTGCTGCTTCATGACATGTACCTACCCGAACTGCTGGTCCATAGTAGGCACCATACATCAAGGGGTTACCTGTTCCTTGCTGCTTCATGACATGTACCTACCTGAACTGCTGGTCCATAGTAGGCACCATACATCAAGGGTTACCTGTTCCCTTGCTGCTTCATGACATGTACCTACCCGAACTGCTGGTCCATAGTAGGCACCATACATCAAGGGGTTACCTGTTCCCTTGCTGCTTCATGACATGTACCTACCCGAACTGCTGGTCCATAGTAGGCACCATACATCAAGGGGTTACCTGTTCCCTTGCTGCCTCATGACATGTACCTACCCGAACTGCTGGTCCATAGTAGGCACCATACATCAAGGGGTTACCTGTTCCCTTGCTGCCTCATGACATGTACCTACCCGAACTGCTGGTCCATAGTAGGCACCATACATCAAGGGGTTACCTGTTCCCTTGCTGCCTCATGACATGTACCTACGCGAACTGCTGGTCCATAGTAGGCACCATACATCAAGGGGTTACCTGTTCCCTTGCTGCCTCATGACATGTACCTACCCGAACTGCTGGTCCATAGTAGGCACCATACATCAAGGGGTTACCTGTTCCCTTGCTGCCTCATGACATGTACCTACCCGAACTGCTGGTCCATAGTAGGCACCATACATCAAGGGGTTACCTGTTCCCTTGCTGCCTCATGACATGTACCTACGCGAACTGCTGGTCCATAGTAGGCACCATACATCAAGGGGTTACCTGGACCAGAGGCAACTATAAACTTATGAGTCTGCGGACTCCGGTAGAAATTATGACCGATCACGTGACCTCGCATTCCATTATTGTTGTAGAGACGAAATCATTTTAAAATCAACACAAAATGCTAAATCAAGATTATATTATGCAACAAGTTCAGTTTAACGATAAAAAATATCAATATTATTGGCAGAGATCTGAAAAAGATGACATTGGATAGGAGAACTTGGAAGACCTTGGTTGCGGACACCTCCCTAGGGGTGAAGAATGAAGAAGATTAAGATGAAGGTTCCATCTTCTAGCCTATAGCTGCACTTGTCTGTACACATTTACTCTCTTGTGTCCATCAATGTCTCTCTTCGCTTCCCTTACTTATTGCTCTTGACTGGTCACTATGTACTGAGTTGCTACTTATTGACTGGTCACTATGTACTGAGTTGCTTCTTATTGCTTGACTGGTCACTATGTACTGAGTTGCTTCTTATTGCTTGACTGGTCACTATGTACTGAGTTGCTACTTATTTGACTGGTCACTATGTACTGAGTTGCTACTTATTTGACTGGTCACTATGTACTGAGTTGCTACTTATTTGACTGGTCACTATGTACTGAGTTGCTTCTTATTGCTTGACTGGTCACTATGTACTGAGTTGCTTCTTATTGCTTGACTGGTCACTATGTACTGAGTTGCTACTTATTTGACTGGTCACTATGTACTGAGTTGCTACTTATTTGACTGGTCACTATGTACTGAGTTGCTACTTATTTGACTGGTCACTATGTACTGAGTTGCTACTTATTTGACTGGTCACTATGTACTGAGTTGCTACTTATTGCTTGACTGGTCACTATGTACTGAGTTGCTACTTATTTGACTGGTCACTATGTACTGAGTTGCAACATATTCCTCTTGATTGGTCACTATGTACTGAGTTACATCTATTCTTCCCTTGTCTATCTTATCTGTATTCGTTACTGTCTGCCATCCCACCTCCTACCTATTGAATCTTTATTATCGATACTTTCACACAACGTTCCCATGTAATGTATAACTTTATAAGAGAAATATATCTCTTTATATCATTTATTTATATCCTCTTCGTGTGTCCTTGTTGACACTTCAAGCTTCCACAAAATGTTCTTCCGACTTTTTATTGATTGTTTCCTTGACCACAATCTTTCAACCCCAGTGCTTCTTCACTTGACCACAATCTTTCAACCCCAGTGCTTCTCCACTTGACCACACTCTTTCAACCCAAGTGCTTCTCCACTTGACCACACTCTTTCAACCCCCAGTGCTTCTTCACTTGACCACAATCTTTCAACCCCAGTGCTTCTTCACTTGACCACACTCTTTCAACTCCAGTACTTCTCTACTTGACCACACTCTTTCAACCCCAGTGCTTCTTCACTTGACCACAATCTTTCAACCCCAGTGCTTCTTCACTTGACCACAATCTTTCAACCCCAGTGCTTCTTCACTTGACCACAATCTTTCAACCCCAGTACTTCTCTACTTGACCACACTCTTTCAACCCCAGTGCTCCTTCACTTGACCACACTCTTTCAACCCCAGTGCTTCTCCACTTGACCACACTCTTTCAACCCCAGTGCTTCTCCACTTGACCACACTCTTTCAACCCCAGTGCTTCTCCATGTTTCTTTTAGACGTCCATGCCTTCTTTTTCATCCGTTGTCATCCGCTGCCGTGAGAGATGTCCAAGACAACCTAGCTGAAATTAGTACCAATATTTTGACATAGATGCGCAATTCAATGCCAGCTTGCCATATTCTTTTTCTTCTTCTTCTTCTTCTGGGTTCTCACTAGATTGAAATTTCGGATTCTCTAACAGAGGCAGCCGTCTACCTAAGATTGTCAGCCACGCCAGGTAGTTTGTCTTGAACGCTGGTTTAAGGGGGCCTCCTCTTTCTTCTAAGGTCTGCGAACTGGGGGCAGTTCTGTAGGATATGTACTGTTGTTATACTGCCACAACAGGGGCACATGTCGATGGTGCCTATCTTGAATTTAGTGTACAGGTGGTGTCTCATTCTGTTGTGACCCACCCGGAGGCGAAGTATGACAGTCTGGTCCCTTCTGGGCAGTTGGTAATAACCATCATCCTGTCTTGCCCTATTGAAACAGTATATTTTGTCAAATGATTGTACCGCTGCCCGAGTGGTTACCGGGGCCAAAATTTGGGGGGTAAAGAATAGAATCATTGTTACCTGCCACGCATGTCGTAAGTGGCGACTTAGGAGGTTTGGCTGAAATCGGATGCACGTGTCCTAAACGTGTAGAAGTCTATGCATTTAGCGGCCTACATGCCCGCGTGCCCAGCGTGTTCGTTGCGCGTTGGACTACGGGTGACAAGTCCTCTGTAAGTGCGGGTTCAACTCCGCGGACTGGCAGAAAACTACAGGTTCCCCAGATTTACGGTGTTCGTGGCACCGAGCCGAAGGGTTACGATGTCCATGACACTGAGCAGAAGAGCTTTCAGCTCAAGTGCTTCTGGATCGGAAAAAAAGAAAAAAGCGGTCTACCAAACCAATGTACAACGTATACACGTTCTGGGCAAATATCAAACATATCACAAAGAGTTATTAAAATTGGGTCGTAAAGAACGAACGCAAAGAAGAGAAGAAGAATAAAGGATTGTACTTGACGGTATTTTGTGACCCATGATGCAACTAAGCAATACGCCAAGCCCCTAGTCACGAAATGTGTTCCCCACTGCTACCTCTAATTTTGCACCCTATCATCCTAAACTATTGTAATAAATATTGCCAACATCATGACTTGACATAAAGAAAGTTTACCTTGTCAAAAGCCTCATTCAATGAAAAGCTTAAGGGGCGGATATTCATTTTTAATGTTGATTTTACCTTTGACTATTGAGATCTATTCACACTTAACATTAGTATCAACATCTTTAACTTTCCTCTGTGGACGGAGAAGGCAAGACTATATGACGGGGAAATTGATAAAAGGAAAGCATGCATTAACGCAAAATCAGCCAGAAGCGCCATACCAGGCGCCATGACTAAGCCTGAATTGATAGTGGGCGAATGCAAGAATAATTAGAAGAGCATCTTTAATCTTCAGCAAAAACAGAATGCATTTGATTTAAATATTCATCAATTTTTTCATTCATCTTTAAACAAAAATTGTTTAGCGAGCTATAATTGTTGAAGACACATCTCATACTTCTGCGCTGTCTCCAGACCAACATCGTCTAAGTATTGATCAAGAACACGTAATCAATATACAAGGTGTTTGTAAAGTCTCACAACACTTCATATGTAGGTCAGCTTGAAAATGAAGTACATGACGTCATCAAAATATGTGCTAAAACAAAGTATTAAAATTAGTCCCAATAGTTACTGCTATAGTCTACTGTTGTTCTTGGTAAACTAGAAAGAACAAATGAAATATTCATTATAGCAGATGTTGGAAATATCCACCAAAGGCTTCAAGATATGTCTGTACACATTTCTTCATATTGTCAAATATTCTTTCTTCCGTTGAAAACATCATTATGGTTTGAGTGAAAAGAATTACCCCAGCAGACAACAGTCATTCATTGCATATTGCACAAGAATTGACTATAGAACACATATTTTGATGACGTAATGTACTTTGTTTTTCACGTTTGTTCTACATATAAAGTGTTGTGAGACTTGACAAACACCTTGTACCTTGTAGCAGCGGTATACGTATAGAAGGTCTTTCATGCCAAGTGGTTAAGACATTTGTCTGTCGTTCGAAAGGTTGTGGGTTTGAATCTGGACCGAGTTGCATATGCAATTGTTTCATGAGATCCCTAGTGTTGTTGTTGAAGCTATGGAGTTGGTGCTTTGTGCAGCACTCTCTGTAGATGACATGCCATTTCTTCCGTCAGGGACCTAGCCATATAAGGAAACCCGGTGCAATAAAACCAATACTTCGAGCTTAGATCATTTATAGATCATTTAGAAGCTTAGATCATTTAGAGTATAGATCATTAAGAAGTTTAGAACATTTAGACGTTTAGAACATTTAGAAGTTTAGAACATTTAGAAGCTTAGAACATTTAGCAGTTTAGAACATTTAGAAGCTTAGAACATTTAGAAGTTTAGAACATTTAGAAGCTTAGAACATTTAGCAGTTTAGAACATTTATAAGTTTAGAACATTTAGAAGCTTAGAACATTTAGAAGTTTAGAACATTTAGAAGTTTAGCACATTTTGAAACTTAGAACATTTAGAAGTTTAGAACATTTAGAAGTTTAGATCATTTAGAAAATTAGAACATTTAGAAGTTTAGAACATTTAGAAAATTAGAACATTTAGAAGTTTAGAACATTTAGAAGCTTAGAACATTTAGAAGTTTAGAACATTTAGAAGTTGAGAACATTTAGAAGTTTAGAACATTTAGAAGTTTAGAACATTTAGAAGCTTAGAACATTTAGATGTTTACAACATTTAGAAGCTTAGAACATTTAGAAGCTTAGAACATTTAGAAGCTTAGAACATTTAGAAGCTTAGAACATTTAGAAGCTTAGAAGATTTAGAAGTTTAGAACATTTAGAAGCTTAGACGGGGATCGAGAGAGAGAGAGAGAAAAGAGAGAGAGAGAGAGAAAGAGAGAGAGAAAAGAGAGAGAGAGAAAAAGAGAGAAAAAGAGAGAGAGAGAAAGAGAGAGGAGAGAAAGAGAGAGAGAAAGAGAGAGAGAAAGAGAGAGAGAAAGCAAGAGAGAGAAAAGAAAGAGAGAGAAGCTGAGGTCATTGAGAAGCTGAGGTCATTGAAAAGTTTAGGTCATTGAGAAGTTTAGGTCATTGAGAAGCTTAGGTCATTGAGAAGTTTTAGGTCATTGAGAAGCTTAGGTCATTGAGAAGCTTAGGTCATTGAGAAGCTTAGGTCATTGAGAAGCTTAGGTCATTGAGAAGCTTAGGTCATTGAGAAGCTTAGGTCATTGAGAAGCTTAGGTCATTGAGAAGCTTAGGTCATTGAGAAGCTTAGGTCATTGAGAAGCAAATAAAAAGAAAACAAGATGTCCTTGCTCTGTTTCTGTCATGTTCAAGCCATCTCTCACATCCGGTTTCCATCTTCGCCTTGTGCTGTTAGTTCTTCCATTTCCCAGGACGCATCCATCCATATCTAACGACTAAACCAACAGTGATTCTTGCCTACAGATAATGTTAGTTTACCGTCGCATTTGTTCACATTGTAACATTTGTTCACATTGTAACATTTGTAGTTTCTGAAACAAGATTCCTTAGTTGCCTTCAGCGATATGCTTGGTAGGGTGCCAGAAACTATTCGTAAGGCTACAATACCAGGCTGCGTAAATTTCACCCATGATTGCAATTTAAAAATGTACTCCATTGAATTTCTCTTGTCTGCACCTTAGGCAACAATACTGGAATAACAGAAACGCGACTCTTTTGTACAATTTTAAACAAATGTTTACATTTGACAATTATTGATTCTTCTTCTTCTTTTGTCGTCACACTGCTACGGGTTGTTGCCCAGTGTCGTGGTTTTCTGTTTTTGTCTTGCGCTGTTCTGGTGGCTTGTGTGATTGTTATTTTTGCTCTTTAACAGGATTCTGCTACACCATCTAACCATCTTTTCAGTGGTCTTCCTCTTGCCTTCTTTCCAGATGTTCTGTTGTAGAAGACTCTCTATATTGTGGAGTTTGGATGCATTCTTATTAAGTGACCAAACCACTTCATTCTTTGTTTCTCTATGTAATTCAAGCACGGTTTTGTGCCAACTTTCTTTCTTATGCTGATGTTGATGATTCTGTCTTTTCTTGTGTTGTTGGTAACTTTTCGCAGGCAATGCATTTCACATGTAGTTATTTTTTGTGACTGCGCTTTGCTCAATGTCCATGTTTGGCACTGGTAACACAAAGTAGGTATGAAAATGCTGTTGATCATCTGTTGCTTAGCTGTCAGTGAAATCTTTGGGTGCCTTAACAGTGGGGTTAGCTGGTAGGTTACAGCATTTGCTTTTTGTACTCTAGCCTCTATCTCTATCTAGTCTTCCGTCTTCTGTGAATATGCTTCCTAAGTATTTGAAATTCTTTCACTTGGTTTATTTTAGTGCATTGACATGGATGTCTAGATTATTATGTTTTCTTCCCATATTCATTATTTCTGTTTTAGTGTTGTTGATTTTCAAGTCATGTTTTACACAATTTTTGTTCAAGGTGTCAATATGATGTTGTAGATCTTGTTCATTTTGATGTATCAGGCACTGCTCATCTGCAAACAGCAGTTCATTTATTTCCTCATTATCTGAATTTGACTCTGGAGTTATTTTATCCATATATGCAATAAAGAGTAGTGGTGAGAGGACACAACCTTGTCTAACACCTGATGTAATGGAGAACCAGTCGGTCATTCCTTCTGTTGTTCTTACTGTACTCTGGCTATCTTGATATAAGGCCATGATATTACCTAATAGTTGTCCCTGGACGCCAGATTCTTCAAGGATCTTCCATAGTTTGCATCTGTTTACTCTATCAAATGCCTTTTCTTGGTCTATAAATATAAGTTGTTTACTTTGACTGTATTCAATTATTGATTGGTTGAAAAAATAGAAAATAAAATAAAACGCAGAAATGACTATTGACATTTTATGTGCGGAATTTATCATGACATAGTTTGTTCTGAGCAGAACATTTCCACCCTAACAGTCCTTCCTCTCATATGTCTCCCTCTGATAGGTCAGATGTCCTGCTTCTATAATTATCCTAACAGTCCTTCGCGAATGTCTCCCTCTGATAGGTCAGATGTCCTGCCTCTATAATTGAAATCTTAATTTACATCCTGAATTCATCTTCTCCGTGGTCTTCCTTTTCCCTTGACAGAAATGCATGCTCCCATAATAGTCTTCCCCAAACCTTTATGTCTTGTTATAAATCCCAAACACTTTAATTTTCCCATTCTTTTTTTTCTAGCATCAGCCAGTTGTTTTCTTTGATTGTGAGTTCTTTCTAGATAAATATATCTGTTCTCTTAATCTGTCCATGGTGTGGTCACTGCCAGTAAGAAAAGCAATGACAAACTCCCTTCCAAGAAGATCTCTAGCTAATCCTAACAGTTTATTGTTGGAATGAAGAGTTAGTATCGGTAAATGTTCTGATCAGACCTTGCTTCTCTCTCCCATAGATCGGTTCGTTAACAGATTCGTCTGGCTATTGATACGAGGAACGATATTATCTTCCCCGTGATGAAGTCTGTTGAAGACCTATGCCTGTCTAATGGAATACCATTTTCGACAGCCTTTTGAGACCTTAGTCACATTTCTCGTACATGACGAAACAGCAAATTAAATGTTTCGGTTGCCACATAAGCTGATTACCAACAGACACTTCCAACACTTCAATGTTATTCCAATGCAGTGGATACACTGTAACAGACCGTCCATGCAAAATGTGAATCTCAGAAAAAAACAGAGGCGGTGAAACACACTATTTACGAAACGAACACAAAAGATCATTCTAGAAATCTCTTCTTATCCTGACGCTGTGAGGCAAAACTGGATTAGAGTAAAGAAGAAAGTCACATTTCTAGGTCCTAGTATGCAGGAAGTAGGCGGACAATACCTTTCATCATGTGGGGGAACACCGAGAGTGAACCCGCAACCCTCTTGTGTTCTTATTCTTCTTCTTCGAACGCTCTATATTAACTACTTGTTAACCACTCGGTGTGATCTGTATGTGATCTGAGCCTAAGAAGCACTTGTTAACCACTCGGTGTGATCTGTATGTGATCTGAGCCTAAGAGCGATTGTACGTTGCATCAGTTATGCGCCTACAAATAGGCCAGCACATCCGATTTCTGCGATGCTTTTTATTACTAGGGTAGCTTTCCTAGGTCCTACATCAGTCGCCTCGTACGACATGTCTTGTGTTTCGCAGTGGTAATATTCTTGGCTTCCCTTGCGGGCCCCGGCACCACACGGGGGCCTTTTGTGTTCGAGTCGACAGTCGAATGCTTAAATGCATTACGCTAATCCGTCCCATCCTATTTCATTTCATAATTTCATCTTCATTATTCCTTCAAGGTTGTACATCATGGCAATGCCCGCTGTAGAGAGTAGAAAACTGTCCAACTCATGATATTGCACCCCCTCATCGCGGTAAGACAAGCACACCTTTGGAAATTCAAAGAAAGTATTGAACGTCATTTCTATAAAATATCTTTTCAGGAAATAAATCCATTTTCTATCAGAGTTATAAATATTTGCAAAGAAAATTAACATAATGAATATTGCGTTTTTTCCTGGTTCTACCTCAAGGCTAACAAACAAATAAGAATGAATCAAAATAAATTAGATAACAACCCATACCGGATTAAACTTTTAGAATACTTTAAATTATAAAATATAAATGTGGATGTGGAAGTAAATGGTTGCTAGTGGTAAATAGTATTCATTTATTGCAGCTTTTACGTCAACCAGAACATTACTTTAGATACTGTCTTGACCTCTATATCAAACGACATGAGTGCCTAGAGAAGATAATTTTGGAGGGGAAAGATGTCTGGAAGAAGAATGAGAGGAAAACCTAGAAAACGATGAATGAAAGATGCCATTGACGATCTGAGAATGACTGCTGCTGACGCCGGTCAACTTGCATAGAATAGAGTCTTGAAGGACTGCTGTCATGGCAACCATGTTCCGGAAGGGACACGCTACTTGATGATGATGAAATACATTGAAGTAACAAAAAATGATGATGATGATGATGATGATGATGAAAGTTGTTATTTGCTATTGGCTCTCATATAATGATCTCTGCGCGCTGCTATAGTCTGTCCATTAATTCGTGAGCACGTTTGAAATTGATTTTCTCGAAAACTACCTGTTGGATCTCAGTGATTTTTGCAAGCAGCCTTAGAATATCCATGACGCTAGAGAAATATTTTTTCCAAGAAAATTTAATGTAGTTTGAAATATTTATTCTTCAGGTTATATTAAA